>CM054058.1:372368799-372968799 GCA_028641055.1 Alopecurus myosuroides | reverse complement strand
TCGGGAAGACAAACACCGGAATGACGGCAAAATAATGCCACCTCCGAGAAACCCAGCTGAAAAAGCTGGAAGATATGATACACCTCACAGACGTGAAAGATCTCGG
This sequence comes from Alopecurus myosuroides, assembly GCA_028641055.1. Lineage (NCBI taxonomy): Eukaryota > Viridiplantae > Streptophyta > Magnoliopsida > Poales > Poaceae > Alopecurus > Alopecurus myosuroides. The sequence goes on along the minus strand of CM054058.1, from coordinate 372,968,693 downwards.
ACACCGCCTAAAGATAAGGAAAGGTACAGGAGCAGGACTCCACCTAATCCCAGGGGGCGTGACAACGGAAGAGATAGAGATAACCTCGGAAAAGCGCGTCCGCGCAACAATGGAAAAGAAAGGAGCAGATCCCCTTCTGTCCATTCAGCCGGGAGATATTCTGCACATATTGATAGAGCAGAAAAGGATGATCTATACTTTGGTCCTAAGTGTTTTACTGACAGGATCCGAAGGATAACCCTGCATTCTGGCTTCGCCAAAGTTGGTCCAACCTACCAAAAGTATACCGGCAGTACAAACCCGGATACCTGGCTCTCAGATTATTACACAGCCGTCCAAATCAACAACGGGACAGACCTGGAAGCTGTCAAGTTTCTTCCCCTAATGTTGCTAGACGGAGCCAGAGATTGGATCAATGGTTTACCATCAAGAACTGTCGACAGTTGGGATGATATGGCGAGAGTATTTACCCAGCACTTTAGGGGAACATACAAACGCCCAAATAGCATCAACCAGCTGAACCGTTGCACCCAATTTGAAGACGAACCATACGTGGATTTCATCTCCAGATGGACTGCGATGAAGAATAGTTGCTCTGGAGTAACTGACGTACAAGCAATGCATGCTTTCGTCAATGGCCTAAAACCCGGACTTGTACCGTTCATGGTTGGTTCTAAAAAGCACAAAGATCTCGGATCTATGCTTACAACCGCTAACGAGCATGCTGCAGCCGAAGATGATATCAGAGCAAGAGGTGGACTTACGCATCTAATCGTAGCAGTAGATAAGTACACAAAATGGGTGGAGGCTGAACCCATCAAAAAGCTGGATGGCGCAACTGCTAGAAATTTCATTATTGATTTAGTAATGAGGTATGGCGTCCCACACAGCATAATAACTGATAACGGGACAAATTTCTCCATTGGAGAGTTGGCAAAATACTGCCAACAAACGGGAATCCGCTTAGATCTTGCATCTGTGGCGCACCCGCAATCTAATGGACAGGTTGAAAGAATGAACAGTTCAATCCTGCAAGGAATACGCCCAAGACTCGAAACTCCTCTCCATAGAGCAGCTGGAGCGTGGGTAGAAGAGCTACCTTCCGTGTTGTGCAGTATTCGAACGACGCCAAATAGGTCAACCGAGCAAACCCCGTTTTTCCTGGTTTATGGTGCGGAAGCTATTCTTCCAACGGACATGATCCATGATAGCCCGAGAGTGCAGAATTTTGACGACTCGGACGCCGAGGAAGCACGACAAGATGCCGTCGATCTCCTCGAAGAGGAACGAGAACTTGTGCTTCAAAGATCCGCCATCTACCAGCAAGGTTTACGACGTTATCACAGTCGGAAAATTAGACATCGTTCTTTTAAAGAAGGTGACTTAGTGCTGAGGTTGGTGCAGCAAAGGAAGCACAAATTGGCCCCTGTATGGGAAGGACCATTTGTCATCAGTAAAGCCATGAAGAATGGATCATACTATCTTGTTGACATTCGAGATACGGAAGACGATCCCGAGAAGCCGAATCGCAAAAGAAAGAGAAAAATAGATGATGAACTAGGAGAGACAAAGAGGCCTTGGAGTATCCAGCAATTACGTCCCTTCTATACTTAGTTAAATTTCTATGTAAACATCTTTGAGATCATGAAATAAAGTTGTTGGAATTCATATTCATTATAAGTACAAAATATTTCCGCCTTATCTATTTCCCAATGATCTTACAAATACTCAATGTTGACCCGAATTGTACCTGCGTGCTCGGTGTTTAAAAGCTGAATGATTCGGCCTGTTAATGGTTAAAGGAAACTCGGATTGTGCCTGCGTGCCCAAGTTTCAGAGCAGTTCCTTGTTTTCTCTAAGTTTTATCTGATTGTGTATGTGTTGGGTTACTGAAACTAGTCAGTAAAAATGCTTCTGGCATAATCCATGTTTCTGAGTTTTAAAAACTGTTTGGTTCGTCCCCAGTTACTCGACATGACGATACATATTGCTAGTTGAGCCATTTTTAAACACTAGAGCAGTTAAAACACAGATGCCAGATTACTTAGAAGATAAAGGAACAGTTAAACCCGGAAAAACTTTGCAAGAAGCTTGAAATTGCAAAAGGCGGAGTTCTTGTTTCGACAAATGACATAGAAGCATTACAATATGAATTACATTGTAAAAAAGCTCCTATACACATCCATCATTCGGGTTAAGTGTATTCCCTCAAGCATCCGAGTCTTCATCGCTGCTATCATTCTCGGGGGCTGCGGGCACTTCTTCTTCCGGATAAGTAATGGAAATATTAACCATAGAGGCAATCTTGGACGCATGCCCTTTAACTTCGTCAAAAATTGCATTGCATTGCGCTTCTGTATATCCTTGAGGGACACCGGATGCTACGCGCCAAGATCTAGCATTAGGGTAATGTAGACGCATAAGGCCAAGTGCCATGCGTGCACCACCTCGTGCGGCAGAGCGAAGGATAGATTCTCTCGACTCTGCTACCTCTGTGATGGCACCCGGAAGCCGGTAAACTTCCGAAAATTGTACAGTGCTTGTGGGAAGGAATTTACTAATCAGCTGCATTCCTGCATTCCTGATTGAATTCCACACTTCTCCAAAGGCCCGGATCTTTTCAGTCCGAGAAATTCCTGGAAAATTTCCTGCTTTTTTGACAAAAGCAAAGGTTACATGAAAAAACATAATAGATAAGACAGGAAGATATTGGTAAAAAGAAATTAACTTACCAAGAACCTTGTCAATTTCTTCGCTTTCTTTCATGCGCGGGAGTAGCATGCTTTCCAAATCATTGATAACAGATTTATCTTCCGATGCTTGTAAAGAAGCCTTGGATTGAGCAATCCCAAGGGCCAGATTACTGGCTTCCAGGTCTTATTGAACTTTCAGAAGTTCCTTTCGGAGATTCGAGTTTTCCTCACGAAGCCGAGAAACATGGACATTGTTTTCTGCTAATTTGTTGGCTTTGTTCAAAGCAGCTGGAGGGCAATAATCAATTTGAGTTTACAAAACAATTCAGCAAGCATTCTCCAAAGAAAACAAATGGTACAAAACAAAATACCGGCGGCTTTTGATAGTTGCCGTTGAGTTGACGCTAGTTCGTTGCTTGTCGTCTCAATAACAGATTGAAGAGGTTTTTACTTCTTTGCTTTGAGACTAAGCTTCTTCAAAACTTCTAAGTTTATGGCGTCTGCGGAATGCTATAACATGGAAATGAAAGCCAGATGCTTAAGTTTGAACAGGCATTTGAAGAAACATTAAGAAGAATACATATTTCAACTTAATGCTTGGGGGCTAGAAGTATTACCTGGCTCATTCCCGCAAGTCGGTCAAAACCTCGTGGAATTCTTTGGCATATTCCGCAAAGAGAATCCCAACGTGATGAAGGCCATCGTGTATAACTTGACGAGGTGAAAAAGCAATGTCATTGCGAATAACTAACCCATTTTGTGGCCAAGGGCGAATTAGAGGCGCAGGAGCAAAGAATTTCTTTGCTTCTGGACGAATATATCCGAGTTCGTCGAATGGTTCTTCTTTTATCCGGGTATCGTCCAGAATGGGAATAGATTCCTCTTTAATAGCTGGCCTTTTGCGCTTTCGATTGTTGAGAAACTCGGCATGCAATTTGTTGAGCTCAGCATCGGAAGCAAGATCATTTTCTCCAAGTTCATCAAACTAGGAAGGAGTTAATAGTATGTTAAAAAGCAGAGAGAGAAGATAATCTGAGGAAAAACTCGGAAACAAGGAAAGATAAATACCTTAGGGACCGGGTTTTCCACGTGATAGATCGCCAGATTTTCCTCAATCTGACTACTGGCGGCAACCAGTTGGTGAAGTCGTCCTATAAAATCCTTTTTGGTAAAGGCCTTATCTGTTCCTCTCATGCTATCTTCTGGCCCTTGGTATTCACAAATGAGTCGGGAACGAAAAGAGAGAGGTTGGATGCGGCGTCCGAACCAGCACATAACGGTATCCTTCCCAATCAAAGAAGGTTGAGAGGAAGAAAGTTTGGCGATGCGCCGCTTTATCTTCATCAGGTTTTCTGGCAAATTTTCTACTGCTGTGGTTGTCCAACTTTCGCGAGGAATAGCAGCAGAGTTAACAAAGGGAGGAAACCCGGTTGTCTTGCCTGGGAATGGAATATCCTGATGATAAAAGAAAGAACCTAGCCAAGATTGGTCTGGTTCCGGCATTTCTATTTTTGGATACCATTCCTCCCTAAATTTTCTAAGGGTAAAAGATATAGTCCCGCAAATAGGCGATACGCCATGCGAGATATTATGCTTTACCTCAAAACAATACTGCCAGAAACCTAGGTCAGGTGTCATCCCGAGATATCCTTCGAAAAGGGCTTGGAAACTGGCTAAGTAGAGGATGGAATTCGGAGAAATATTGTGTGGTTGAACGCCATATAAGTTAAGGATGTCTAGAAAGAAGGCGGAAGGGGGAAAACCCATACCTCTCGTGATGTGAGAAGTAAGGATGACGCATTCTCCGACTTTTGGCTTGGGCTCGGGTTCATCTTTCGAGATCCGCCATTTGCCTTTAACTATGTAACCTTCTTTTGTCATCCGACGAAGAAGAACAAGAGAAGTATTACTCGGATTCCAATTGCCGACAAATTCTGTTCTGCTGTTGGCTCCGGTAGCGAAGCGCTCATCGCCACGGGAAGGGATCGTGACCCTCGCCGTCGTTGGTGCAAACGGCGGGGTTGTCGCGGCACTTGATGATGCTATGTCCGCGGCGGCGGAAGCGTTCTCTCCGCCCGCCGCGGAAGCCGTGGTCTTCTCCGGCTCACCGCTGGTGGGCTTTTGCGCTCCCGATTGCGGATCTAGGTCGTTGACGGGCACGTCGATGGCGGCGCGGGTCGGTGAAGGCGGCGAGGATGCCATCCTTTGGTGGTGCGTTTTGGTGCGTTCTGCGTGCTTGGAAGCTGAGTACGCTTGGAGCAGGAAACTTGCTCTCGAGCTCGCGTCAATGGCGTGGGCAGTGTGGGAGTGAGGAAAGTTTCGGAGGAGGACGATGATGGCTATTTATAGCCAGATATCCGTTTAGATACGTGCCAACGGCTCTTTTGACCGTTGGATGTTCGACGCGTGTCGCTCGCCGGAAAATCCGGGAAACGAAACGACAGGGGAATGATGGCTATCTCCTCGTTTCTCGTGAGAATCTGTCAGAGATACGTTGCAGGGTTTCCCGCGTGAAACCAAGCGGCGCTTGCGTCAGCATGATTAAAGCGTTGATGTCATAAGTTCCTTTTCCGCGAAGGATCGCGAGAAGAAAAGCCGGATTTTCATAGTTCCGAGTTTTGTGTTACCATCTCCTTCAAAAGGAAAGAAGAAAGAATCAAGACTGCTGAGTCAAGTTTTCCCGGACAAATGTATTTGATGAAAGGCGGAGTATCAGAGTTTTGATCCTTCCTGGGGGCTACTGTCGGATATATACTGAATAGGGGTATAGAAGATGGTAGACAAAAGAGCCGGACTACCAGGGTGGCCTACATGGTAATGGGCTTAGGTCCATTGGGCGGCCCAATAGTCCGACGCGCAGAAGCCGGATTCTAGAAGAACCCGGATCACGGCTCACGTGATCTGGCTTGGAGGAGAAGACGGATTCCTTACTTTCCAAGTTACAAGTTAAACGTAGTCTTCTAGGTTTCTTGTTCTGTAAGCCCTAATCCGGCTATTATATAAAGCCGGACGGGAGATAGATTACATATGTTCTAGGTCCAAGTTTCACAAGCTTAAGCTCTACGCAACTCGCCGAGAAGTTCATCCTCGTCGAGTAGCTAGATCTATTCCCTCACACTGTAACACTGTTATACGGGCTTTAGTCCCAATTAGTGAGAAGTGCAGGAGTAGGTACGCCGTACTGTCGCGACGTACCGAACCTGGGTAAAATCCCGTGTTCTGTGTTACTACGCTATCCCGTTACCCCACGTCTCTACCGTAGTCTCATGGCACCCCAGTCTATGAAAACTACTACGATGTCTCGACACACAGTTCACTAGTGGTGTCTCTACGAGAAAGATAAATAACATGTGTGGTGAACAAATTATAGTTGGGCAATTGACAGAAATGAAGGCTGCACTGTAGTGCATATGCAAGACATAAAGATTACTATGTGATTCATGCGGGCATTACAACAATATGCATAGACCATTATCCAACTAAAAATCCACTCTTCGAATATCATCCGAACAAACGTTGGGTATTAAGTTGCAAGCAACAGATAATCACAGTAAGCAAAGTGTGTAATGTAAGAAATAACATCATCCTTAGACAAAGCATTGTTGTTTTCTCTCTAATGGAAACAACACATTCTCCATCTGTCATGTTTCTGTCACTCGAGCACAGATTAAAAGGAGGCATGAACCCACTATCGAGCATAAATACTCCCTCTTGGAGTTACTACCATCTACTTGTCCAGAGCATCTACTGACAACGGAGAGCATGCAAGATCATAAATAACATAAGCATGAAGATAACATGATAGATTGATAATCAGAAGACATATCATTCAACATTCATCAGATCCCAGCAAACACAACATGTAGCATTACATAATGATGATATTGATCATGATAGGCGGCTCACAAGATCTAAACATGAGGTACAAAGTGGAGAGAACAACCATCTAGATACTGCTATGGACCCGTAGTCTAGGGATGAACTATTCACGCATCACTTCGGAGGAGGGCATGGTGGTGTAGACCCCTCCGGTGATGATTTCCCCCTCCGGCAGGGTGCCGGGGAGAGCTCCAGAACTCTCCCGATCTCGGGATGACGGTGACGGCGGCCTCGGGTGTTTCCAGGTAAAAGTGGTATATATTTAGGGTTTACGTCTCGGGGGTTTATATAGGCGAAAGGGCAGAGGCGGTGGAGGCCCAGGGGCCCCACACCATCCCCTAGCGCGGCCAGGGGCGCACCATCCTATGGTGTGGGCCCCCTGACGCGCTCCCCCCTTCCGGGTGTCTTAGGGACTCCTTGGAACCTCCGGGATTTCTAAGAATTCCGGGCTTCGAATTTTCCAATTCCGAGAATATTTCCAGAACTTTTCTGAAACTAAAAATAGCAGAAAATAGGGAACTGGCTCTCTGGCATCTTGTCAATAGGTAGTCCAGAAAATCGATAAAAATGACATAAAGTTTATAGCAAACATGTGGGAAACAATAAGAAAACAACATGGAACATCAAAAATCAAGGATACGTTTATGACCAAGCTTAGTTCCTACTCGTCCTCGAGTAGGTAAACGATAAAAACACAATAATTTCTGAGGTGACATGCTACCAACATAAACTTGATCATCAATAATGTAAAAGCATAAGTAATATGAGATCATAGAACTTCAACACAAGCATGATAAATAAAACTTTAATAATAAAGCATAGTAGTCACTTTGCATCATGAGAAGTAACTCAAATAAAAGATCATGAATAACAATACGAAGAAAGATATACGTTCGTTTCAAGTATAGAAAAGCATGTCAAAGTGATATTTCTCTAGTCCTGAAGAGTGGGGTAAAACATAAATGGCAGGAAACCTTCAAAGTCCATGAGGAAGACTAGAACAAATAATTAGAGAACAAGCAATAAAACATCATGAATCAATTAATAATGTTTCTGGGACAAATGCACATAAAACTCAGAATGGCAAAAATGCTCTCTCAAATGTGCGTAAAGTTAGAACATGGAGACTCAACATAAAAGTAAAAGAAAGGCCCTTCGCAGAGGGAAGCATGGATCACTCATGTGCTAGAGCTTTTATTTTATTAAATAGAGGTATTGAAAACTTTTTTAAGAGAGGTGTATGCTTATGTCAACGAATGGTAAACAGAAAATACAGTACGTCACAAGCCAACTAGACTTCACAAGACTCCCATCGAAGGACGCATCTGGGTAGAAGGTCATCCCCCTTTCTCTTCTGTTTACACAATTATGCTTTGACTGGTAAATCAGGGGCAAAAATAGTGAAGAGAATTTGTGTTATTAATTTGGGGTTGGGCACCCCGCTGCCAGCTCTTCTATCATTGGATAAGAGGATGAAGCCACTAGTCCAGGGTGTGAAAGTACAATTAACAAGTGAGATAAAGATTCTCTATTTACGTCCTCATGAGCTAAAACAGGAGCACAAAACATGAGTAATTTTGAAGGTTTTAAAGGTAACACATGAGCAATTTACTTTGGAGTGGAGGTTAAATACCACATGTAGGTAGGTATGGTGGACACAATGGGAAAACTTTGGTTTTTGGTTGTTGGATGCACGAGTAGAGCTCGTACTCAGTACATCTGGAGGCTAGCAAAAGACTGGGAGCGACAAATCAAGAGAGCATAAGAGCCATAATCATGCATATCGACATAAACATCATTAATCAAAGCATAAGTGGTACCAAAATTTCAAAAACTAAATGATCTAGAGGCTATTCGTGACTGGTTCATAGTCATAAACATGGTTTGGGCATGCGCCAAGTCAACCAAATAAAACATTCAAAGGAGAACACCATAAATTTATGCTTCAATATGACAAGAACAACTCATGATTATTTCAATGGCACATTAAACACTCTCAGCTAGTTGAGGCTAATCATGCTACTAAATAACCACAAGGCTTTAGAACTAAAATAACATCTAGCATTATATGAAAAATGTAGCCACAGTCCATACAAGCTTCTACTTGCACCGTTAAAAATTCTACCTCAAGCAGCAGTTTCTTTTCCCAACAAGCACCATACAAATCATGCTTTAACAAAAAAATTCTCTACATGCTACAGAAAGCAAACATGAGAGGACTCACATAAAAATACTAAAACTAGTATATCTAAACAAGAGATGTAATGAAAACAAGAGCTAAACAGTAATTTTTGCAGCAGCTAGAAGAAAAACTAAGAATACTAGCATAACAAGTATTCAAACGAAAAAGCGGAGCGTGTCTCTCTCCCAAAAAAAAGAATGTTAGGATCCAAATATATTATTGCAGCAAGGAAAACAAAAGAAAACAAAGGAAAACAAAAGAAAAAACAAAGAAAAACAAACATACGCTCCAAGTAAACTTCATAGGATGTGACCGAATAAAAATATAGTTTCACGAGAAGTGACCTGATAGATAGTTGATGAAGAAGGGGATGCGCTTAGATTCTTGGGTCTTCTAAAAATATGCTTGGATGAACCACGGGGGAATCCCCAAGCTTTGACCTTGCACTCTTCTTGATCACATATATCACCTCTTCTCTTGACACTTGAAAACTTCCTTCACACCACACTCAAACAGTAATTCGCATTAGAGGGTTAGTGCAACAAATAAAAATCCATTGGTTCTGTATGGAACAAGTGATATTCATACTTTTAAACATTAGCTACAGCCACTGATGCTTCGTGAAGCAAATAAATCCACTTGACATCGCAAAAGAGCAAATGCAAGAAAAATGGCAGAATCTATCAAAACTAGAACTGTCTGTAAAGACAAAACAAATTGAGTCACTTACGTTGCTCAGATCTAAAAACTTAAAGAACGAAAAACTGAGGAATTAGCTGAGGAATAAGCACAAAAAATGTCAGATCATTCTGAGCTTCCAGGATTTTATAGGATTTTTTACGGTGGACAGAAGAAATCTGTTTCCTGCGCAGAAATCCGATAACCAACTCCAACTCTCGTCAGAAACCTTTCTTGGCACTACTAAAACATGAAAAGAATGATAAAAAGGAGTTGCTACAGAAGTATAACCCCTTGACTCAAAGAAAACAGGGTAAAACAAAGCAAAAAAAACATGGGTTATCTCCCAAGAAGTGCTTTTCTTTAACGCCTTTTAACTAGGCCCAGAAAAGTGGAATCAAGTAGATGATCACATAAGAAATATGATTTAAGAAAATGAGATCATCAAGTAGCAATTATAAAAACAAATTTAAGTCTAACCCACTTCCTATGCATATGGATCTTGTAAAGAAATAAATTAAAGAAGCTCAATCCAGAAATGGAAAAGTACGACAAGATCAACTTCAAAACTTTCAACAAAAGGGAGGTGTTTTAGTAACATGAAAATTCCTACAACCATATTTTCCTCTCTCATAATAATTTTCAGTAGCATCATGAAAAAAATTAACAACATAATTATCACATAGAGCATGTTTTTAATAGCCTAAAAGCACACAATTCATATCAAGCTCAAAAACAGTGGGATCAATATTTAAAATCAGCTCCTCTTTGTTCCCACTTTTAGAAATAGGGAAACAAGATGACTGATCACTCATAAAAGGTATAGGACACATTATAGCAATCCTATTTTCAGTAGCATTATAATTTATAACATCAAGTAACATAGGACCATCATAAAGAGAATTATCATAGGATTTATCCAAGTAGCATGGACTATCAAAATTAACAGTAGCAATATCATTCTCACAAGTTTCATTCATAGTAGTATCAAGATCACAAGTATAGCAAGTATCAATTTGATCAAATAATGTATGAGTGAAAGAGTTACTCTCATTGGGAGATAGACATGGGTATCTCCATTCTTTCTCCTCTTGATCATCACTCTCCTCCTCTTTTTCATCCAAAGAGCTTCCAGATTCAGTAATTTCTTCTTCCAAAGGTTCCTGCAAGGAATTATTCTCTTCCTTAGGTTGAGAGCATTTATTAAGATATTCCATTATGTAGTAATTACAATCCTTGTAATTATCAAAGCAATATTCAAGTATAGCATAAATCTCGTATTTATAAGGTGCATCATCAATACTTTTAAGAAAATAGGCAATTTCGAATGCACACTTCCAAGCAATAAATTCTTCAATTTGTTCCACATCATATAATTCATAATTTCCCTTAAAATAACAAGATATGGTAACATTATCATTATACTCACATTGAAAAGGGAGGTGTTTATACCTCCTACAGAAGCAAGAATTATCAAAGCAGTAAGTAACATTATAAGTAGAGCACAAGATTTTAGCATAGTCATGCAATTTATTAATTTGCTCCCATAAGTGTATACCTTTTTGTGACAAGCGGTGTTCCTTATAATATTTTTGTTGTTCATCCGTGAACCCACGTTGCCTAAAAGATCTAGTTTCAAAGACATCAAAATTGATAGCAAGCATGATAAAGCAAAAATAACAACTAGAGTAGGAACTAATTTTTTTGTGTTTTTGATAAAGAGAAGCAAATAGGACAAAATAAAATAAACTAAGAAAAACAAAAACAAAGAAAAGAGATTGGAAGTGAGATACTCCCCTTGCAGAAATTCTCTTCCTCCCCAGCAACGGTGCTAGAAAACGTGTTGATGCCTTAATGCCCTCGTTGGTGAACCCCAAGAGAAAGGTTGTGAAGAGTGTAGCAGCAAGTTTTCCCTCAGAAAAGAAACCAAGGTTGAATAGACCAGTAGGAGGACAAGCAATCTCTGAAGGTTGATGCAGCTGAGGTGGCAGGGCGCACTACCGGCTCAGCAGCAACGTGGAACCTACACAACACGATCAAATCACTTTGTCCCAACGAAGCACTGATGTTGTCAATCTCACCGGTTTTGCTAAATACAAAGAGGTTAAACATATGGTGTGGAAAACAGTAGGAACAGTATGGGAGCAGTATGAAAGCAGTAGGTGTTCTATCAGTATGAGGAAAAAGGACCGGGGTCCACAGTTCACTGGTGGTGTCTCTCCGAAAAGATAAATAACATGTGTGGTGAACAAATTACAGCTGGGAAATTGACAGAAATGAAGGCTGCACCGTAGTGCATATGCAATAATAAAGATTACTATATGATTCGTGCGGGCATTACAACAAGATACATAGACCGTTATCCAACTGCATCTATGACTCAAAATCCACCCTTCAAATATCATCCGAACAAACGTTGGGTATTAAGTTGCAAGCAACAGATAATCTTTGTAATCAAAGTGTGTAATGTAAAGAATAACATCATCCTTAGACAAAGCATTATTGTTTTATCCTTAATGGCAACATCACATCCTCCATCCGTCACACTTATGTCACTCGAGCACAGATGAAAAGGAGGCATGAACCCACTATCGAGCATAAATACTCCCTCTTGGAGTTACTAGCATCTACTTGGCCAGAGCATCTACTAACAACAGAGAGCATGCAAGATCATAGATAACATAATCATGACGATAACATGATAGATTAATAATCAGAACACATAGCATTCAACATTCATCAGATCCCAGCAAACTCAATATGTAGCATTACATAAAGATGATCTTGATCATGATAGGAAGCTCACAAGATCTAAACATGAGGTACAAAGTGGAGATAACAACCATCTAGCTACTTCTATGGACCCGTAGTCCAGGGATGAACTACTCACGCATCACTTCGGAGGAGGGAAAGGTGGTGTAGACCCCTCCTGTGATGATTTTCACCTCCCGCAGGGTGCCGGGGAGAGCTCCAGAACCCTCCCGATCTCAGGATGATGGTGACGGCGGCCTCGGATGTTTCTCGGGTAAAAGTGGTATATCTTTAGGTTTACGTCTCGGGGGGTTTATATAGGCGAAAGGGCAGAGGTGTTGGAGGCTCATGGTCCCCACACCACCCCTGGCGCGGCCAAGGGGGCGCGCCACCCTATGGTATGGGCCCCTGAGGCCCCCCTCCGGGTCTCTTTGGGACTCCGTGGAACCTCCGAGATTTCTAAGACTTCCGGGCTTCGAATTTTCCAATTCCGAGAATATTTCCAGAACAATTTTCTGAAACTAAATAGAGCAAAAAACAGGGAACTGGCTCTGTGGCATCTTGTCAATAGGTTAGTCCGGAAAATCGAAAAAAATGACATAAAGTGTATAGAAAACATGTGGGAAACAATAAGAAAACAACATGGAATATCAGAAATTAAGGATACGTTTATGACGTATCATGCATCTCACGAGATCCTAACATGAGGCATAAAGTGAAGGGGACAACCATCTAGCTACTTCTATGGAACCGTAGTCCAGGGATGAACTACTCACGCATCACTCCGGAAGTGGGCATGGTGGTGTCGACCCCTCCGGTGATGATTCTCCCTCCCGGTAGGGTGCCGGGGAGAGCTCTAGAACCCTCCCGATCTCGGGTTGACGATGACGGCGGCCTCAGGTGTTTCTTGGGGAAAAGTGGTATAATTTTAGGGTTGACGTATCGGGGGGAATAAATAAGCGAAAGGGTGATGGCGGTGGACGCCCGAGGGGCCCACACCACCCCCAGACGTGGCTAGGGGGTGTGCTGCCCTATGGTGCGCCCCCCTATGGCCCCCTCCGGGTCTCTTCGGGACTCCGTGGAATCTTCGAGAATTCTAAGACTTCCGGGCTTCAAATTTTCCAATTCCGAGAATATTTCCATAACAACTTTCCTGAAACTAAAAACAGCAGAAAACAGGGAACTGGCTCTGTGGCATCTTTTCAATAGGTTAGTCCCGGGAAATCGATAAAAATGATATAAAGTGTGAGGAAAACAGGTAGTATATGGCATGAAAACAACATGGAACATCAGAAATTATAGATACGTTTGTGATGTATCAAGGTTCCTTTGTGGTTATTGGCGCACTCGGAGATATTTAATATGCCTACAAAGTTGGTAATCAAAGGAAAAAAAATCCCACTATGGATTCTACGCATGTAACTTCTAAAGCTTTGCCTCTGAAACCTAGAGAAAGTATGGTCTAAACCACCTTTGGGCTGGGTTAAACTCTTTGTTGATGGATCCTACAACCCCGAGGAAAATTCAGCAGGTGCTGGCCTAATCATTAGGTATGATCTTGGCCAGATAATTTTCTTGGCATGTCTCTACCTACCCAAAATTTTCGAAGCGGTGGAAGCTGAATTATGTGATTGACGTGAAGGGAACTTGCCCTCGCCCGTAGCATCGAATATGACTTCTCTCAAGTTGTTGCTACGGTGAAGGATATAAGCATAGACAAATCTCCATACCTTAATGTTATCCCAAATATTCAGTACTTAGGAAATCTTGATATAGTGTGTGCTTTTTGTAAAATTCTACTGTTTAAAAGTGAGGGTTAGTCACTTCCTCGCTAATTTAACGAGGACGGAAATGAAAACTGAATGGTGGCTCAAATCAGCCATGACATTGTCATCTAGGATCTAGATGGAGCTGATTGTAGCACCTTCTTAATAAAGAAGGCCCGTTTTTCCTGCAAGAAAAACTCAAAATTTCATGTATTTTTCATCATTTATATACTCAAGGAAAATAATTGATTAAACTTGTGGATGTTGATACTAGGAAATGTATATATGTGTTATAGACAAGACTTTGTACTCAAGTTTCTCATAGCTTGCTCTCTGACTTTCAATCCTTCATGATGTAATCCCAGAGCGCATCGAGAAAACTTTATGTGACGATGATTTTTTTTAGCGGAGGCAAAAGATTTTGCCTCATTCCATTGAATAAGGGAGATTTATGACAAGGAGAAAAAAGAAAAACACACAAGCAAGGCTAAAAATACTACTCTCCCAAAACTACAACACTCAACCACTTCGCGCCCGAAGATACCCAAAGCCTCATACTTAGGAACTAAGGAGGACCATCGACGGGGAGGATGAGTTTTGGAACACTTGTGTTTCTCTCGCCCCAAATAGTCCAACAAGTGAGCATGGTGAGGGAAGCCAACGTTTGTGGTTTGGCACATTCTTACTTGACATGGACGCCCACTAATGATCAATGGGGGTGGCAATTCCAAGTAATTCCTTGATCAACCCCCAAAGCATTTTGTGATGAATGACGTGATGGCAATCTCTGGCGTATCGAGGAAACTCTATGTGATGATGCTTTGTGGTGAATGAGGTCACACCATTCTATGTCAAAAGTTATTTCTCATAGTGGGATTTGCGTAGACTGGTCGATCCACATACTTTCTTCATTATCGCCCCATCTAGATGATGTTTTTTCTTAACGTAAATCGGTTCATCACATGCGCATGTTGAGGGCTTTATCGATGCATCATGGTTTCCCTCTTAGTTGCCCAACATGCTGACCTGGAGAGGTGGCCAAGATTTGAGCAGCAACCCCTATACACGGCTAATTTTAATTCACTAATGAAGATATTATATTTGTTCGTAAAACGACTTCTATCACTCAATGTAGAGCTTAAGGATTCTCTCTTCTTTTTCGAAAACAAAGGAGAATTCCCTAAGAGCATATCCACTAGCACCCCCCAAACGACCCCCTAATGGCCCATTAGGGGTCCGGACACAAAATTCATCCACATCTGCATCCCCAAGAGACCCGCCAAACTTGGGGGCCTGGCTAGGAGTGCCGGAAATTGTTCAGGCAGCCCACCGGACAGGCGGGGCCTACTCGTTCTAGAGACACGTCGGAATAGGCCGGTAATCATTTGCCCCCATCTTGACTTGATGTTTCGTCTTGCTGTCGATTTGCACCATCGCTACCACACGTGTCGTCATCATCTTCCCATAGGAGTTGAGCATGTACGACGCATGTCGGTGCACCTCCGCTTGCCGTCGGTCGCTGTCGTTGTTGTGGGCCACCGCAGTTCATTCAGGCGGATCCGCCTCTTCCTTGCTGCATGTAGAGCCCTACCTTTTAATAAAGATAGAACACCTGTGTAACCTGCTATTCCCGGATCACTGATAGCATACACATGACAAAATGAAACATTTATTCCAATATCATCATTCTACAATGTTGATCTAGTTGATATGAAATAAAATAGTCTTACAATTGGCATAGTCATCATGGACTAGCCTTAAATAGCAAAGATCAAAGTAAACACAGCGGAATTAAATCTTCAATGAGCCTCCTTCAATTCACGTGCCATAGGCAGACATGTTGGAATGTAAACTCGAGATCATAAACCATCACTCATCATCAGAATGACCTGCACATTAGAATATGTAGCCCACAGGGGGGTTAGTATAAACAATGTACTGCCAAGTGACACTTGTATGGTGGCATTTTTGAGGAATGATCTAGCTACATGATATTTGGCTGGTGAAGCCTGTGGCTATTCGCATAAATCCAGCTTTGTCCTATGTTTGTAAATCATTTTTAAAACTTTGAAGACATTTGTACAATCATCATGGCTAAACCACCATGAAGTTGGACAAATCATCATGGCTAAACCACCATGAAGTTGGGAAAATCATCATGGCTAAATCACCATGATGTTTGATAAATCCTCATGGTTAAACCACCATGAGTTTGATAAATCATCATGGCTAAACCACCATGAAGTTTGATAAATCATCATGGCTAAACCACCATGAAGTTTGATAAATCATCATGGATAAACCACCATGAACTTTTATAATGGCATCATGGCTAAACCACCATGTGCCCTAAAAGGGGTTTCTACCATATTTTATTTCATTCAGAAAAGATGAGGAGATCCTTCGGCACCAACCCTGTCCAGTAGCTCAAGTTTCCCACAACCGGGGACACGGCTAAGATCTTAGTTTTTAACTCTGCAGAGGTTGTGCACTTTAACCTTGAGACTCATCCTTCCCAAGAGAAGAATGATACAAGATCTTTGGGAAGAGAGTTTCACCCATACCAGCAAGACTCGACGCTCCTAAAATTCTACTACCCAATGTCTTACAACAGGATGAACCCCTACAACTTAATCAATCTTGGCTGAGCCCATATTACCTCAAGGCTGCACTAGAAGCTAACTAAAACAGTGAAGACCTACAAATCTCTTGGTTCCTAAGCGGCAGTCCACATTTCATTCATCCACCATGCAAGGTTCATTCCACCCAGGTGTTTCATTAAGGTTGTTAATTTTCAAAGTTTCATAAATACCACAACCAAAAAGAAACAACAGCATTTGTGATAGTAGTCAAGTATAGCTAAATAAGTACCTAGCAGGGTTTTTAGAATGGCTACACACTACTAGGTGTTCTAAGCATAACACATACTTGGAAAATAATGAAATCAGCTATAATGCATACTACTGAAAACATTAATGCAATTGGAAAACAAAAGTGGGTCATGAAGTATCACTTGCCTTGTGGAAGTTGGTATAGAGGCACTCTCATTACAAATAGAACGTTGCTCTCCGTACAATCTAAACAATACAAATAAATAACAATAAACAAGCAATTCACCAACAAACAAACAAATACAACAAAATAAACAATACAGAAGCATAACAAGTTATTAAACTTGATTGGTGTTAACATGGGCAAGGTTTTGACACATAATTCAATTTGAAAAAATAATTATGATGAGATGGTTATTGTTTGGTCTTTTATGGAGAAGTTCAAGTTTATCACAATAATTCAATTTAAAAAAAGAATTATGGTAAAAGGGTTTGGGACTAGCTACTGGGCATGGGTTGGTCAAGGTTTAAGTTTGAAAGATTCAAAACTAGTGGATTCTAATTGTCAAGGAGTTTTCAAGAGTTCACCTAAGGGTTATCACATTTACTTCAATAAGATAAAGGAAACAATGTGTTAAGTTTCAGTACTTAATTCAATGTACAAAAAGGAATTAAGGTATTTGGGTCAGGCTTTCCACATTGACAAAACCTATCACAATAATTTAATTTACAAAAGAAACTATTGTGATTGTGTTAGAGGTCTACCAAAAGGAATATGGGTTGGTCAAGGTTACAAATAGCACACAAGGTTTGGCTCAAGGGTTTTAGAAATCAAGTCCATGACCAACATGATTTATTCCATGGCTTTGGATACTAGGGTTTTAAGAAATTCACAATATGGCTTGTAAATTTACAAAAGGTCTTCGGCTATGGGTTTCTGGTCCAAAGGGTACTTTCACATGCGGTTAACATAAAATGGGTGTTGGTTTTGACCAAAATGATCATACTACAATTTTCGTAAAGAGGGTTTCATCAAACAACAGCTAAAGTTTAATGATTGACTACTATGGGTGGTTTATATGAAAAAGGTTACATGTAATGGGTACTCTGGTCATAAATGGTTTTGGTACTGGTTTCTTTGGTCTAAGGTTACTAAATGGAACAATTTTCAGAAGAAAACTAATTATAATTATTTGTAGAATTAAAACTATGTGTGAAATACTCAAATGGTTATTTAAATTCTAATTTCCATTTTAATTGGTTAAAATATTATTTTGGGACAGAGGGTATGAAAGTACACATCCTAAGGATTCCAAAAATATTTTATTTGCAACTTTTGGATTTGTAGAATTCGAATTATGCCAGAATTTATCAAATAAGCATATTTGAATTTGAACAAATTTTAAAGGGTCAAGTTTGAATTTGGCTAGTGCCAAAAATTTATATATGTTGTGATGATTTCAATAAGTACAATTTTGCTAAATTTGAGCTTATGGATCAAAAGTTATGATCGTTGAAAGTTCTAGGGGCTTTTCTGCAATTCTGTCATTTAATTATATTCGGGAGAAAAATCAGAAAAAGCTAGGCCACATGGCCATCTCTGAGTGGCTCGGGGTGCTGACTATGCAGCTGACCGAGCGTGCTGACTGGGCTGACACTTGGCAAGTTCCTATTGGCCCGTACTGTTTCGCTAGATAGATCTAATATTGGTCGTTGGTTCAGATCCGACGGCACGGAGAGGGAGAGAAGCTCACCGGAGGTTTTCCCATCGGAGATGGCATCACGGCGGCGCAGATTCGCAGCTCCTCGACGGCGGCGTCGCTACGAGGGGTTATGGAGGGCGGGGAGGCCTCGAAGAAGACCAGAACGACACGCCGAGCTCGATGGTGGTCACGGCGGCCTCGAGGATGTCTCCTGCCGACAGTGATGCGCGGATGAAAATGGCGCAGCTCCGGCGACCTTCGCATGGGCACGACGCAGCCACTAAACTGCACAAAAATTCGTACAAAGGGCATCAAAAGGGGCACGGGGTCTCGGGGACTAGGATGCACCAAAAGAGGGTGTCGGGGACGGACTACCTTGGTCGGAATCCATCTCGCACGACGGCTGACGGGCGCAACTCCGGCGAGCTAATTGGAAGACCAGGGGCATGAAATCGAGGGGAGAGAGAGGGAAAAGAGAGAAGGTGTCCGGGGAACGTATATAGGGGGTTCAGGAGGTGAGGAGGGCCGCGGGGCGAGAGATAGTGTGCAGCCGTTTTGGCCAGATCGTGGGTGCAGAATTTTCGGACGGAGGTGGAAGACGATGGCGTCACGGGTGACGTCATGTGGGGTCCACCGGGCAGAGAGAGATAAGAGAGAGAGAGGGCGCGCGGGCTGGGCGCTGTTTTCCGCGCGCGTGCGGTAGATAGGAAGGTGGGCTCGGGCCGGTTGCTGGGCTGGCTCGTCTCTCTTTTTTTTGTTCTTTTTTTCTGTGTTTGTTTTTCTTTTCTGTTTTTATTAGTTTAATCCATAACTTGTGTTTTATAAAACCAAACTGCCTCAAACCAATTTATAAATTTTTGTAAAAACTTTATCTTTCAAATAGGAGTATGTTTGTGTTGTTTTCAACACTTTTGATTCTTTCAAATTGGAAAATATGAATAATTCACTCATAGTGACTTAATGATATTTTTAAAATGGAACATAATAAATAATTTGGAATTAGGGTTTAATAAAATTAAGATAGGTGGTCTTAAACATAAATATTGGTTTTCAAGGTATTTTATTTTTTCAAAACAAAATAGTTTATATAAACACTTTATTGGTTATTACTTGATCTAATATTTGAAAGGCATTATGAAAATATTTGTATTCACATGAAATATTTTTGGAGGCATGAAGAAAATATTAGATATAGTAATTCTCTTGTTTTTAATATCACAAACATTTTCATAGTTATAAATGGGTTGAAAACATGTTTGTAAAGAGGTTTGATAAGAAGAAATATTTTCTCTTTATAATGAAAACTAAATTTGGAATAGGTTTAGGGTTTAAGAAAGAAAGGTAGTTTGGATTCTTAATTCCAATTTCATTGAAATGTATTGTTTTCTTTTGTTTCTTGCATCTTATTTGGTTTTTTTGGTGACTTGTTTAACATGAAAACAAAAGTTTCAAATCTTTGTGATTTTTGAGTTTCTCCAAAAATTAGGGATGTTACACTGCCACCCCGCACATAAGATGTTTGGCCTTTTTCCAAAGGTTGATTGACCGGTGCTTCCTTCTCTAGCTTAATTCTAATATTTCGTTCTTGTCCAATATGATATGGATAGTGATGATGAGGTCATATTTTGCGAAATGATGGGATTGCAGACGACGAGGAGAATTAGATGGTCATAGTCGCTCTTTTAGAGGCGCTGGCCGAGGAGGAAGCCGATCCCAAGCAAGGAGGATCGAGGAAATGGCGCAAGGGGAACAAGAATCTTGATAGGAAAATTGACCACATGTTTTTGTTCAACGACTATTTCTCGCAGCATACAGACCAACCTCATGAATTTCACCGACGCTTTCGGATTCAGAAAGAAGTGTTTATGTGAATCGTGCATGGTGTTCGGAATTATGATGACTAATTTGAGCCGAAGAGGGATTGCACCGGGCTTCTTGGATTTTCATTGATCCCTTCAGAAATACACGACTGTCATACGGTGTTTTGTGTATGACCGTGGACTCGTTGGATGACTATCTTTGTATGTCTGAGACAACCGTAGTTGAAGCCACATTCTTGTTTTCCAAGTCAGTAGTGACAATGTTTGGTCCCGAGTATCACAGAGCACGAGATGCAACAGACATGACTCGTCTCTTCGCACAAGGAGAAGCAAGAAGATTTTTTGGGATTCTTTTCGCCTGACAGGGGATGTACAAACCAGGTCATCATGGAAAGTGCAGTGTTGTACTTTAAGCCGTGGCAGATTGCGATCTTTGGATTTGGCATTTTTTTTCGCATGGCCCGATTCTCACAATGACATCAACGTTCTGTAACGCTCTGATGTGTTTCAGAGACTTGCTGAAGGGAACGCTCCAAAGTGAGTATTGGATCAATGGTCATAATACGACAAACGGGTACTAACTCGCGGATGGCATGTATCCCAACTGGTTGGCATTTGTAAAGACAATTCGTAACCCTATTCGGTGAGGGAATAGAATTTTTTCTAAGAAGCAAGCGGCAATCCAGAAAGATGTGGAGCTGGTTATTTGGTGTGCTCTAGGCCCGGTTTGTTGTTGTCAAATACGCTCTCTATCATGGTCGATAGGTCAAATGTGTGATATCATGAACGCTTGTATCATCATACATAACATGATCACCGAGAGTGAGCGAGACACAAGTAGGATGTTCAATGAGCCGTTTGACTTCCATAGCATTTTTCCGGATCCACGGCTGGGTGTCTCTACCGAGTTTACATATTTTCTTGGTGGTTATCCGAAATTCGTGAGGAGACAACTCACGAACGGTTGCAAACTGATCTTGTGGCGCACAGAGCAACCGAGTAGTTTGATCACGATGATTTGCTTTTACGAACTTCACGAATTTAAATAATTTGAAATCTTGTGAACTATTCGTATGTTTGCATAATTACTGAAGGAATTTATTTTATTAGCTATGTACTTTGTCGAAAGTTTTTAGATGAAAACCATTTGAGATATGGATCAAAACCAGCCTGCCGATTGGGGTCGCTGTGAAGTGTACCCACCAAATAAGCGACATATGTTCGACGCCCCAAAAACTGCCACTATTGGCCACTATTGGAGTGCCGGACACAAATTAAATACTCTCTCCGTTCCAAAATAGATGACCTCCGTGTCTACATACATGCATGTATGGAGAAATGGAGGTCATCTATTTTGGAACGGGGGAGTAGGTGTGGTGGAGATGCTCGAAGGATGTGAGCCCCTTCTAGGATTTCTTCTTACTATCAGATGTACAGGTTACACATGTACACGTACAGGTGTTCCATAAGAACATGGAGGTGAGCATTTCGCGGAATTCCATGGGCGCACCCATGAACTGCAAGCGGTACTGCAACGATCGGCCTGACCAAGTCCTAGCCAATGGTACAGTGACAGGCATCAGAGTTGACCTAATTCTAAGGTTGCCCCTGTATCCGACTTGCAGAAGAATCCGTTGGTTTCCCCGGCCATATAGTCGGTCATCGTAGTAATGATTGAAGCGAAAGCGTGTTGGGACTTAAAAACTGTTTAGCTTTGACGTTTCGACGGATGAAAAACAAAGTAAACGAGGACTGACCAATTCGATCCGGGAAATTGTGGGGGCAATTACAAGTTGCAACATCCTGTATTAACAAATGAACTACTTCTCCCGTTAGTAGTAGTATAACGCTTAGCTTAAAAGCAACTGGTAAGAATATACTCCTGCGTGTCTGTGTGACCAAATCCCAACCAATCTGTGACAGGAATTGAGTTGACTTCCACCACATAAACGGGCTGGAACCAGACAGGAACTATTCCTAAGTTCATAAAACGCTTAGCTTAGTAGCAACTAGTAAGAATATACTCCTGTGAGGCTGTGAGCATGACTAATTCCCAACCAATGTGGAGCAGTAGCTGACTTGACTTCCGGCTATATATACGGGCTAACCACGCACAGGTTTTGTAAAGATCAGTGCTTCAGACAGCGTCTTGGTCTGTACACCCGAGAGCCTGCGTCGACCCCAGAGTCCAAACCTGCCCACGATGTCGAAGGTAATTTGCTTCTGTGTCTCTTTTGGGGAGTTTCTGACGAACAAGTTTGCAGGTGCACACATGCCATTATGATCATGATAACATTTGTACTGAATATGTATGTTTGCGTTTTGGCTTTTGACCGACCTGCAGAAAATAGTGATAAGAGCCGACATCATCTGCAAGAAGAGCACGAGCGAGATCTTGGTTTCTGTTGCCAAGATCAAGGGTATTTCTCTTCCTTCCTTCATGTGCATCTCTATCTGTCTCTGCACTCTTTGTTCACCAAATGCGTGTAATGTCCAGGGATCAAGTCCATGGTCATCGACCAGGAGAAGAACACGCTGACGGTGCTCGGCGCCGTGGACCCGGTGCGCATGGTGCAGCAGCTGAGGAAGGCGTGCTTCGCGGCGACCATCGTGAGCGTGGAGGACGACAAGCCCAAGGAGAAGAAGACCCCCTGCCAGGAGGCCTGCGAGAAGGCCTGCAAAGAGAAGTGCGAGAAGCTCTGCAAGGACTGCGAGAAGGCTTGCAAGGAGAAGTGCGAGAAGGCTTGCAAGGACCCGCCGTGCTGCGAGAAGGCTTGCAAGGGAGCGTGCTGCGGCAAGGGGCCGTCGTACGGCTACGGGTACCAAAACTGCGCGGGGTGGTGCTACTCCAGCCCCTGCGGCCTGCCCAGCTGCAGCTACTACAACTACGACTACGGCTACGGCGTGCCCGCGCTGCCGCTGGGATGCGGCTACTACGGGAGGCCATTCTAGCCATGTATTCACTACATCCTAGTACTACAAGACTCTGCCGGAGCGTATTAGGTTTCGCCGTGTGTATATTTTTAGTTCATGCTCTGCTTTGCCGTGTGTGATCTGATTCGCCGTCGTTGCAGATTGATTTTCGCACAATGATGTTTCCCTTTTCCTTTGTAACACGACGGCTTCAGCATGGTTACTTCATTTTGATGCTTCAGTTTGTCTAGTATACTTTACATATTTACCGGCTTGGACTTCTTTTTCTCGATACGTTACTTGAGGTATGAAGCAATCGAGCTTAGTTTTTATGCACTGTCGGGTCCCGGGCATTTTTTAAGAGAAGGGCATACTTCAAAAACATGTCGGACGGCAGAGGCACCGTTTAATTTAGTTATAAACTGTATGTATCAAACATATAGTAACATTATGTGACATCGGCAGTTTTATTTGACGACCATGGGGACATGAGCACGGACACATACATACATGCAGAAATAGCCCATATATCAAAGCAGCGTTTGAAAAATCACCAAAAATATGATAAATATAGTGTGTTATTTGTTAAATGTTCTAACTGCTATATGGGGCCTCGTGGTGTTGTTTGTTGGTGATGAGGACATCCTAGTTCTTTATCATCTTTTCCTATTGATGATGTTGTTGTTCAAGATAAGCCCAATGAAGTGAGGATTGGACCAATGACAAGAGCTCGTGTTAAGTAATTAGAACAACATGTGAACTCACTCTTAGTTGAATATGATGTTTATGTTAATGAAAATTTAATACTGTCTAAATCATTGCACTTATCGTTGATCGGGTTTATTGATAACACAAGTATTGGAGGAGGAGAAGAGGAGCATCAAGGAATGGAGTACAAGAACCGCAAGTGCGAGAGGGAGGAGAGGGAGGCAGCTGCACAAGGAGAGGCAGAAGCTCAAGGCGATAGTACCGGACCTGCCCGATAGTACCGTCCGATCGTAGTATCTGACCCGGTCGGTACTGTTTTGAAAAGACGCGATGATTCCAGTATGTTCCCAAAAAACTTTAGTAGTACCGAGCCACAGTCGGAACTACCTAGGCGGTACTACCGCTCGCGTCCGGTAGTACCGGCTATAGGCACTTGGCCGAACCAGTTTTCTGGTCTGTTTGTACCTAGTTTGAGTCCAACTCAAGATGAGTCTCTGTTTTGGACGTCCAGGCTAGTTGGGGTGCCTCCCATATCCCTTAAATACCTAGTGGATGCAGATTAGAAAGGTTAGACTTCGCTAAAACTAAAAACCTAGATTCCAGACATATTGCTGGAAGCATTCATCTAAATTATCCCCCAACAATTCGTATCGATTTGATGATTTATCCAATTGCAAATTTGTGTGTTATGTGTTGTTTCACTGCGAATTAGAAGATACAAGACCGCTTCGTAGTCGGCGGCTATGTATGCAAGTGTGTGAAGTTAGGAATATCCAAGGGGTTGAGAGTTATTGCATTGACAACGGGGATTAGCCGGAGAGTTCACTGCAAAGCTCAAGTTATCATACATCCATCATCGACGTGCTCAACAAGAATATCGGGCCACCCCATATCATCTTGGTATCAGATTCCTAGGTTTACTCGGAATAAATTCATACCTACAGATTAGTTCTTGTTTTTCGTCCTATCCAGAAAAAACCACACAAAAAAGATTAGAGTTAGAATTGCCATAGACTAGATCACACTGATTTCATCTTCTAGTTTGTTGGTTTCGGGTTGATTTATTCTTTGCGTTTCATGTTTTTGCTTTTGTGTCGTAGTAGTCTAGGGTTAGGTTTAGAGTTCTTCGTCTAATCGAGTCATCTTTGTTTAGTTCATAGTCTAAATCGAAAATACCACAAAAAACCGGATCCAATTAGCCCTCGAAGCCCCAGTCTGAGTTGAGATCTATTTTCTGTCGCGACACAGTTTTGGCCGTTTTCTCTGTCGCGTGATCGCGATTACCCGGTAGTAACGGCCCCGCCTGGTACTTCCGCGGCCAAAATTTTCTACCGGGGCACAGTTTCGAGCAGTTTTCTGATGCGGTAGAGATTAGGCATAATTAGGTTTTGAGTCTAGTTTCTTTTGCACTTTCTTAAGATTTCCAATTCTGAACTTTGTGAGATTTAGACACAGCCTTTCTACAACATATAATTAGGATTCTACCCAGAAAAGACTAGCTAATCTTTTGCTCACAGACAGCTCATAGTTTCACTATTTTGTGTCATATCTTGTGTTCTTTTCAAGTTTTGCTCATGTTTCAAGTATTAGCCATTGAAACTATAAAAGAGAGAGTATATAAAAAATATAAAAGAGAGAGTATAAAAAAAGAAAAATCAAAATAGGCTGAAGCCTTCCATACATATATTTTTTGTTGGAGCTTATTGTTATCATTATCATCTTTGGTATTTTTTACACTACTAGTATTGAACAATCGTGTGCCTGTTACTTTGAGGTATTTGCTAGTGTCTATCCTGTGCATTGCAACAAGAGTTATACTCTCAATATCTACCATAATTATTTTGTTCTCATCCCTATAGTTGCATTGCCCCATTATTCTCCACGTGTGTGTTTTCCTGTGAGTTTTGTTCACACGAGCAGCAAATAATTTTTTTAGTTTGTGTTGTTAGCTATCCCAACCAAGCCCCACTAAATAGCATGTTTTTATCCTGTGATAGCTAAAACCCCCTGGTATCTCTTCTTTACATCCGTACACGTTTTGCTACTTCTAGGTTGGTAAGTAAAATCTATTCACTTTGGAACAGTAAGATACATCTTTATTTTTTCAGTTCTGAGTGATTTGAGAGAGCATCCATCTATAATTATTTTTATTTCACTAACATATTAATCATGAATACTCCTAGTGATCCTTTTGATGCGCAACAAAAGAAGAGTCGTGATGAGGTGGTGAAGTGAAATGGGTATGTAGCATTACGTGACCACTTGAAGCTGAGAATTGATAATGTCATTGAGCCTAACTACTATGATACCCACAATCTCAGCTGGTTACAAATGGGGTTGTTTACCACAACCTTTTTAATTTGGTGCTCATTTCAAGCACATTTGTCATAAATATCTCTTCCACAAAGAAAAAGAGGCCGGATTTGTTACCTATTTATGTATACTGTGGTTAGAAAACTCTAAAACATCATATCACAGAGCAATGGACTTCAAATATTGGTTCAAATTTGAATTTAACCACCTATTTGAATTTTGCCTCAAATTTGACATGAAAGTACAATAGCATTTTACACCTCCGGGTTTCCCTAGCTGGCATATTCTGTGGTTTTACAAACAGGTTGTTTCAAAATCAGTTCGCGCTACATTATTTCAGAGCGCGTCCACAGAGCGCACTTAAACTGTTCGACAGAAGTACAAAAAAATACAATCTTGTTTAGTCACTGAAAAATAAAACATACTTCAAACAACAATGCCTAGCAATGTTAGACACTCTCTTCTTCGCTCTCCTCTTTAACCTCTTATTTCATCTCTTCCTTGACCTCTCTTTGATCAGGGGTCTGCCTCTTCTTCACTGGACTCCTCGTCCATGTCGTTGTGATCTTCTTCATTGCCCTCCTCAACGTCTACGCTTGATACGTCCAAAACGTATCTTCTTTTCCGAACACTATCCTATTGTTTGCCTCTAAACTTGTGAGTTTTGGATACAACTAACACAGACTGACGTTGTTTTCAGCAAAATTACCTTGGTGTCTCGTTTTTGTGCAGAAAACCCAACTTCTGAGAAAATGCCCAGAAAAGTTCCGGAAGACCTTAAAACACCCATAGACCCCCGGTGCCAGAAGGAGTCCCGGAGAGGGGCCAGGAGGAGGCCACACCACCCCTGGGCGCCCCTACCCCTTGGTCGCGCTGCCTGGTGGTGTGGGGTCCCCAGGCACCCCCTCGGGCTCCCCTTTCGAC
Source organism: Alopecurus myosuroides (assembly GCA_028641055.1). Classification (NCBI taxonomy): domain Eukaryota; kingdom Viridiplantae; phylum Streptophyta; class Magnoliopsida; order Poales; family Poaceae; genus Alopecurus; species Alopecurus myosuroides. Next base: position 372,941,532 of record CM054058.1, on the reverse strand, counting down.
TACTTATCGCCTTCAACCCTAAAACGACAGGGGGTTCGTCATATTCCACAGAAACACAACGGAGCGCCGCCGCCACCTCGAAACTCAATTCGGGGATCAGAAGTTCCTGTTCTGGCGCACTGCCGGGACGGGGATTCGGAGGAAATCATCGCCATAGACAATGCCACCTCTTCTCCATCAACCAGCCATGATTCCCCCGTCCATGTGTGAGTAAACACCGCTATAGGATGAGAGGGATGGAAGGTATTGGATGAGATCGATCATGTAATAGTGCCATATTGTTAGGGCATAGTGCCTAGTATCCATTGTTACTGTTTTCTACCGTTGTTGCAACTTGTTATGCTTAATGCTTGTCACTAGGGCCCGAGTGCCATGATCTCATATCTGAACATGTTATTGTTTCATAAGTATAATTATGTTTCTTGATCATATCTGCAAGTTGTTTACACATGTCATTGTCCGGAACCCGAGGCCCCAAAGTGACAGAAATTGGGACAACCGGAGGGGTTGGTTCTGATGTGAGGATCAAGTGTGTTCACGTAGTGTTAATGCTTTGCTCCGGTGCTTTATTAAAATGATCACCTTAGTTACCAGTAGTTTCCCTTGAGGCCCCGCTGCAAACGAGCTGGTAGGACAAAACATGTTGTGCAACTTTCTAGCACGTATGACTATATTGGAACACATGCCTATGGTTTGCCTAGAACTTGGATGCTTTGTTGTTATTATCTGCATTGCCCGGGTTTAGATTATTACATGACCTATCTTATTCATGCAACCACCATTCATCCATTCCCTATGCCTACGGTACTTTCATCCCGCTGTTTCCCGCATTTGCTACTGCTGTTACTATTTTACTCCTGATGTTATTTTACTACTACTGCTGCTATAAAAATGTTACCACTGATAAATTGTTGCGAGCAAGTCTACCTTCAGGTGCAGCTAAATTGACAACTAAGTTGTTAAGGCTCATAAATATTCTTTGGCTCCCCTTGTGTCGAATCAATAAATTTGGGTTTTAGTTCCCTCGAAGACTGTTGCGATCCCCTATACTTGTGGGTCATCAGCGCTCACCTTCTCAAATGCCAGCTGGATGTACTCCACCTTGATCCCTACCTTGATGGCGAAGAGATCACCTCTCCGCATATGCAAGAGTTTGTAGAATGCATGTCACTTCGCATTGAACGTGATTTCATCGCCTTCTAAGTGAAATGTTCCGAGCATCAGGAAATCTCTCAGGCATAGACAAGAAATCCTATAAAATGGTGGTCTATAGCCCATCTTCTACCCGATCCTTTAGATACTGATGAAAATAACATGAACATTTTATCATTAAAGTGTAAATGAATCAGAAAATAAATGCAAATGATAACAGAGTGTGCTCCTCTATATTACTTCCTATCTTGCGCACGTAGAACTGAGGGATCTCAAAGAACTCATGAGGATCCAATTCCCTTATCGCATCCTTGAATAATGCGAAAGATATCGCATTCATTTCTGAAATAGTGACATCTTTCGGGTTGTGAAATATGGTTTTTAGCAGAGCAGCCTTTCACCATTTGTGAACTTGTTCAAGCTCTGACCAAAGAGACGAAGACATTAAGTATGAAAAATATGAACTAATCAATATGTAAAAAAAATAACACAACATAAACTAACATACAAGAATTTTGAACCCGAACTTTCGGAGCATTGCTTTCGTCAGTCACTTCAATATTAAACAAATCATTAGTTTTATCATACGTGAACTTGACAGTATCATTGACTGTGATGCCATAGCATACGCAAAATGCTCGCCACTGCGGTCCACATATACATGTCCGAATATGGTTTTTGTGTGTGCAATATAACTTCTCACACATACTCCTCAAACACATTCCACTTGTCCAGGCAGAAGTAGTAATTTTCTCCTCGTGCACACTTACAAACCATCCATTATTATGGGTGCCAACGGCAAGGCTATCTAGCTAGCCGATATTTCAAAGAGCATGGCGCAATCTACATTTAATATACAAACAAACGGAAAAACTAAGAACACACGAATTGGAAGGAAACAATTATATTAAGTCGAATTGTAACGCCCGGGAGATTTTTCTCCCCCGAGAGAGTTTGTTGTTTGTTTTTCTTTTTTTTGTGCATCTCATAACATCATGCACCATCATCTATTTAAAACTTGCAAACTACTTTAAATTTATCAATAAAGTTTTCTAAAATTTACAACAGTTCATTTGATGTTTAAAGCTATTTTATTATGGCCTAAACACTTGCTGGAAAAAAAAAATAGAACAAAAAAAAGGGGCTTGGGCAAGCCAGCCAGCCAGCCTGCCCCATTTAGGCCCAGCTAGGCCCAGCCGAAATCCATCCCAGCCCCCCCAACCCTAAATTTTGCTCTTCCCTCTCATTTACCCCCCCCCCCCCCCCCCGCCGTCTCTCCTATTTCCGTTCAGGTCCTCCCACCAGTGCAAAAAAAAAAAAAAAAAAAAAAGCAGTGAACGGCACACGCACGCCTCGCACGGGAGGAACCTCCCTTCGCTCGATCCCCTCCTTCCTCCCGTGCGTGCCCTCGCCTGCGTCCTCCTCCTAGCTCCTCTCCTCCCGTCGCTCCCCACCCCGACCTCTCCTCCCAAGCCCACGCCGTCGCCCCTCTCCTCCTGGCTCCTCTCCCCGCCTCCCTCGCCTCCTTCCTCCCGAGGGCGCCGCCAGGGGCTCGACCCCGCCCTCCATCCGCCGCCTCCCGCCATGGAATCTCCGTCCTCCACCTCGCCCCGCCGCCGGAGCTCCTCCTCCTTCCCTGCCCCTCCTCTTCCTCCCGGGCAACCCCATCTCCGGCCGCCCTCCTCCGGCACCATCTCCGGCCGCCCTCCTCAAGCGCCCCCAGCCCCTTCTCCCGTCTCTCCTTCCGTGGCCGCCGGCCGCCCCGCCACCGGCGTCTTCTCTCTGCTCAGCCACGGACGGCCGAGCCCCGGCGCCGTCCCCGTCGACCAGGGGGGCAGCGCCCCGCGCAAGCCCCAACTCGCAGCGCCCCCCCCCCCCCCCCCGTCCTCCGTCCCGCCGTGGCCGCCGCCCGCTGCCGGTCGCCCCCTCCACCTCGCCCTACAGTGATGGAACCTCTCCTCGGAGGAGGGGACGGAGATGATGTCCGGCTTCGCTCCGCTGCTGCAAGAGGTGATGGCGAGACGTGGCCTTTCATGAAGGCCACACGACGATGATGGCGCCACCAACACACGCGGTCTCCTTGCCGACTCGTGGATCTCGAAGATTTTGAAACCATTCTGGGAGCTGCTTTCGTCCACGACTCGGTCATGTTGCTGCCGTCACCGTTTTGGTGTGGCCGAGGCCTTCGTGCCCGTGTGTTCCGTGTCTGTGACCTCGACAAGATTCCCGGCGACAAGTCGACACCGACCGGTACCGCATCGACAAGATCATCGCCAACAAGTACCGCCACCCCGAGGACCTCGGACCAAACCTCGACCACGACTACTTCCCCGATGAACCGTGAACGACTACATCGCCTTCGACGTGTCCGTTTTGCGTTGGCCGCCTTCGTGCGCGCCCGAAGACCGGGACCGTCAGGTTCGCCTCCGACCCCGAAGACGGTGTTGTTATGGTTCGCCCACGACTACTACGCCTACTTCGGCTACGGAACGGGAACGACGACGTGAACGACTACTTCCGCTACTACATCGACATCGGAACGCCTACGCCCCCGACGTCGACTACTTCCTCTACCTGAAGACGTCGGCTACGCCTACTTCGACTACCTCGACGACGACGCGAGAACGTCTACTTTCCATTCTTCCTCGCCGCCGTCTATCTCCCTCTTTGTCGTCTTCTTCTTCTTCATCCCGAAGACACCGGCGCCGAACCCGAAGATCTTCTTTCCACACGTGTGCACCCTAAACCCCAGCCCTACATACCTATGCCCTATTTTCTATAACATATCAACTATAATTAAAATGTCATCTCATTCATGTGTTGCATTGCATTTTTGTGGGTAAATAAATAACTCGTACCTCCTAAATTAAATGTTGGGCTTCCGGCTCAATTTAAATTGGTTTAATTGCATAAATCATAATTAATTCATTTTAACCCCAAATTTGAAAAGTAAACTATGTTTTCGAATCAAAATTCTCTAAACTTTGCAAATATCAACTTGGTTTTCTGTTTTGAATAATTTAAATTGCTGAAAACAACTATTTCCTAATTAATGCAATTAAAATTGCTAATTTGATAACTTGCTCATTTTAATTCCAAATCCAACAAATAAAATATGTTTTCATACCAGAAAAATGCACTTAATCTGTTCATGCCATCCATGTTCATGTTTGCACCTTGCATGTTGCATTTGTATTAGTGTTATGTATGTTCACCTAATAAATAAATATGGAATGTGTTGGGGTATTTAATTCAATTGTTGCCCTATTCCATTTAATCTTGTCTCACTCACCTACCTATTGTTTTCCATGCTAAACAACATTTAAATTGATGGTTAGATAAACAACTTGAACCAATTCCTATTTCTCCGGACTCCGGTTCCGATTAAATTGTTTAAATTGTTTCCCCTGTTGCATCATGCCATGCCATGCATATAAGATAGGATCATGCTGGATCTTTTGCCGTAGAAGTAATTGTTGCATCCGGTGTTTCTTGTAGTTCGTTGCTTCTTCGCGGATAGGACGTTGAGATGATGTGAGCAACGACAAGTTCTGCTACCTTGCGGGATCTCAGGCAAGTATACTCACTTGCTGCCAAATGGCTGCCTTTCATCATTTGTTACCGATTCTTTCCGTTGTTCTTGTTCTAGCCTTTTGCTTCGATGCTTGAGTCTCGATCCTATCGTATGTTACCTTGCAGCCATGATATAGCCTTTCTTCCACTTCCTATTAACTGTTGTTTGTTTACCTTGTTAGCCTTCGTGTCGTAGTTGCATGCTTAGGGTTGCTTTTGCTCGAGTCTGTTGTCGGTTACTCCTTTTACCTTTATTATTGTACCGGGGGGCTCGATGTTAATCAATCAATCCTGTTAATGCTAATGGTAATAATAATTTGATGATAAGGCACCGGCAGGAGGCCCTAAGTGGTTTTGAGGCCTGCTAGTGTCGACCCTAATAGGAAAAGGGTCTTGTCTACTGATCCATGATGAGCGCACTACCCGCATGTGGGAAGCGAGTATGGGCGCCCCCCTCAATTTGACTCGATTCGCATCTCGTCCAAATCGCCTCATTTAGTTCGGGTTTTCCATTTGCTGCATGCATGATCTTGCGAGCCCTTGGTACCCGGGTGGAACTTTCGTAGTCGGCATATAGGGGGACACGGTCTTAGAGTGCTATGAGGGTCCATTTTCTTCTGGGCCTGATTAGCCGTGCGCCCAAGGTGCTTTGGGCTTGATGCGAAGAAGAGTTGAGTTGTGTAGAGTACCTCGCTTGGTGGGTTAGCTCCCCATCTGGCGGGTTATTCTTGCGTGTACGGCTAAATTGGTGCAACCCTGCAGGGATAATCTTCTCGAGAAGCCGTGTTTTCCGCGGTTATGGATTACTTGGTGAAAGTACTGGCTAACAAGTACTCAGGACAACTTAAACCTAATGATTAACAACCTTACACCCCATGATTAACAGCTTGACTAGTAATAGGCTTATTGACACAATAATCTGAACCATCATTAATCCAACTGTGTGAGTTATCCTCGGATTGCTTCTTCGGATAAGGGGCGAGGTCCAGGATGGGTTTGTTTGGAGTTACTTTCAGTTGGTTACAATACTCGATCTTATCTCCTTTCCGTTAGCCGGAAGCTGTAGTATCTTTCTGTAGTTGGTTAGTGCAGCCTGCTGTCGCTTATTTGCAATAACCCCTTCCTTTCCGTTGATCCTAAAGTATTTGTATCTTGTGATGACTGGCTACGCCGGTAACTTGTGAGTATGGGTTTTATCCCCTTGCCAGTACTTAACTGTACTGACCCACGAATTCATTTTCGTGGCTGCATATTCAACATTGCAGTCAACAGGTTTGAAGTCTGACGACGTTAGCTTGGGAATCCCTCCGGCTTGGCCTGGGCAGGGATTGGACGCCTTCGGTTATCTTCAGGACTCTTAGTCCAATTTGTATCTTGTCCGTAGCCGGACGTTTGTTTCTTCCGCTGTTATTTTGGATCTTTGTAATGTATCAGTTGTATCCTTGACTCGTTTGAGTCATCTGGTATCTATCTGTTTCTGTTGTAATTGTGGAATATTCGTGAACTATTGTAATGTTATCATAAATGGCAACCTGGAATCGGTTATTATGCGGATTTGGCGGAAATGCTGAAATCTGCATAGTACCCGATCTCGGGGCGTCACAAATGGTATCAGAGCCTTGGTTCCGATTCCCGAGATTGTTTCGATACGAATGGTTATCGAAGCAACGGGTCCACAAAGCCTGTAGGATAACCTCGCTAACGGTCGTTGTTTCTAGAGTGTCAAAAACTATTTCTGCTAAACTATTTTGGAAAACATCTCAATAGGATTCTTGTTTTCTCCTTATCTATATTCTATTTCCCCTCCCATCTTATTTGTTTTGGAGTCTTCCCCCCTTGTCTATCTTTCAAAGTGTTAGGATCCTACGTGGGTGGACGTTTTCTGAGCACTTAACCTAATAGGTTCGATCATCGGAAGATTCCTGGTGGAAGAACATCGTCGTCCCTCCGAGCAAGAATCTCTTGTTAGTGGTGTCGAGAAGCCCTTGTTAGTGGTGTCGAGGAGATCAACCGGAAGCCCGAAGAATCGATAGTCGAACTTCTTTCCCCTCCCGGGTTAGCAGGTGGATTGCGAGGGCGCAATCCCTTGTTAGTGGTGTCGTCTGTAACGCCCGGGAGATTTTTCTCCCCCGAGAGAGTTTGTTGTTTGTTTTTCTTTTTTTTGTGCATCTCATAACATCATGCACCATCATCTATTTAAAACTTGCAAACTACTTTAAATTTATCAATAAAGTTTTCTAAAATTTACAACAGTTCATTTGATGTTTAAAGCTATTTTATTATGGCCTAAACACTTGCTGGAAAAAAAAATAGAACAAAAAAAAGGGGCTTGGGCAAGCCAGCCAGCCAGCCTGCCCCATTTAGGCCCAGCTAGGCCCAGCCGAAATCCATCCCAGCCCCCCCCCAACCCTAAATTTTGCTCTTCCCTCTCATTTACCCCCCCCCCCCCCCGCCGTCTCTCCTATTTCCGTTCAGGTCCTCCCACCAGTGCAAAAGAAAAAAAAAGGCAGCGAACCGCACACGCACGCCTCGCACGGGAGGAACCTCCCTTCGCTCGATCCCCTCCTTCCTCCCGTGCGTGCCCTCGCCTGCGTCCTCCTCCTAGCTCCTCTCCTCCCGTCGCTCCCCACCCCGACCTCTCCTCCCAAGCCCACGCCGTCGCCCCTCTCCTCCTGGCTCCTCTCCCCGCCTCCCTCGCCTCCTTCCTCCCGAGGGCGCCGCCAGGGGCTCGACCCCGCCCTCCATCCGCCGCCTCCCGCCATGGAATCTTCGTCTCCACCTCGCCCCGCCGCCGGAGCTCCTCCTCCTTCCCTGCCCCTCCTCTTCCTCCCGAGCAACCCCATCTCCGGCCGCCCTCCTCCGGCACCATCTCCGGCCGCCCTCCTCAAGCGCCCCCAGCCCCTTCTCCCGTCTCTCCTTCCATGGCCGCCGGCCGCCCCGCCACCGGCGTCTTCTCTCTGCTCAGCCACGGACGGCCGAGCCCCGGCGCCGTCCCCGTCGACCAGGGGGGCAGCGCCCCGCGCAAGCCCCAACTCGCAGCGCCCCCCCCCCCCCCCCCCCCCCCCCCGTCCTCCGTCCCGCCGTGGCCGCCGCCCGCTGCCGGTCGCCCCCTCCACCTCGCCCTACAGTGATGGACCCTCTCCTCGGAGGAGGGGACGGAGATGATGTCCGGCTTCGCTCCGCTGCTGCAAGAGGTGATGGCGAGACATGGCCTTTCATGAAGGCCACACGACAATGATGGCGCCACCAACACACGCGGTCTCCTTGCCGACTCGTGGATCTCGAAGATTTTGAAACCATTCTGGGAGCTGCTTTCGTCCACGACTCGGTCATGTTGCTGCCGTCACCGTTTTGGTGTGGCCGAGGCCTTCGTGCCCGTGTGTTCCGTGTCTGTGACCTCGACAAGATTCCCGGCGACAAGTCGACACCGACCGGTACCGCATCGACAAGATCATCGCCAACAAGTACCGCCACCCCGAGGACCTCAGACCAAACCTCGACCACGACTACTTCCCCGATGAACCGTGAACGACTACATCGCCTTCGACGTGTCCGTTTTGCGTTGGCCGCCTTCGTGCGCGCCCGAAGACCGGGACCGTCAGGTTCGCCTCCGACCCCGAAGACGGTGTTGTTATGGTTCGCCCACGACTACTACGCCTACTTCGGCTACGGAACGGGAACGACGACGTGAACGACTACTTCCGCTACTACATCGACATCGGAACGCCTACGCCCCCGACGTCGACTACTTCCTCTACCTGAAGACGTCGGCTACGCCTACTTCGACTACCTCGACGACGACGCGAGAACGTCTACTTTCCATTCTTCCTCGCCGCCGTCTATCTCCCTCTTTGTCGTCTTCTTCTTCTTCATCCCGAAGACACCGGCGCCGAACCCGAAGATCTTCTTTCCACACGTGTGCACCCTAAACCCCAGCCCTACATACCTATGCCCTATTTTCTATAACATATCAACTATAATTAAAATGTCATCTCATTCATGTGTTGCATTGCATTTTTGTGGGTAAATAAATAACTCGTACCTCCTAAATTAAATGTTGGGCTTCCGGCTCAATTTAAATTGGTTTAATTGCATAAATCATAATTAATTCATTTTAACCCCAAATTTGAAAAGTAAACTATGTTTTCGAATCAAAATTCTCTAAACTTTGCAAATATCAACTTGGTTTTCTGTTTTGAATAATTTAAATTGCTGAAAACAACTATTTCCTAATTAATGCAATTAAAATTGCTAATTTGATAACTTGCTCATTTTAATTCCAAATCCAACAAATAAAATATGTTTTCATACCAGAAAAATGCACTTAATCTGTTCATGCCATCCATGTTCATGTTTGCACCTTGCATGTTGCATTTGTAGTAGTGTTATGTATGTTCACCTAATAAATAAATATGGAATGTGTTGGGGTATTTAATTCAATTGTTGCCCTATTCCATTTAATCTTGTCTCACTCACCTACCTATTGTTTTCCATGCTAAACAACATTTAAATTGATGGTTAGATAAACAACTTGAACCAATTCCTATTTCTCCGGACTCCGGTTCCGATTAAATTGTTTAAATTGTTTCCCCTGTTGCATCATGCCATGCCATGCATATAAGATAGGATCATGCTGGATCTTTTGCCGTAGAAGTAATTGTTGCATCCGGTGTTTCTTTTAGTTCGTTGCTTCTTCGCGGATAGGACGTTGAGATGATGTGAGCAACGACAAGTTCTGCTACCTTGCGGGATCTCAGGCAAGTATACTCACTTGCTGCCAAATGGCTGCCTTTCATCATTTGTTACCGATTCTTTCCGTTGTTCTTGTTCTAGCCTTTTGCTTCGATGCTTGAGTCTCGATCCTATCGTATGTTACCTTGCAGCCATGATATAGCCTTTCTTCCACTTCCTATTAACTGTTGTTTGTTTACCTTGTTAGCCTTCGTGTCGTAGTTGCATGCTTAGGGTTGCTTTTGCTCGAGTCTGTTGTCGGTTACTCCTTTTACCTTTATTATTGTACCGGGGGGCTCGATGTTAATCAATCAATCCTGTTAATGCTAATGGTAATAATAATTTGATGATAAGGCACCGGCAGGAGGCCCTAAGTGGTTTTGAGGCCTGCTAGTGTCGACCCTAATAGGAAAAGGGTCTTGTCTACTGATCCATGATGAGCGCACTACCCGCATGTGGGAAGCGAGTATGGGCGCCCCCCTCAATTTGACTCGATTCGCATCTCGTCCAAATCGCCTCATTTAGTTCGGGTTTTCCATTTGCTGCATGCATGATCTTGCGAGCCCTTGGTACCCGGGTGGAACTTTCGTAGTCGGCATATAGGGGGACACGGTCTTAGAGTGCTATGAGGGTCCATTTTCTTCTGGGCCTGATTAGCCGTGCGCCCAAGGTGCTTTGGGCTTGATGCGAAGAAGAGTTGAGTTGTGTAGAGTACCTCGCTTGGTGGGTTAGCTCCCCATCTGGCGGGTTATTCTTGCGTGTACGGCTAAATTGGTGCAACCCTGCAGGGATAATCTTCTCGAGAAGCCGTGTTTTCCGCGGTTATGGATTACTTGGTGAAAGTACTGGCTAACAAGTACTCAGGACAACTTAAACCTAATGATTAACAACCTTACACCCCATGATTAACAACTTGACTAGTAATAGGCTTATTGACACAATAATCTGAACCATCATTAATCCAACTGTGTGAGTTATCCTCGGATTGCTTCTTCGGATAAGGGGCGAGGTCCAGGATGGGTTTGTTTGGAGTTACTTTCAGTTGGTTACAATACTCGATCTTATCTCCTTTCCGTTAGCCGGAAGCTGTAGTATCTTTCTGTAGTTGGTTAGTGCAGCCTGCTGTCGCTTATTTGCAATAACCCCTTCCTTTCCGTTGATCCTAAAGTATTTGTATCTTGTGATGACTGGCTACGCCGGTAACTTGTGAGTATGGGTTTTATCCCCTTGCCAGTACTTAACCGTACTGACCCACGAATTCATTTTCGTGGCTGCATATTCAACATTGCAGTCAACAGGTTTGAAGTCTGACGACGTTAGCTTGGGAATCCCTCCGGCTTGGCCTGGGCAGGGATTGGACGCCTTCGGTTATCTTCAGGACTCTTAGTCCAATTTGTATCTTGTCCGTAGTCGGACGTTTGTTTCTTCCGCTGTTATTTTGGATCTTTGTAATGTATCAGTTGTATCCTTGACTCGTTTGAGTCATCTGGTATCTATCTGTTTCTGTTGTAATTGTGGAATATTCGTGAACTATTGTAATGTTATCATAAATGGCAATCTGGAATCGGTTATTATGCGGATTTGGCGGAAATGCTGAAATCTGCATAGTACCCGATCTCGGGGCGTCACAAATGGTATCAGAGCCTTGGTTCCGATTCCCGAGATTGTTTCGATACGAATGGTTATCGAAGCAACGGGTCCACAAAGCCTGTAGGATAACCTCGCTAACGGTCGTTGTTTCTAGAGTGTCAAAAACTATTTCTGCTAAACTATTTTGGAAAACATCTCAATAGGATTCTTGTTTTCTCCTTATCTATATTCTATTTCCCCTCCCATCTTATTTGTTTTGGAGTCTTCCCCCCTTGTCTATCTTTCAAATTGTTAGGATCCTACGTGGGTGGACGTTTTCTGAGCACTTAACCTAATAGGTTCGATCATCGGAAGATTCCTGGTGGAAGAACATCGTCGTCCCTCCGAGCAAGAATCTCTTGTTAGTGGTGTCGAGAAGCCCTTGTTAGTGGTGTCGAGGAGATCAACCGGAAGCCCGAAGAATCGATAGTCGAACTTCTTTCCCCTCCCGGGTTAGCAGGTGGATTGCGAGGGCGCAATCCCTTGTTAGTGGTGTCGTCTGTAACGCCCGGGAGATTTTTCTCCCCCGAGAGAGTTTGTTGTTTGTTTTTATTTTTTTTGTGCATCTCATAACATCATGCACCATCATCTATTTAAAACTTGCAAACTACTTTAAATTTATCAATAAAGTTTTCTAAAATTTACAACAGTTCATTTGATGTTTAAAGCTATTTTATTATGGCCTAAACACTTGCTGGAAAAAAAATAGAACAAAAAAAAAGGGGCTTGGGCAAGCCAGCCAGCCAGCCTGCCCCATTTAGGCCCAGCTAGGCCCAGCCGAAATCCATCCCAGCCCCCCCAACCCTAAATTTTGCTCTTCCCTCTCATTTACCCCCCCCCCCCCCCCCCCGCCGTCTCTCCTATTTCCGTTCAGGTCCTCCCACCAGTGCAAAAAAAAAAAAAAAACAGTGAACGGCACACGCACGCCTCGCACGGGAGGAACCTCCCTTCGCTCGATCCCCTCCTTCCTCCCGTGCGTGCCCTCGCCTGCGTCCTCCTCCTAGCTCCTCTCCTCCCGTCGCTCCCCACCCCGACCTCTCCTCCCAAGCCCACGCCGTCGCCCCTCTCCTCCTGGCTCCTCTCCCCGCCTCCCTCGCCTCCTTCCTCCCGAGGGCGCCGCCAGGGGCTCGACCCCGCCCTCCATCCGCCGCCTCCCGCCATGGAATCTCCGTCCTCCACCTCGCCCCGCCGCCGGAGCTCCTCCTCCTTCCCTGCCCCTCCTCTTCCTCCCGAGCAACCCCATCTCCGGCCGCCCTCCTCCGGCACCATCTCCGGCCGCCCTCCTCAAGCGCCCCCAGCCCCTTCTCCCGTCTCTCCTTCCATGGCCGCCGGCCGCCCCGCCACCGGCGTCTTCTCTCTGCTCAGCCACGGACGGCCGAGCCCCGGCGCCGTCCCCGTCGACCAGGGGGGCAGCGCCCCGCGCAAGCCCCAACTCGCAGCGCCCCCCCCGTCCTCCGTCCCGCCGTGGCCGCCGCCCGCTGCCGGTCGCCCCCTCCACCTCGCCCTACAGTGATGGACCCTCTCCTCGGAGGAGGGGACGGAGATGATGTCCGGCTTCGCTCCGCTGCTGCAAGAGGTGATGGCGAGACGTGGCCTTTCATGAAGGCCACACGACGATGATGGCGCCACCAACACACGCGGTCTCCTTGCCGACTCGTGGATCTCGAAGATTTTGAAACCATTCTGGGAGCTGCTTTCGTCCACGACTCGGTCATGTTGCTGCCGTCACCGTTTTGGTGTGGCCGAGGCCTTCGTGCCCGTGTGTTCCGTGTCTGTGACCTCGACAAGATTCCCGGCGACAAGTCGACACCGACCGGTACCGCATCGACAAGATCATCGCCAACAAGTACCGCCACCCCGAGGACCTCGGACCAAACCTCGACCACGACTACTTCCCCGATGAACCGTGAACGACTACATCGCCTTCGACGTGTCCGTTTTGCGTTGGCCGCCTTCGTGCGCGCCCGAAGACCGGGACCGTCAGGTTCGCCTCCGACCCCGAAGACGGTGTTGTTATGGTTCGCCCACGACTACTACGCCTACTTCGGCTACGGAACGGGAACGACGACGTGAACGACTACTTCCGCTACTACATCGACATCGGAACGCCTACGCCCCCGACGTCGACTACTTCCTCTACCTGAAGACGTCGGCTACGCCTACTTCGACTACCTCGACGACGACGCGAGAACGTCTACTTTCCATTCTTCCTCGCCGCCGTCTATCTCCCTCTTTGTCGTCTTCTTCTTCTTCATCCCGAAGACACCGGCGCCGAACCCGAAGATCTTCTTTCCACACGTGTGCACCCTAAACCCCAGCCCTACATACCTATGCCCTATTTTCTATAACATATCAACTATAATTAAAATGTCATCTCATTCATGTGTTGCATTGCATTTTTGTGGGTAAATAAATAACTCGTACCTCCTAAATTAAATGTTGGGCTTCCGGCTCAATTTAAATTGGTTTAATTGCATAAATCATAATTAATTCATTTTAACCCCAAATTTGAAAAGTAAACTATGTTTTCGAATCAAAATTCTCTAAACTTTGCAAATATCAACTTGGTTTTCTGTTTTGAATAATTTAAATTGCTGAAAACAACTATTTCCTAATTAATGCAATTAAAATTGCTAATTTGATAACTTGCTCATTTTAATTCCAAATCCAACAAATAAAATATGTTTTCATACCAGAAAAATGCACTTAATCTGTTCATGCCATCCATGTTCATGTTTGCACCTTGCATGTTGCATTTGTAGTAGTGTTATGTATGTTCACCTAATAAATAAATATGGAATGTGTTGGGGTATTTAATTCAATTGTTGCCCTATTCCATTTAATCTTGTCTCACTCACCTACCTATTGTTTTCCATGCTAAACAACATTTAAATTGATGGTTAGATAAACAACTTGAACCAATTCCTATTTCTCCGGACTCCGGTTCCGATTAAATTGTTTAAATTGTTTCCCCTGTTGCATCATGCCATGCCATGCATATAAGATAGGATCATGCTGGATCTTTTGCCGTAGAAGTAATTGTTGTATCTGGTGTTTCTTTTAGTTCGTTGCTTCCTCGCGGATAGGACGTTGAGATGATGTGAGCAACGACAAGTTCTGCTACCTTGCGGGATCTCAGGCAAGTATACTCACTTGCTGCCAAATGGCTGCCTTTCATCATTTGTTACCGATTCTTTCCGTTGTTCTTGTTCTAGCCTTTTGCTTCGATGCTTGAGTCTCGATCCTATCGTATGTTACCTTGCAGCCATGATATAGCCTTTCTTCCACTTCCTATTAACTGTTGTTTGTTTACCTTGTTAGCCTCCGTGTCGTAGTTGCATGCTTAGGGTTGCTTTTGCTCGAGTCTGTTGTCGGTTACTCCTTTTACCTTTATTATTGTACCGGGGGGCTCGATGTTAATCAATCAATCCTGTTAATGCTAATGGTAATAATAATTTGATGATAAGGCACCGGCAGGAGGCCCTAAGTGGTTTTGAGGCCTGCTAGTGTCGACCCTAATAGGAAAAGGGTCTTGTCTACTGATCCATGATGAGCGCACTACCCGCATGTGGGAAGCGAGTATGGGCGCCCCCCTCAATTTGACTCGATTCGCATCTCGTCCAAATCGCCTCATTTAGTTCGGGTTTTCCATTTGCTGCATGCATGATCTTGCGAGCCCTTGGTACCCGGGTGGAACTTTCGTAGTCGGCATATAGGGGGACACGGTCTTAGAGTGCTATGAGGGTCCATTTTCTTCTGGGCCTGATTAGCCGTGCGCCCAAGGTGCTTTGGGCTTGATGCGAAGAAGAGTTGAGTTGTGTAGAGTACCTCGCTTGGTGGGTTAGCTCCCCATCTGGCGGGTTATTCTTGCGTGTACGGCTAAATTGGTGCAACCCTGCAGGGATAATCTTCTCGAGAAGCCGTGTTTTCCGCGGTTATGGATTACTTGGTGAAAGTACTGGCTAACAAGTACTCAGGACAACTTAAACCTAATGATTAACAACCTTACACCCCATGATTAACAACTTGACTAGCAATAGGCTTATTGACACAATAATCTGAACCATCATTAATCCAACTGTGTGAGTTATCCTCGGATTGCTTCTTCGGATAAGGGGCGAGGTCCAGGATGGGTTTGTTTGGAGTTACTTTCAGTTGGTTACAATACTCGATCTTATCTCCTTTCCGTTAGCCGGAAGCTGTAGTATCTTTCTGTAGTTGGTTAGTGCAGCCTGCTGTCGCTTATTTGCAATAACCCCTTCCTTTCCGTTGATCCTAAAGTATTTGTATCTTGTGATGACTGGCTACGCCGGTAACTTGTGAGTATGGGTTTTATCCCCTTGCCAGTACTTAACCGTACTGACCCACGAATTCATTTTCGTGGCTGCATATTCAACATTGCAGTCAACAGGTTTGAAGTCTGACGACGTTAGCTTGGGAATCCCTCCGGCTTGGCCTGGGCAGGGATTGGACGCCTTCGGTTATCTTCAGGACTCTTAGTCCAATTTGTATCTTGTCCGTAGCCGGACGTTTGTTTCTTCCGCTGTTATTTTGGATCTTTGTAATGTATCAGTTGTATCCTTGACTCGTTTGAGTCATCTGGTATCTATCTGTTTCTGTTGTAATTGTGGAATATTCGTGAACTATTGTAATGTTATCATAAATGGCAACCTGGAATCGGTTATTATGCGGATTTGGCGGAAATGCTGAAATCTGCATAGTACCCGATCTCGGGGCGTCACACGAATAGAAATGCATTACTTACAATCGATTGGAAATTATATTCGACCTCAACTAGGATACTAAAAGTGTTGTGGCGATTGCTTCTACCGCAGACATTAGGTGGGTAAAGGCACAAACCACAATACTCTTCTCCAGAAGAGAAATCGTCTTCCGAAGAGTTATATTTCATTCTATATTTTGAACTAACAAAAGAAATTGGAACCTCGCACACAGGAATATTTCCAGAAACGGGATTTTTCCCCATTGGCCAACTCAAATGGAAAGTCAAATTAACCGTTATATAATCCAACATTCGGGAGCTCTAACAAAAGTATAACACATGTAGAGAAGATATCAGTGACCTTTAAAATTGCTTTGTTGGATTGCTACTAGAACCGACAGCGATAGAAAAAACCCCGACGGCGATGCCGACCGTACAATAACCGCGCTCAGAAGCGGCGAATGCCTTCTTTACTTGTCCTCTCTGTAGGAACGCGTAGAGATAAACAAAAAATTTTCTACGCGGAACTCCCAAGATCTAGCCGAGGTAGAAGGCCACGAGGATTACCACTAGACGCGCAGGTGCGGATTATCGAAGAAGCACGTCGATGCAGTATAGTCCCACGATCTGATCCAGTCGATCCAATCCCGTGATCGTCGAAGTGCTGAACGTACAACACCTCTGCCGTATCCACACGTACGAGGAGGAGCTCTAACGGCGAACTGCTAGGTCGGTCCGGCGGCTGGACTAAGTGGGGCTAGGGTTCCCAACGCATGGGAGTGGAAACTTGTGTCCGTTGGGAAACCAGCGCCCCTCTTTATATAGAGAGTGGAAGTGGGCTGCACAACGCTTGTGGTCCATTCACTCCGTGAGTCCAACTCACTAATTCAGTCCATTTCCGGTTCGGGTCCAACCAGACCAGCATACTTGCTCCCGCTCTTAAGTGTGCGATCCTGTAGGCTCATGGCGACTTGGACACGACTGGAGTCTGACTCCCAATCAATCAACTGGTAGCGGCTCCTAGCAGAACGTGCCAACTCCCAAGTGCCATAGAGTCATGACGACATACCTTTAATATGACTTTCATCTGAGTCCCTTTTGCCTCATGATATACCCGAAGTATCGTCATCTCTTAAATAGCTCAACTCTCTTCTCGATCCGTGATATATTATTCATGTGGCTAACTCTTAGTCAATAGACCCGGTTAACACTTAACCGAGTCACGCATGGCCATGCTTCCGGAATTATATCACTTGAGAGGTCCCAGAGAATATCTCTCCAATCGGAGGGGCAAAATCTCATCTTGATCATCCACATCATGTAGCTTGTTTCTCATTCGACCCGAACTCTGCCTTGTCACGGAACAGCGTTTGACAGAATCTAAGTCGGTGATCCACAACTCGAATTGTGCGACAACCTCAGGTCTAAGGATTACATTGATTGATACTTGCAAATGACGACTTACTCGTTTCATCTCAATATGGGCCAGTCTGGCTTGCTAAACTCTTTAGCCGAGTCTGTGCAAGTTTGAATGGCATCGCCATGCCCATGGCAAAGTGGAACCGAGTCATCAGCCAATATTCACATTAGTCTAGGTTATGTGTCCAACACAACCTCAATGACCAAGGACAATTTAGCATGAACAACATGAATACATAGTTCTACAATCGAATCACATATTCAGTGATATATATCAGATGTTCAAAACAAGGACAACTTAATAACTTTATGAATACATTGGGAATTACATCATACATGATTGCATCTAGGGCATATTTCCAACACTCCCTTCCTGGCGAACGATGGCAATGACAGTGACAATGGAAATCCTCTCTACGCCTCGAATCTGGCCTCCTCCTCTTCCCCTTAAATCCCACTCCTATTGCTCCATGCTCTGTTCTTGGGTTTTCCCTGGGGTTCTCGACGGAAGCAGGGGAGGAGCACCATGTGGGCCATCGGTGATATCCCTTAATTAAAAAATTGCCCCTCCCAGCCCCACACTAGCCCCAGTATAGCACCTCCGTATTTTTGTGGACGACCCGAGGGCGTGCAAACCCAGCTTGCTCATCGTTCTTTGAAATAGACCATCTCCAAAAAAAACGTATGATCCGGGCACTTTTCTAGGCCGACGCGCGAATATTTTGAGGTTGTACATAATACAGACCGGCTCCTATCATGTAGGATACTGCGTTGGTTATATTTCTTGTCTTACCACTTTTGGGAGGCGGAATTGATTTCGGCCCATCACAGATCACTTCTTATTGGAGCCGGGTTTTTCTTTAGAAGCGGATCTACGCAAACCGGCTGAAGGGTGATCTTTCTGAGGCTGTTCTTTTTTTGACGTGTAAAACCGTATTTTCTAGCAGTCTCTAATACCCAGTTTTCTACTAGTGTCTATGGCCTCAGATTTGCAGCATATGGAGATGAAGGTAGATGGAGCTGCCCATATAGCTAAAACCACTCAAGCACAAGTCACCACAGAAATGACACGTCAAATTACTGAGTTGAGGACATTTGTTGACCAAAGAGATCCTCATGTTGATGATAATGAAAGTGTCCATGAAAATGCTAATGCTAATGGCAATGGGCGGCATGATCTTGAGCTAGGCCGTGGTGGTGGTACAGTTGAGAGAGGGCGTGGACTTGGACATGGCCGAGCTGGTGCCATGCATGGAGTTGGCTGTGGTTTTCACCTTGGTGTTGCATGACGCTTGATTGATCTTGCGGGAGCTGAAAATAACCATGGGGAGGATGTACTAGGAAAGCCCAAATTTTCTCTACCACAATTCACTGGTTCTACTGATGTGGAAGAGTATCTAACTTGGGAGCTCAAGATAGAGAAGTTGTGGTGTTTACATGACTACTAAGGATAGAAAAATTCAACTTGCATCTTTTGAGTTTGATGGATATGTTCTGCGTTGGTGGGAAAATATTTTGCGTACACGAGAGGAAGATGGTGATCCACCTATTATAACTTAGAGGACTATGAAGTAGGTCATGAGGGACAGATTTGTACCACACAATTATATACATACTCTCTATGATCAATTGTAACAATTGAGGCTAGGTACATTATCAGTTGATGAATATTTTCAGGAGATTGAGGTGATCATGTAGCGTGCTCGTGTGAAATAACAATGAGAACAGACCATGCGCGATTTTTGGCAGGTTTACAATTCGAGATAAAGAGAATTGTGAGGCATCACCAATATTTTGATATGAATTGATTATTGCATCATGCATGGGAATGTAGTGTTCCCACATTTAAAGAATGCAAGAATCATGTGTTATTGTGCTAGTCCCTGGATCTGTGAAATATCATACAAATGCGTCAAAATCTATTACATCGCATGATCCATTCTTTACAAAATATGATTAAAACTTGCATAGTCTCAGAAGACTAGCAGGAAACAGAATTACAATGAAAAACATAGTACAACATTGAGCCTCATCTTCTTCATGTGCCACAGGCAGAACATGTTGGTTCTAGACTCGAGATCCTTAATGAAACCTCACTCGTCATCTGATCCATCTACAATTTGGAATATGCAGCCACAAGAGGGTCAATAAAATTTAATTTATTGGAAAGTAACACTATGGTGGATATAAATGGCAAGACTATAGCTATATGCATATTTGGTTGAGTGGAGTTTAGGCTAAGTTTGCATAAAGAAAGTTTTCTCCTATTTGTTTTGTAAAACAAACTTTTCTTTTTAAAGGGTGGCAACATTGGATTAAAATCCAAGCAACACATATATTTTTCACTTAGTCAAAATCTTACTTCTTGAAAATGGTGTTGAGACTCTTCTGCGCATCCTTGTCCAGCTGCTCGAAATCATCCATTACCGGGGACACGGCTAAGATCATAGTTTCTAACTCTGCAGAGGTTGTGCACTTTCACCCTTTGTCTTCAATTAGCCCAAACATCCTATAAACCCGGAGTGCATCATGGAAAGGAGAGAATTGAGATGAGATCTTTCAGAAGAAGAAATCCAACCCAACCGGCAAATTATGCTACATCTTCTTGTCAAGATTGGGCTGAACTCTCACGACTTAGTTGATCAAGACAAAGCCTATATTGTCAAAGGGCTACACGGAAAGTTACTGGGTTTACAGGGACTTAGGAATCTATTTGTTCCTGGGTGGCCGTCCACAAGTGTACTCTTTCAGTGATAAACACCATTGATATGGCCCTGGGGAGCCACTCAACATAATCCAATCACATCCATTTTACACCCAGGTGTTTCAATGAGGTTTATACTTAGAATTTTCCACAACATCATATAAATCAAATGTGTAGCATTGCATAGCCTCTACCAAGCTCTAAATCATAAGATAACAAGGTAACAGGGTAAAAAGTGGTGGCTACACTTTACTAGGATAATACCATAGCATAATATAACTTATTAAAATTTCCTATCATGCATATTACTGAAAAAAATCTAATAATGCATATAGAAAGTAATGGGTAGTTGATGGTGTGTTACTTGCCTTTATTGGTGAAGAATAATGAACTTCTCTTCACAAAATAGAATGTTCTCTACGTACAATCTAATCAATACAAGTAAACAACAATAAACAAGAAATCACAAGCAAAAGAACAAAGTATAACAATCAACAAACTTAGCACAAAAATTTGTTCTACCAAAGAAATTATTGTGTTTGGGTTTATTGTATATCAAATGGCTAAGGATTGGTCAAAGATTGTGTTTTGAAGATTTCAAATTATTGATCAAAAGTTTCACTAAGGATATCACATATACTCTAATATGCAAAAGGAAAACATTTATTTCAATACAAAAATGGAAACTAAGTAATTGTTGTTAGTGTTTGACATTTGTGACTAAGGGTTGGTCTTTGATCAAAAGATCACACAAATTTCTTGGCCTAAACTATTTCTGTCTTGGTTTCTTCAAGTCTTCTTTTGCTTCCTTGAGTTGCTTCTAATGTCCAAGTCTTTATGCATGCACTTCAATGGCCTTGCTTGTAGTCCTCCTTATTGAGTCGAAGAAAATCTTCTGAAGTACTATCTATGATTTAGGGACTTAGTCATATAGAGCAAGAGAGGGGTAGATGAGATTGCTAGAGTTTTCTCAAAAAGGACTTGTAAAATCTTCCTCTTCTTCTTTTTCTTCTTCTTCTTCTGGGATAGTATTTCTTCTTGAGTTGAAGTTGGCTTCTTGTTTATGTCTTGGTCAAACTCTCATCTCACTTGAAAACTAATTCTAATACATAGAAAAAAAACTTTATACAATTCATCTTTAATAGGTCGTAGCTCCAAGTCTTCACATTGGTTGGTCAAATCTTCAGCTCCTTTGTAGTTTCCTCCTTGTGGTGACTTCATTGTATTTGCAAAGCTTGATAGTCTTGGTACAAACTAGGGGCTAGTCTTGATCTAACTTAGCCATAGCACAAGTTCTAAGGGAATAGAAAAGAAAGGGAAGAAAGACTTAGAGAAAAAGATGGGGTTTGTCTTCTTGAAGTTCCTCTTGGATTTTCTTCTAAGTGCTTCTACTTCTTGGGATTCTTCTGAAGTTGGTCTTCTAGATTCATGTTGACTCCAAGGATAACAAAGAGGACATCTTTCTTCACTTCATGGTCTTCACCAATCCAGACGTAGTGGTTTTCAACTAGGAGGGCCAATTAGAGAAAAGTTTACAAGGCATTGGTTTCAAGGCATCCATGGGCTTAGGTTTTGGTCTCTCTATTTTATGGTTAGTACTTAGAGAAAAATTGCTAAAGAAAACATACTGGAATTATTTACAGAATTTAAACTAAGTCAAAATAGTCAAAGGAGAAAAAACTTAAAACAAATCTAAAATTTAGCACAGAATTTATAACTAGCAATAATTAGTAATAATGATGTTATTAACATGATTATTATGCATGGAAAACAAATTAATTATCATATTTTAATTATTAACATTATTAGGGCTTTAATAAGGCCAATAACAACATTATAAAAGTTTCTGTTACAAAGTTACACATTAAAGATTCTTTTGATTCTACTGGATAGAGGATGACAAAAATACTATAGAAATTTGAATCGCCTAAAAGGAATTTGTAGATTAAAAGTTATACCCAATTTAGTTCTACAAATAACATGTGAGTGCACATGAAAAAAAATTATTGGCCTATATTATTCTACACATTGTGCTGATTTCAAAAAGTCCAAAATCATCTAATTTGGAGTTACAGAACATAAGTTATCAATTTTACAAGATTTAGTGATTTTCTGGATTTTAAATCGAATGTGACTGGGTTTGACCGTGCTGACGCAACGCTGACTGTACTGCTGACTTGACGCGACGTGGCATGCTGATGTGGTTAAGTCACTAGACCTGGACCGCACGATCCTGATCCAGCGATCCCAAAAGTGTACATGTTCGTGATCTGGTCACGATCTAGTCGTGACCGTCCGATGAGATCGCACGGCTGAGGCAGGGGGGATGCTCACTGGCGGGGTTCTTTGTCAGAGACAAAGTTGACGGCGGCGCGGCTCTCTGCCACGAATGGTGGCGCCACTCGGGTGGTCTCCGGGATGCGGGGAGAGCTCCACGTGCTTAGCTCGACATGGCGGGGATGATGGTGGCGGTGGTTGCGTCTGTTGCGGCTGTTGTCGACCGAGAGACGCGAACGGAAGGCTCGGGCGCCCGCGAACCACAGATGCAGACGGCATGGTGGCTACGATGCTCCTCCTGGCGCGGGGACAACGACAATCGGTTGAGGAGACGACTATAGTCCTCCTCCAACCCGCGGTTCTCCTCCTCCTCGCTACTTTTGACGGTTGCGCGAGTTCCCGAGGCACGCTCCATTGGTGACGGCGGCGATAAAGTCACGATCTCGCCAGATTGATTCGGGCGGCAGCGGGGCGTTGACCTAGGGCTAGAGTTTTCGGGGGCAGCGCACAGACGTCGATGGGAGGCCTTATATGGGGGATGCGTGCGGAATGGGGCAAGGAGAGGGGGCGGCGCGGCAGTCTCCTGGTCGGGCATGGACGTCGATGCTTCGACGTTGTCGCACCCGGACTTCTAGAGGATACTCACAGCCCGCTAAACAGTAGATAAATCGCTTACGGGGCATACCGGCACCCGCATCTCAATGTGAGCAGGCCAACACGTAAACGTGTGACAACCATTCTCTACTATCCATCGTCCGCGTAAACCATCCCATAGAAATCCGACTACTTCTATTGACGTACTTCATAACATACACACACGGTACGTCAATGGCATTTGAACAAGTGATATCACAACAAATCTCTAAGACACAAAGAAATAGAAATAAGTTGCAAATAGCTCTCACTAGAGCAGAGATAGCAAATACAATCATCCAGAGGACACATGTCCCAACAATTTATCATTACATCACAGCGGAAGCATCCAAAGTGTCTGGGTACAGGCAAGATCCAAATAGGCCTAAGAGGCCGGAAACGAAAAGACGGAGCCCATCCACGATGTCTCGGATCCTGCCCGGGTCCGCTATCTACTCGTCAGCAGCCTCGTCATACTCCACGTAGTAGCCACCATGGGGATCCTCGGAAACGTAGTCTGCGGAAACCACAGCCCCAAAGGGGTCAGTACAGACAAGTACTGGCAAGCAAGACTCACAAGATACCAAAGTGTACCCGGCAACACCAAGTACATATGCTTTGGGTTCAACGGAAGATAGGTGATACAAAAGTGCGGCAGCGGGCTGCCTAACCAACTACAGAGACACGCTACAACATCCGGCTAAAAGAAGGGGATAAGATAGCGTATCGGAACCAACTACCAACAACCTCAAACAAACCCATCCTGGATCTCGCCCCTTATCCAAAGAAGCAATCCGAGGATAACTCACACAGTTGGATTAGTGAAGGTTCAAGTTATTGTGTCAATAAGACTATTAATAGTCAAATTATTATTAATTAGGTGTAAGTTGTCTAATCCTTGTTAGCCAGCCCTATCACCAAGTCATCCATAACCGCGGACAACACGGATTCTCGAGAAGATTTAACCCTGCAGGGGTGCACCAATTTGGCCGTACACGTAAGAATATCCCGCCAGACGGAGATCAAACCCACCAAGCGAAACACTCAACACAACCCAACTCTTCTTCGCATCAAGCCCAAAGAACCATGTGCTGTGCGTGCGCGGCTAATCGAGCCCCCACAAAGAAAAGAGGGACTCTCATAGCACTGGAAGACCACGCCGCCCTAAATGCCGACTACAAAAGTTCCACCCTGGAGCCGAGGGTTCGTACCTGCATATGCGTGCATCAACTGGAAAGCCCGAACTAAGTGTGGCGATTTGGACGAGATGCGAATCGAATCAGAGTTGCGGGGGGCGCCCATACACGCTTCCCACATGCGGTTAGCGCGCTCAACATGGATCCAGAGGACAAGAACTTTTCCTGAGTTCGACACTAGCAGGCCTCAAAACCATACCCGGCCTCCTGCCGGTGCCTTATCATCAAATTAGCATTACCTCAAACATTAACAGGTTGTTGTTTAACATCGAGCCCCCAGTACATAATAAATATGGTAAAAGAAATAACGGACATCAGACTCGAGCATAAACAACCCTAAGCATGCTAGTAAGACACGGGCAACAAGTAACGGGGTTTTAGGTGTGGAGGATAGGCTATAACAGGGTTACAGGATAACATGTGATAGGATCGGAACACAAGCAACGAATCTTAAGGCTAGCAGATTAGACAACGGAAAGTATCGATATCCAGTGTGGAAAGGAAAAAATGGTTCATGTGAGTGAATACTTGCCTGCAAACTCAGTAGCCTAGTACTGGGCTAACTCCTCAGAAGTAGTGTCGTAAACCTCGTCTGTCTCAACGTCGTCGTCTATTCGAGAAGAAGCAAACAAACAACGCAGAGAGACAACAATCAATAACATGGCATAATGCACAAACATGGGATGATGCATGGCAATTGAACTGATGCATCAAGGATTAACTAGTTGACATGGTAACATAATTAAATGGGTCCATATGCAATTTGGGTTGCATATAGAAAAACCCATGAATTAAGGTTGAATTAAATGATCTACAACTAACCATCATGTGAAAGTTGATTAGAATGATGCATGGATGAGGAAAACAATGAGAAAACAACATTAGCTTCAATTTGAAAAGGTGTTTACCAAGTTTGAAATTTTATTTATTAAGTTGTGAAATTTGGCTTCTTAAAGGAGTTACACAAGCATTTGTTGTTTTCACCAATTTTAATTGTTCAAAATAGATAACATAGTTCATATTTGGAAAGAACACAAAATTTTAGGTGGAATACATGTTTCATTTGTTGAAAAAGGAATTAAAATGAATTAATTATGAATTAAACAAGTTTAAACAAGATTTAAATGAATTTAATTCAAGTATGAAAATATTTGAATTTTTATTTGATCAAAACATTAAATAAAATTCATATTTGAAAATATTACATTTTTCTGGTTTGAAAACATATTTTTATATGTTCAAAAGAATTTAATTTGACCAAGTTATGAATTTAGCAATTTTAAATGATTTAAACAAGGTTTAAATTATTTAACCAATTTTAATTATTCAAAATAGGAAACAAAGTTTATATTTGGAAAGGTGGTTCAATTTTGCATGGAAAACATATTTCATATGTGCCATTTGAATTAAGTTTGAATTAGTTATAATTTTGACCAAATTTATAATGAGTTGTTTGAATTTGAATTTTGAAAACATTTAAAATGTTCAAAACAGTAAACAAATGATTTAAACATGTAGAGAATTAAATTTGGTACAGAAAACATATTTTATTTATTTTATTTGGATTTGAAATACAAAAGTTATTTGGATTTGAAATTGCAGGGGCTATTTTGTGAATTAAATAGTTACAGAAATGTTCTAGGGGCTTAGGTGCGAAAAAGGACTTACAGAAAGGCCCCTGGGGACCTTTTTCACGCAGCAGATCCACCCCTGGGTCACTGGCCTGTGGGCCAGCGCCCAGCTGGCGCTGCGTGGCGCGCGCGTGGGTGCCTGCGTGGCCACCACTGCCAATGGCAGGTGGGGCCAGCGTGCACGCGTGGCAAATAGCGCAAAAAGGTTGGTTTTATCTGCGCGGCGGGGGATCGAACCCGCGACGCAGCGTTGCGCGCCGTTGGATCTTGCCAGTACGGTATGGATGCGTTTGGTGACAGTGGAAGCGCGCGCGTGGTTTTGAGGCAGATCTGCCCTGACTAACTGAAACTGACGGAAAAAATTCAGTCTTTCTGAACCTGCAGAAGAGGGCGGTGATCGCCGGAGGTGCAGCATCGCACGGTGACCACTAACGGGCGGCGCTGGGTGTTTGGCGTGTGCGTGTTGGCACCAGGAAGAGGTGAGGTGTGCGTGCGCGTGCTTGGAGCAGCAGGGGCGCACGGGATCGTGCTCGATTCAGGTCATCGCGGCACGGCGGCGCTCGGTTCAGACGAGGCCACCACGACAGAGGCGTTACGGGGTCGAGTGAGCGAGGGGGAAGGAAGCAGGAGCTCACCGTGGGTGTGTTGAAGTAGCCAGGAGAGGTTGCCGTGGACGAGGTCGACGAGATAACGACGAGGTTCAGAAACGGCCGGCGAGGGGTCAGAGAAATTTCGGCGTCGTGGCGATCCCTGGGACCCGCTGCAGCTGTCGATGAGGACGAGGGAGAGGTGGCGGTCCTGCTCGTGCACCTAGCCTGGACGGAGGCGCTCGCTAGGCTCCTGTCGACGACGACCCCATGCTCGGCCACTACCCCCAACGTTCGCCGGAAAGGAAACAGAGAGGAGGAAGGGACGGAGGAGGAGGCTGGCGGCGGCAGGGCGGAAGAAGAGGGCTAGACTAGGGTTTTGGGAGCTCGGGTGGTAGATATAGGGCGAGCAGGGAGCAGGTGGAGGTGCGGTGGTGCGTGCTACGTGCGCGCTGGCGTCAGCTGACGCCAGCCGTACGGAGAAAGAAGAAAGGGCCGCGCGGGCCTGCGCGCGCGCTGGGGTGGAAAAGGTGGGCTGGGCTGCTGGGCTGGCCTGGTCTGCCTTCTCCCTTCTGCGTTTTATTTTTTTGTTTTTCTGTTTATTGATTCTAGTTTTTTTTGCAGAAAAAGAAAAGGAAGAAAAAGGAGAGAAAAGGAAGGTTTTAGGGGGTTTAAAATTTGGGGATAATTGCTATAGGTTAGTTATTACAACAGCACAAATGTGCAAACTTTTGTTTTTCATAAATTTCAAATTGTGTTGCTGTTTGTATTTTATTTGAATTTGAGTGAAATTGGTGTTAAATG
Organism: Alopecurus myosuroides; assembly: GCA_028641055.1. Lineage (NCBI taxonomy): Eukaryota > Viridiplantae > Streptophyta > Magnoliopsida > Poales > Poaceae > Alopecurus > Alopecurus myosuroides. The sequence goes on along the minus strand of CM054058.1, from coordinate 372,914,473 downwards.
AATTATTTTAACTTAAGCAAGTTAATGGTTTGATCTTTCAAGTTTTAATGGAAACGAAAGATGTTTTGATTTGAATATTTCATTTGAAAATTGTAACAGAACAAGTATGAACAAGGATTTTGAAATTTGGTTTGAAATTCATATGGAAAACAAGGGAAAACAAATGGAAAACAAATGCAAAACTTATGATGACATGATGCAAAACATGACTTAACAAGAATCAAACATTCTAAGGTTGTTTTTCATACTTGGGATGTTACAAAACGCCCCCCCTTGAAGGAATCGCGCCCCGAGATTCCTACTGAGAAGAGAAAAGGTCCGGATACTTCTTGCGAAGATCCTCTTCGGTCTCCCACGTTGCCTCTTTATCGGAATGATGAGACCACTGCACTTTCAAGAACTTGGTGCTCTTGTTGCGAGTTTTACGCTCGGTCTCATCGAGAATTCGAACAGGATGCTCTTCATAAGAGAGGTCCTCTTGCAGATCAATGGAATCATGATCAACTGCACGACCTGGATCTTTGAAGCACTTCTTGAGCTGTGACACGTGAAACACATCGTGCACCTTGCATAGCTTTTCTGGAAGTTCAAGACGATAGGCATTTTCTGCATGCCTTGAGAGAATGTTGAAAGGACCAATGTATCTTGGTGCAAGCTTTCCTTTGACACCAAAACGATGAGTGCCTCTGAGGGGAGTTACACGGAGATATGCTTTGTCACCAGGTGCATAGACCATATTCATGTGCTTGCTGTCATAGTAGCTTTTCTGACGAGACTGAGCAATCTTGAGATTGTCACGAATGATGCGAACTTTCTCCTCGGCTTCCTTGACAATGTCAGGTCCTAAGAGTGAACGTTCACCAGCTCCAGACCAATTGATTGGACTCCTACATCTGCGGCCATAGAGACCCTCAAATGGTGCCATGCCTAGGCTTGCCTGGAAGCTGTTGTTGTAGGAGAATTCAGCATATGGAAGGCATTCCTCTCATTTCATGCCAAAAGAGATACCACATGCTCTGAGCATATCCTCGAGAATCTGATTGACTCTTTCAACTTGCCCTTGAGACTGAGGGTGATAGGTTGTGCTGAACAGAAGTTTGGTGCCCAATGCTTCTTGAAAGCTTTTCCAGAAATGAGAAGTGAATATGCTTCCACGGTCTGAGCTTATTTCCAATGGAACACCATGAAGAGGAACAATCTTTGCTGTGTAGAGCTCTGCTAACTGGCTAGCTGAGATTGTCTCTTTGACAGGAAAGAAATGAGCTACTTTAGTGAGTCGATCAATGACAACGAAGATTGCATCGTTGCCCCTCTTGGACTTTGGAAAACCAGTGACGAAGTCCATTTCAATCATGTCCCACTTCCACTCAGGGATTTTCAGAGGTTGGAGAAGACCGGCTGTTTTCTGATGAACTGCCTTAACACGTTGACAAACGTCGCATTCAGAAACGTATTGAGCAATTTCACGTTTCATGCCAGGCCACCAATACAGTGTCTTGAGATCCTGGTACATCTTTGTACTTCCAGGGTGTATGGAGAGAGGAGTTTCATGAGCCTCCTTGAGAATGACGTCTTTGAGACTTTGAACTTAAGGAACTGCAATGCGTCCTTCGAAGAACACAGTTCCCTTGTCATCCACTGAGAAGGACTTAAATTTCTCATTGCCTCCTTTGATGTACTCTACAATCTTCTTGATTTCAGCATCACGAAGTTGTTCAGAACGAATCTTGTCCTCGAGAGTTGGACTGGCTGTCAATCTAGCAAGATAGCCTTGAGGAACAAGACCAAGGTTCAGCTTCTGGAATTCTTCATGAAGTGGAGGTTGGCTTTCCATGATCATGAGATTATTGCAATACGACTTGCGACTGAGAGCATCGGCCATAACATTAGCCTTGCCTGGAGTGTAAGAAATGGTAAGATCAAAGTCTTTGATCTTTTCAATCCATCTCCTTTGCCTGAGGTTTAGATCTGGTTGAGTGAAGATGTACTTCAGACTTTTATGATCGGAAAAGATTTCAGTGCGATTACCCAACAAGTATTGTCTCCATTTCTTGAGGGCAAACACAACTGCTGCAAGCTCAAGGTCATGAGTGGGATAATTGAGCTCATGTGCGTTCAACTGACGTGAAGCATAAGCCACAACTTGACGTTCTTGCATAAGAACTGCACCTAGACCTTGGAGAGAAGCGTCACAGAATATTTGGAAAGGTTTGGTAGGATCTGGGCCAACCAGAACTGGTGTAGAAGTGAGTTTAGTCTTCAGGAGATTGAAACTCTCATCACATTGTGGAGACCAAACGAACTTCTTGTCCTTCTTTGTGAGGTCAGTGAGAGGTTTGGCAATCTTGGAGAAGTTTTGGACGAAACGACGGCAATAGCTAGCCAAGCCAAGAAAACTTCTTACTTGCTTCACCGTCTTTGGAGGTTTCCAATCAACAATTGCTTTAACCTTTTCTGGATCAATGGCTATGCCCTTGGCTGAGATGACATGACCAAGGTAAGCAACTTCTGAAATCCAGAACTCACATTTGGAGAACTTGGCATAGAGACGATGCTCGCGAAGCTTCATGAGAGTGAGACGAAGATGTTCTTCATGCTCTTCCTCGGATTTTGAGTAGACAAGAATGTCATCAAGATATACCACAACGAACTTGTCGAGGTATTCATGGAAGACAGAATTCATGAGTCGAGAGAATGTCGCCGGTGCATTGGTGAGACCAAAGGACATGACGGTGAATTCATATAGACCGTAGCGAGTGGTGAAGGTTGTCTTTGGAATATCCTCTTTTCTGATCTTTATTTGATGGTAACCCATTCTCAAGTCCAACTTAGAGAATATTGAGGCTCCAGCAAGTTGATCAAAAAGATCATCGATACGAGGAATTGGATACTTGTTTTTGATGGTTTTCTCGTTTAGAGGACGATAGTCAACAACGAGTATCTTTGTTTGATCCTTCTTCGCAACGAACAGAGTTGGGCAACCCCAAGCCGAGGAACTAGGTTGAATGTAACCTTTTTCCATGTACATATCAATTTGTTCCTTCAACAACTTCAGCTCGGGAGTTCCTATCTTGTAGGGATGCTTAGAGATTGGAGCAGTACCTGGTTCAAGTTCGATCACGAACTCAACAGCTCTGTCCGGAGGCATCCCTGGCAACTCTTCTGGAAAGACGTCAGGGAATTCGCAAACCACCGGAACATTTTCAAGTGAAGGTAGAGGTTTTGCATCGAGGGTGCATAGCTGAATGGAACTTGATTCATGTGGAGAATAGATTATCTGGCCAGAAGGGTGGGACAGAGTTATTGACTTTTGAGCACAGTCAATCCTTGCTTTATTGGCCTTCAGCCAATCCATACCAAGAATGACATCAATGTCAGAATTGCCAAGCAGTATGAGAGAAGCAAGGAATATGTGGCCTCCAATTAGAATTTGATTTTTGTGACTGATCTTGGAAGTTTGCATAGTCGCTCCAGGGGAGTTGACCACTAGCGGGGAACCCAAACCAACAAAAGGGAGTTTAATTGCTGTCGCAAAGATCTTTGACACGAAAGAATGTGATGCTCCGGTATCAAACAACACTTTAGCTGGAATAGAGTTTACGGGAAATGTACCGAGAACGACGTCAGGAGCTTCCTCAGCTTTGTCGATCTTGACATGATTCACCCTTGCGGTCCTCCCGACAGGCCTGTTGTTGGAGTTGAAGGCCTTAGGCGGGGGAGCGCGCACCATTGCCTGGTTTGTGTTAGGACGAGGTGGTGGTGGAGGTAGCTGCCTCTGCGTGCACTTGTCGGCGTAGTGCCCCGTCTGCTTGCACTTGTAGCAAGTGACGACACGAGGAGGCCCTGGCCTTGGCTGCCCCATCGAAGCCCTCTGATCATGCATCTGAGCAGGGTTGGGTGGGCGGGGAGCGAAGCCTGGAGAAGTTTGGGCGTATGGAGCCCGAGTGACGGCACCATTTGGCACACAGATGCGGCGCTTCTGCGGAGGGGTGGTCATGTTGGAGGAGGAACCACCCTCACGCGAGTGCTTGCGAGACTCCTCGAACGCCTTGCGCCCATTTTCTTCATTGAGCGTGGTGTTAACGAGATCCTCGAATCTGTTGGCCTTGACGTTTGTGAGGGCATACTTGAGTTCCGGGTTAAAACCTCTGCGAAACCTTGCCATCTTCTTAGCTTCAGTGGACACCTCGTCTCCAGCGTACCGAGCGAGGCGATTGAACTCACTCTGATACCCGATGACGTCCAACTTGCCCTGCTTGAGTGAGCAAAACTCTTCACGCATCCTTTCCATGAGACCATCTGGAATGTGGTGTTTCAGGAAGGCTTCCTTGAAACAATCCCACGTGACTGGCATCCCAGTTCTCATGGCCTGGAAGTTTTCCCACCAAGTAGCTGCCTGACCCTTCAGCAGATAAGAGGCATACTTGACCTTGTCTTCCTCAGCAACGTGAGCAATCTCCAGAGCCTTAGCTATCTCACGGATCCAGTCATCAGTGTCCAGAGGCTCGCGTGTGGCCACAAAAGCTCTCGGGCCCAGACTGAGGAACTCCTTGATGCTGACCCGTGGAGCTGCCTGGTTGTTGTGCTGATTAGTCTGAAACTGGGCCATATGCGCCATGACTTGGGTCATCTGAGTTAACAGCTCCGCGATTGGCGGTGGCTCAGGCGCGTTGTTCCTTGTTGGCGGCATCCTGAATGGAAATGCATTTTAGCACAACAATAGAAAAGGATAGACTTGGAACCCGAAAGAGAGATTATTCCGACGCATGAATAGATAACCAACAGGTACATCATCACATGTTTAAATACATCAGAATATCCAACACACCATAAATGGTTCGAATGCCAAAGGATAACTAAACATAACTAAGAATGGATACATCGGTGCTCCCATGCTCATCACGCAGGACGGCGAGAGGTACGGTGAGGAGCACGCCCACGAAAGTAGGTAGAACGACGATCCACATAGATCTGACGTGGTATGAGAGCGACTCTAGGTGTGGTGAAGTACATAGCATCGACTTCCTGTGCTCCAAAGCGTGGAATCCCAGTGTAACCAGCACCGAGGTTAAGGAGTGGACCTCTGATCGGCTCGTAACCTCCAGCATCTGGCAGACGACGACCAACTGGCTGATCGAAACGTGCAAAGCGCTCGTCTCCAACAAAGTCTGTGGTGTACGTTGCCAGACGAGTCAAAGCAAGGTAGAGCTGCTCTCTGACTGAAGCCAACTCCTGAGATAGTGTGCTGGCAACTGCGTCACTGTGCCTCACAAACTGAGCGGTGGTGTGCAGCCTGGAGTTATCATGCTCGTAAACATCCAAGTTGTCGTAGAGAGTGAAGTGAGCTCCCTCTGAAGTGATGTAACCACGGGGAATGTGGCGATAGATAGAATCGTCAAATCCCCAGTAGTCAGCACGAAGGACGGTGAGACTCACATAAGCTGCCTGCTGCACAGCCATATCCACTGTGGAACCTACTGCCTCGTAGCGGTGGACTACGCTCATGCCATCATCTGACAGAATGTAGACGATAGCCTGGTAGTAGGTCTTCTCAAACTCTTGCTGCTGCTCGTAGACCTGGTACTCTGGTGCCCAACGGAAACCTAGAAAAGTGACCATGTCTCTCAGCATCTCCGGATAACCGGCAGTGCTCTCGCAACGAGTCATACGAACCACCTGCGGGTAGAACCTGAGATCCATCTGCAGATGATCGGGGAAGTTTTGATTAGACGCCGGTAGAAGAACTGAAGTGGCAAGCAACAACAAGGTTTCAACGGACGAAAAGGATGTTGAGAAGCACAGGATATCGAAGCAACATCGGGAAACACGAGACCAAACACTCCTGAGGTACTACGGAAAAACTCATCCGGGCTTCTAAAGGATCAATATCTACTGCTTAAGGAATAGAGGATCTGCTTCCGGGGCTTACACGCCTCCGTTCTCAATCGTGAGTAGGCAACATGATAAATCATGTCACAACCACCTCCATTCCTATGGTCTAGTAGATATAACTATCCTAGAGAAACCAGGATACGTGAAAACCTAACTTGAAAGTTTAGATGAGAAGAAAAAACAACGCTGCAGTTCCTTACCAGAAAAGGGAGGGTGGGTGGGGAAAGAAATAAAAGAACAGAATTCCTACTCTCACGTTTCATTTTTCCTATATAGCTACAAAATAGTTTCTAGACTCAACTGCGACCAGTAAAAGGGATCCTACAGGCAGACAGGCTCTGATACCATTTGTCGCACCCGGACTTCTAGAGGATACTCACAGCCCGCTAAACAGTAGATAAATTGGCTTACGGGGCATACCGGCACCCGCATCTCAATGTGAGCAGGCCAACACGTAAACGTGTGACAACCATTCTCTACTATCCATCGTCTGCGTAAACCATCCCATAGAAATCCTACTACTTCCATTGACGTACTTCATAACATACACACACGGTACGTCAACGGCATTTGAACAAGTGATATCACAACAAATCTCTAAGACACAAAGAAATAGAAATAAGTTGCAAATAGCTCTCACTAGAGCAGAGATAGCAAATACAATCATCTAGAGGACACATGTCCCAACAATTTATCATTACATCACAGCGGAAGCATCCAAAGTGTCTGGGTACAGACAAGATCCAAATAGGCCTAAGAGGCCGGAAACGAAAAGACGGAGCCCATCCACGATGTCTCGGATCCTGCCCGGGTCCGCTATCTACTCGTCAGCAGCCTCGTCATACTCCACGTAGTTGCCACCATGGGGATCCTCGGAAACGTAGTCTGCGGAAACCACAGCCCCAAAGGGGTCAGTACAGACAAGTACTGGCAAGCAAGACTCACAAGATACCAAAGTGTACCCGGCAACACCAAGTACAGATGTTTTGGGTTCAACGGAAGATAGGTGATACAAAAGTGCGGCAGCGGGCTGCCTAACCAACTACAGAGACACGCTACAACATCCGGCTAAAAGAAGGGGATAAGATAGCGTATCGGAACCAACTACCAACAACCTCAAACAAACCTATCCTGGATCTTGCCCCTTATCCAAAGAAGCAATCCGAGGATAACTCACACAGTTGGATTAGTGAAGGTTCAAGTTATTGTGTCAATAAGACTATTACTAGTCAAATTATTATTAATTAGGTGTAAGTTGTCTAATCCTTGTTAGCCAGCCCTATCACCAAGTCATCCATAACCGCGGACAACACGGCTTCTCGAGAAGGTTTAACCCTGCAGGGGTGCACCAATTTGGCCGTACACGTAAGAATATCCCGCCAGACGGGAATCAAACCCACCAAGCGAAACACTCAACACAACCCAACTCTTCTTCGCATCAAGCCCAAAGAACCACGTGCTGTGCGTGCGCGGCTAATCGAGCCCCCACGAAGAAAAGGGGGACCCTCATAGCACTGGAAGACCACGCCGCCCTAAATGCCGACTACAAAAGTTCCACCCTGGCGCCGAGGGTTCGTACCTGCATATGCGTGCATCAACTAGAAAGCCCGAACTAAGTGTGGCGATTTGGACGAGATGCGAATCGAATCAAAGTTGCGGGGGGCGCCCATACACGCTTCCCACATGCGGTTAGCGCGCTCAACATGGATCCAGAGGACAAGAACTTTTCCTGAGTTCGACACTAGCAGGCCTCAAAACCATACCCGGCCTCCTGCCGGTGCCTTATCATCAAATTAGCATTACCTCAAACATTTACAGGTTGTTGTTTAACATCGAGCCCCCAGTACATAATAAATATGGTAAAAGAAATAACGGACATCAGACTCGAGCATAAACAACCCTAAGCATGCTAGTAAGACACGGGCAACAAGCAACGGGGTTTTAGGTGTGGAGGATAGGCTATAACAGGGTTACAGGATAACATGTGATAGGATCGGAACACAAGCAACGAATCTTAAGGCTAGCATATTAGACAACGGAAAGTATCGATATCCAGTGTGGAAAGGAAAAAATGGTTCATGTGAGTGAATACTTGCCTGCAAACTCAGTAGCCTGGTACTGGGCTAACTCCTCAGAAGTAGTGTCGTAAACCTCGTCTGTCTCAACGTCGTCGTCTATTCGAGAAGAAGCAAACAAACAACGTAGAGAGACAACAATCAATAACATGGCATAATGCACAAACATGGGATGATGCATGGCAATTTAACTGATGCATCAAGGATTAACTAGTTGACATGGTAACATAATTAAATGGGTCCATATGCAATTTGGGTTGCATATAGAAAAACCCATGAATTAAGGTTGAATTAAATGATCTACAACTAACCATCATGTGAAAGTTGATTAGAATGATGCATGGATGAGGAAAACAATGAGAAAACAACATTAGCTTCAATTTGAAAAGGTGTTTACCAAGTTTGGAAATTTTATTTATTAAGTTGTGAAATTTGGCTTCTTAAAGGAGTTACACAAGCATTTGTTGTTTTCACCAATTTTAATTGATCAAAATAGATAACAGAGTTCATATTTGGAAAGAACACAAAATTTTAGGTGGAATACATGTTTCATTTGTTGAAAAAGGAATTAAAATGAATTAATTATGAATTAAACAAGTTTAAACAAGATTTAAATGAATTTAATTCAAGTATGAAAATATTTGAATTTTTATTTGATCAAAACATTAAATAAAATTCATATTTGAAAAGATTACATTTTTCTGGTTTGAAAACATATTTTTATATGTTCAAAAGAATTTAATTTGACCAAGTTATGAATTTAGCAATTTTAAATGATTTAAACAAGGTTTAAATTATTTAACCAATTTTAATTATTCAAAACAGGAAACAAAGTTTATATTTGGAAAGGTGGTTCAATTTTTCATGGAAAACATATTTCATATGTGCCATTTTAATTAAGTTTGAATTAGTTATAATTTTGACCAAATTTATAATGAGTTGTTTGAATTTGAATTTTGAAAACATTTGAAATGTTCAAAATAGTAAACAAATGATTTAAACATGAAGAGAATTAAATTTGGTACATAAAACATATTTTATTTATTTTATTTGGATTTGAAATACAAAAGTTATTTGGATTTGAAATTGCAGGGGCTATTTTCTGAATTAAATAGTTACAGAAATGTTCCAGGGGCTTAGGTGCGAAAAAGGACTTACAGAAAGGCCCCTGGGGACCTTTTTCACGCAGCAGATCCACCCCTGGGTCACTGGCCTGTGGGCCAGCGCCCAGCTAGCGCTGCGTGGCACGCGCGTGGGTGCCTGCGTGGCCACCACTGCCAATGGCAGGTGGGGCCAGCGTGCACGCGTGGCAAATAGCGCAAAAACGTTGGTTTTATCTGCGCGGCGGGGGATCGAACCCGCGACGCAGCGTTGCGCGCCGTTGGATCTTGCCAGTACGGTATGGATGCGTTTGGTGACAGTGGAAGCGCGCGCGTGGTTTTGAGGCAGATCTGCCCTGAATAACTGAAACTGACGGAAAAAATTCAGTCTTTCTGAACCTGCAGAAGAGGGCGGTGATCGCCGGAGGTGCAGCATCGCACGGTGACCACTAATGGGTGGCGCTGGGTGTTTGGCGTATGCGTGTTGGCACCGGGAAGAGGTGAGGTGTGCGTGCGCGTGCTTGGAGCAGCAGGGGCGCACGGGATCGTGCTCGATTCAGATCATGGCGGCACGACGGCGCTCGGTTCAGACGAGGCCACCACGACAGAGGCGTTACGGGGTCGAGTGAGCGAGGGGGGAGGAAGCAGGAGCTCACCGTGGGTGTGTTGAAGTAGCCAGGAGAGGTTGCTGTGGACGAGGACGACGAGATAACGACGAGGTTCGGAAACGGCCGGCGAGGGGTCAGAGAAATTCCGGCGTCGTGGCGATCCCTGGGACCCGCTGCAGCTGTCGATGAGAACGAGGGAGAGGTGGCGGTCCTGCTCGTGCACCTGGCCTGGACGGAGGCGCTCGCTAGGCTCCTGTCGACGACGACCCCATGCTCGGCCACTACCCCCAACATTCACCGGAAAGGAAACAGAGAGGAGGAAGGGATGGAGGAGGAGGCTGGCGGCGGCAGGGAGGAAGAAGAGGGCTAGACTAGGGTTTTGGGAGCTCGGGTGGTAGATATAGGGCGAGCAGGGAGCAGGTGGAGGTGCGGTGGTGCGTGCTGCGTGCGCGCTGGCGTCAGCTGACGCCAGCCGTACGGAGAAAGAAGAAAGGGCCGCGCGGGCCTGCGCGCGCGCTGGGGTGGAAAAGGTGGGCTTGGCTGCTGGGCTGGCCTGGTCTGCCTTCTCCCCTCTGCGTTTTATTTTTTTGTTTTTCTGTTTATTGATTCTGTTTTTTTTGCAGAAAAAGAAAAGGAAAAAAAAAGGAGAGAAAAGGAAGGTTGTAGGGGGTTTAAAATTTGGGGATAATTGCTATAGGTTAGTTATTGCAACAGCACAAATGTGCAAACTTTTGTTTTTCATAAATTTCAAATTGTGTTGTTGTATGTATTTTATTTGAATTTGAGTGAAATTGGTGTTAAATGAATTATTTTAACTTAATCAAGTTAATGGTTTGATCTTTCAAGTTTTAATGGAAACAAAAGATGTTTTGATTTGAATATTTCATTTGAAAATTGTAACAGAACAAGTATGAACAAGGATTTTGAAATTTGGTTTGAAATTCATATGGAAAACAAGGGAAAACAAATGGAAAACAAATGCAAAACTTATGATGACATGATGCAAAACATGAATTAACAAGAATCAAACATTCTAAGGTTGTTTTTCATACATGGGATGTTACAGACGTCATTCGTGACGTCAGCTGCGGGGTCCGGATGTAAGCGAGTGGAGAGAGGGAAAAGAGATGGGCTGCGTGCGGGCCGTTTTTCTAGGCCGCTTTACTGCGCGCGAGCGACAGATAGAAATACAGGGGGTGGACTTGGACGGCCTTCTTCGCGTTGGGCGCGTGCGGGAAATAGAAGCAGTGGGGTGGGGCTGGGCGGGCCTATCTCCTTTTTTATGTTCTTTTTTTGTTTTCTGAAATAAGACATAGCTTTTATTTTATAAATTCAATTGAACTCAAATTTGTTTCTATGGTTTTGTAAAAATAAAACCTTTCATATAAAAGCTATCTTGTTTTGTTTCCAACATATTTAAATTTTGAGTTAAAAAAGGGTTTAAATTTTATGGGGTACTTTACGTCTATTTTGGAAATAGAGTTTAATAATTTTGTTTTAGCTTTAATATTTTTTTGCAAAATACTACATGTTATAATATTAAATTTTGAAACATATCAACATTGTTTTCTTACCAACCTTTTTGAAAATATTTATAATGTTTAAAGTATAGATAAGTCATTTTAGAAAACATAATTTGATTCAAAATACTTGGCAAAATATTTATTTGAAAACAATTCTGGGGTCGATGAAATAGAGGCCAAAATTGGAATAGCAATTTCCAATACTTTAGAAAAATCTATATTATTTCTTTTTTTGACGTGTTTTATTTGTTTTTGGTGGTTTGCATTAGTGGAAAATTACAGAGAAGCTGAAACACAACTGACTAAGGAGGCAAGAATTTCAGCACGTACTGCAGTTTGGAGTCGATTTCCACCTAGGACTACTTCTACCATGCCTACACCAAGCCCACCTTCAGGAATTCGTGGTGCTACATCTAGGAAGCTAGATTTGAGTGCTTCTATTGCAAAGAAATCAGCACAACCTACAGTTGGTGCCAATAGTTCTTCTATATCCACAACATGTAATAGATACATGAGTGGTCATACTTGTGGAGGCAAAGGGCACTTCAAGAGAGAATATCCCAATTAAAAGATCATGATTGTTAATGAGGACAATGATTATGAGATTGGTGATGATGTTGATCCTATTGATGATGATGGTTATTCGAGTGATGGCCCCGTTGATGCATATTCTACACACTATCCTTCTATTGTTTGCACGTAGAAATCTTTGAGTGTTACACCAAGTCCTCAGAATCAACGCTGCAATTTATTTCAAACCAAGGATGTTGTTGGTCCTCAAATGGCGTGCAAGGTTATTTATGGACGTAGTTGTCGGAATTTAGCTAGCAAAAATTTGTGTGCAAAGCTAAAACTGAAATACATACCACACCCCCAATTCATATTTTATTCAGTGGCTGAGTGATAATGGAGAGACGAAGGTGATCTACATGGTGCGTGTGGAATTTTAGATTGGACCATATAAAGATACAATTTAGTGTGTTGTGGTTCCTATGACCGTGTGTCACTTATTATTGGGAAAGTCATGCAAATTTGACAGGGATGTGCAGCACAATGGAAGAGCAAATACATACCAATTGAACTGGCATGGTAGAGATATTTTTTTGAGGCCTATGACACCACAACATATTGTAAATGAGTCTTATAAAAAATAGAAGTTCATCTTGAGAAGGAGAGTGAGAAACTATATAGACGAGAGAATACTACTTCTGTGGGTGATAGCCCCCAAACCAAACCGAGTGGTAAAAATAAAAGTGAGGAAGCCAATCCATTATGCATGTTAGCCACCAAATCTAATTTGAGAGAGTTTCGTGAGGATCCCACTTTAGTACCTATTGTGCTTATGTATAAGGGGGAAATTCTTGATTTCTAATGGCATGATCCCTCTCTCTATTGTTGTTCTTAATGTGTTACAGGAATTTGGTAACGTGTTTCCAGAGGAAATACCTGCTGGTTTTCCACCATTGCGAGGTATCGAGCATTAAACTGATTAGATTCCAGGAAGTACGTTGCCAAATCGAGCCCCTTTTAGGACCAATCCCCAAGAGACGATAGAAATTCAGAAACAAGTGCAAACGCTTTTTTGATAAAGGGTATATTCGAATAAGTTTGAGCCCTTGTGTTGTTCCTGTTATTTTAGTTCCTAAGTAAGATGGTACTTGGCGCATGTGTATAGATTGTAGAGCAATTAACAAGAGACATCCTATTCCATATGTTTGGAAGACATGTTAGACGAATTTATTTGCGTAGTGCTTATCATCAAATTAGGATGAAAGATGGAGATGAATGGAAAACTATGTTTAAAACGAAATTTGGTTTATATGAGTGGTTAGTGATGCATTTTGGTTTAACTAATGCACCTAGCACTTTTATGAGATTAATGAATCATGTTTTGAACCATTTTATTGGCAAGTTTGTGGTGTACTTTGATGATATTTAATGTACAACCGCACTAAACCTGAATATTGTGATCATATTAGACAAGTTTTGCAAGTGTTGTGTGATAATAAACTCTATGGTAATGTTGATAAGTGCACATTTTGCAAAGGCAAGGTCATATTTCTGTGATTTTTTGTTTCTAAGCATGGAGTTGAGATCAATGAATCTAAAGTTGAACCTATTAAAATTGGCCTAATCCTATGAATGCTAGTAAAGTACGAAATTTTCATGGTCTTGCTAGTTTTTATAGATGTTTTATGAAAGACTTAAGTACTATTGCTGCACCTTTAAATGATGTAACTAAAAAGGTGTTGAGTCTGTGTGGGGCGTAGCCCAAGATATTGCATTTGATGAGCTGAAAGGTCGTTTAGTTTCTGCACCTTTGCTTGTACTTCGTGACTTGAATGAGCAATTTGAGATTGAATGTGATGCTAGTGGTATTGGTATTGAAGGTGTATTGACGCAAGAGGGTAAACCAATTACATATTTTTCTAAAAAAAATGAATGGTGCATAATTGAACTATCATGTTTATGATAAAGAGTTGTATGCGCTTGTTAGAGTTCTTGAGGCTTGGCAACATTTTTTGTGGCCACAAGAATTTATCATACATTTTAATCATGAGGCATTGAAATTTTTGAAAAGCCAATCTAATCTTAATAAACGTCATGCTAAATGGGTTGAGTTCATTAAATCTTTCCCATGCATCATTAAGTATAGGAAAGGAAAAGATAATGTGGTTGCTCATGCACTCTCTAGGAAAAGCATGCTATTTACACAACTAGATGTTCAAGTTCCTGGTTTAGAGAGTTTGCGTGATTTATATGCTATAGATACTGATTTTTTCATGCCATTTACTAAATTTTCTGCGGTAAAAGCATGGGGAAAATACCATATACATGATGGATACTTGTTTCGAGCTAACAAATTATGTGTGCCAGAATCATCGGTATGTTTTCTATTGTTACATAAATCACATGATGGCAGTTCGATGGGACACTTTGGACGTAAGAAGACGTTGCTTATGCCCGCTGATCATTTTTATTGGCCACACATGAGTCGTGATGTGGACAGATTGGTGAAGCGTTGTATCACTTGCAACAAGGAAAAGTCTAAACTGAATCCTCATGTCCGCTTACATGGAATACCAAGAACTATTGTTTCTGATCGTGATGTGAAGTTTATGAGCTATTTTTGAAAGATACTATGGGGAAGCTGGAAAAGAAGATGTTGTTCAGTACTACTTATCACACCCAAACTGATGGTCAAACAGAGGCGGTAACTCGCACACTATTAACATTGTTGCGAGCTATGATCAAGAAGAATCTGCGTGAGTGGGAAGATTATTTGCCGCATGTGGAGTTTGCATATAACAGAGTAGTGCACTCAACCACGCAGCTATGTCCGTTTGAGGTGGTGTATGGTTTCAAACCCATTACTCCACTTTATTTGTTGCCACATCCAATACAAGAGAGAGTCAATATGGAGGCATCGAAGTGTGCAAATTTTGTGAGAAAGATGCATGAGAAGACAAAAGAAGCAACTGAGAAGAATGGAAAGCATACAACTGACTGTGTTAACAAGAAGCACAAGGAGGTGTTATTTCAGCCCCGTGACATGGTGTGGGTGCACTTCCGCAAGGATAGTTTCCCAAATTTTCTCAAATCCAAGTTGATGCCACGAGGTGTTGGTCCATATAAATTGCTTACGAAAATCAATGATAATGCATATAAGATTGATCTTCCTATGCATGAGTTTGGCGTTAGTAATTTCTTCAATGTTGTTGATTTGACGCCATATACTGGAGATGATCTTGACGCGTCGAGGTCGATGTCTTTTCAGGGGGGTGATGAGGACATCCCTAGTCCTTTACCATCTTTTCCTACTGATGATGTTGCTGCCATAGTTGTCAGAATCATGATTCTACCATACGATTCTACGACTTTATGACCCAAATTGACCAGAACGATTCAACGATTCTACTAGGTAGAATCTAATATTTTACAATCTTGAAAGTTGTGATTCTACTATTTACGAACCTACCATAAAGGTTCCGATCCGATTCAGAATCACGATTCTGACAACTTTGGTTGCTGCTCAAGATAAGCCTAGTGAAGTGAGAATTGGAGAATGAAAAGAGCTCATGCCAAGTTATTAGAACAACATGTGAACTAACTCTTAGTTGAATATGATGTTTGTGTTAATGAGAATTTTATACTAGCTAAATCATTGCACTTATTTATGATCAGGTTTATTGATAACACAAGCATTGGAAGAGGAGAAGAGGAGCAACAACGAGTGGAGTACAAGAGCCGCAAGTGCGCGAGGGAGGAGAGGAAGGCAGGCACACAAGGACAGGCAGAAGCTGGAGGAGGTATTACCAGACCCCACCCGGTAGTACCATTCGATCGGTAGAACCGGACCCGGCCACTACTGCTTCGAAAAGACACGACGATTCTAGTATGTCCCCGGAAAACTTCGGTAGTACGAGCCGCATTTGGAACTACTCAGGCGGTACTACCGCTCGCGTCTGGTAGTATCGGCTATATGTACTCGGCCCTGTGAGGCTAATTCGGCCGAACCAGTTTTCTGGTCAGTTTGTATCCAGTCTAATTAGAACTCGAGTTGAGTCTGTGTTTTGGACGTCCAGGATAGTTGGGGAGCCTCCCCTAGCCCTTAAATACCTAGTAGATTCATATTAGAAAGGTTAAACTTCGTTAAACTAAAACCCTATATTCCATAGAGATTGCTAGAAGCATTCATCTAAATTATCCCCCAATAATTCATATCGATCTAGTGGTTTATCCAATTGCAAAGTTTCCGCGTTACCTGTTGTTCCACTAGAAATTAGAAGATGCGGGGTCACTTCGTAGTTGGCGGCTATCTGCGCAAGTGTGTAGAGTTGCGAATATCCGGGGGGTTCAGAGTTGTTGCATTGGCAATAGGGATTAGCCGGAGAGCTCATAGCAAAGCTCAAGTTATCATCCATCCATCATCGACGTGCTCAACGAGAAGATTGGGCCACCCCATATCAGTTGGTGTTAGCGAATGATCTTACCAGCACAATGAAACAAAAAAAATTTGAAGAGAAGAACATATTTGAAAAAACATTAGTTGTCGAATGAGAGAGACGATGATTAATTTAGTTATAATTTATTAAATATATAACATTTATGCAAATCACTAATTTTATTTTTCAATTGTTTGTGAGGTGTGGGAGTTAACAATGTTATTTATGTCTTTGCGGTGAAACAATTAGACATTTCTTACGCTAGTATGCTCATCTTCCATGATGGATAATTTAAAGGGCTCCATGAGTACCTTTATGTCATTCATAATCAAAGGGGTCGAACAAGATGATGCAACCTTATCTACATCAACCTTGTTGGCCATCTTCCTCTTTAGGCCATAAATCCTATAACAAAGAGATGAAGTTCTTATACAAATTTAAAGGATCAAAGAGACCACTAAGTTGTAAATAGACGACTACAAATTTATTATTTTTCTTTGTTAATCTAGGAATAACAAGAATATAGGTCCTCTATATGATGCCATGGGTAAGCAACTTGCACGAAGACAAGATACAATCTACCATACAAGGTAAACATGGATATATGCTAGTCCCAACCTGTATGTGGATGCATGATGCATCCAATACCCACAATGCCCTCACCTTATTCTCCTTGAACTCCACACAATGGAAATAGCCTTGACTCAAAACATGGTGCCCTTGAAGGAACCCTAACATTTACAAACAAGTTTTAAGAAATCTCCACAACTTAATTGGAGACTCCAAAATATTCCGGAGTTTTTCACCACCAAGATTATATTAGGACCAACCTATTTCGTCTAGGGATCTCAAGCACCCAAGAGTAGCAAGATCCATACTGTATTAGCAGTAGAATCAAATTCCTTTGGTGATACACTAGATCTGGATATCCTCAAGAATACCCTAAATTATCAACCTAGTTGGAGCATTAAGGTGGGAGATCTCAAAAGATTTGAGATTTATAACAATGAAGGAGAGATTTTAAATGCATGCCCTCCACTTGAGGAAGAAGACGACTATTTGTATGGGCCCCTAAAATCCTACCGTTATGTGCCAAAATCTAGCATGCAATATTATCTAGGCCTAGGTCCAGATATTTATAGGCCCTATAGATCCATGCAACATCCAGACCTTATTTCGAGGTTTCCGGCGTGATCCGCCATGAAGCACGCCGAGAAACATACACTTGGAACAATTGAACGGCTCACCTCGGACCCGGATAATATGAGGGCACCAGGGTGATGCCACACTTTCTGGAGTTGTGGTTGTTAACCCTTGGAACACATTCTAATATAACTGAGCCCCAAATAATTTGGGCATAATCCGAAAAGATATCCTGGTACGCTGGGCATGCGCCACTTCATGCAACCATGGATGTTATCCAGCAGTTGAGCTGATGGCCGGTTTATCTGTGGTGAGACCCTAGATTATCTGGGCCTAAAAATTCATAAAACGATAAACTTCAATTGGGAGAGAACTGTCCCAGCCATGGGGAGGCTAGGGTGCATTTTCTTGGGTTTATGTACTTTGATTGATTTACACGGCCTATACCTTTTCGACGCGGCCCCTTTGATAGTACGGATTTCCTACGACTCAAATAAATAAATAATGTTGAGAAGTCGTCTCTTTTTGCTTTAAGTGACCTCCAACCATCTTATGACATCTTCTAATATGCCTATGATGATCAAACACATGGTTAGTCCATAATTATCATTAACAAAAAAACACTTAGGGAGAAACTGCCCTATTCAGCTTCCACTAGGCTCTGATGGTACGCCCTGGCCGGACACCTAGATTTCTTAGCCTCCACATCGCCATCAACAGATGAAAAATCTTCGACGAGTGTGGTTCGTCAATCCATTCCACAAAGATGCACCTCGAAGATTTATAGTGGAACATCACGAACCTACGGCCAATGTATACCCCCTCATATGCCACGAGCTGATGCGGGAACATGCAACGGTCACGCTTCCATGCCGTTTCGGTACTCGATTTTGATCCATTTGGGCACTTTTCCATCCTGAGAAGAAAACCCCAATTCTTTGTCAGATGGAAAACTACGAACTGGAATCAAGATCGAAAATAATCAAATGAAGCTATATATCCAAGAAAAAAATGCCATATTTTCCCTTCTTTCTTTGTACTTAAGCCAGAGTATGCGTTCTTAAAAATTGTTATGCATATGTAGAGATTGTATCTAATATTTTTTAAGATCATGAAATTCCTGGTCATCCAAATTGTTGAAGCACCTAATATAATCAACTCAATATAAAAAGGTTTGTTCAAGTGTTGTTTGACAAGTGGCATACAGTCCGAGTGCGAGATCCCCACATTAATGATCACTGGGGGCGTGTTTGGTTTCTCGAACCGAATTTGACCCATTTGGATCTGTGGCCCTTGCGGGCCTGGCTCTAGATAAACTAGGCCAGAACCACGTTGCACAGCCCATTTGGTTGATAGTATCTTTTTGCCTATTTATTTCGTGTTTGGATGCGTGAAAAAATGGTTTTGGAGTGATTAGCTACAACACACAGCTGTTTGGTTATGTACTAGTTTTGTGTTGTGCTCACCATATTTGAAAGTGGCCATGTTACCACCACCAATGCAAAAAAATCACATCAATTAGCACTAAGCATATATACTAGCATATCTCCTTCATTAGGCCCTACTTAAGTACATGACATCGGGGAAAGCACACATCCTGAACAAAATCACCCAACACAAACAATGAACTAGCTTCATACTTAAGCAACGTGGCATTAGCAAGTCATGCGCATCCATAAGCTCATGTCAATAGCTAATAGAGTCATCACATGCACCTGATTAAAACCCAACAGTTTTACTGTGTGCATCCCTAGATGGTGCAGAGGCCGGGGAAGTGAAATTCTCCCCCCAAAGTTTTAGATCAAATAAGTCCCTGCTTGGTTTAAGATGGAAGCGCTCACGCCGGGCGACTTAGTCGCACCGCCGCACGTCACTCCGACGAACGGCGGCCAACCTTTCGGTGTGGAGTTTTCTCTTCCGTGCAAAGGCGACATCCGGTCGCTTGCTGTCGCGCATAGAGGTAAGTTTTGGGCTCTCGCGGCGGAGGGCTCGGATGATGAAGACACTGACGAGGAGGAGGATGAAGCAGCGAAGGACTGCGACATCGAAATCTCTGGATCTCCTGATCTGCACAGTTGGTGTCTCACGCCACCATCTATGGCATCGAGGGATCTTGGAGACAGGCGATCTCGCCGCCGAGAAGAAAAGAGACGTTTGCAGCGGAAGGCAGCATTTCTACTCAAAGAAGATCGATCTGATCTTCTCCTACGGTAAGTTTTTCTACTTCGGTCTTTGCTCTCACAGAGCAGGCGAGTTCGGCAAAATGGCGATATGAGACTCTTTCTGGATCACTCAATAACTTGCTACTCCTTGTCGGAGGATGATGATCAAGGCTGGACGGTTGTCATTGGACGCCGTCGTCGGAAAATTCGTGAACGTGAGTTGTCGCATTTGGATCCGATGGGGTCTGCCGTGATTTCTGGGTTATCGGATCGAAAGAATTTGAATTTTGGGTTCTTGCCTAGAGGATTTGGGCCGATGGGCCTTCCTAAGTTTTATCGATAACGGAAATTGATTTCTAGCCCGTCCCGGATGCACACCCGGTCTATTATGATCAACGTGATCACTAAGGGTACAAGGTTATCGCAGAGATGGTGTCGTTTAGGGTTTCGCTGGTGTTCTCCTTCGCTGCCGAACTCAATGGCGGCGTGTGGGGGCGGCTATGCTGGGGGAGATCGGGGCGGCTCAGGCAGAGGCGGGGGTCGTGGAAATTTCAATCCTAACTTTCATGCTGGTTATCTAGTGGTGCGGCGGGCCGTGATGAACAACAAAGACAGGGTAGATTCCAGCGCAACCAGGGAGTTGGATAGTACCAAAATCGTGGAGGATTCAATGGTGGTAACATCCATGGGAATAATCTTGACAACCGAGGGGGTCTGGCTTTGATCATAACCAAGATCGTGTTTCCTTCGGTGGTAACAGCAATCCCGCCACAGGTGTTCGTCATGAAGCTCGTGATGCTTTCATGGGAGGCAACGGACAGAGTAATTCTTCCCGTGGCGTATTCAATGGTGGCGGTGGACAGAATTTTGATCCACCTCATGGAGGGTTCAACGCTGACACTGGTTTCCAGGGAGGTGGAAATAGATTATATGGACGTTCTCAAGGCAGGTTCAATGGTAAGGGAGGGGATGGCAGAGGTCGTGGAAGGGGGCCTGGCCGAAATTTTGTTGGTCCGGCCACTAATGCTTCGGTGAGTGCATCGGAACAACGTACTTCAGCTGAAGTTGTGACCCAAACGGATGCGGCTCTCCTTCCTGTGGCTCAGCAAATGGTTGCTAATGAGACAATTTCGGCTACTGTTGAAAGTGTTGATGCTGGACAGAAGTTAAATAAGCAAGTTACCAAGTGTTACCGTTGTGGTTTCATTGGTCATGTTCTCGCAGAGTGTGAGGTTCCTCTCTGTGATTGCTGCGAGAGCGTGGATCATGGATCCGATGAATGCCCCTTTCTTGATGCTCCTAAGCCACATGTGACGATTTACGGGCATTATCATGATGATATAACTTTCCTTGGTATGACTTTGACTGATTCTTATAGACCAAAGACAGAGAATACTCGGTTAGCTATGGTCACGGTCACAGGTGGGACATTGTCTATCCCACAAATTGCGAGAAACTTGCAGCGAGTGGTGCCTGTGGATTACAATTGGGATGTGCTTCAAGTTGGCCAAAATGTTTATAAGGTGATGTTTCCTTCCAAGGTTGAATTGGATAGGTTAAAATTGTTTGCTGGATTTAGAGTTCCAAACAGTGCTTGTGAACTCAAAGTTGATGCTTGGTATGGTCGTATTGAACCAATGTGGATGCTCCCTCATGTTTGGGTTCGGATGGAGGGGATCCCTGAGAGACACACATGTGATTTTCTTGATCTTTGGAGCCTTGGCACACTTTTTGGAAAAACAGCCAAAGTTGATATGGCGTATACCAGAAAGCACAAGGTTCCACGTATTCTGATTGGTTGTGTAGACCATACTAAGATTCCAAAAGATCTACCTCTATGGATCAAGGATGGTTTTTATCAGATAAATTTTGTTGTGGAACCAACTCCGGTGGAGGAAGAAGGGGAAATGGATGTCGACTTTGATAATGATCTTGATGAGGGCAAGCCAGATGATAAGGATGAATTGCCTAAGGATAAAGAGGGCGATGGAAAGAGTTCGGAGGATGATGTGACAAAACAGAATTGTTTTGGTAAAGATGTTGATGTGACCCGTGAGATACAGAGTTCGACTCCTAAGCAAACTAAAACCGCAGGAGTTGTGTTTTCTCCTTTGGTGTTTAGCTCTTTTCAGCGTGCGAGACGCTCTCCTACTAATGATCTGATGGTTGACAACCAGAGGAGTTTGGACGCTCAACTTAGTAGTGTGGACCGGATTTTACAAGAAGAAAGGAAATTATCCAGACTTGCTACGAAGGTGTCTACCTCTGGTTCTTCGAATAATTCGGTGATTAAGAGGAATAGCACCAATGAGTGCTCTGTCACAACACCGGGTTCTTCCAGTACGTATTTCGTTTCAAGCATCGATCAAGTGGACGATGGTGTTATGAAACTTGCTGGGATCCATGAGGTAAAACATGTTAGCAGTACGTCTTTTCTACCCTCTGTGGGTTTGCTATTTTCCTCGTTATTTTGTGCTGACTACACGTTGTTGAACAACATTAAGCGGCCTACCTTTCTATAGGACTTTGGGTTGGGCTTTGTCAAGGTGAATGAGGGGGAAACTATCACCGAGAAGAGTGGTGTCATTGGGCTTCAGAGATGTGTTGCGCAGACAAGTATGTCGCGTATGAAGGACGTGGAGGATGTCGTCGGGACGGTGTCTCTGCCGGACAGCGTGGATACCTCCTTGCTCGCACCTGCGGTGCTGCCAGGCAGCACTTCTCTGCCGGCCAGTGTGGTTTCGCCCTTGCTGCTCGAAACTACGGTGCTATCGGGCAGCGTTTCGGCTGATATTGGTGTTCATGAGGCTGCGGTGTTGCTGGATATGGGGGTGTTGTGGTAGCGGTTCACATCGTTTCGCTGCCCTGTGCCGGTCCGCTGCCGTGCGGTGCCTTAGTTGATAGCAGCTATCAACTAAGGCACTGTCGGCAGATGATCCTGCTGTGGCTGCGGGTGTTTCTCTGTCGGACGTCGTTCTTGACGCGACCGTGGTGTTGGATATTAACATGTGCGCGTCACCGCCGTGTGTTCCGGTGACAGCAGACAAGGTTGGTGCTCCATTTGGCAGCGGCGACATGGAGGCTGCTGGTTTTCATGAGAACGATCAGAACGTCAACTTTGAGGTACCTAGTGCGGTTGAGCATATTTCTGATCATTGTTCCTTGTCGGGTGGGAATCCTGCTACTACTGGCCCAAAGGAGTTGACTCCTACTATTTTGTTGCAGAAGAAGCAGGGACTGTGTGAGCTGGAGGATAAGGAAGTGATCACTTATGGCGGTATTGCGTCACCTTTTTCGGCAGGAATTCGATCTAGTGAACGACTGCATTCACAGCCCCTTGCGGACGTGCCTGCAATGGAGCGTGCCATGATGTTGGCTCAACGCCGTGATGATCATCAATCTACAGGTACATCTAATTGCCTTCCACATTCTTTTGTTAGTTTAAATGATGAACTAATTGTTGAGAGGGCAGCCAGGTTGGGGGTGTCTTTAGGTGATACGAATTACGATGTAGATCGGTCTGTTTTCATTCTTAAGAGTATTGAAAAAAAAACGAGAACTTGACTTTTTTGAATAAATCTCTTGATGTTAGTGAGGGGGCCGAAACTAGTAATATGACTATTAATAAGGCTTCTAATTTTTTGGAGGATCTTGTTGAGGAGGAGGAGGGTTGTTCTCCTCATGATATTCTGATTACGTACCCTAAATTAGTAGACACTAAAACTAGGGGCAAAAAGAACAAAGTCATTGGCCAATCTGTCAAAAGGACAAGTGCTAGACTTCAAAAGTTGAGAATTATTTCTAAATGAAAGGGGTGATTTGGAATAGCGATGTATTTGGGGATCCTGCTAAACACTTGTTTCTGAAGGAAACTATCATGGAGGGAAAATAGATTTTGTGGCTATTATTGAGACAGGGAGAGCGGATTTTGCGCCTCATTTTCTATCTAATTTAGCTAGTGGTTACGATTTTTTGTGGTATTGTTTACCACCTCATGGTCGTTCGGGGGGGGGGGGGGCTTTTGGTTGGTTTTAATAGACAGATAATCTTGGTTCAGGACTTTGTTTGTGGAGACTTTTGTATCAAGTTTAAGCTTAAGCTCCATAGTGATGGGTTTGTTTGGTCTCTTGTGATCGCTTATGGGGCGGCTCAAGATGATATGAAACCTATGTTTTTGGCTGAGTTGGTGCGGGTGTGTGAAAATGTCGATACCCCCTTGTTGGTGGGAGGTGATTTTAATATTATTCGCCACCAGGAAGAGAAGAATAATAACAATTTTAATGCTCGTTGGCCCTTTATTTTTAATGCCATTATAGAGAGCCTTGATCTCAAAGAATTGGAACTTTCAGGTCGTCAATTTACTTGGGTGGGTAGGAGATCGATACCAACTCTTGAAAAGTGGGACAGATTTCTTGCTAGTGTGGATTGGGAACAAAAATTCCCTCTGGTCTCGATTCATGCACTTTCTAGATCGGATCTGATCACACTCCTCTTGTACTTGATTCAGAGAGTGTGCCCGTGGTGGAAATACAGCTAGATTCTCCTTGAATTGTTGTGGTTGAAACGAGAAGGGTTTGTGGACATGGTTAGTAAAGATTGGAGGAACATTGTGGGAGGGTCCTCACCTATTGAGCGGTGGCAACTAAAAATTCGTCATTTACGCCAATTTTTTAGAGGGTGGGCGAAAAATATTAGCGGTGAATACAAGTTATTGAAACAGAAATTGACACTGTTAATTGACGAACTAGACATTAAGGCTGAAACTATTGTCTTATCGGTTGAAGAGAGAAAAGTCAAGAAAGATGCAGATGAGTGTCTGGCTAAACTCCGTAGAGAAGAAGAATCTAAATGGGCGCAACGGGCTAAGGTTAAATACTTTTAGGAAGGCGGGAGTAATACTAGGTACTTTCATTTGATTGCCAATGGTAAGCATAGGAAAAAACGGATTTTTCAGTTGGAACAAGATGAGGGGACTATAGTTGGGCAGAACAATTTGAAAGTGTTCATTTTTGAGTATTATAAGAAATTATTTGGGGCTCCAGAGTATAACTCAGTGAATATGATTGAGACATATAATTGGGATATGCCTCAGTTGTCCTCTCTAGAAAATGAGGCTCTCACATCAGACTTTACTGAAAGGGAGGTGTCTGAGGCTATTTACCAAATGGAACATAATAAAGCCCCTCGTCCTCATGGGTTTCCAGCCGAGTTCTACCAGACTTTTTGGGAGGTCATCAAGGATGACTTGATGGCTTTGTTTGTTCAATTACAGCATGGTGAGTTACCTCTTTATAAGTTGAACTTTGGGGTTCTCACTCTGTTTCCCAAAAAGGAGGATGCGAGTAGAATTGAGCAGTATAGGCCGATTTGTTTGCTTAATGTAAGCTTCAAAAAAATTACCAAGGTTGGGACGAATCGTGTTTCGTCTATTTCTCAAAAAGTCATTAGACATACTCAATCCACATTTTTGCGGGTCGTAATATTTTAGAAGGGGTAGTTATCCTTCATGAAACTATTCATGAGTTGAGAACAAAAAAAACTTGATGGTGTCATTTTCAAAATTGATTTTGAAAAGACTTATGATAAAGTGAAGTGGTCTTTCTTGCAACAGGCCCTTAGATGAAGGGTTTTGACCCAAAATGGTGTGAGTGGGTTATCCGTTTTGTGCAGGGTAGGAGCGTGGGAGTCCGGGTGAACGATGACATTGGTCACTATTTTCAAACTCTCAAGAGACTACGACAAGGGGACCCGCTGTCGCTTGTACTTTTTAATATTGTTGCGGACATGTTAGCAATTCTCATAGCACGGGCTAGAGAGGATGGTCAGATAGGATTCTTGATACCCCATTTGGTGGATGGGGGTATTTCCATCCTACAGTATGCGGATGATACGATTTTTTTTCTAGAAGATGACCTTGATAAGGCAGTGAATATGAAATTAATTCTTGCTCTATTTGAACAATTGTCTGGGTTAAAAATTAATTTTCATAAGAGTGAACTATATTGCTTTGGGAATGCAGTGGAAAAGGAAGCTGAATACAAGTCCTTATTCGGTTGTGAGATTGGCTCTTTACCGTTTAAGTACCTTGGTATTCTTATCCATTATCGTAAGCTTCTAAATAAAGAATGGAAACCGGTGGAGGATCGTTTTGAGAATAAATTAAGGTCCTGGGCACGGAAGATTTTGTCATATGGTGATAGACTTGTTCTCATTAACTCCGTCCTTACTAGTTTGCCGATGTTTTTAATATTGTTCTTTCCGATAACTGTTGGGGTTAGAAAACGGCTAGATTTCTTTCGTAGTAGGTCTTTTTTGGCAAAGTGACCTACACAAAAGAAAATATCGTCTCTCTAAATGGAATATTATTTGTAGGCCTAAGGATCAAGGAGGATATGTAATGGTCTATCAACTCGGTTTTGGGAAGATATTTGGTTAGATAATATTTCTTTGGCTGATCAGTACCCCGGTTTATATAATATTGTGTAGAATAAAAATGTGTTAGTGTCTAATGTATTGTCACATAATCCTCTAAATATTCAGTTTCAAAGGAATTTGGTCGGGGAGAGATGGGACGCGTGGATGCGTCTAGTTCGTAGAATTACGGGAATTCGTCTAAATAATGTTGATGATGACTTTGTTTGGGGTCTGGCTGTTTCGGGTGTCTTCTTTGTTAAGTCTATGTATTCTGATTATATGCATGGTCATACTCCTTTTCTACATAAATATCTTTGGAAATTGAAGCTCCTTTGAAAATCAAAGTTTTTATGTGGTTCTTGCAACGCAAAGTGATTTTAACCAAGGACAATCTGATTAAGAGAAGCTAGGGTTGGATCTAAAATATGTGTGTTTTGTGACAACGATGAGTCTAGTTGATCATTTGTTTGTTCACTGTAATTTTGCTAAACATATTTGGAGGTTGCTTCATTTCACGTTTGGCATAGCCCAACCCGTGAGTGTTGATCATATGTTTGGTAATTGGCTGCAAGGAGTAGATAAGAAAACTAAAGCACGTAATCAAATTGGAACTTGTGCTTTTGTGTGGGCTATTTGGAATAGTAGGAATGATATTGTTTTTAACAAATCGAGAGGTGCTCACTTTTTGCAGGTAATTCATCAGGCCACATATAGATTCACATGTGGTCCTTCCTTCTGTCGTTGGAGCAGCGGGACTCTTATGATTGTGGATGTATTCGCTTGATGGTGGTCGTTCGAGCTATTTACAACCAGGGTGGTTGGATGCATACTAAGAGGATTCAATGATTTGTGTTTCATTGATGTAAGAGTTCCTGTGGTTGATTTTGGTGTCTATTTTAGATGATGCGTGATGTCTACAACTCTGGCTTGTAACTCTTTTTACTTTTAATATAAAAAGTATCAGTTGTGTGCATCCTCGCGATGCAGAGGCTGGGGCTAAGCTCCCATTTCAAAACAAACAAAAAACTACATGGTCTAACCACGCTGGTGGTAGCCCTGGTCAGGACAAGTGTAGCCATTCACAATGGAGGCGCCAGTCTTGAATATGGTGAGCTTGAAGCCAATCAACGTGAGCTTGAAGACAGCGGCGTCATGCTCCTCGAGATTTTTTTCCACGCCCACGCTTCGCCTCCAGGGCCTCCTCCTCCTTCCTCCTGGGCACCACGGGCTTCAGTAGGTTCCAGTTAATCGGAATAATGCTCTCTAACCCCCGAGGTGCGTGGTGGATATCCTAGTCGGCCTTGAGTACCTTGTCACTAGGTTGACACTTGTTAGCGCACAATGCTAGCAATGACAAGCAAGCAGATGCACAATAATTGCACAATGCCAAGAGATGCAATCAAAGCAATGAATCGAAGGAATGCACAATGGAAATAAAGCTAAGCGGCAATATGAAGCAATGTACATGCACAATGCAATCAATCTAAGAAGCAACGGGAAGCAATGGAAAGAAATGTACATGCACAATGAAATCAAGCTAAGCAGCAATGACAAGCAAACTGAGTAGATACGCAGCAATGGCCAACAATGACATGCAAATTGTTCATTGAGATCGGACAAACTGCATGTCGCATGACGCAAAAAAAAAAATCAAGCACCAGCTACAGATCTAGCAAGTGAAAATCTACATAGCGCCTATAGATATAGAAGTTGCCCTCCTATACTCCTACAATGCGGTAGTGAGAAACCGCTGTTCATTAACAAACGCCGGCAACCGCCGCTCAAGATTCAGACCAAACCCTCAGTGAATATTCTAGCAACCTAGCATTTAGCATCTAGAGGGGGAAATGCAGCGATATAAGTACATACCGGGGGTGGTGCAAGCCATGCGGATGGCCCCGGGGTAGAGTAAGACAAACCGGGGACGCAAATCACCACCAGTGGCGGCGTGGGCAAGGCTCCATCAGTCCAACCAGACCTGCCGCTGGCGTCGCACGAGCCATAGGAGCGTCCGATGATGGTCCGGCCACGGATGCGGCCGCTGATGGCACTGCCATTGCACGGTGGCTGGTGTAGACGGGGGAGGGCGCACGGAAAATCCGCTGGAGCTCCTCGGTGGAGATGTTGTGCCCGATGATGTCGTCCACCCATCGGGACTGTGCATGGTCGCTGGTGGTGGAAGAGCGGGCGGGACGGCGCGGCGGTGGAGGAGCTCCGACCATTGCAAGCGGAGAAGGTGAGAATAGAGTGGGAGATTGGGCGGTGAGGGGAGTAGGGAGTTAACCCGAAACGTCCTATCTCCCACGATTCCCAATGTGTGTGAGTCAGAGGCACGCTGGGCTCTCCTTAACCTGGCTGTGGAAAAACGACGGATTCGATCGTTTCCAGCGGGCTAACATTTTGGTTGTTTTAATGTTCGTGCCATGCAAAAACACGGGCCGGCCCAGACAACCAAAGGCAGCAAAATTGCACCCAGCGGACCTATTTCGGGTGGCCGTGGGCAATCAAACACGCCTTGAAGGACACAAATATTTCCAGCAAGCTTGAGCAAAATTATGAAATACTCCCTCTATTTCTAAATGTAAGATTTTTTTTGTTTTTCACTGTTTTTTCAGATTCGTATGCATACAGTCCATATTGCAATATCTAAAATATCTTATAACTAGAAATGGAGAGAGTAAAAGATATTCCCTTGTTTCAAGAAAAAATCCGTTGCAAAGGACACATAATTTATTTTCTTGTAGTGTTATATTATCCACAGACATGCTATTCTTACCTTGTTTATGTGATTAGTTTTTCCATATTCGGTTGCAATTAGCAATCCATTTTACATGAAGAGACTGAGATAGGATTCTGATAGATTTGGGAATATTCATTTTTTTTTACATTACTTACGGTTTTTTATGCATGCAGTTGCTTTTTTTCATGTCTACGTGTTATATTATTTAAGAAATCTAAATTTGGGCGACTGTTTGTGTTCTGGTTCGTCCATTCACAAATGAATTGTTACTTGATGTCCCCATTACTTATTTTTATTTTCCTTTTCCAATTTATTTGTTCTGCTGATAATGTTGATGGAAATTTTGATGCCTTACACCCTGAATATGACACGAATTTTCTGGAAGCATCAATAAATATATGTTTAGACGTGTATGAAAAAAATGGGTTCTCATGGATCACACTAGAAAATGTTGGGGAAAAACAGAACTTCAGCCTTTGCCGTCGTTAGCTTCACATTCTCTCGTCCTTAAGGAAGTTCTTGGTTTTGTTTGTTGGCCTCCTATTTCATAATTCTTTTAATTTAAAACTTCATTGTATGCTTTTTCATAATGTTATTCAACACACCTTTCTTGTTTAATACTTCTTCTGACATTGACAATGAATCCTCCACCTCCTTGGGCTTATTAATCTCATCTATGTGCGGATCTGTACTCTTCTTGTCATGGGCACTGTGAACATGCCGACATCAAAGTATTCATCGATATTGTTACCAAAAATGTGTGTGAAGTGAGTGTTACTCTTTATCTATTAACAACAGTCAATTCTTCCCATAATTATGTTCATGTTTGTATGAAAATTTGTATGCTTCTGTCATGAAATATTCATGCTTGTATGTTCATTATCGACCATGAAAAGTTCTACAATAGATATTTTTTGTGCAAACTTTCAAAGGAATATTGGTGTGCAAATTTGCAAAGGAATATTGGCTTCCACATAATCCCTCCGATCCATATTAATGGTCGCTAAATCGGATGTATCAGGCACTAAAATATGTCTAGATACATCCGATTTAGCGACCATTAATATGGATCGGAGGGAGTAGTTTTTTTGTTCCATGTATTTTTATGAAATATAAACAATATTGTTACATTCAAAATGTACATCAGCTGGGACACCTACGATGTCGCTTCTTGGGTGAGGTTTTGTTTTGTCTTTGTGTCTTTTACTTCATTACTTCCCTCCTCACAGTCAGCGCTTGTCCTTCCTTCATCTGTCAGACTCCTACTCCTTTATATGACCCTTTCTTGCAGGCACATTTTTACAGCGAATAATTTCCATTTTTCTCATAACCAATGTGGGTATCAGAGCTGGTACGTATATGTGAGAATGAACCATTACCTTTGTTGGTGGGTGGGGATTTTAATATTATACGAAAACCAGAGGAGAAGAATAATGATAACTATAATCCGAGATGGCCAATCATGTTCAATGCTATTATTAATAGCTTAGATTTGAAGGAGATTGAGCTATCAGGTAGACAATTTACTTGGGCTAGTAGGAGACCTACTCCAACTTTTGAGAAATTAGATAGAATTCTCTCTTCAGTTGAGTGGGAACATAAATTTCCTCTTGCTTCTGTTCAGGCATTACCTAGGACTGGGTCTGATCACACACCACTTCTTATTGACTTTGGGGTTCGTGCGCATATTGGTAATGTAGCACGGTTTTCATTTGAGCTTTCGTGGCTGCAAATGGAAGGTTTTTATGAGTTGGTAGCCAGAGAATGGGCAATGGTGGTTAAGGGTGACTCGACCATTGAGGTATGGCAGAACAAAATTAGGCATTTGAGACGTTTTCTCAAAGGTTGGGCTAAAAATTAGAGTGGAGTGTATAAGAAGGAAAAAGAGAGGTTGTTGAAATTAATTGATGAGCTGGACATAAAGGCTGAGAGTATTTCTCTTTCGTCGGTTGAGACGAAAATGTTGAGAGATGCAAATGACCGTTTATGTGCTCTTCGTCGAGAGGAGGAAATTAAATGGGCTCAGCGGGCTAAGGTTAAATTTATTCAAGAGGGGGGAGATAATACTAAATATTTTCACCTAATAGCAAATGGAAAACACAGAAAGAAGAGGATTTTTCAGCTAGAGCAAGATGAGGGTACTATAGTTGGTGACGAAGATTTAAAAACGTATATAACTGAATATTATAAGAAACTGTTTGGGGCGTCGGTTCCCAATAACATTTCTTTGGACGAATCGGTCATTCATGACATTCCACAGTTAACTCAGGAGGAAAATAGTATTCTAACATCCGACTTCTTAGTGAAAGAGGTGTTTGATGCGGTTTCTCAAATGGAACACAACAAGGCCCCTGGCCCGGATGGGTTCCCAGCTGAGTTTTATCAAACTTTTTGGAATGTAATTAAGGATGATCTGATGGCCTTATTTTCTCTTTTGAAACAAGGTAATCTTCAGCTTTTTAAACTGAACTTTGGGGTGATTACCTTGCTTCCAAAAAAGGAAAATGCGATTCAAATTCAGAAATATAGACCGATATGCCTTCCCAATGTGAGTTTTAAAATTTTCACAAAGGTGGGTACTAATCGTATTACCCAAATTGTGCAAAAAGTCGTTAGACCATCTCAGTCAGCTTTCATGCCTGGGAGGAACATTTTGGAAGGGGTTGTAATCCTTCACGAAACCATGCATGAACTTAAATCTAAAAAGTTGGATGGGGTCATTTTTAAGATTGACTTCGAGATGGCATATGATAAGGTGAAGTGGCCTTTTCTCCAACAGGCTTTGCGTATGAAAGGGTTTACACAAGAGTGGTGTAAAATGATTATGCAGTTTGTTCAAGGAGGAAGTGTCGGGATTCGGGTAAATGATGACATCGGTCATTATTTCCAAACTAAAAAAGGCCTTAGACAAGGAGATCCCTTATCTCCTATTCTGTTCAATATCGTTGCTGATATGTTAGCAATTTTAATTGCTCGTGCTAAACAAAATGGGCAAATCGAGGGGCTCATTCCGAATTTAGTAGAGGATGGTTTGTCTATCCTACAATATGCTGATGATACTATTCTTTTCTTAAAGCATGATCTTTCTCAGGCTCTTAACCTAAAGTTAATTTTGAGTATCTTTGAGCAGCTTTCGGGCCTCAAAATTAACTTTCATAAGAGTGAGGTTTTCTGTTTTGGAAAGGCTAAAGAGGTGGAGAATCATTACAAACAAATCTTTGGTTGTGAGTCTGGTTCCCTACCTTTAAAATATTTGGGTATTCCATTACATTATAGAAAACTAACTAATGCCGAGTGGCATCCCGTGGAGAGTCGTTTTGAGGATAAACTGGCCTGTTGGAAAGGGAAGCTATTATCCTATGGGGATCGGTTAGTTCTTGTTAATTCGGTTTTAACAAGTTTACCGATGTTTATGTTCTCCTTTTTGGAGATTCCCAAAGGGGTATGCAAACGACTTGATTTCTATCGGTCTCGTTTTTTTTGGCAATGTGATGAGAATAAGAAAAAATACAGATTAACAAAATGGAACATCATTTGTAGACCCAAGGATCAGGGTGGATTAGGTGTGGAAGTGCTTGAGCTGAAAAATAAATGTTTACTCAGTAAATGGCTGTTTAAACTTCAAAATGAAGAAGGGGTTTGGCAGGAGTTGCTACAAAACAAATATCTTCATAGCAAATCATTAGCTCATGTTGAGTCACGTCCTACTGATTGACCCTTTTGGAAGGGTTTAATGAGAGTGAAAAATGACTTCTTTCGTAGAGGTTCTTTTATTCTCGGGAATGGGGAAACCATAAGGTTTTGGGAGGATACGTGGTTAGGACAGGCACCGCTTATGGACCAGTATCCTCTCCTTTATAACATTGTGCAACGGAAAAATGTTTCGGTTCACGATGTGTTTCATAATGCTCCACCTATTAATATAGGTTTTAGGAGAAACCTTATTGGTATAACTTGGGATTTATGGTCGAATTTATGTGTGCGCTTGATTTCAGTAGTCTTTACATCGTTACCGGATAGTTTTCGGTGGAATTTAACTCAGAATGGACTTTTTCGGTTAAGTCCATGTATGAGGATCTTATGAATGGGCATACGATCTTTCTTAAAAAGTACCTGTGGAAATTAAAAATACCGCTAAAGATTAAAATTTTCATGTGGTTCTTGGATAAGAAGGTGTTGCTCACTAGAGACAATCTGGCTAAGCGTGGATGGAAGGGTGATACGCATTGCTCCTTTTGTGGGAGCCAAGAATCGGTTGACCATTTATTTATTCACTGTCCTTTTGCTAAGCTAGTCTGGCGTGTGGTTTTTTGTACTTATAATATACCTCCCCCCTCAAATGTTTCAAATATGTTTGGAAATTGGTTGAATGGGATTGATATAAAGACTAAAAATAGAATTCGTATTGGAGTTTCGGCTATCTGTTGGTCTATTTGGAATTGTAGGAATAATCCGGTTTTTAACAGGAAGGACAATTTTCATGTTTTACAGGTTATTCATATGGCGGTGCATTGGATCAGATCATGGGCACTCCTTTTACCTTTGGATCAGAGGGAGCTCATGGAAGATGGATGCAAGCGCTTACTTATGGTGGCACAGGATTTTTTCTCCCGACATACGTGGCAGCATATTAGTAGACTTTTGTAGTTTGCTTTAAGTTTCTGCCTGCGAGTTTTGTAGCTCGAGTCTGCTCTGAGTATGTAAACGTTTGTTATATTCTGAACCCAAATAATTAATAAAGGCTGTGTGCATCACTCGATGCAGAGGCCGGGGATTTCCCCCATTTCTAAAAAAATGTGGGTATTTACTTGCACCATGTATTTATTTCACTCATTCTTTAAGTTTAAATAATATGATATCTATTGTTTTTTTCACATGTCCTGGTTTAATAGTCAAAGCAATTACAAGGTGAGCATATTTTTTTATGTTTTTTTTAGAACATTCCCAAAGGTAATGTAAAAAAAAGCCAGTTACCATCTTCTTCCTCCCCTGCTACAGTAGCCCTTGGGAGTCCACCGTCGCCGCTGGTTTGATCCGGCCATCCCCGCCGCTAGCGCTTGCGCTGGTTGGTGTGGTGATGAGGTAGGGTGCCGGCCCGCTTTGTATAGTAGTAGATTAGGGTGTAGATGTAGATGGTGTTCTTCGTTGTTGCTTGCGCAGGTTATGCTTGGCGTGATGTCGTTGGGGTCGTGCCTCCGGATGTGCCCGAGCCACATCTGCGAGGTTCTTCTGCTTGCGTTCCTCTTACTGAAGCTCCGGTGGTTGGAGCTGGGATTGGAGGAGGGGGATGCGGCGACCTCGTTCCCTCATAAGCTCGAAGGCGGAGCTCTGGTTCTGGAGCTCACCGCTTGCCATGCCGAGAAGATTGGAAGGTGCAGTGTTCTGCTTTCGCTGGATGGCCGTGGTGGCGAGGAGCGGGAGTGGTATGCTTGTATTCCTCCACGATTTGAGGTCTGGTGGTTCGTCTCTTCACTGCAAGTCCGAGCAAATCACGTAGTGGCGCGTTTGGCCGCTGCGATTTGGGGCCAAGATGGAGGCCCATCTTCTTCCTCCATGGCGGAGGCAGTTGCGACCTCGCGCTAGTTCTCGGCTTCAAGGCGACGCCAAGTGGTCCGTCCCCGGTCTCGTTTTGATTGCCAGCGTGGGAGGTTGTTCGCCGGATGGGAGAGTCCGAGAACTTGGTGCTCCGCTCTCGGTGCCGCACGCACCTGGAGAGCACCGGCGAAGGGTGGCGGGGTTCCCCTTGGACTCGATTGCTTTTCTTTTCTTAGTTCCAGGGGGTGTTCTGTAAGTTCATAGGGCCTTTTTTCGAATTTTCGGTCTTTAGCGCAAGTGATGTATAAGGCCTTCGTGTATCCTATAGCTGCCACATGTTCATGAATGCAGCATTGGGGTCTTCGACCCCGCTCTTTGTACAAAAAAAAAGGTAATGAACAATCAAGAAGGATGGTTTTTTATCTGTCTGATCTAAAAAGGATACCATACCAAGCAATTCACAAACATCTAGCTAAAATATTTTTTATTTTTCATCTTTCAACTTATGTTGATGATTTATGGGAAGATATTTAATTATCAATCTCAAATCGTCTATTCATTTTTTTTATCGCCTTATATACTAATGTTTGTAACCTTTCTGTTTAATTTTCATTTGTTGGCACTAATTACATGAACATTTTTCTAAAGATGAATGCACATTTTTCCAAAGATATGTGAACATTTGTCTAAAGATTGTCTTAAGTTCTTACCCAATCTTAAAAGGTTGGCTCCTTACAGCGTTCAAAATGGATCTTCGGTGCTTCTTTGGAATGATAATTGGCATGAACATGATATAAGATCATTTTTCATCACCTGGCATCATTTACAATATCTCTAAAATTCCTTTCAAGCAAGCTAGACAGCAGGAATATTTACTAGATTATTTCATCTTTCAATGTTTAATGTTGCTTGTGATGAATATCTGGTCTTTCAACAACTTATTTCATGGTTTCCTCGAAGTGAGGACCCAAATATTTTGTTATATCCCTGGGGAAGGACCTTTTCAATTGCCAAGCCTTATGGGCATTTTAAGAATTCTGCTCAGCCACCTCCTGCTTTTGGTTGGTTATGGAAATCTAGTTACGAGTAGAAACACAAAGTAGTTTTTTTTCCTTGCTTCAGGGCAGGCTTAACACTAGAGACATGCCTCGGAGGAGAAGATTACTCCCTCCTGCTTACACATGTGTCATGTGCAACGGAGGGGGTTTTGGAAACCAGAGAACAGTTATTTTCGATTGCAAATTTTCTCACTTGGAATGCATTTCATCCTGCAAGCAGAGTCTAAGGAAGCTTTTCTGCATGGAGCTAATTATCTTGGGAGCATGGTTCACAGAATGACAGGCCGGATCTACATAGATGCAGAAATTTATTTAAAAAAAGAAGCTTAATTGGATTAAGTTCTGGTCCTCTAGAACAAATTGTGCTCTCTCCTCTTCTTTGATATATATCTTCTTGTAATCTTCTATCTGTTTAGTATAAATCTCGTTGAAATTCAAAAACAAAAAATATAAATATATGCAGTAGAATGCTATTGTTTTCTCAGAAATAAAATTAGTGAATCTCCTCAAGCGTGAACCATCTTCCAGAGCCCAGAAGATAGTTTAGACATTTGAAAAGTTTGTTTTCAATTGCTGAAAAAACAAAACTGAGTTTTTCATTTTCGCTAGTTTTGCACTTATGAACTTATCTAACATATGAGAAGACGGAAAGCACGTGGACCAGAACTCGAATCCGGTACCGAAGTGCAACTGCTATTGCAACAACTGTATTAAGAAAATAGCCTTAATTTCTACCGGAAGTAGTACAACTATGATTAGCATGACCAAGTCCTAGCCAATGGAATGTTGGCATATGAATTGATATGATTCTTGTGTTGCCACTGTATACAACTTGCAGCAGCGTGCATTGATTTCTCCGGCTACATACACAGGATTTCTGTCATCTTTCTGATGATTGAGACGCGAGCGTGTCGATACTTAACAAACCGATGAATCTGACACTTCGACGTACGAATGGAGAAAAAAAACAATAACCTATGGTGACTGCCCTAAAAGGAAAACGTAGACTGACCAGTACGTTCTGGACCGGTTCAGCTGCAAATTGCAGAATTTTGTATTAAGAAACGAGTTAAGTAGGTGCAAGGATTAGCTTAAGCGCAAGTAGTAAGATTGTACACCTACGTACTATGACCAAGTCCCAGAAAACATGGCAGTTGCTGAGTTGATTCCCGCGTTATATAAACGGCTTGGAAACAGACACGCTCTACAGAAGTTCAGAAAACTTCTTGCTCTGCACACACGGAAGAGTCTCCGTCCACCCCAGTCCAAGGGTGACACGAGCTCACTGCTAGCTGACAATGTCCAAGGTAATCAGCAATGATATTCTTCATTTTGCTTCTCTGTCTGTTGGGGGTTCAGGTTCTGTCGAACAAATTTGAAGGTGTACACTTGTACTGAATGCTTGTGTTTTCACTCCCTGCAGAAGATTGTGATCAGAGCTGACCTCATCGGCACGAAGTGCAAGAGCAAGATCATGTCCACTGTTGCCAAGCTCCGGGGTACCTTACCTCCTTCTAGCCTATATATATCTTGCATGCATCCCTCTCCTCCACTGTTGTTCACCCAATGTCTGTCATTTCCAGAGATCAAGTCCATTGACATTGACCAGGACAAGTGCACGCTGACGGTGGTCGGCACTGTCGACCCGGTGCGCGTCGTGCAGAAGCTCAGGAAGGCGCGCTTCGCCGCGTCCGTGGTCAGCGTCGAGGACGACAAGCCAAAGGAGCCGGAGAAGAAGAAGGACCCCTGCCAGGAGGCCTGCGAGAAGGCGTGCAAGGAGAACTGCGAGAAGGTTTGCAGCTGCAATGAGGGGCCGTGGTACGGCTACACGCCGGGCTGCTACTCCAACCCCTATGCCCAGCCCAACAGCCACTTCAACGGCTACGGCTATGGCGGGCGAGCCCCGCCGGTGGGATACGCCTGCTACGAGGAGAGCTCACCCAGAGGCGGAGGACAATGTGTCATCCAGTAGCCATGGATTCGGCTCATCCTGCAAAGTTTCTGCAGGAGCATGTATATGGCGGTCTGCCTGCCGCCGTGTATGTTGGAGTTTGCTTTTCGTACAGTGACGTTTCCCTCTCCTCTGTAACAACGACGGCTTCAGCATTGTTTACTTGGGATTTGATGCTTCAGTCTGTCTACTGTAAATAAACATGTCGATCAACACTTCTTTTTCTATATATATGTGCTACTTGTAGCCAACTACAGATATGAAGAGTCGAGCTTAATTTGCATGCGGCATCTAGTAGTATATGACTTGGTATCTGAACCAGAAGCATTATAGCTGAACTTTCGTAATCAAATATGACGAAAACGAAGCCTACGTATGTACCCTATTTCCTTATGACGCAATGCATAGCATACGACACAATGCCGGTTGTTGCCGGTTTTCCTCAAATTAACCCAGCCTTGTATGGTCCTTCCACAGTCAGTTTTACAAGACTGATTTTTATTTAATAAATAACCTGCAATGGTTGCTTCATTAATTAAAAAACCTAGGTACCCGGCATCTGACTGTTTTCTAGGCGAAAGGTACAGAAGGTAGTATTCTAAATTATGGATACATTGATGGTTTACAATTTAGAAGTGCCTGGGAATGTATAATCTGTCTAGTGCGAGATGGCAATCAAAAGGACCTTCTCAAAATTGGGCAGGCACAAGGCAGTGTGCATTCTGTCCTGCTGCTGAAAATTCAAGTAAAAGTGAATAAACTGAATACGGAAACCACCAAGGAAGATGGGTGCACTGGCAATAGGAAAATTACAGAAGCTCCAAGGCAGCACATATATTGTTCTTTCAGATTTATCGATTTTCTGTCACAAATCAACAAATGCTGAATTACAGCTTACTCCAACATACACGGCTCAGGCAGACCGTCATGCCATTTACAGGGTTCTAATGCAGGGAGTGGGTCATAACTCAGAAATCTCTAGGCTCAAAACTTTTCGCTGCATTTATGAACTTAAAATTGATTACATCAGACTTTCCAAAACAAAACTTTGAATTCCGAGAATAAAGTGAGCTACAAGTCCACAAGTAATGACAAATTTCGATCATCATTGCATCTACAGACCAAAATTCATCTCTAGCCTTATGACAACTACACCACAAAGCTAGACCAAAATGACCAAGACTAAAATTAGAAGCTTACACATGAACTCTGTATACTTCACAACTCCTCCTAGAGAGAAAAGGCAACTTCAGAATAGAAGATCACAGCACAATCCAGAGTAATCAGCTCTCTGATGACCTGAGTTCTTCTAGCACCGTAGTGACCTGCTCCCGGACAAGCTCAATCCTCTTCAGATAAACCTCTAGCTCCAAAATCTGCTGCTGCCTCCACTTCTCACCACTGGGCACCACAGGGTTCAGTCCGGCCGCCCCAAAACCAAGGCCAAGAATGTCGGCTCCACTAACGCCCCCAAACCCCAATCCCGGTCCGGTCTGCCCAGCCACGGTGACGGAGCTGATGAGTTCCTTCAGTAGTGGTGACAGGATACACCGGAAATCGTCTTCAGTTGGACCCTTGGCTGTCACTGGAGCTGGCACTTGTGCCGGCAGCGGAGGTGGGGGTGCAATCAACGGCACCGAGTTCTCCAAAGCAACAGCAGCCGGCTCTTGAGCAATATTATCGGGTAACATGAGCGCAGGAGTTGCAGGCATTGAGGGCGCCTCCATCTCCTGCGCCGTCCTCCTTCTTCCACGCCGCGAGCCCCTGCCCCTCGGCGTGTGCGCAGACGCGCTTCCACCACCACCTTCGTCAACCGTACCAGGTTGCGCCATGGCAGCAGCTGCGGCTGCCGCCTCTGCGGGGTTGATGTCGTCCTCGTCGGAGGCATCGCCTCCCGCGGCACCGTCGCGCTTGAAGGCCGGGCGCCAGATGTGGCGCGCCACGTCGTAGATGGCGCCCTCGTGCGCGCTCCTGAAGGCGAAGGCGCCGCCCTGGGCGACCATGCGGTTGGCGCAGACGCGGTACTTCTTCTTGAGGCGGCGCAGCTTCTCGATGAGCTGGTTCTTGGAGAATTCGAAGGAGAGCTTCCGGCGGATCTCCTCGTAGAAGGGCCCCGTGTCGTACTGGTGCGACGCGAAGGCGGTGCCCCGCCGCGACGTGAACTCCAGGAACCCGCGCAGGATGAGCAGCTCCTCCTCGTCCGTCCACAGCCGCTGGAACAGCCGCCTCGAGTCCTCCGCCGCCGCTGCCGCACTCGCCTCCTGCGCAT
Source organism: Alopecurus myosuroides (assembly GCA_028641055.1). Classification (NCBI taxonomy): domain Eukaryota; kingdom Viridiplantae; phylum Streptophyta; class Magnoliopsida; order Poales; family Poaceae; genus Alopecurus; species Alopecurus myosuroides. Next base: position 372,875,057 of record CM054058.1, on the reverse strand, counting down.
GAGAAGGCAGCGGCGGCGGCGGGATTGGACCGGCTGGTTCGGGGACGGTAGCGGGGACTGGATGAGGGGCCGGGGTGTCGGGGAGGAGTGGTGGTCGGTCCTGGGGGGCGGCTGGGTCGGAGTTATTTGAGGCGTCGCTGTCGGTGCCCTCATCGTTTTCGTCCGGGGTGGAGGAGGAGCGGGAGGCGGCGGCGGAGGTAGGGTCGTCGGCCATGGTGGCCGGACTGTGGGTCGGGGATTGGGTGGGATTGGGGGTTTGGGTGGAATCGGGTAACCGGATACGGCGGATAGGATTTGGCCGGACTGCGTGGCGTCGCGCTAGCGGGCAGGAGGAGTGGATTCACGCTGAGAGTGAGAGATGGGTCCGGAGCAGCATGTGTGAGTCACGAACCAAGCCATCGGAATTCGGAAGCGTCACGTTGCGGGGAAGCAAAATGGAGTGCACGGCCTATGGCCCTGGAGCTGGATCCTCTAAGGCTGGTGCCAACGCGGGCGACACAGCGGGCGAGAGGAGGGCCTATCGCCCGGGGCGGGGCGACAGCGGGCGAGAGCGCGGGCGATAGGCGCCGGCCGGGCGGCAGCAGGCTCGCCCGGGGAGAGGGGGCGAGAGGGCGCCGTCTCGCCCGCGTTGGCGGGGCGGTAGGGAGGTAGGGGGGCGAGAGGGGGGGGGCGAGAGGGCGAGAGTGGGGGGGCGACGCGATGGAAGTGGTGGGTGAGAGGGGGGGCGAGAGGAGGAAGACGGGGTGACGTCAGCGTTGTTTTTGTTTTTTTTTCATTTCTGTTTAATTGATTAATTCATAACTTTTGTTTTATAACCACAAATGATTTGAAATAAAATTCTATATTCTTGAATTTTCACATACTTTCCAACAGTACCATTTTGTAAACTTTTCCACATATTTATATTTTTGAAGTTTGAATAATTTCTTAATAGTGGTTTATTGTTATTTCCAAAATATAAAATAATAAAAATGTAAAACTTATTCAATTTAAATTTTAGTGACATTCTATTAGTGGAATATTATTTTTAAAGGTCATTACCACTTATTTTCATATTTTATACTTGTAAGACATAAGTGATTTATTAATAGTAGCTAATGTCTTTTTTTAAATAGAAAAACTAATAATCATTAAAGTGGCTTAATAAAGTAATTTCGTTGCATTATTTTGAATATTTTCGTTTCAAAAATATATGTTGACGTGGAGGAGAGAGAAAATCTGATGTGGCAGAGAGAGAAGCTATAGCCCGGGCTATAGCCCGTGCACTGGCACCGTGCCGTGAGAGTGGCGTGAGAGTGGCGTGAGAGTGAGGCAAAAAGGTGACGTGGCGGGGCTATAGCCCGTGAGAAGGTGTGATGCATTGGCACCAGCCTAAGACTAGGCACAATGGGTATCTTAGGTAGTAGAGCACTGTTTGGGGTACAAATCTTTTCACGTATGACGCTTGTCCGACGGCGATCCGTTTGTTGCTTTGCAGCGGCTCTTGAACCAGCAACGCTACAATCAGTGCATCGGACTAGCCGTAAAAAACGCGTGTTTTATGAAAAGGACTACATTTGCGTGTTTTATGACAATGATGAGTCGGTTGATCATTTGTTTATTTCGTGTAACTTTGCTAGACATATTTGAAGATTGCTAGTATAGTCGTGGAATCTTACTGTGTGCAAGGTATGTGAATTAAATAATGTAAAGATCAGGTTAAGGTAAGCCAAGTTCAATGTGATTTTCCTGGCAAGCTATAAATTGCAAATAGTATTTTAAGCATTCAAAACCCATTTTTGTTCTTTCGGTGAGTCTCTAGGAGAGTTTAGATTGAAGAATTTTTAGAACATTTGATGTTGCTGTTAGCATCACTTCAATGCACAGTCAATAGATTGACTCATATGGGCGTGACCGCAGTAGAGCTCAATTGATAATAGAAGGAGTGATGCCGTTAAATATATAGGATGATATAGTGATACATAGTCTTGTCAGGTTGAGGAAGAAAAGTAGTAGCACTCACAAAATGTTCACGACATGAACCGTAGTTATTTCTGGTTGAGTGTTGTTAATTTTGTATTTAGCTGTGCAAACTGAAATCTAATTATGAGCTTCATGTATTCTGAAAATTATGCCAGAGAGATTGAAGTATGCAATATGTTATTGAATGGTATGTGAAAATTGAAAGGACTACTGTCAAAACGGATATATATGGAACAATAATTTCTTCTGTGAAGATTTTCCAAGATAATCAGATCCAGATTGCATTGGAATAATTCGTGGTGATTTGATATTTACTTGCCGGCAATACGTAGCGAGAAGAACTTTTATCATCGTCACTCGTTCCTATTATTTCGATAAAGTAAAACAGTGTCAAATACTTGGAAGTACAAACAGAATATGACGTGTTGATTAATGATCTATTGTTAGCTTCCCACATAAGATGATGTATATTATTTAGCCTTTGGCTTGAGTATCTCCTTAATTTCCTTTTGTTTCCTTGGTGAACTTTGTAACAACTATTCGAGCTAATAAAGTTATCTTCCGCGAACTAATCTGAATTGGCATCTGGCTGTTTAGAGTGTTACGATGTAACCATCGATAGGACAATAAATTGTGGTGTGTTATTCGTTTTTCGGGGTTAGTTTAATTTTGTTTGGAGGTTTCTTATGAGTTGAACTCTCGGGGATACTGAACCTTTTGAAATTATGTTGGAAATGAGAGGGAAATGGAGTCTCTTTTTGGGCTTTTGAACCTTGCGAATTGCTATTAGAAAATTGTAGATTTTTCACAACATTAGGAGTGGAAACCACCATGTTTAATGTTGTTAAAAATAGGGTGATGGTTGCTGTAATCACTCCGAAGTCCTAGGCTATGGGAGCGACTACAATGATTTGGCAGAGATGGAGAAAAGGCATATATACATACTAAAACTGTGACTAGAAACACAAATTGCGGCGCAATGGTGAAAGAAGTGAAGCCTTGGGCCCTTGGAAAATATAGTAGAGAGAGATGAAGTCATGCAAGTAATGATCAAAACATGATCTGTAGTTTGAATAACTGAAACACATGTTTTACCCTTGGTTTGGATCAAAACACATGTTTTATCCATGAACTGGATGGGTTTTGTTGTTGAAATGTTGAAATATTCATTTCCATTATATTTACATGATGGAATTAAAACTTGACAGCCCGTAGCAACGCACGGGCATTCAACTAGTCATAGGTAGTAGAGCACTGCTTGGGGTACAATCTTTTCACGTACGACGCTTGTCCGACGGCGATCCGTCCGTTGCTTTGCAGCGGCTCTCGAACCAGCAACGCTACGATCAGTGCATCGGACTAGCTGTAAAAAACGCGTGTTTTGTGACAATGATCTTGTGCTTTTATGTGGGCTCTTTGAAATTGTAGAAATGATGTTGTTTTTAACAAATCGAAAGTTGCTCACTTTTTACAGGTCGTTCACCAAGCCACATATTAGATTCACATGTGGCATTTCCTTCTGCTGGTGGAGCAGCGGGCTCTTATTGCCCATAACTGGGGACACGGCTAAGATCTTAGTTTTTCACTCTGCAGAGGTTGTGCACTTTCACCTTGAGACTCATCCTCCCCGAGAGAAGAATGAGACAAGATCTTTGGGAAGAGAGATTCAACCATACCAGTATGACTCGACGCTCCTAAAATTCTACCACCCCATGTCATACAACAGGATGAACCCCCAAAACTTACTTAATCTTGGCAGAGCCCATATTACCTCAAGGCTGCACTCGAAGCTAACTACACATTGAAGACCTACAGATCTCTTTATTCCTGGGTGGCAATCCACAGGTGTACTCTCAGGTGACAACCACCATATACCATGGCCCTCGGAGTGACCCAGGTGACAACCACCATGGACATGGCCCTGAGTAGCCACTCAACATAAACCAAGCAATTACCAATCCACCCAGGTGTTTCATTGGGTTGTTAATTTTCACAGTTTTCATAAATACCACAACTTGAATGAAGCAGTAGTAGTTGTGATAATACTCTAGTATAGCTAAGCTAGTATCTAGTAGGGTTTCAGGATGGCTACACACTACTAGGTGTTCTGGGCATAGCATATACTTGGAAAAATAATAATAAAACCTATGATGCATACTACTGAAAACACTAATGCAATTGGAAAACAAAAGAGGGACATGAGTATCACTTGCATTGATAACAGCAACCAGCACAAGCACAACAATCACAAGTGTTGTATTGGTCTTCTCCAAAATCTAAACAAGCAATAACAATACAAACATAAACATACCATTCAAACAATAAAATCATAAACATGTATGCATGCATGAATGCAAGATTTTGTTTTACACATGGTAGATGTAGTGTTGATGTGTATTTGGAATCATATGAGCTTTATTTAGTTGGTATAAGGCTCTGGTTAAGATTTATTTCCATGGATTATTTTTATTATTCCAATTTAGTAACACATTAATAGATCTTTATACTAATTAAATTTTAATCACACTTTTAAGTTTATGTAAAAATTGGACCTTATTTTCTCTGGACAGAGGGCTCAAATACCAAGGCAACCCAATTGGTTTCACTCAAAAATACATTTTAGAATTTGAATTATGGACAGATTACTGATTTAACCAAATTTGAAATAAAAAGTGATACAAATTTGATTTTCTATAGTTCCATGATGTTCTACAAGTTCTAAGGAATCCAGAGACTACAACTTTATCAAATTTAAAATTGTAGAACTCAAATTATGAATTAAATGGTGTTTATGAGTGGTTTTGGCAATTTAAATACTACTCCAAAATTTTCTACAGAAACCACATGATAGTTTTTCATAATTGGGTAGAGAATTTCATTATCTTTCTAAAGGTTTAAACCTCACAATTTTTGGATCAAGATTCGATTTTATATTGAATTTACAAGGTGACAGTAGGTTCTGTTTTCAAATTTGGATTTAAATTAATTTAAACCGGGGGCAGGGGGGTTGACTGGCGCTGACTGGCTGCTGACTAGGCGAGGCCACGCGGAGCAATCTAACTGGACGATATCGTTTCGCTTAAACGTTCTAATCCTGGCTGCTGAGATCGAATCGGACGGCAGGGAATCGAGAGGGGGCTCACCGGCGGGGACGTGGCCAGGGAATGGCGATGCGGCGGTGAACTGCCCGGAGTTCTCGCCGAAAAAGGCTCTCGTGGTCCTCGAGTTTGACGGAGAGGTTGCATAGGAGCAGCACAGCACGGCAAGGGCGAGGGGCTTCACGGCGTTTTCTCTCGCTTCCTGGAATGACGAAGGGAGGTGGTCGGAGGCGCGCGGTCGTCGGAGAGTCTCGGCGTGGATGGCGGGGGCGATTGTTGCGTCAGAAAATGCGCCAAAGGGGTCAGGGGAGAGCGCGGTGGCGTGAGGAGCCAAAAGGGAGTATTCTCGGGCGCGGGGATTGCTTACCGCGGCTGGAATTCGACGACGACGGCGGTTAAGCGCACTCCGGCGAGCGAATTCGCCAGCCCTGCGGCGTATTTTCATAGGTGGTTTCGGGCGAACGAGAGAGGGGGACGGGGGTTTTAATGTGGTGTGCTCGGGGTGCGGAGAGGAGTACGAGGGATGTGGCTATCGTGGGAGGAGTGCGCACGGTGTGCTGCCGGGGAAATCGGGGGGTTAGGGATGGACGTCACTGTGACGTCAGCGTGGCCCACCAGGCAGAGAGAGAGGGGAGCGGCTGGCTGCTTCCTGCGTGCGCGCGCGAGAGATAAGGTTTGGCCCAACGGGCTGCTGGGCGAGGGAGAGGGGGTTGGTGAGAGAAACGGGTTGGGCTGTTGGGTGGCCTTTTCTCTTTTCTTTTCTTTTTTGTTCTGTTTAGTTTTTCTTTTCTGTTTTCTTTTTATTTAATGAAAGGAACCCAAAAAAAAAATTCAAAATTGGTCTAAACCATTTTATAAGGACTTGCAGAAATATAGTTTGCAAAGTTTAAACTATTTAAAAATGTTTTGGTACTTTTGTAAAATCAAAATAAATTTTATTATAGGGAAAAATAGTATGGGGTCAAAAGGTATTATTTTGGTGATAACTTCAATTAGGGGTTTTGTTTTGTGTTGTTTAAAATTTTAAATGCACCTTTGTGTAATCATGCCATGATGATATGTATGCATGCTGGTTTATAATTTTTTTGAAAATTCTAGGATGTTACAGACTAACCCCCTACTACGCCTCGATGGTGCTAGGAATTCTTGCTGCTTGTGATGGCCTGTTGGGAACCCAAAGAGGAGGGTGTGATGAGTGTAGCGGTAAGAACTTCCCTTAGAACCAAGGTTATCAATCCAATAGGAGAAATAGGATCTTCGGAAGGTTGATGGCACTGACGGTGGTGATGGTTTACCGCTATCAGCAACAACGCGGAACCTGTACACAACACAACCAAAATACTTTGTCCTAACGGTACAGTGAGGTGTCAATCTCACCGGTCTTGCTGAAAACAAAGATTAGATGTATAGTGTGGAAAATAGTGTATGCTTGCAGTAAGTAAAGAAAGCAGGAAATTATAGTGGTTTGTTTAACAATGTAGGAAAATGGACCGAGGTTCATAGGTTCACTAGTGGTGTCTCTCCATAAAAGATAGCATGCTGGGTGAACAAATTACAGCTGGGCAATTGAAAAATAGAGGTTGCACCGTAGTGCACATTCATGACATGAAGACTACTATGATATTTAGTGCGGGCATTACAACAATATACATAGACCGTAATCCAACTGCATCTATCACTAATAATCCACCCTCAGGTTATCATCCGAACCCCCTTAGGTATTAAGTTGCAAGCAACAGATAATTGCATTAAACAATGTGTGTAATGTAAGCAATAATTGTACACGCGGGAACTCACACCACTGTTTTCTCCCTAGTGGCACATCACATCCTCCCCCGTCACGTTTCTGTCACTCGAGCACAGGCAAAAAGGAGGCATGAACCCATTATCGAGCATAAATACTCCCTCTTGGAGTCACTAGCAACTACTTGGCCAGAGAAACCACTAGCAACGGAAAGCATGCAAGATCACAAATAGCATATGCAATAAAGACTATAAACAACTTGGCATAAGTTCAATATTCATCGGATCCCAGCAAACACAACACATAGATTTACATAAGAACAATCTCGATCGTGTTAGGCAGCTCGCGAGATCTAAACATGGAGGCATATGAGGAGGAGACAACCATCTAGCTATTGTTATGGACCCGTAGTCCAAGGATGAACTACTCACGCATCACTCCGGAGGCAGGCATGGTGATGAAGAGGCCTCCGGTGATGATTTCCTCTCCGGCAGGGTGCTGGGAGACAGCTTCAGAACCCCCCTGATCTAGGGTTGACGACGACGGCGGCTGCGGAACTTTTCGGGGATATTTGATCAGGTGCCTAGGGTTTTCCATCCAGGGGGATAAATAGGCGAAAGGGCAGAGGCGGTGGAGCCCTGGGGGCCCCACACCACCAGCTGGCGCGGCCAGGGGGCGCGCCACCTCATGGTGTGGGCCCCCTGGTGCCCGTCTTGGACTCCTCTTCGGTCTTCTGGATGCTTCCGGGGAAAGTAGGAACTTCGGGCTTTGTGGGGTCCAATTCCGAGAATATTTCCAGAACACCTTTTCTGAAATAAAAAAACAACAGAAAATAAAGAACTGGCACTTGGCATCTTGTTAATAGGTTAGTCCCAGAAAACGTGTAAAATGCTATAAAAAAAGGGAGAAAACGTGTAGCAATTGGCATAATATTATCATGGAGCATCATAAATTATAGATACGTTGGAGACATATCAAGCATCCCCAAGCTTAGTTCCTACTCGTCCTCGAGTAGGTAAACGATAAAACAATAATTTCTGAGGTGACATGCTACTAACATAAACTTGATCGTAAAAATGTAAAAGCATATGTACGCTGAGATCATAGAACTTCAAACACAAACATCATAAATAGAAATTTAATAATAAAGCATAGAAATCACTTTTCATCATGAAGAGTATTTCAAATAAAGGATCATGAATAATAATGCAAAGAAAGATAAACGTTTGTTTCAAGTATAGAGAAAGCATGTCAAAGTGGTATTTCGCTAGTCCTTAAGAGTGGGACAAAACATAAATGCCAGGACACCTTCAAAGTTCATGAGGAAGACTAGAGCAAATAATTTAAGAAGAAACAATATCACATCATGAACCAATTATTGATGTTTATGGGACAAATGCACATAGAACAAAGAATGGCAAAAATGCTCTCTCAACTGTGCATAAAGTTAGAAGATGGAGAATCAACATAAAAGTAAAAGAATGGCCTTTCGCAGAGGGAAGCAGGGATTACTCGTGTGCTAGAGTTTTTTATTTTATTAAACATAGGTTTAAAAGTTTGATACTCCTCCCATCCATCTTTCACAAACCATGGCTAACCGAATCCTCGGGTGCCTGCCAACAATCACATACCGTGGAGGAGTGTCTATATTTTGGGAGATGTATGATAATGTCAACAAATGGTAAACCGAAAATACAGTACGTCACAAGCCAACTGGATTCACAAGAGCGGCTCCCATGTGAAGGACGCATCTGGGTAGAAGGTCATCCCTCTTTCTCTTTTGTTTACACAATTATGCTTTGACTGATAAATCAGGGGCAAAAATAGTGAAGAGATTTTGTGTGTATTAATTTGGGGCTGGGCACCCTGCTGCCATCTCTTCTGTCATTTGGATAAGCAGATGAAGCCACTATTCCAGGGTGTGAAATCCAATCAACAAGTGAGATAAAGATTCTCCATTGACGTCCTCATTAGCAAAAACAAGAACATAAAGCTGGAGTAGTTTTGAAAGTTTTAAAGGTAACACATGAGAAATTTACTTGGAGTGGCAGTTCAATACCACATGTAGGTAGGTATGGTGGACACAATGGGAAAAACCTTGGTTTAAGGGAGTTGGATGCACGAGTAGAGCTCATACTTAGTACAGGTGGAGGCTAGCAAAAGACTGGGAGCGACAAATCAAGAGAGCATAAGAGCCATAATCATGCATAGAGACATAAACATCATTAATTAAAGCATAAACGGTATCACAACTTCAAAAACTAAGTAGTCATGGAGGCTATTCGTGACTGGTTCATAGTCATAAACATGGTGTGAGCATGCGCCAAGTCAACCAAATAAAACATTCAAAGGAGAATACCATAAATTTATGCTTCCTTATGACAATAACAACTCATGAATCTTTCAATGGAATATTAAACACTCTCAGCTATTTGAGTCTATTCATGCTACTCAATATACACAAGGCTTTAAAACTAAAATAAAATTTAGCATGGCATGAAAAATTTCTAGTCACAGTCTATACAAGCTTCTACTTGCACTGTTATAAATTCTACTTCAAGCAGCAGTTTCTTTTCCCAACAAGAACCATACAAGATATATTTTAACAAAAATACTCTTTATGATACAGCAAGAAAACATGAGAGTACTCACATAACACTACTAAAACTAACAGCTCTGATAAGAGATGCATGCAAATCAGGAGCTATATAAATGCAGCAGCCAGACAAAGATTAAGAATACAAAGTATTCCCATGAAAAAGCGGAGCATGTCACTTTCCAATAAAAGAATGCTGGGGTCCAACCAAGCTTATTAAAAAATAAAAATAAAATGAAAGCAAAAATAAAAGACGCTCCAAGTAAAGCACATAAGATATGACCGAATAAAAATATAGTTTCACTAGAAGTGACCTGATAACTTGTCGATGAAGAAGGGGATGCCTTGGGCATCCCCAAGCTTAGGGCTAGGATGTACCACCGGAGCATCCCCAAGCTTAGGGCTCTTCACTCTTCTTGATCACGTCATATCATCCTCTTCTCTTGACCCTTGAAAACTTCCTTCACACCAAACTTCTCACAATCTTCATTAGCAACGTTAGTACAATAGAGATAATAAATTCACATGGTTCAGTTTCAACACATGCCTAACACTCAAAAACACATTATATACTGTCACAACTTCTTTTAAAACTATTTTTCTCAAAAGAACATCAAAAGAAAGAGATTAAGATGCAAATGCAATTATTGGCAGAAATCTGTGAAAACAGGACAGCAGGTAAAGATTATTTTTTTCGAAAATCTTCTGTTGCTCAAATCAAAAAGTGGTCAACTAAGAAAAGTTGTGTATACAGCCCAGGATTACGAACAAAAAACCTCAGGTCATTTTGAATTTTATGTGATTTTATATGAAATAAATAGTGGACAGCAGAAATCTGTTTCCTGCGCAGAAATCCGAAATATAGTCTCAACTTTCCACTAGAGGCTTTACTTGGCTCAACAAAAACACAAAACAAAAGATACAGAAGGGTTGATAAGGAAATAGACAACACCCAGGTGCAAAGAACACAAAAGAAAACAAAGGAAAACGGGTTGAAAACAGAGAAATAAAATGGGTTGTCTCCCAGTAGCGCTTTTCTTTAACGCCTTTCAGCTAGGCATACAAAGCAACTCAAGTATTTTCAAGTGAAGAAGCATCAACATCATAACTTGCTATAATAATAGAGTCAAAAGGTAGCTTCATACTCTTTCTAGGAAAGTGGTCCATACCTTTCTTGAGTGGGAATTGATATTTAATATTCCCCTCTTTCATATCAATAACAGCACCAACAGTTCTAAGAAAAGGTCTTCCCAAAATAATAGGACAAGAAGCATTGCATTCAATGTTCACAAAAAAAATCAACAGGGACAAGTTTATTGTTAACCATAATAAGGACATCATCAATTCTACCAATAGGTTTTTCTTAGCATTATCAGCAAGATGAACATCCAAATAACATTGTTCCAACGGTGGTAGATCAAACATATCATAAAGCTTTTGAGGCATAACAAAGATACTAGCACCAAGATCACACAAAGCATTGCAATCAAAATCATTTACTTTTACCTTAATGATAGGCTCCCAACCATCATCTAATTTCCTAGGGATAGATGTTTCAAGTTTCAGTTTTTTCCCTAACTTTCATGAGAGCATTGGTAATATGTTTAGTAAAGGCCATATTCATGGCACTAGCATTGGGACCTCTAGCAAGATTTTGTAGGAACATAATAACTTCAGAGATATTGCAATCATCAAAATCAATGTTATTATCATCAAAAGTAATGGTACCATTATCCCCTACATCTCTATAAATTTCAGCACTTTTATTAGAAGCAGTTTTAGCAATTTGAGGCAATTTAGCACGTTTCACCGAAGGGGTGGAGTCTTTGTTAACACCAACTACTTTACCATTGATAGTAGGAGGTTTACTAGCACTTGGAGCTTCAGTTTTACTAGTGGTTGTGATAGTGCAAACTCTAGCAATATTATTCTTTCTAGCCAATTCATCTTCTCTTTCCCACCTAGCACGTAATGTAGCCATCAACCTAACATTATTATCAATTCGAACTTGGATGGCATTCAAAGTTTTACTTTCTTTAACATCATGTAGCAAAACCTTCAGTTTTAGAAAATCAACATCAATAGCTAGGCTGTCCACTTTAGAGGCAAGAACATCTATTTTACCAAGCTTTTCCTCAACAGATTTATTAAAAGCAGTTTGTGTGCTAATAAATTCTCTAAGCATGTTTTCAAGATCAGAGGTAGAGCTTTTATTGTTATTGTAGGAATTTCCATAAGAATTACCATAACCATTATTAGGAGGATAGGGCTTGTAATTGTTTCCACCAAAATAATTTCTATAAGCATTGTTGTTAAAATTATTATTTCTAATAAAGTTCACATCAACATGCTCTTCTTGAGCAACCAAAGAGTCTAAAGGAACATTATTTGGATCAACTTGAGCTTTACCATTAACAAGCATAGACAGAATAGCATCAAGCCTTTCACTCAAAGAGGAGGTTTCCTCAACAGAATTTACCTTCTTACCTTGTGGAGCTCTCTCAGTGTGCCACTCTGAATAATTTATCATCAAGAAGCTTTGTTGCATTTCCCAAAGTGATGGACATAAAGGTACCTCCAGCAGCTTAATCCAATAGGTTCCTTGAGGAGAAATTCAGTCCTGCATAAAAAGTTTGTATAATCATCCAAGTAGTCAGTCCATGAGTGGGACAATTCTTCACCATAGTTTTCATTCTTTCCCAAGATTTAGCAACATGTTCATTACCAAAATGTTTAAAATTCATTATGTCACTTCGCAGGGATATAATCTTAGCAGGAGGATGATATTTTCCAATGAAAGAATCTTTACACTTAGTCCATGAATCAATACTATTTCTAGGCAAAGATAGCAACCATTCTTTAGCTCTTCCTCTCAAAGAGAAAGGGAATAATTTCAGTTTAATAATATCACCATCCACATCTTTATATTTTTGCATCTCACATAGTTCAACAAAATTATTAAGGTGAGCAGCAGCAGCATCAGTACTAACACCAGAGAATTGCTCTTTCATAACAAGATTTAATAAAGCAGGTTTAATTTCATAGAAAGCAGCAGTAGGAGCAGGTGGAGCAATAGGTGTGCAAATAAAATCATTGTTGTTTGTGCTAGTGAAGTCACACAACTTAGTATTCTCAGAGGAACTCATTTTAGCAAAATAAAAGCAAGCAAATAAATAACAGCTATAAAGTAAACTATTTTTTTCTGTTTTTTATATAAAGAAGCAAAACAAGACAAATAAAATAAAAACAAGACAATAAACAAAATAAAGAGGTTGAGAGTAAGAGACTCCCCTTGCTAGAAGACTTCTTCCTCCCCTGGCAACGGCGCCAGAAATTCTTTGATTGCTGGTAGAGTTGACGAGGGAGTGGTTGCTTCTTGATGATGATTAACTCTGAGGCAACAGCGCCAGAAATTCTTTTGCTACGCCTCGATGGTGATAGGAATTCTTGGTGCTTGTGATGGTAGAGTTGACGAGGGAGTGGTTGCTTCTTGATGATGATTAACTCCGAGGCAACAGCAGCAGAAATTCTTTTGCTACGCCTCGATGGTGATAGGAATTTTTGCTGCTTGTTTATGGCGTGTTGGGAACCCAAAGAGGAGGGTGTGATGAGTGTAGAGGTAAGAACTTCCCTCAGTTAAGAATCAAGGTTGTCAATCCAGTAGGAGAAAGAGGATCTTCGGAAGGTTGATGCCACTGGCGGTGGTGATGGCTCACCGGTGTCAGCAACAACACGGAACCTGCACACAACACAACCAAAATACTTTGTCCCAACGGTAAAATGAGGTTGTCAATCTCACCGGTCTTGCTGAAAACAAAGATTAGACGTATAGTGTGGAAAATAGTGTATGCTTGCAGTAAGTAAAGAAAGCAGGAAATTGTAGTGGTTTGTTTAACAGTGTAGGAAAATGGATCGTGGTTCTAGGCTCACTAGTGGTGTCTCTCCATAAAAGATAGCATGTTGGGTGAACAAATTACAGCTGGGCAATTGACAAATAAAGGTTGCACCGTAGTGCACATTCATGACATGAAGACTACTATGATATTTAGTGCGTACATTACAACAATATACATAGACCGTAATCCAACTGCATCTATGACTAATAATCCACCCTCAGGTTATCATCCGAATCCCCTTAGGTATTAAGTTGCAAGCAACAGATAATTGCATTAAACAATGTGTGTAATGTAAGCAATGATTGTACACGCGGGTACTCACACCATTGTTTTCTCCCTAGTGGCAACAACACATCCTCTCTCGTCACGTTTCTATCACTCGAGCACAGGCGAAAAGGAGGCATGAACCCATTATCGAGCATAAATACTACTAGCAACTACTTCGCCAGAGCAACCACTAGCAACGAAAAGCATGCAAGATCACAAATATCATATGCAATAAAGACTATAAACAACTTGGCACAAGTTCAATATTCATCGGATCCTAGCAAACACAACATATAGATTTACATAAGAACAATCTCGATCATGTTAGGCAGCTCACGAGATTTAAACATGGAGGCATATGAGGAGGAGACAACCATCTAGCTACTGCTATGGACCCGTAGTCCAAGGATGAACTACTCACACATCACTTCGGAGGCAGGCATGGTGATGAAGAGGCCTCTAGTGATGATTTATTCTCCGGCAGGGTGCCGTGAGACAGCTTCAGAACTCCCTTGATCTAGGGTTGACGACGACGGCGGCTGCGGAACTTTTCGGAGAGATTTGATCAGGTGCCTAGGGTTTTCCATCCGGGGGGAATAAATAGGCGAAAGGGCAGAGGCCGTGGAGCCCTGGGGGCCCAGACCACCAGCTGGCGCGGCCAGGGGGGGCGCCACCCCATGGTGTGGGCCCCCTGGTGCCCGTCTTCGACTCCTCTTCGGTCTTCTGGATGCTTCTAGGGAAAATAGGCACTTCGGGCTTTGTGGGGTCCAATTCCGAGAATATTTCCAGAACAAATTTTCTGAAATAAAAAACATCAGAAAATAGGGAACTGGCACTTGGCATTTTTTTAATAGGTTAGTCCCAGAAAACGTGTAAAATGCTATAAAGAATGGAGAAAACATGTAGCAATTGGCATAATATTATCATGGAGCATCAGAAATTATAGATACGTTGGAGACGTATCACCCCCTTAAGATGAAGCACGTCCTCGGGTTTCAGAAAGGCTGGCAAATAGGTGAGGGTGATCTTCTCTGAGGTCTTCTTCACGCTCCCAAGTTGCTTCTTCCTCGGTGTGGTGATTCCACTGAACCTTGCAAATCTTGATGGTCTTGGTACGGGTATTTCTCTCAGATCTTTCTAAGATTTTGATGGGGTTTTTCCTCATAGGTTAGGTCAGTTTCTATTTGTACCTCTCCTAGGGGTATTGTATCACTCAATGAAGTTTCTGACATCTCAAGATGACATTTCTTCAGCTGGCTGACATGGAACACATTGTGTAGTGCTGAAAGTACTTCTGGTAATGCCAATTCATATGCTACTTCTCCTTTGCGGGACATCACTTTGAATGGTCCTATGAATCGTGGTGCTAGTTTTCCTTTGATTCCAAATCTCTTCACACCTCTAAGGGGTGATACTCTCAAGTAGACTCTATCTCTGTTTCGTAAGGAACATCTCCACGCTTGTTATCAGCATAGCTCTTCTGTCTTGACTATGCTATCTTCAATCTATCTTTGATTAATCTAACTTTCTCCTCAGCTTCTTGAATGATGTCAGGACCAAAGAAACTGCTTTCTCCTAAACCACTCCACAACAGGGGTGTGGTACATTTCTTTCCATACATGGCTTCAAATGGAGCCATCTCAATACTAGCTTGATAACTATTGTTGTAAGAGAATTCTGCATATGGTAAGTTGTCATCCCAACTATATCCATAGTCTAAGACACATGCTCTTAGCATGTCTTCCAAAATCTGATTTACTCTCTCAGTTTGGCCATCTGTTTGAGGGTGAAATGTTGTGCTGAACTCTAATCTGGTTCCTAATGATTCGTGCAGTTGCTTCCAAAAGTGTGAGATAAATTGGGTACCTCTATCAGACACAATACTCTTGGGTACACCATGAAGACAAACAATTTTCTTCATATAAATATCAGCCAACTTAGCACTATTATATGTGGTCTTTACTGGCACAAAGTGAGCTATATTTGTCAAACGATCAACCACTACCCAAATTGAGTCATACCCTGATTTGGTTCGGGGTAATCCGGTGATAAAGTCCATACCAATTTGGTCCCATTTCTAGTCTGGCACCTTCAATGGTTGCAGCAATCCTGCTGGTTTCTGATGCACAACCTTTACCTTATTACAAACATCACACTTGGCTATGTATTCTGCTATATCTCTCTTCAAATTGTTCCACCAAAATATTTCCTTCAAATCCATGTACATTTTGGTGTTACCAGGGTGAATGGAAAATGGTGACTCATGGGCTTCTTGGGAAATTAGTTTTCTCAACTCAGGGTCATTGGGTACACAGATACGTTTCTCAAACCAAATAGTTCCTTGCTCATCCTCACTGAATTCTGTGGTCTTTCCTTCACCTAGTGCCTCCTTCAAGGTTTTCTTGATTGCCTCTATTTCCTTATCTCCTTCCTGACTTTTATGGATTCTATCCATCAGTGTTGGTTGAACTACTAATGATGCTACAAATCCTTCAGGTACCACTTCCAAACTGAGGTCTTGGAGGGATTTACATAGATCCTGGGATATCTCTTCGGTTGACATACAGTTTACATAAACCTTACGGCTCAAAGCATCAGCGACTACGTTTGCCTTACTAGGATGGTATTGCAGACTCAGATCATTGTCCTTGATGAGTTCCAACCATGTCATTTGTCTCATGTTCAAATCCTTCTGGGCGAAGATATACTTCAAACTCTTGTGATCAGTGAAAACTTCACAACGTTTCCCCATTAAATAGTGTCTCCATGTCTTCAAGGCATGAACCACTGAAGCTAATTCAAGATCATGAGTGGGGTAATTGACTTCATGTTTCTTAAGTTGCCTTGAAGCATAAGCTGCAACTCTACCTCCTTGCATCAGCACACTTCCTAATCCTTGTCGTGAAGCGTCACGGTAAACTTGGAATTCCTTCTCCAGATCAGGCAAACACAAAATAGGTGCAGACACTAATCTCTACTTCAACTCTTGAAAGTTGGTCTCACATGTTTCAGTCCATTCATACTTCTTCTCTTTCTTCAATAGTTCAGTCACTGGTTTGGCAATCTTGGAGAAGTTCTCAATGAACCTTCTATAGTAACCATCCAAGCCTAAGAAGCTACGAATTTCTCCTACATTCTTGGGTGTTTCCCATTCTGTCATAGCAGTAACCTTTGAGGGGTCGACTGCAATTCCTTCCTTAGACACAATGTGTCCTAGAAATCCTACTTCACCCAACCAGAATTCACACTTGCTAAATTTGGCATACAGCTTGTGTTCCCTAAGCTTTTCCATTATCAGACGAAGGTGTTTCTTGTGTTCCTTAACATTCTTGGAGTAGATTAGTATGTCGTCCATGAAGACTACGAAAAACTTATCGAAGAATTCCATGAACACTTTGTTCATCATATTCATGAAGTATGATGGGGCATTGGTTAAGCCAAAGGGCATCACCGTATACTCATATGAACCATATCTAGTGACAAAAGCAGTCTTGGAAATATCATGTTCTCTAATCTTGAGTTGAAAATATCCAGACCGTAGGTCAATCTTAGAAAACACACTAGCTCCTTCCAACTGATCAAACAAGTCATAGATTCTAGGTAGTGGGTATGTGTTCTTGATTGTCACCTCGTTCAGCGAGCGGTAGTCCATAACCAAACGCTGAATTTTGTCCTTCTTCTTCACGAACAGAACTGGTGCTCCCCAAGGGGATGAACTTTCTCTTATGAATCCTTTACCTAACTGCTCCTCAAGTTGCTTTTTGAGTTCTTTCAGTTCATCAGTGGACATAGGGTAAGGTCTCTTTGCTATAGGGCATGTGCCCAGAAGCAAATCAATCAGAAATTTCACATCTCTATCCAGTGGCATTCCTGGTAACTCATCTGGAAATACATCTGGATATTCTCTCACCACATACACTTGGTCTAGGCTAACCTCCTTAAGATTCTTTAGGCTAACCCCCTTAAGATAGTTCAGACTAATATCCTTAGGTTCCAAGTGGGGTTTGTACCTAATCCTCTTACCTTCTGTGGTTGATAGTGTGATTGATCTATTGACGCAATCTATGACTCCTCCATAGGTAGTCATCCAATCCATACCCAAGACAACATCTAGCCCTTGTGATGGTAGGATTACTAAGTGGGCTAGAAATATGTGGGTCCCAATCTCTAAAATTAGTCCCCCGCACTTAGTACTAACAGACATCTCAGCACCTGGGGAACTCACTTGGAATACTTTTCCTATTGATTTGGTGGGTATTTTATTTTTATCCACAAATGCCTTTGATATGAATGAATGAGATGCTACAGTGTCAAATAAAACTAATGTTGTAAAGTAGTTGAGTGGAAACATACCCATCACAGCATCAGGTTCATTCATCACCTCTTCAACGTCCAGGTGATTCACTTTCCCCTTCTGGAAGGGATTGGGCTTAGTTGCTTCAATGGCCTTTGGTTCTATGCATTGATCAGTATAGTGTCCCTTCTTCTTGCACTTGAAGAATGTGACATCAGACAAGTCCCTTTTTCCATTTGAGTTTGAGTGATGATGTCCATTATTTCCATTGTGATGGCCATTACGATGGCCGTTGTGATTACCATTGTAATGTCCATTGTAGTGATTGCCTGTGAACCTACCATTGAATGTGTGGCCATTAATCTTGTTGAAATGGCCTCCCTGCTTGTGGCCACTGTAGTCTCCACTATTCTCAGATGAGTGATGCCTCTTGTGAGATGTTTCAGTGTGGTTCTTGCCATTGCCAAACTTCCTCTTGCGGTTCTCCTCCTTCTTGATGTTGTTGTCCAGGGTGATGGCTTGGTCAAGCAGTGTCTAGTAGTTTGGAGCATATGACACAGATAGTGGTATCTTCAGGTCTCCCTTGCGTCCATTCAGAAAATTCTCCTTCCTCTTGGCATCAGTATCAATCTCCTCCGGGGCATACCTGGACAGTGCACAGAAATCATCCATGTATTCCTTCAGGGTTCTTCCACCTTGCTTCAGAGTGCGAAACTCATCCCTCTTCAGGTTCATAATGCATGATGAGATGTGGGCATTATGAAAGCCTGCTCTGAATGTGTCCCAGTCCAGACCTTCCACAAGATGGGTGACTTGGAATGTCTCCCACCACATTGCGGCTGGTCCCTCTAGTAGATGTGCGATGAATCTGACCTTCTCCGCATCATTGCATTCACAAGCAGTCAAGTCCTTGCTAACTAAGTGAAGCCAGTCGTCAGCCACCATGGGTTCAGTAGAAGTAGAGAACTTGTTGGGCCTGAGCCTAAGGAACCTGGTAAGCCTATCCACAGGGGGTGGTGGTGGAGGGTTATTGTTGTCGTTGTTGTTGTCGTCGTCGTCGTTGTTGTTGTTGTTGTGCTGCATGAACTGTATCATCATCTGCACCAGCTGGGTTTGGGCTGCCAGCATCTGCCGGAATGCTTCTTGAGTTGGATCCGGTGTGGGAGGCATCTGAGGTTTGGAATAGATGAGGAATAAGATTGACAGATAGACCTAGTGGGAAATAAAATTTCTACCCATGCACAAACATCAATCAAACAACAAACAAAACAACCACAAACTTTAATAAAACAAAGGTTTTAAGAAACTAATAGATTCGTGGGTACTGTCATACTTCAAGTAGTAAGACAATACAAGAATACATAAACAAGATACAAAGGGTCTATGGGAACATCTAGCGTCAAGATCATGTCTCTTTACTCTTGAGTCTTGAACATCTTGTAGTATTCTATGGACTTCAGGCGCTTCTTCATAGGGGAGTGATTTCCCGTCGAGCTCTCCTCGATGTCAGGATCCTCATCAGAAGAGCTCTCAAACACTAACTCCTCAGCGTCCTCCTCCTCTTCTTCTTCTTCTACAGTTGGAGCCTGGAGATCTTCTTCAACACGAGCATGGTGAACAACAGGGATTGGAGGGACTATGGGCTCATTCCCTCCCTGAGCCACTGTCAGCCGGGATATTTCCCTTTGTAGTTCCTCAACCTGATTCTTCAACTGGTCTTTCTCCTGCCTAACTTCATCCATATCCTTGGAGTCCTTCGCGAAGTATGCATTTTGTGCTTGGAGATAAGCAATTGTAGCATCCTTGAAATCCAGCTTGCCCTTCAAATAATCGTTGATGTCATCAAGGTTCATCATTGCCTTCCCCAACTGCCCAATCTTATCCCGCTGGGAATCAATCACCTCCATCTGCCTACGCATCTCCCACTCCATGTTCGTCGTTACGAACTCCATCTCCATGAAATGGTGACGTGTGGGAGTGAGATGTTGGTGACTACGATCAATGGGCGCTCCTGACTCAGTCCTTTCTCCAAAGATTCGGAAGACACTGTCGTGGGTGATGTGTGCTTGGTACTTGTTGAAGATGCGGGCGATGGCATCATGCATTGCTGAACTCATCGAAGCTCCGAAGTCTGGGTAGTACTGGGCGTATTCCATGCCATGGTCATTCGGGTCCACCGTACGACCATGAATGAACGTCGAGATGTGGCACTTATGAGCACCATTATGGTCAATGAACTCTGTCATGCAGTGGAAGTGAGGAGCTGGAATTCCAATATCCATGGCCAAGTCATATAGGCACTTGCTCAGCCAGTACCCTTCATCTCCAGCAACAACAATCTCTCCAGAATAGTCCTCTTAAAAAGGGTCCATATAAATTTTGGGAAATGAATATGGTTAGCACAGGGTAGGAAGATACAAGAATAGAACAAAATGAAAAGGCAAATGTAGAATAAAAAAATTCACAAATGTTTTGATATAATTTATTCCTATGGTTTCCAATCCTAGGGTCTCAATCATACAGGCAACACTATGCTCTGATACCATTTTGTAGCACCCTACCTTTTTACAAAGGTAGAATACCTGTGTACCTTCTATTCCCGGGATCACTGATAGCATACACACGACAAAATGAAATATTCATAACAATAGCATCATTCTACAATGTATGATCCATTGGGTACGAAATAAAATAGTCTTACAACTGGCATAGTCAACATGGACTAGCCCCAAATAACATAGTTCAAAGCGAATACAACGGTAACAAATCTTCAATGAGCCTCCTTCTCTTCATGTGCCACAGGCAGACATGTTGGAATATAGGCTCGAGATCCTAAACCTTTACTCATCATCAGATTGACCTGCATGTTGGAATATGCAGCCCCCACAGGGGAGGAAGTCAGTACAAATAATGTACTGGCAAGTGACACTTGTATGGTGGCAGTTTTGAGGAATAACTAGCTACATGTTATTTGGCTGGTGGAGTCTGGGCTATTTGCATAAAGCCAATTTTGTCCTATTTGATAAACCTTTGTAAATCTCTGGAAAATCAACATGGGTAGACACACCATGTAGTTTGATAAAGTCATCATGGGTAGACACACCATGAGTTTGAAAAGGTAGCACAGAGGGGTAGACACACCATGTGCTCTAGGAAAAGGTTTCTACCATGTTTTAATTCATTTCGAAAAGATGAGGAGATCCTTCAGCACCAACTATGTCTAGTTTGCTCAAATTTCCCATAACTGGGGACACGGCTAAGATCTTAGTTTTTAACTCTGCAGAGGTTGTGCACTTTCACCTTGAGAATCATCCTCCCGAAGAGAAGAATGAGACAAGATCTTCGGGAAGAGGGATTCAACCATACCAGCATGACTCGACGCTCCTAAAATTCTACCACCCCATGTCATACAACAAAATGAACCCCCACAACTTACTTAATCTTGGCAGAGCCCATATTACCTCAATGTTGCACTAGAAGCTAACTACACATTGAAGACCTACAGATCTCTTTATTTCTGGGTGGCAATCCACAAGTGTACTCTCATGTGACAACCACCACATACCATAGCCCTGGGAGTGACCCAGGTGACAACCACCATGGACATGGCCCTGAGTAGCCACTAAACTTATACCAAGCAATTACCAATCCACCCAGGTGTTTCGTTGGGTTGTTAATTTTCACACTTTTCATAAATACCACAACTTGAATGAAGAAGTAGTAGTTGTGATAATACTCTAGTATAGTTAAGCTAGTATCTAGTAGGGTTTCAGGATGGCTACACACTACTAGGTGTTCTGAGCATAGCATATACTTGAAAAAATAATAATAAAACCTATAATGCATACTACTGAAAACACTGATGCAACTTGAAAACAAAAGAGGGACATGAGTATCACTTGCCTTGATAATAGCAACCAGCACAAGCACAACAATCACAAGTGTTGTATTGGTCTTCTCCAAAATCTAAACAAGCAATAACAATACAAACATAAACATACCACTCAAATAATACAGTCATAAACATGTATGCATGCATGAATGCAATATTTTGTTTTACACATGGTAGATGTAGTGTTGAGGTGTATTTGGTATCATATGAGGTTTATTTAGTTGGTATAAGGCTCTGGTCAATATTTATTTCCATGTATTATTTTTATTATTCCAATTTATTAGCCCATCAATAGATCTTTATACTAATTAAATTTTAATAACACTTTTAAGTTTCTGTCAAAATTGGACCTTGTTGTCTCTGGATAGAGGGCTCAAATACCAAGGCAACCCAATTGGTTTCTATGGATAGATTATTGATTTGACTAAATTTGAAATAGAAAGTGTGTACACGATACAAATTTGATTTTATCGGGTTCCATGATGTTCTACAAGTTCTAAGGAATCCAGAGACTACAACTTTATCAAATTTGGAATTGTAGAACTCAAATTATGAATTAAGTGGTGTTTATGAGTGGTTTTGGAAATTTAAATACTACTCCAAAATTTTCTACAGAAACCACATGATATTTTTCTATAATTGTGTAGAGAATTTCATTAGATTTCTAAAGGTTCAAAACTCACAATTTTTGGATCAAGATTCGATTTTATATTGAATTTACAAGGTGACAGTAGGTTCTGTTTTCAAATTTGGATTTAAATTAATTTAAACCGGGGGGGTTGACTGGCGCTGACTGGGTGCTGACTGGGCGAGGCCACGCGGTGCAATCTAACTGGACGATACCGTTTCGCTGAAACAATCTAATCCTGGCTGCTGAGATCGAATCGGATGGCAGGGAATCGAGAGGGGGCTCACCGATGGGGACGTGGCCGGGGAATGGCGATGCGGCCGTGAACTGCTCGGAGTTCTCGCCGGAAAAGGCTCCCGTGGTCCTCGAGCTCGACGGAGAGGTTGTAGAGGAGCGTTGCAGCATAGCGAGGGTGAGGGGCTTCACTCGTTTGCTCTCGCTTCCTGGAACGACGAGGGGAGGTGGCCGGAGATGCGTGATCATCGGAGAGTCTCGGCGTGGATGGCGGGGGCGATTGCTGCGTCAGAAAATGCGCCAAAGGGGTCAGGGGAGAGCGCGGTGGGGCAAGGATCCAAATGGGAGTATTCTCGGGCCCAGGGATTGCTTACCGCCGCCGGAATTCGATGACGACGACGGCGGTTAAGCGCACTCCGGCGAGCAAATTCGCCAGCCCTGCGGCGTGTTTTCGGAGGTGGTTTTGGGTGAACAAGAGAGAGGGACGGGGGTTTTAATGTGGTGTGCTCGGGGTGTGGAGAGGAGTATGAGGGAGGTGGCTATCGTGGGGGGAGTGCGCGCGGTGTGTTGCTGGGGGAATCGGGGGGAGGTTAGGGATGGACGTCACTGTGACGTCAGCGTGGCCCACCAGGCAGAGAGAGAGAGAGGGGGCGCGGCTGGCTGCTTGCTGCGTGCGCGTGAGAGAGATAAGGTTTGGCCCAACGGGCTGCTGTGCGAGGGAGAGGGGGTTGGGGAGAGAAACGGGCTGGGCTGCTGGGTGGCCTTTTCTCTTTTTTCTGTTTTGTTTTTCTTTTCTATTTTCTTTTTATTTAATGAAAGGAACCCCAAACAAAATTCAAAATTGGTCTAAACCATTTTATAAGGACTTGCTGAAATATAGTTTGCAAAGTTTAAACTATTTAAAAATGTTCTGGTACTTTTATAAAATCAAAATAAATTTTATTATAGGGAAAAATAGTATGGGTTCAAAAAGTATTATTTTGGTGATAACTTCAATTACGGTTTTTGTTTTGTGTTGTTTAAAAATTTAAATGCACCTTTGTGTAATCATGCCATGATGATATGTATGCATGCTGGTTTATAATTTTTTGGAAAATTCTAGGATGTTACAACATGTAGAGATATAGTCGCTCTGTTCCCATATGTAAAATCTATAAGTTTATCGCATGTGTGTTAAGACATGGGCATTTAGCATACGGTGGACTCATTTGGCCCTTGAAAAAAAAGGGACAGGGAATCCCTAACAACCACAAATTGGAAAAGAATACAGTTGCAAAACACCTAACCGGAAACAATTTCTTATGTGTAGGGTGATACGTCATAAACGTATCCCTAATTTCTGATGTTCCATGATCATATTTTGCCAATTGGTACATGTTTTCTCCCTTCTTTATGTCATTTTTATCGATTTTCCGGATAACCTATTAACAAGATGCCATAGAGCGAGTTCCATGTTTTCTGCTGTTTTTTAGTTTCAGAAAAGTTGTTCTAGAAATATTCTCGGAATTGGAAAATTCGAAGCCCGGAAGTCCTATTTTCCACAGAAGCATCCAGAAGACCGAAGAGGGGCAGCAGGGGGCCACACCATAGGGTGGCGCGCCCCCTGGCCGCGCCAGCTATGGGTGTGGGCCCCCCCGGCCTCCAACGCCTTCGCCCTTTCACCTATTTAAGCCCCCGGATGGAAAACCCTAAACACCTGATCAAAATCCCCGGAAAAGTTCCGCAGCCGCCGTCACCGTCAAACCTAGATCAGGGGGTTCTGGAGCTGTTTCCGGCACCCTGACGGAGAGGAGATCATCACGGAGGCCTCTTCATCACCATGCCTGCCTCCGGAGTGATGCGTGAGTAGTTCATCCTTGGACTACGGGTTCATAGCTGTAGCTAGATGGTTGTCTTCTCCTCATATGCTTCCATGTTTAGATCTCGTGAGCTGCCTATCATGATTGAGATTGATCTTATGTAATCCTCTGTGTTGTGTTGCTGGGATCCGATGAATATTGACCTTATGCCAAGTTGATTATAGTCTGTTTTTGCATATCGTATTTGTGATCTTGCATGCTCTCCGTTGCTAGTGGTTATTCAGGCCAAGTAAGTTGCTAGTGACTCCAAGAGGGAGTATTTATGCTCGATAGTGGGTTCATGACTCCTTGCTGCCTTGCTCGAGTGACAGAAACGTGAAGTGGGAGGATGTGTTGTTGCCATTAGAGAGAAAACAGCGGTGAGAGTGCCCGCGTGCATAATCATTTCTTACATTACACACTTTGTTTAATGCAATTATCTGTTGCTTGTAACTTAATACCTGAGGGGGTTCGGATGATAACCTGAGGGTGGATTATTAGTCATAGATGCAGATGGATGTCGGTCTATGTATCTTGTTGTAATGCCCGCACTAAATAGCGTAGTAATCTTCATGTCATATTTTGCACTACGATGCAACCTCTATTTGTCAATTGCCCAGCTGTAATTTGTTCACCCAGCATGCTATATTTTATGGAGATACACCACTAGTGAAACTACGAACCCCGGTCCATTTTTCCACACTGTTAAACAAACCACAACAATTTCCTGCTTTCTTTACTTTCTGCAAGCATACACTGTTTTTCCATACTATACGTCTAATCTTTGTTTTCAGCAAGACCACTGAGATTGACAACCTCACTGTACCGTTGGGGCAATGTATTTTGATTGTGTTGTGTGCAGGTTCCACGTTGTTGCTGACACCGGTGAAGCGCTAGCACCACCGTCAATGGCATCAACCTTCCGAAGATTCTCTTTCTCCTACTGGATTGATAACCCTGGTTCTTAACTAAGGGGAAAACTCCTACAGTTGTGCTCATCACACCTTCCTCTTGGGGTTCTGATGGCTAGGTTGAGACTCCAAGTGCAGAGTGTGTAGCTAGTGGCAAGCGTTCTTCCCCACGAGGGTGACTCGAGGGTTTATATCGAACTCTTGGGGAACCAGTATTTCAGCAGTTGTCTTCCAAGCTTCCTCCAGGATCCTGCAAACAAGTAGAGAATTTTGTGCCCTCAACCTCACCAAGTGGTTGTCAAGCAAAAGGTGTGAGACTTCTAAATTGCAATGCAAAACTGAAAGTAAATGTGCAATAATTAAATCTACTACTAAATGCAAATGAGAAAATAAATATGCAATGGATTGTTTTTGTATTTTTGTGATGCAAGTGGTGATGGAGATAATGTAAATTCGAATTGGAGATGCAAGTAAAGTAAATTGCAGCAAAGTAACTAGAGTGTTTTCTTATAATTAAAATAGGACCGGGGTTCATGGTTTCACACTTGCATTCTCTCAAATAAAGTGGTAGACGGTGGACATAAAGAATTACATGTGAGATTACAATAACATGTTTAACATTGAGTACTTTCATATGGGCATCACGTCCTAGCATAGAGATCTCTACGGTCATATTGATCCCTCTTATACTCCACCAAGATGCGAAATAAATCATAACACCTCGATAATTAAGGAAAAACCAGAGTATAACTTTAAGCAATGTGACATGAAGTTGAAGTAAGAACTTGCTAGATCTAGTCATGGAGATTTATTAGTGTCACTTCAAATCCCCGGTAACAAGGTACTCCTTTTTATCCCTAGTGAGGTAACTAAGAAAGGTTTAACAAAACCTAAGTGGATCGCTGAACTTCTGTCACTTTCACAACACTAGCCACCCCTCGTTACTCCAACTAATGCACCCATCACCCCACACACGCTCTCAAGAACAAGATTGATCAAACCTAGCAAATAAGAACGGGCTACATAAGATACATCTACTCAAATAACTCAAGAGAAACAATTGCAATCTCAGATTCAATAACTCATAGAAAAGATCCACCACATAGGAATTACAACGGTGCCCGTAATCATGTGAGGCAGCTCATACGGATCTAATTAGTGAACCACATAGAGAGAGAGAGAGATACAAGTGCTACTTCCACAAACCCATAGCCCTGGGTGGACTACTCCCTCTTCATGGAGATGTCGATGGTGATGATGTTGGAGGGGTAGGAGATCACACCGGCGGCGCCCCGCCGGAGTTTTCCCCCTCCAATCTGGAACTTCTGGTCTCTGTTTTGGTGTTTTGGTGTTTCGGCGGCGCTTCTCTCCGTAAGTGTACGAGGGACCCTTTTTATAGTCGGTTTTAGGTCAAGACGGAGTCGGTAAGTCGAAGATGGAAGGAATTGGGGCCACAGGGGCCAAAAGGGGCCTCTCATGCGGCCAAGGAATCTGGCCACGTGGAGGGTCCTTTTTTGGGCCTCCTTTCCCAATTCTCGTGGATCCTTCGCCCGCAAGTATTCTCCTTCCAAGAAAATGACCCCCGCAGATTTTCAGGTGATTTCGCGGAAGTTTGCCCCCTGAAACGTCAAAAATATAGAAAACGGGGTTTCTGACAAGCAGGGTTAATTCCATAAAAGTTGGGGGACTTTGTAATTTAACCCCAAAATACTATAAAACATTGAATTATACCCTTATATGATGCAATATGTAATAGAAAACCATGTGAAAATATGCAAAATTCATCTACGCATTTTGCATGCATCAACATCCCTAAGCTTAACCCATGCTCGTCCTCGAGTATGAAGGTGATAAAACTAAGATGGGTTTTGCAGATTGAAATAATCATGGGATATCAAGGAGGATTATTCATGCTACATATAATCAAATGATTAATACTAGAAATGAGTAGCAATATAAAATTCATGTTGTAAGAAATATCAAATATGCAAGCAAAGATTCTTCATGAAAGTTCACAAAGTGTATAATGAAATAAAAGCACTATGGACCAAATGCATACACAAAATGAAAAATAAAATCCTATATTGGTCAAAGAATAGCATAATGGAGAATAGAAAATATGGTGGACACTTTGGAGAAAATTGAGTAGAGGTAAAACATGATCAAGTCTTATTTAGCCTCTAAATTATTCAAGTAAAATTTCTAATTGAAATGTGGTATCCATTGACCTAGGACTCTCATTGCCCCTTTATCACTAGCATCTTAAAATTGTGAGTATTGAAGTAATGAGAATGACAAGGTGGTTGAAAGCCTCATCCCCCGTGAGTGTGAAAACCTACTCCATGATTACTCAACTTAAGATTCCTAATAAGCTTTGTACAATCATAATAAGTATTAATGACATCATAGAGAACCGCAAAGAGGTACCTCTTGCCCCATGACATGGAAACAAGCCCATGTTACAATGACAAGATGAACAAACGGAGTAGACTCATCATCCTTTTTATTTTCATTCACTATTATGTATAGCTTCTTATTTTATTATAGGATGTGTTGTAGAGTCACTCAAGCTGTAAGTAAATTTCCACCATGATAAAGCATGGCTTGGGTTAGCGGCCCAATGCGTTTCTCTAGTCATATAGATACTTACTCATCAAAACTTACTATTACTCTATTTCATTTCGGCATGGCAGGAGTCCAAAAACAAAAGTACATGATATCAACCAAATGTAAATTTTTTGTGCAATGTTGAAAGCTTTCCGGTGATACACGTTTATAGCTAGCTCCCAACCACACACTTGTCAAACGCAAAACTTGTGGCTCCCATTATTGGGTCATGTTTATTAGATGCATAAAAAGTAAAGTGTGCCTTCAAAAGTTCGTGAGAGTCCTATCCCAAGTTCAACCCATGACAATTAATAAAGTGAATATCTTAATTTAGAACATAAATAACACAATAACATTGTGAACATACTCGGAATAGCAATGAAGCTAATGGGAAGATATGGTGGACTCACTGGAAATACTTGGCTAAGGAGTGTTGGAAACAAGTTTTTACTTGTTGGAATTTTTAAATTTTTGGGCTAGCAAGAGGGAGATAGTTGACCAGATATTATGCATGCATATGTACATAGAACTACTCATTTCATGACAAACTAAATAAACCAGCAATTAACATCAAGGACATGAATAAGATATAGCTCAAGACAACATTATTGCAAATTTGTACACATAAAAAGCCTATAAATCATGCAAACATATGTAGCTCTTAAAATCAACCATGGCATCCCTATTCCAAGTCATAATACTAGCATCCAATACATTCCAACCCCAAACTCCAGTAGCTCAATCTCATATAAAATGATGGTGGTGGTCTTATTCTCAAAACAAAAATATAAAAAAAACTAGACGCTTCAAGTCTCTACGATAAATGCTTTGCTTAGAAAAACAGAAAGTACACGTGTGCTAACAAAAAGAGTGTAGCTCCAGTGGGGTGTTCATCACATCCCCAAGCTTATTTATTTCACCATTCTTGGATGTCTTGAGGCGCAGCTCCTCTATTCCCTGTGAAAAAACTTCACAAAACATGTTTCTCCCATTCTTTTTCTGTGGGGTGAGATTAGCAAGGACAAACAAATCACATGCTTGCTGTGCAAAATTCCAAATAAAATGCTCCAGTAGATAGAAAATAAGGTTCATTATGTTGTATGTTCACTCTCTTGCTTGAAAGAATCATGGAAATTCGATTCCCAACCCCAAAGAGTGCATAAAACAAAAGAAGGCAGAATCTGTCCAGAAAAGCAGCAGCAGCAAAACGAACGTTTTTCCCTAAGCTAGACTCGTCAAAAAATTAAGCCAATTTTTGCGCTTACAGAGGACGAAAAGTTGCAGAACATACTAAAAAATTTATCTCAATCCGACATACCAATAAAAAACGTAAAATCATACGGTGAGAAGACTCGTGCTGAAACAGAAATTTCATGCACTAGGATAGCAATTTATAAGTCCAAATGGGTTTGACTTGACTCTTTATTGAAAACTCCAGAATTAAAACAAAAAAAACTAATCTCTTGAGACAGCAATAGTACACTAGGAAAATCCAAACAAAAACAACCGGGTTGCCTCCCGTAAAGCGCTTTCTTTATAGCCATATAGCTAGGCTTTACTTACTTGATAATCAAGAGGGATAAAGCTCATGAGGGAGCTTGTTCTTCAGCGTGCCCCTCTTCCTTGGGAAGTGCTCCATGCTTTTCTTGTGAGGGAACTGAAACTTTACATTCCCTTCCTTGGAGTCTATGATTGCACCTGTAGTACGAAGAAAAGGTCTACCCAAAATAATAGGACTAGGGGATTTATCCCCCATATCCATAATAATGAAATCAACGGGTACGAAAGTCATGTGCAATTCAATCATAACATCTTTTACTTGTCCTACAGCATGTTTAGTAGAGTTATCAGAAAGGACAAATTCACTTGAGCACTTTTCTAAATTTTCTAGTTCTAGCAATTCATATAATTCTTTAGAGAGTACAGATACACTAGAACCTAGATCTAACATAGCATGGTGAATTTATTTTCCAATTGAAACTAGCACCTTGGGGATCCATGCATCCCCAAGCTTAGAAGGTATCATGGCCTCATTCTTGTACCTAGAATTTTTTTTTGCAAGACATGATTAGCAATATAAGATCCAAAGCCAGGTTGATTAACATTTATAGTGGGATCACTAGCAAATTTTTGTAGAGTAGCAATAAGTTCTTGCAAGCTACTTTTTTCTAAATCAAGCAATGGATCCTTAATTTCAGTAAGCATTATAATTTCCTCTACTTTACTCTCTAATTTAGATAGCATGCTTGATTCATGAGGACTAATTTCATCTTTGCTAGCAAGATAAGACATATATGGAAGTAAATATTCAGGGTACTTCACTATTTCATTCAAAGTTTCTTCTAAGCTAGTAGGGACATGCTCACTTGTATTCTCAGCAATATGATCTATATTTTCAATAATAGGAGCAGCAATAGTAATAGAATTCATTCCTACACTAAGTTGTGCTTGTGGCTTTCCTGCTGACATGCTTAATAGAGTTGCTTGATTATCAGCTAATTTTGACAATGCTTTATCTAAATTCGAAGATTGAATTTGCAATCCTTTAATATCACTACTAATGGATGAAATAGACTTATTTAACTCATGTATCATAGCATTGTGACTAGCAACTTGTTCCATAAGCAATTTATTAAATTCAGAAATTTCACTAGAAGGCTTCCACTTATTTTCATTAGCATTAGGATATGGAACAAAAGGTTTATTTGGCACATAAGGAGGTTTACTATATGAATTCTAAGCATTACCCAAACCATTGCTACCATAATTCCTAACAAAATTAACATCCACACTTTCAGAATTACTACCAACTAGCTCCTGCAAAGGCACATTCTCCATATTTTGTTTACTAATAAAAGCAAGAATAGTGTCCATTTTAGAAGATAAATCATTGGTTTCTTCAATTGAGTTTATTTTCTTAGTGGGATTGGGTGCTCTTTCAGTATTCCATTGACTATAATTTTGCAATATGCTTTCTAATATGCTCTTAGCCTCACCTACAGATTTACTCATAAAGGCACCTCCAGCAGCAGAATCAAGTATATTTCTAGACATGTAGTTTAGACCATTATAAAAAGAGTGTAGTATGGTCCATTCATTTACTCCATGTAATGTGCATGTTCTAAGCATTAATTTAATTCTATCCCATGCCATGGCTACATGTTCATTATCATTTTTCCTAAATGAGAGGATATTATTCCTATTTTGCAAAATTTTAACGGGAGGATAATATTTCTAAATGAAAGCTTCTTTTAAATCATCCCAAGACTTTATACTAGCTGTAGGTAGTGAAAGTAACCATTCTTTAGCCTTTCCTCTAAGTGAAAAAGGAAATAATTTCAGTTTTAAAACACTACTTTCCACATTTTTAAATTTTTGCATATCACATATTTCCATGAAATCATGAAGATGCATAGAGGCATCCTCCATAGCACTACCACCAAATTGCTCTCTAGTAATTAAATTCAATAAACTAGGATTTACTTCATAGCTTTCAGCTTGTATTTCAGGTGTAGTTTGTCCTAGCAATGAATTGGTCATTGAGTGTATTTGTGTAGTCACTTAATTTAGTTCTATCACCCATTTTAACAGTTTTTATGTAGTTTTTAATTTTTTATGCAAAACTGAAAAGTAAAGTAACTAGGCAAATTCGAAATACTAAAATAAACTAGATAACTAAATGCAAAACTAAAATAAAATATGCAAGACAAAACAAAAACAAGAACAAAAACATAAGAAAAACAAAAACAAGACAAGAAACAAAACAATCTACTTGAAAGAAGGTGGAGATATAAAGGACGGTACTCACGTAGGTGCAACCTCCCCAAGCTTAGGTGTTTGCACACCTTGTCGGTGATGAAGACTTCTTGTGAGCTCCCTTGGACAACTCCTTCACCTATGGCTCCCCGGCAACGGCGCCAGAAAAACGCTTGATGGCTAGGTTGAGACTCCAAGTGCAGAGTGTGTAGCTAGTGGCAAGCCTTCTTCCCCACGAGGGTGACTCGAAGGTTTATATCGGACTCTTGGGGAGCCAGTATTTCAGCAGTTGTCTTCCAAGCTTCCTCCAGGATCCTACAAACAAGTAGAGAATTTTGTGCCCTCAACCTCACCAAGTGGTTGTCAAGCACAAGGTGTGAGACTTCTAAATTGCAATGCAAAACTGAAAGTAAATGTGCAATAATTAAATCTACTACTAAATGCAAATGAGAAAATAAATATGCAATGGATTGTTTTTGTATTTTTGTGATGCAAGTGGTGATGGAGATAATGTAAATTCGAATTGGAGATGCAAGTAAAGTAAAGTGCAAGTAAAGTAAATTGCAGCAAAGTAACTAGAGTATTTTCTTATACTTAAAATAGGATCGGGGTTCATGGTTTCACACTTGCATTCTCTCAAATAAAGTGGTAGACGGTGGACATAAAGAATTACATGTGAGATTACAATAACATGTTTAACATTGAGTACTTTCATATGGGCATCACGTCCTAGCATAGAGATCTCTACGGTCATATTGATCCCTCTTATACTCCACCAAGATGCGAAATAAATCATAACACCTCGATAATTAAGGAAAAACCAGAGTATAGCTTTAAGCAATGTGACATGAAGTTGAAGTAAGAACTTGCTAGATCTAGTCATGGAGATTGATTAGTGTCACTTCAAATCCCCGGTAACAAGGTACTCCTTTTTATCCCTAGTGAGGTAACTAAGAAAGGTTTAACAAAACCTAAGTGGATCGCTGAACTTCTGTCACTTTCACAGCACTAGCCACCCCCCCGTTACTCCAACTAATGCACCCATCACCCCACACACGCTCTCAAGAACTAGATTGATCAAAGCTAGCAAATAAGAACGTGGTGCATAAGATACATCTACTAAAATAACTCAAGAGAAACAATTGCAATCTCAGATTCAATAACTCATAGAAAAGATCCACCACATAGGAATTACAACGGTGCCCGTAATCATGTGAGGCAGCTCATACGGATCTAATTAGTGAAGCACATAGAGAGAGACATACAAGTGCTACTTCCACCCATAGCCCTGGGGTGGACTACTCCCTCTTCATGGAGATGTTGATGGTGATGACGTTGGAAGGGTAGGAGATCACACCGGCGGCGCCCCGCCGGAGTTTTCCCCCTCCAATCTGGAACTTCTGGTCTCTGTTTCGGTGTTTTGGTGTTTCGGCGGCGCTCCTCTCCGTAAGGGTACGGGGGACCCTTTTTATAGTCGTTTTTAGGTCAAGACGGAGTCGGTAAGTCGAAGATGGAAGGAATTGGGGCCACAGGGGCCAAAAGGGGCCTCTCACGCGGCCAAGGAATCTGGTCGCGTGGAGGGTCCTCTTTTGGGCCTCCTTGCCCAATTCTCGTGGATCCTTCGCCCGCAAGTCTTCTCCTTCCAAGAAAATGACCCCCACATATTTTCAGGTGATTTTGCGGAAGTTTGCCCCCTGAAACGTAAAAAATATAGAAAACGGGGTTTCTGACAGGCAGGGTTAATTCCATAAAAGTTGGGGGACTTTGTAATTTAACCCCAAAATACTATAAAACATTGAATTATACCCTTATATGATGCAATATGTAATAGAAAACCATGTGAAAATATGCAAAATTCATCTATGCATTTTACATGCATCAGGTTCCCAACAACGCAGAGAAAGGATTTAACTCTGCCAGCAATCATAGGGGTAAAATTGTTCACAAATCGCAATATGCCTTATATTTTGGATTTTTTTCTAAAAATACTATGCACCTTACATCTACGGAGGGAGTAAAATCATTAATAAATGTTAGTGAGGATGACATGGATAATTGATTGGCTAAAATAGTAGTGGATATGGATAGTTTGCATGTTGAGATAGAAAAATCATAAATGCATGTTAGTGGGGTTTTACTTTAGAAAGGATATAGAATCCACGACCATTACATGAACATTATTGAAAAATGGATAATTCCACATACTTCCCTAGAGGAAAGCGGCCGCATGTTCTTCCTGCACTCTCTGGTGTCGAATCGTGATCAAATCTTGATCCTGCCTTTCAATCTGTAAACCACGTCGAAATCGTTGTTGTTGCACCAACCAGGAAGTTGTCGGCCGAAACCAGAAGACATCGGTGAAAGTGAACTTAAAATTAGTCTCTATCATAGAGAAGAAAGCAACAATGAGGGAGATTTTACCTCGCAAATAAAGCGGCAAAGCCAACATTTTCCGAACCTCGGCGGTAGGAGAAGACGCAACCATAGCGACGTGGTTGGTTGACCAACTCCTAACATTCGAGACCTATTTGTGGCAGTGGCAGCGCTAGAAACTAATGGCTAGGAATTCATTGAAAAAAATCTCTAAATGCAATATATGAACAAAGCAGTACTGACACTAGCAATTTTTCAATGCATCAGACCATAATAATTCATTGATACTAAAACTGCACTAAAGAGGAGCTCTCACGCGACCTGGACGACTGTGGTCGTCCGATCGTTGCACGTCACTCATACGTCTCAAACGTATCTATATTTTTTGATTGTTCCATGCTTGTTTTGTGTCAATTGCCACATTTTTCACATGTTTTCCAATGTTTTCCACACGTTTCCGAGAACTAACCTATTAACCCAGTTCCTAGAGCCAGTTCATGTTTTCTGCTACCTTTTTGTTTCAGAAAAGCTATACATAAAATATTCACAAAAAGTTGTGAAAATCCACGGATGCCAATTTTTTTCCGGAACGGAGACGGAGTCCAAAAGATCAGCTCCTAGTGGGGTGGGGCCCCACCAGGCAAACTCTAGGCGCGGGTCTACCCTAGGAAGCACCTAGGGATCTCCTAGGCATTGCTTGGTGGTCCTAGCCAACTCCCGGCACCGCCTCTTCTGCACCCAAAATCTCTAGGGATGGAGAAATTTTACACGAAATAGATTCGGAGGTGTCGTCACCTCAAAATTCCAATCTAGAGCTTATGGATTCCTGCTCCGGCATCCTACCAGAAGGGGGAATCGTCACCGGAGGCCTCTGCATTACCATGATTGCCTCCAGATAGATGTGTGAGTAGTTTATCCTTGGACTACAGATTCATAGAAGTAGCTAGATGGTGATCTCTCTTCCTCGTGCTATAATGCCATGGTCTTGTTAACTGACTAACCTGATCAACATCGTTATTACGTAATTGATGCATGTTGTGTTTTCTTGGATCCGATGAATCAAATTATGATCAGTTTGTTCATGTCTTTATATTGAGCTTCACTTATATCTTTGTTAGTGTTTTAATGTGTTCTTGCACAATCTCTGATGTGTTTGGATGCTCTGGCCAAGTTGTTGTATGCATCTCCAAGAGGGAGATTCATGCTAGATAGTGGGTTCTGCTTGTTTGTGAAATCAGACACCCGTTGGGAGACCCGAAAAGAAAGGTATGATGTAGTCTAGCAGTAAATTTCCCCCAGTTGTGGAACCAGGGTTATCAATCCAGTAGGATTTCGAAGACTCTTGTTTGTTTGCTTGTTGACTTGCGCTTCAACAAGCGTAGACCTGCACACAAAACACAAACTCTCTGTTGCTTCCAACTTTCCAGGAATGTTGTCAATCTTCCCTTATTGCTGAAACTACAGAATTAAATATATCAGGTAGTTGGAGATGATTAAATGAAAATGGAACATCGAGCAAGTTATGGTGAAAAGAAAGTAAAAAGGTTGTGATCGATGAGGAAAATAGGACCAGGGGCCATAGTTTCACTAGTGATATCTCTCCAAGACGGCGCTACAAGACGTAGGAAACGTCACCGGGCACCCCCACCGCCCTGCCATGGACTGTGGCGCTGTCCTTGCCGACCAAGACCGGCAAGCGACACAGAGTTCTGCTGGTCTCCACTTTGGCACCTTGTGGTGGCCCTTTCCCGCCAAGAATGAGCGGGAAGGAGGTCCCAGTCTTTTGCTAGCCTCCACCTGTACTGAGTATAAGCTCTACTCGTGCATACAACTCCCAAAAACCAAAGTTTTCCAAATGTGTCCACCATACCTATCTACATGTGGTATTTAACCTCCACTCCAAGTAAATTTATCATGTGCTACCTTTAAACTTTCAAAATTATTCCTGTTTTGTGCCCCTATTTTAGCTCATGAGAACGTAAATAGAGAATCTTTATCTCACTTGTTGATTGGACTTTACACACCTGGACTAGTGGTACATCCGCTTATCCAAATTGATAGAAGAGCTGGCAGCGGGGTGCCCAGCCCCAAAATTTGTTACTATTAGATTCTCTTCACTATTTTTGCCCTTGATTTATCAGTCAAAGCATAATTGTGTAAACAAAAGAGAAGAGGGATCACCTTCTATACCAGTTATGTCCTTCAATGGGAGCCGCTCTTGTGAAGTCTAGTTGGCTTGTGACGTACTGTATTTTCTGTTTACCATTTGTTGACATAAGCATACACCTCTCTAAAAATATATTTTCAATACCTATGTTTAATAAAATAAAAATCTCTAGCACGTGAGTTAATCTCTGCTTCTAGATGGTCGTTCTCTTCAAGGTAGGCTAGTACGCTATGTTGGGAATATGCCCTAGAGGCAATCATGTATGATGTAATTCCCAATGTATTCATAAAGTTATTAAGTCGTCCTTGTTTTGAACATCTGATATGTGTCATTGAATATGTGATTCGATTGTGGAACTATGTATTCATGTTGTTCATACTAAATTGTCCTTGGTCATTAAAGTTTGTGCTGGACACACACCCTAGACTAATGTGAGTGTTGGCTGATGACATGGTTCCACTTGTCATGGGCATGGTGATGCCATTCCAACGTTCACAGACTTAACTAAAGAGTTTAGCAAGTCGGACTGACCCATATTGAGATGCAACGAGCAAGTCGTCATTTGCATGTCTCAATCAATGTAATCCTTAGACCTGAGATTGTCGCACAATCCGAGTTGTGGATCACCGACTTAGGTTCTGTCAAACGATGTTCCGTGACAAGACATTTATAAAGGCAGAGTTCGGGTCGAATGAGAAGCAAGCTGCGTGATGTGGATAATCAAGATGGGATTTTGCCCCTCCGAATGGAGAGATATTCTCTGGGCCCTCTCGAGTGATATGATTCCGGAAGCATGGCCATGCGCAACTCGGTTAAGTGTTAACTGAGTCTGTTGACTAAGAGTTAGTCAGATGAATCATATATCACAGACCGAGAAGAGAGTTGAGCTATTAAGGGATGACGATAAATCGCCTATAGTTTGACAAGGTATATCATGAGGCAAAAGGGACTAAGATGAAAGTCACATTGAAGGTATGTCATGATGACTCAATGGGACTTGGGAGTCGGCATGTTCTGCTAGGAGCCGCTACCGATTGATCGATGGGAGTCGGACTCCAATCGTGTCCAATTCGCCATGAGCCTGCAGGGTCACACACTTAAGAGCGGGAGGAAATGTATTGGTCAGGTTGGACCCGAACCGGAAATGGACTGAGTTTGTGAGTCGGACTCACAGAGGGAATGGGCCACAAGTGTTGTGAAGCCCATTACCATTCGCTATATAAAGAGGGGCGCAGGTTGCCCAGCGGGCACGTTAGTCCACTCCCATGCGTTGGGAACCCTAGCCCCACTCAGCCCAGCCGTCGCACTGGCGCCGTCGGAGCTCCTCCTCGTACATGTGGATACCGGCAGAGGTGCTGTACGTTCAGCACTTCGACGTTCGTGGGATTGGATCGGCTGGATCGGATCGTGGGACTTCACCACATCGACGTGCTTCATCGATAATCCGCAACCGTGCGTCTAGTGGTAATCCTCGTGGCCTTCTACCTCGGCTAGATCTTGGAAGTACCGCGTAGAAAAAGTTTTTTCTTTATCTCTACGCGTTCCAACATACGGGTCCATAGAAGTAGCTAGATGGTTGTTCTCTCCTCTTTATGCCTCATGTTTGCATCTTATGAGCGGCCTAACATGATCAAGATCATCTTATTGTAATGCTACATGTTGTGTTTGCTAGGATCCGATGAATATTGAATTCTATGTCCAATGATTATCAATCTATCATGGTCTTTCATGTTTATGTTATTTATGATCTTGCATGCTCTCCTTTACTAGTAGGTTCATGCCTCCCCTTCACTCACGCTCGAGTGATAGAAACTTAACGAGAGGGGATGTGATGTTGCCATTAGGGAGAAAACAACGATGTTTACATTGTTTACATTACACACTTTGCTTAATCCAATTATATGTTGCTTGCAACTTAATACCCGAGGTTTGATTGGATGAAGCTTCGAGGGTGGTGACGAGGGGATGACTCCAGGGCCTGTCGGGTGAGCCTACCTGGTCCACGGCCCAACACTGAAGCCCGGCACAAGGGACTACCCCGTGGCTCTAGAAGGCCCAACGGCGGCCCACCCGCAAGACTTGTGGGGCAAGATGGAAAGCTTCCACCAACTAGAGCTAGGGTTTGTAACCCTCCTCGGGTACGGCTTAAGACCCTACCATCTATTTAAAGGTTGGGAGCAACCCGAGGGGGACATCCAATCTCAGTTTTTCCACCACCATATCCATAGCTCAAGATCCAATCTCTTGGTCAAGGAACCCACCATTGTAACAATCCTCATAATACAAAGACAGACAAGCATGAGTAAGGGTTTTACCTCTACGAGGGCACCGAACCTGGGTAAATCGAGCCCCCCTACTAACCGACATTGTCACCAGCGCCTACTTTGTTCTCTTACTTGAAACCCTACCAGACCATCCGAGGGATTTGTTGACATGACTAATCGACAATTGGCGCCGTCCATGGGAACGGCTGACGCTGGATCCACGGCATCATCGGCCTCATCTTCACCGAGCTTCAACTGGATCCCAGAAACCTTGGCTCCTTCGGAGCCAATCTGCTTTGGGTCGTTCATCTACACGCCCCACGCGCCGAAATCTCGCCAGGCGTTCAACGGAATCCAGGAAGGCGTCAACATGAAGTTCAGCGATCTTCGCTTCCACGCCAGCAAGGAGGGGAACTTACGCTTCCCAGACCAGACCGATCTCGACGGATCGGACTCGAAATCCATCTCGAGCCCGGCAACCCTCGAATCGCCTTCCAGGGACGCCAGTCGCGACCTAGCGCTCAGCGGTGGCTCCATCCGCTGCAATACATGCAACTTCCATACAATCACGACTGAAGAACCCTCCCAATTCGGAGAGGATCGCTGGCCCACACCCAAGACTCACGAGTTATATCTAGCCCAAGTCTACATGGCAGATTCATCTGAAGAACCCATCGAAACAGAGGAAAGCCTAACAGCGCGACAACAGATCAATGTTTCGCGACCTGCTTGGCTCAAAGCGAAGGCATCGGTACAGCCGGGCCACCCGATAGAAACCGGGTCCTCTCAAGAAGACCTGACCGCGTATCATTACCACCTGTTGCAGAAAAGCCGACAACTATCAGAAGCCCGCAAAGAACTAGAACTGCGGAAGCAAGCGGCGGAAGCCTCAAGTGCGCGACGCGCGGAGCTCTCCAAGATCCGCTCGACAGGGAACCAACCCCCAAAGAAGGGGAAGTACGTCTCGAAAACCGCTCGCATGGACCAAGGGTCCCTCAGCGAGGTCAGCAAGACCCTCGAGACCTCTCTCATGCACGTTGACGATGAGGGAAACGTGCACCCGATGACTCCCGCCGCCGCAGCCCTGGCCGCTGCTACGTACTTGCACGCGAACCAGCCACCCGAAAACGACCTCCGCACGGAGCAACACTGACAGGTCCAGAGGGGACTAGGCATGTCCGGAGCGGCAATCGCCACCCAGAACCGCAAAAACGCGACACCCCCTAAAGCTGATAAAACACCTCGCAGATGAGAGATTACGTCACCAAAAAGAGGAGATAAAGGATCACCTCGTCGCCCTAGGGGCAAAGAGGCCAGGCGCCATGGCGACAGCCCGCGCAGTGATGACGATAGCCCGCGAGACCGTGACAGCAGCCCACGGCACCACAGAAGCCACTCGCGACATCATAGCAGGGAACCACGGGAGGAAGATAATCGCGATCGAACTCAATACGACGCACGTGGAGACATCATGCAGATCAAGGTCGACAAAGATCGAGCATGCAGGAACCGTGCCCGATCGCTATCCACCACCTCTGACGAGGAAGCTTGCGGCGCGATGTGCTTCAGCAGCAGCATCCGCGAGGCACCGATGCCCAAAAGATTCAAACTCACGACGGAAGTCCCGAAGTACGACGACTCGCAAGAACCCAAGACCTGGCTCTCGGACTATCTGACCGCGGTGAAGTGCCAACGCGGGAACAAAATTACAGCCATGTAGTACTTAAACCTGCACCTCACCGGCGCAGCCCGAAGCTGGCTCGAAGGAAGACCACGCGCGTATTACATATCATGGGACGATCTCACCCGCGACTTCGAGAAGAACTTCTAGGCAACATACAAGCGGCCAGAGTCTATCGAGGAACTGCGGGCATGCAGGCAGAAAAGCGGCAAATCTACCCGCGAGTACATCCAGAGATGGACCACACTCAAAAATACGGCGGGAAACATATCAGAGGAAATAGAAATCGAAGCATTCACCAAAGGCGCTCGATGCGCCACCT
This sequence comes from Alopecurus myosuroides, assembly GCA_028641055.1. Classification (NCBI taxonomy): domain Eukaryota; kingdom Viridiplantae; phylum Streptophyta; class Magnoliopsida; order Poales; family Poaceae; genus Alopecurus; species Alopecurus myosuroides. The sequence continues at coordinate 372,834,527 of CM054058.1, read as the reverse complement.
TCCGACAAGAACTGGGGAGATCCGTACCCAAATCAATCGGTGAATTAATGGTGATAACGGACAGATGAGCGAATGGCAAAGAATCCCAACGCAATGAGAAAGCTTCCTCACCCGCGCATGACGAGGACCGCAATGGCGACCGCCGGAAGAGGAAGAGGAAACACTACGAACAAGATGATCAATCGAAACTGGTAGCGGCTGAGTTCACAAGAAACCGTGACAGAGGATTCGCAGAAATCGCGAGTGGAAGCCTAAACCAGACGACAAAACCCCCGAGGAAGATCTTGATGGATACTGCTCTCTGCATCTGTTTTTGATAAGCGAACGGGAAAAACCAAGGCCACTCACCTCCTCAAGGACTGCCGAAAGTTCCAAGACATCCACGAGGCGTACACAAACAAGCACGTGGCGTCCATTTGCCAGGGATACCCGCAACTGCCGGGAGGACACCAACCACCACCCCTGCCCCCACCCACAGGTCACCACAACATGGCTCTAGCCGCCCTCCCTGCACCAGCTAATTCAGTCGCTGGTAAATCAAGGAGGCAACGGCTACCCGAACCCCAACGGGCTCCTAGGCATGATACATAAGGTCTGCCCATCCCGACGAGTTCAGAAGACCAACACTCACCACGTTAACATGACAGTGCAAGCACCATCGTCCAAGGCTGAATACCTGAAGATGTCCGAGCACCCGATAACCTTCTCACGAGAGGACCACCCTCCACGGGTGTACCGAACAGGGCATGCGGCGCTCGTCATCCAGGCGCAAATAGGCAACTACGACCTTGCCATGGTGTTCATGGATGGTGGCAGCGGAATAAACATCATATCCGCGGATACACTCCGTAAAATGAACAAGAACTTGGAGGGAGTCACAGAATCAGAAATATCCTTCCACGGGATAGTACCAGGCAAAGCGGTTCGACCACTCGGAACAATTAACTTGGAGGTGATCCTCGGAGATCCGCGCAATTACAGGAGAGAATTCCTCGACTTCGAGGTAGTCGACTGGCCATCATAGTACCACGCCATTCTCGGCCGAACTGCGTTCGCGAGATTCATGGCTGTACCCAATTATGCCTAACTCAAGTTGAAACTCTCAAGAGAATATGGTACAATCACCGTAAACGACGACTTCCAGAAATCAGACAAGTGCGACAATGAATTCCATGAGATCTCGAAATCTTTCGGGGTGCAAGAGGAGCTAGAAGAATTGGCAAAAACCACGAATAACTCCGTGATGCCACTAACAAAAAAAACGCCCTAGATCTCGAGTTCAGCCCGAGTAGCGAAACTCGAAAGCATCAAGTGCACCCGACAGAATCCGCGAAGATGGCGATCGTGTCCACCACCCTATAATCCGCATAGGAAAGCGCGCTCGTCGAACTCCTCCGTGAGTACTGTGAGATTTTCACCTGGGAGCCTTCAGATATGCCAGGAATACCCAGGGAGTTCGCCGAGCACTCATTGGAAGTGTTTAAAGATGTGAATCCGGTCAAACAGACCACTCGACGCTTCTCCACAAGAGAATATCCATAGATACATACAGAAAACATAATAACATAGGGCACAAAACGTCCTCCGCAAACCCATAATACTCACGATTGTTCACCTATTCTCTACTGTATGTGCTAGGAACACAAAGCCACTACTCAAGCGGATGAGTGATGATCCTCAGAGTCTTCTTCATCACCATCGGATGCCCCTGCCTCACCTTCAACATCGGCACCAGCTGGCTGCTCCATGCCTCCTCGCGGGTTGAATGCCTCGGTGAAGTCGATCATATCCTTGCGCACTTTGCACCGGAGAGATTCCTGGATATCATCAGGGAGCATCGCCGACAACTTGTTGAAGTTGAAAAGGGTATGGGTGCAGAGAAGCTGGGAGAAGGCATGCGTCACCTCCTCCGACAGAAGTTGGTGCCTCTTCTCGTTCAGGCCATCCAGGTCATGAACCTCCTCCTCGAGCGTGGTAAGAAATCGCGAGAAGAAGTGGAGGCAACCGGCTCCGTCAAGCTCGAGCGAGAGGTCTGTCACTTCAACATGTAGGCGACCGGAAATGGCGCGGGCGCCATGGACCACCCGGTGGAACAACACCTCAAACTGGCACCTCAGCTCACGCACCAGCCTGGCGGATGCCCGAAGCTCCTCGCCCCCCTCAACAAGCGGGGCGATCTGGCCCTGCAGGGCGAGCAGGTCAGCTTGGTATCCAATGGCCGCTTTGGTCGTGCGTTCCTTCGGTCTCTTCTCACCATCACGCTCCCGGTGGATCCAGCGTAGATCCTTCTTGAGGCCTTTGATCTCTTCGTTCAGCTCCCCCCTCCGCTAGACAAACTTGGCCTCTTGGTCCTTGGACTTCTATCAAATCTCATCCAGGAGCTCCTTGCGGATGGCGGTGCGGACAACCTTGACCTTCTTCTTGATCCCCTCCTCCCGCTCAACTTTCGCCATGGCGAGCCGGGCATTGCAAGCATCAATGTTTTGTTGGGTGTGTTCCTCCACTTTCCACACTCCAGCGTCCATGGTCTCAAGGAACTCCCTCTCAAGGCTAAGCTCAACCTTCACCTTGGCGATCTTTCTTCCTGCTTTGCAAGGTCCCTCTCGGTTGCCCTGGGTTACTCCTATTTTGAGGAGAGCCTCGGTCTTCTCAGCAAGCGACCTAGGGCGCGTCTCGGGGAGAGAAAACTCCTTCTCCCGCTCCTGGCGACGGTGGGCCCACTCTTCCATCTCCAGCTCATGTTCTTTCTTCTCAAGGCGGAGCTCGTCCCTGCCGTCCAACACGGTTGCTAGCTTGTTCTTGGCCTCCTCTAGGGTCGCGGTGACGTCTTGACGCTGCCGCTCAGCCTCCTCGAGCATCGCCTGCCTCGCCTCCTCCGCGAGCACCTCCTACTCGCGGCCCGCCGTGACCACCTCTCAAAGTTGACCGCCCATAAGCTCGAGGTGCTCGTACTCCTTGGCCATGACGGCCACCTAGGAATCTGCCCAGGACCGAGTGATGTCACTGACCTGCTGCACCAAGTCATCAGCAAACTCGTCCAGGCTGAGCTACGGGCTGCGGCAGTGGCAGACCAGCTGGGACCAGCGGTCCTCGCTGGCTACCAGGGCAAGGACCTCGCCAGACAGAATTTTTGACAAAACAGACTACCTCAAAAAATGCATTGACAAAAAAGACCACCTGCCGAAACATTTGTCAAAACTACCATGGCAGCAGGCCAGCCAGGCGACGTGTGGCACATGCCGCCACCATCGGAGGCGGCAGGCCCTGCCGCCACGATCATAGGCGGCATGCTGCGCGACAGGCGTTTGACTGAACGGAGGGACGTGGAGCATGCCGCCTTGCTCTGAGGCGGCACCATCCTACGCTGATTGATTCTTGTGCCCCTGACTTGCAACAGTGTGTGTGCTGAGACTTCAGATAGAGACAAAAGAGAAGGCTAGCTCGATCTTGCTATTTATATAGAGGGAGCTGAGCTGGAGTACTGTACCGTGTTAGCGCTTTATACTAAGGAATGGGAATCGAGATATAGGGTTGGCGTGCTTTGTTCTTCCCTCCTCTGCTTTCAACTTTAGAAGCGGTGGCGTGGTGCTGACTACTGTTACCTTGCGGTAAAAAACACACATCGATTGTCTAAGCTGCCGCTTCTGCTTCTGCGTATGCTAACACTATACTATGCTTTTGTTGTTTTCCTTGGTGTCGCACCCGGACTTCTAGAGGATACTCACCGTACGAACTGAACAGTATTTTGATTGGATTACGGGGCTTACCGGCACCCGCATCTCTTACGAGTAGGCCAACACTTATGTGTGACAACCAATCTTTACTATTCACCGTCGATGTAAACTATCCCGTAGAAATCAGGACACTACCATTGACGTACTTCATACCATACACACATGGTACGTCAACGACGTTGAACAAGATGATAACACAACATATCTCTAAGACACAAAAGATTGAAATAAGTTGCAAATAGCTCTCACTAGAGCAGAGATAGCAAATACAATCATCCAGAGGACACATGTCCCAACATAACATCATTACATCTCAGCGGAAGCATTCAAAGGGTCTGAGTACAGACAAATCCAAATAGGCTTAAGAAGCCGGGAATGAAAAGAAAATGGAGCCCATCCACGATGTCTCGGATCCTGCCCGGGTCCGCTACCTACTCGTCAGCAGCCTCGTCAAACTCCACGTAGTAGCCGTCGCGGGGATCCTCGTAAGCGTAGTCTGCGGAAACCACAGCCCCAAAGGGGTCAGTACATAAACGTACTGGCAAGCAAGACTCACAGTTCACCAAAGTGTAACCCGTCAACACCAAGCACAGATGCCTTGGGTTCAACGGAAGAAAGGGGATATGAAAGATGCTGCAACTGGCTGCTCTAACCAACTACAGAACAGACTACAACTTCCAGCTATCAGAAAGGGGATAAGATAGCGTATCGTAACCAATTATAACTAACCACCACACAAACCCATCCTGGATCTCGCCCCTTATCCAAAGAAGCAATCCGAGGATAACTCACACAGTTGGATTTAATGATGGATCAAATTGTTGTGTCAATAAGCCTATTACTAGTCAAGTTATCATTAGTTTAGGTGTAAGTTGTTCTGAGTACTTGTTAGCCAGTACTTTCACCAAGTTAACCATAACCGCGGAAAACACGGCTTCTCGAGAAGATTTATCCCTGCAGGGGTGCACCAATTTGGCCGTACACGTAAGAATAACCCGCCAGATGGGAAGGCCTTTCCCACCAAGCGGGGCACTCAACACAACTCAACTCTTCTTCGCATCAAGCCCAAAGCACCACGTCTTGTGCGTGCGCGGCTAATCGAGCCCCACGAAGAAAAGGGGACCCTCATAGCACTGGAAGACCACGCCGCCCTAAATGCCGACTACAAAAGTTCCACCCTGGCCTCGGGTTCGTACCTGCATATGCGTGCATCAAATGGAAAGCCCGAACTAAGTGTGGTGATTTTGACGAGATGCGAATCGAATCAAATTGAGGGGGGGCGCCCATACACGCTTCCCACATGCGGATAGTGCGCTCATCATGGATCAGTAGACAAGACCCTTTTCCTATTAGGGTCGACACTAGCAGGCCTCAAAACCACGCCGGGCCTCCTGCCGGTGCCTTATCAGCAATTTATTATTACCTCAAATTAACAGGTTGTTGTTTACCATCGAGCTCCAGAATATAATCAAATACGACAACAGAAAGTAACTGATAACAGACTCGAGCAAAAACAACCCTAAGCATGCTAGTAAGATACGGGCCCAAGCAACGGGGTTATAGGACTGGAGGTGAGGCAATATCAGGGTTCAGAGTATCATGTGATAGGTTCGTAACAGAAACAACTATTCATAGGGCTAGCAGGAATAGACAACGGAAAGTATCGGTAACCAATGTTGAAAGGAACACAATGGTTCATGTGAGTGATAACTTGCCTGCAAACTCAGCAGCCTGGTACTGAGCTAGATCCTCAGAAGGGGGTGTCGTAAAGATCGTCGGTCTCAACGTCGTCGTCTATCCGAGAAGAAGCAAACAAACAATGCAGAAAGATAAACAATCAATATCATGGCATAGTGCACAATCATGGGATGATGCATGTCAATTTAATGGATGCATCAAAATAAACTAGTTGACATGGTAACACAAATTAAATGGACACAAATGCAATTTTGAGTTGCATATGAAAAGCCCATGAATGTTGGTTAGATTATTTGTTTTCCAAGTAATCAACAGGTGAAGGTGGATTAGTATGATGCATGGATGAGGAAAACAACAAAATAACAACATTAGAACCAATTGGAAATGAGGTTTAGCAATTTAGAATTTTATTTATTAAGTTAAGGAATTTTTGGTTCCTTAAAGGTGACACACAAGTATTTGTTGTTTTCAGCCACTTAACTTGTGCAAAATAAATAACAAAATTCATATTTGAAAAGATCCTCAAATTTTGGGTGGATTACATGTTTCAAATATTGAAAAAGGAATTAGGATGAATTTATTATGACTTAAACAAAATTAAACAAGTTTTAAATGAATTTAAAACAAGTTTGAATATTATTTGAATTTTATTTATTCCAATCATAAATTCAAACTCATATTTGAAAAGTTTATACTTTTCTAGTTTGAAAACATATTTTGCATGTTCAAAAATAATTTAATTTGAGCAAGTTATGATTTTAGCAAATTTAAATGATTTAAACAAGGTTTAAATTATTTAAGCAATTTTAATTATTCAAACCATGAAACAAAATTTATATTTGAATAGGTGGTTCAAAATGGTATGGAAAACATATTTTATTTGCATTATTTGGATTAATTATGATTTAGTTATGCAATTTAGCAAATTACAAATGAATTATTTGAATTCAAATTTGAAATGCATTTGGAAAATTCAAAACAGGAAACGAATGTCATAATTGGATAGAGAATTAAATTTGGATCAACACACATATTTTATTTTTGTTATTTGGAATTATAAAACAGAAGTTATTTGCATTTTATTGTCAGGGACCAATCTGCAAAAAGAATGGACTTGTTTGGAAAAACGTGTGTTACCGCACAGGGGTCTACCCTGGCCACTGCCAGTGGGCCATAGGGCCACTGGGTGCTTGCGTGGCCACGGTGTGGCTGACAGGGGGGGCCATCCTGTCATCGCCCGTGCGAAAAAAATTGGTTTTTATTCCGCAGAGCGAGGGATTCGAACTCGTGACCGCGCGCGTGCGACAGAGCAGTGCTACCACTGCGGTGGTGCTTCAGTTTTGTCAGATACAGATGCGCGGACAGGTTATCGTTACCATGCGCGTTAACTGAATTTTAAACGCGCGCTGCTAACTGAAACCTGACAGAGGAAAAGTTGCCGGCGGCGACCGGCCGCGGTGGATGGATGCGATGCTTGCTGGTGGATGCTGTGGACGTGCACGAATGCGTGCAACGTGCAAGGCAGAGAGGAGGAGAAGCACGGTGGTGGCTCACCTCCGTTGTAGTTGTTGCAGAGGCGCGGTGAAGCTCCGGTGGCGGCGACAGCGGCGTGGACGAGGACGGCGGCGGCGTTCCGGTTGATCTCCGGGGTGGCTCCGGTGTTTAAACGGACGAGGAGAAGGTGATGGTTCGATCCCGATAGCTAGGTGGGTGAGTGGAGCGTCGAGGCGGTGGGGAGCATCGGAGTTTCAGAGATCGTTTCTCCGGCGAGGTGACAGAGAGGTGGGATCCGTCGAGGGAGAGGGAAAAAGACGGCGGGAGCTCGAGGGGAGAGGGGTAGGGCTAGCTAGGGTTGCGGCGCGGCCTAGGGCTAGTTTTATAGGGTTCCAGGAGGCACGGATCGCCGTCGGAGATCGCTGATGCCGCCGTGGCGCCACGGATTTGCTGCCGTACGCGATGACGACGACGGAAATAAAAACGAAGCGGTACGCGGGTAAGAAGATGGGCTGGGCTGCGCGAGGGGAGAAGGAAAAAGGCCCGGGCTGCGTTTCTCCCCCCTCTGAACCGTTTTCCTTTTATTTTTATTTTTTGTGTTCTCTGTTTTTTTTTTACAGAAATAAGAAATGGAAGAAAAAGGTGGGGTTTTAAGGTAGTAAAAATGTTAGAAAAATTAGGGTAAGCTATTTAGGTCAATAGCAAACAAATACTAAGTTTTGTTTTCAAAAAGTTTGAAATTTACTTGCTGTTTGAAAGGTGGTTTCAAATTGACTTAATTTGAGTATTGATTTAATTATGGAAAACAAAGGTTTAAATTATTTGGAACCCCATTGTTTAATTAGAAACAATTTATTAGAATTGTTGTATAATTTGCATAAATTCAAATTGGTTGTTGTTTGATGCTTGATTTGAATTTTGAATGTGATTTGAAATTTAAATGATTGATTAAAACCATCATTTTAATAGTTGAGCATTATTGAATAATTGGAAATAAATAAGGGTTTTATTTGAACTTATTATTTGAAAAAGATTGTAACAGAGCAAGTATGAAATAATTGTTTGCATAATGTTTGAATTTGAATTGTGAAAACAGAGAAAAACAGATGCAAACTAAATGAAAACAATTGGAAACAATATGATGACATGATGCAATACTTTAATAAACATGAAACAAACATTCTAAAGGGAGTTTTCATACTTGGGATGTTACAAAACGCCCCCCTTGAAGGAATCGCGCCCCGAGATTCCTTACTGAGAAGAGAAAAGGTCCGGATACTTCTTGCGAAGATCCTCTTCGGTCTCCCACGTTGCCTCTTTATCGGAATGATGCGACCATTGCACTTTCAAGAACTTGGTGCTCTTGTTGCGAGTCTTACGCTCGGTCTCATCGAGAATACGAACAGGGTGTTCCTCATAAGATAGATCATCTTGCAGTTCAATGGAATCATGATCAACTGCACGATATGGATCTTTGAAACACCTCTTGAGCTGTGACACGTGGAACACATCGTGCACCTTGGATAGTTTTTCTGGAAGTTCAATACGATATGCATTTTCCGCACGCCTTGAGAGAACGTTGAAAGGACCAATGTATCTTGGTGCAAGCTTTCCTTTCACACCGAAACGATGAGTGCCTCTGAGGGGAGTTACACGGAGATATGCCTTGTCACCAGGTGCATAGATCATATCACGGTGCTTGCTGTCATAGTAGCTTTTCTGACGAGACTGAGCAATCTTGAGATTGTCACGAATGATACGAACTTTCTCCTCGGCTTCCTTAACAATGTCAGGGCCTAAGAGTGAACGTTCACCAGCTCCAGACCAATTGATTGGACTCCTGCATCTGCGGCCATAGAGTGCTTCAAATGGTGCCATGCCTAGGCTTGCCTGGTAGCTGTTGTTGTAGGAGAATTCAGCATATGGAAGGCAATCCTCCCATTTCATGCCAAAGGAGATACCACATGCTCTGAGCATATCCTCGAGAATCTGATTGACTCTTTCGACTTGCCCCTGAGACTGAGGGTGATACGCTGTGCTGAACAGAAGTTTGGTGCCCAATGCTTCTTGAAAGCTTTTCCAGAAATGAGAAGTGAATATGCTTCCACGGTCTGAGCTTATTTCCAATGGAACACCATGAAGAGGAACAATCTTTGCTGTGTAGAGTTCTGCTAACTGGCTAGCTGAGATTGTTTCTTTGACAGCAAAGAAGTGAGCTACTTTAGTGAGACGATCAATAACAACGAAGATTGCATCGTTGCCCTTCTTGGACTTTGGAAAACCAGTGACGAAGTCCATTTCAATCATGTCCCACTTCCACTCAGGAATTTTCAGAGGTTGGAGTAGACCGGCTGTTTTCTGATGGACTGCCTTAACACGTTGACAAACGTCGCATTCAGAAACGTATTGAGCAATTTCACGTTTCATGCCAGGCCACCAATACAGTGTCTTAAGATCCTGGTACATCTTTGTACTTCCAGGGTGAATGGAAAGAGGAGTTTCATGAGCCTCCTTGAGAATGATATCTTTGAGACTTTGAACTTGAGGAACTGCAATGCGTCCTTCGAAGAACACAGTTCCTTTGTCATCAATTGAGAAGGACTTAAATTTCTCCTTGCCTTCCTTGATGTGTTCTACCATCTTCTTGATTTCAGCATCACGAAGTTGTTCAGAACGAATCTTGTCCTCGAGAGTTGGACTGGCTGTCAAGTTAGCAAGATAGCCTTGAGGAACAAGACCAAGGTTCAGCTTCTGGAATTCTTCATGAAGTGGAGGTTGGCTTTCCATGATCATGAGATTATTGCAATATGACTTGCGACTGAGAGCATCGGCCATAACATTAGCCTTGCCTGGAGTGTAAGAAATGGTGAGATCAAAATCCTTAATCTTTTCAATCCATCTCCTTTGCCTGAGGTTTAGATCTGGTTGAGTGAAGATGTATTTCAGACTCTTATGATCGGAAAAGATTTCAGTGCGGTTACCCAACAAGTATTGTCTCCATTTCTTGAGGGCAAACACAACTGCTGCAAGTTCAAGATCATGTAGGATAGTTTTGCTCATGTGCATTCAACTGACGTGAAGCATAAGCCACAACTTGACGTTCTTGCATAAGAACTGCACCTAGACCTTGGAGAGATGCATCGCAGAATATCTGGAAAGGTTTGGTAGTATCTGGGCCAACCAGAACTGGGGTAGAAGTGAGTTTAGTCTTCAGGAGATTGAAACTTTCCTCACATTGTGGAGACCAAACGAACTTCTTGTCCTTCTTTGTGAGATCAGTGAGAGGTTTGGCAATCTTGGAAAAGTTTTGAACGAAACGACGGCAATAGCTAGCCAAGCCAAGAAAACTTCTGACTTGCTTCACCGTCTTAGGAGGTTTCCAATCAACAATTGCCTTAACCTTTTCTGGGTCAATGGCTATGCCTTTGGCAGAGATGATATGACCAAGGTAAGCAACTTCTGGAATCCAGAACTCACATTTGGAGAACTTGGCATACAGACGATGCTCGCGAAGTTTCATGAGAGTGAGACGAAGATGTTCTTCATGCTCTTCCTCGGATTTGGAGTAGACTAGAATGTCATCAAGATATACCACAACGAACTTGTCGAGGTATTCATGGAAGACATAATTCATGAGTCTAGAGAATGTCGCCTGAGCATTGGTGAGACCAAAGGACATGACGGTGTATTCATATAGACCGTACCGAGTGGTGAAAGCTGTTTTTGGAATATCTTCCTTTCTGATCTTTATTTGATGGTAACCCATCCTCAAGTCCAACTTTGAGAATATTGAGGCTCCAGCAAGTTGATCAAAAAGATCATCGATACGAGGAATTGGATACTTGTTTTTGATGGTTTTCTCGTTGAGAGGACGATAGTCAACCACGAGTCTCTTTGTTTGATCCTTCTTGGCTACGAAGAGAGTTGGGCAACCCCAAGCGGAAGAACTAGGTTGAATGTAACCTTTCTCCATGTACATATCGATTTGCTCCTTCAACAATTTCAGTTCAGGAGGAGCTATCTTGTATGGATGCTTAGAGATTGGAGCAGTACCTGGTTCAAGCTCGATCACGAACTCAAATGCTCTGTCCGGAGGCATCCCTGGCAACTCTTCTGGAAAGACGTCAGGGAACTCACAAACCACCGGAACATTTTCAAGTAGAGGTAGAGGTTTAGCATCGAGGGTGTACAGCTGAACAGAACTTGATTCATTTGGAGAATAGACTATCTGGCCAGAAGGGTGGAACAAAGTTATTGACTTCTGAGCACAATCAATCGTAGCTTTATTGGCCTTCAACCAATCCATGCCAAGAATGACATCAATGTCAGAATTGCCAAGCAGAATGAGGGAAGCAAGGAATATGTGACCTCCAATTAGAATCTCATTCTCATGACTGATCTTGGAAGTTTGCATAGTTGCTCCAGGGGAGTTTACTACTAGCGGGGAACCCAAACCAACAAATGGTAGTTTAACTGCTGTCGCAAAGATCTTTGACACGAAAGAATGCGATGCTCCGGTATCAAACAACACTTTAGCTGGGTTAGAGTTTACGGGGAATGTACCGAGAACGACGTCAGCAACTTCCTCAGCTTTGTCGACCTTGACATGATTCACCCTCGCGGTCCTCCCGACAGGCCTGTTGTTGGAGTTGAAGGCTTTAGCCGGAGGAGCACGCACCATTGCCTGGTTGGTGTTGGGGCGAGGAGGTGGTGGAGGTAGCTGCCTCTGAGTGCACTTGTCAGCATAGTGCCCTGTCTGCTTGCATTTGTAGCAAGTGATGACACGAGGTGCATCTGGCCTTGGCTGCCCCATTGAGAACCTCTGAGCCTGCATCTGAGATGGGTTGGGTGGGCGGGAAGCGAAGCCTGGAGAAGCTTGGGCATATGGAGCCCGAGTGACAGCACCATTTGGCACCCAGATGCGGCGCTTCTGCGGAGGGGTGGTCATGTTGGAGGAGGAACCACCCTCACGCGAGTGCTTCCGAGACTCCTCGAATGCCTTGCGCCCATTTTCCTCATTGAGCGCGGTGTTCACGAGCTCCTCGAAGTCTTTGCACTTGATGTTGGTGAGGGCTGTAGCGCCCTCACATTTAATAATGTAAGAACTACTGTGTTAAGTGCTAGTCCCTGGATCAATGCTAGCACCACAGAACAAAATGTAATGTATCATTGCAGAAGTATCAGAAATTATTACAAAGGATCCAGAATAGCCAAGTATGACTTTATTACAAAGTGCATAGTCTTGAAAGACTAGCAAAACTCAGAGTTCTAAACAACAGAAATAAAGGTAGCAATGAGCCTCCATCTTCAATCATGCGCCACAGGCATTACATGTTGGGTGTAGACTCGAGTCCAAGCACTTAATCAAACTTCATCCTCAGAATTTCCTGCACGTTGGAATATGCAGCCCCCGAAGGAGATTCAGTACAAACAATGTACTGGCAAATGACACTATGGTGGATATAAAATGGCAAGTCTAAACTACATGCATATCTGGCTTGGTGGAGTTTAGGCTATATTGCAGAAGGCAAGTTTTTCCCTAACACTTTTGAAAAAGAGTTTTCTTTCAAAGATTGGCACCATGGGACACACCCATGAGCACCACAACTAATATTTCCTTAGCCAAATTTTACTTCTTCAAAACGGTGTTGAGATTCTTCTGTCCATCCTTGTCCAGTTGCTTGAGGTTGTCCTTACCGGGAACACGGCTATGATCATAGTTTCTAACTCTGCAGAGGTTGTGCACTTTCACCCTTTGTCTTCAATTAGCCCAAACATCCTATACACCCGGAGTGCATCAAGGAAATGAGAGAATTGAGACGAGATCTTTCAGAAGCAAGAATTCAACCCATCCAGCAAGACCCGTTCCACCTATAATTCTGCTACATCTTCATGTCAAGCAAGGGCCGAACTCTCACAACTTAGTTGATCAAGACAGAGCCCATATGTCAAAGGGCTGCACGGAAAGCTACTAAACTTAGAGGACTTGGTAATCTCTTTATTTCCTGGGTGGCATTCCACAAGTGAACTCCTTAGGAGATTAAAGGCCCTAAGGAGACACTCAACTCTCGACAACCACGCAATACCAAATCCACCCAGGTGGTTCATTGAAATTTATACTTAGAATTTTTCCACAACATTGAGTAAAACAATTTTGTAGCAAGGCTAAGCATCTACTAAGTATAAGTATCCAAAATAACAAGTCTAAAGGATGGCTACACACTACTTGGGATTTTGCATAGCATAATAATCACTTAGTAAAATTTCCTATCATGCATGCTACTCAAAAACACTAATAATGCATAGTAAAATATGGGAGATTTGATGGTGTGTCACTTGCCTTGGCAATAGGATGAACAATCACAACAAGAATAACAGCAACAAGAGTAGACTTGCTCCTCTTCACAATCTAGTACAATCAAAACAGGCCACACATAAACATACAACACAATCATAACATAGAAAACAATACAAAAACATGTATGCATGTTATGCCATGATCAAGTTAATGCACAAAATTCACAACTAGCAATAATTATTAATAATGATATTCTCTTATGTTAATAAGATGGTTATGATGCATGCAAAACAAATTTATAATCAAATTATAATTATTAGTATTACTAGGGTTTTATTATAGGCAAATATCAATATTAATAGAGTTTATGCTACAAAGTTGTATAAATAATTTTTCCAACGAATCTACTGGATAGAGGACATCAAAACAAAACCATAGCAATTTAGTTCACCTAAAAAGGATTTGTAGATTAAAAGTTATGCCCAAAATAGTGATTAATAGAGATTTACAAATAACATGTGAGTACACGTTTCAATTTTGAAATTTGAATAGCCTAAATTAATCTACACAATGTGCTGATTCCAAAAAGCTCAAGATCGCCTAAATCGGAGTTACAGAACAAAAGTTATGGATTTTACAAGTTTGGCAATTTTTCTGGAATTTTAATTCGAATTAAAAAGGGATTTGACCCGTTGACCGCTGACTGGGCAGTTGACTAGAAAAGTTGACTATGACTTGCTGACTAGGCGCTGATATGGCGTGCTGTGAGTGGCCGATACCTCTTCGTTAAGTGAACTAGCATCTACCACACGATCAAGATCTAACGGTCTACGACGCACACGACGTGAGTTAAGCTTAATCACATAAAACAAATCGTATGGTGATGGAACCTGGCCATACCAGTGCGCGGTGGTTCACGTCGGAGACAAGGAAGAAGATCGCGTCCGTTTCGGCGTCGTTGATGGTGATGCTGCGCTGGTCCTACGGACGTGGAGACGGCGGTAAACGGCGGCGCTGCTCCCCGCGGACCTCCTCGTGCTCTCGTCCTCCTCGCTGCTAGCTCCGGCGGCGTGTACGAGCTCCGGCGGCGGTGGTCCGAGCTCCGGCGGCTTCGACTGCAAGCTCCTGTGCTCTGTTCGCGAAAATAAGGAGTCGACGAGGCACGGTGTTCAACGGGGAAGATAATAGAGGGGTAAATGAACTCGGGTATGGCCCCAAACGATGACGACCTTGACCACCGAAGGTCATCCAATGGCGGCTCCGGCGAGATCAATTTTGTGCCGATTTCGAGCTATGGTTTCGGGATTTTTGGGCGTGCGGGAGAGGCAAGGGTGTGGGGGTATTTATAGGTATTTTTTCGTGGAGAGGAGGCAACGAATCGGGACAGAAATTTGGAGATTTTCCGTGTGCTGTTCGAACCCGTACGCGTCCTGGAAACCGATTCAAGGTAGAAGATGGTGAGCTGGCTTGTGGGTCCCATATGAAAAAAAAAGAAATAGGATACGTGGGGAGAGAGAACATGGGAAAGGAATAGAGGATGGCTGCCAATTTCGATCGCGATGGAGTCTAGGCCAGGTACGTGTGTTGCATTTTTTTTCCTTTTCCTTCTTTGCTACGTATCATGTCCGAGCTCTACTAGTAGTATCTCAGGTTTCTATTATTTTTTTTTCTTTTTTTTTTCCTTTACTATGTACGAGCTGTACCGGTGCTAAGTCACGTTGGCATTTTTTTTTTTGAAACGTATTCAAAAATTATATAAAAATCTCTCCAGACCAAAATAGAAAACACATAAAACTATGTTTTGGAAAGCTTTAGAAAATAGAACATTTTGGCACTAATATTGTCAACAAATAAAATACTTTACTTTAGAAAAAGATTTAAATCTAAAATGTGGTTTAATAGGTAATATCACCTAAACTTTTGTCTTTGGCAAATTAAAACCCAATTCTTATGCAAACAAAATGCAAGTATACTATGATGATCATGAATGCATGATGGTTTTGAATTTTTCAAATTTTTCAAAAACCTGGGATGTTACAAGGGCGTACTTGAGTTCCGGGTTAAAACCTCGGCGGAACCTTGCCATCTTCTTAGCCTCAGTGGACACCTCATCACCAGCGTAACGAGCGAGGCGATTGAACTCATTCTGATAGCCAATGACGTCCAGCTTGCCCTGCTTGAGAGAGCAAAACTCCTCACGCATCCTTTCCATGAGACCATCTGGGATGTGGTGCTTCAGGAAGGCATCCTTGAAACAGCCCCAGGTGATTGGGTATCCAGCTCTCATGGTCTGGTAGTTCTCCCACCAGGTAGCTGCCTGACCCTTCAGTAGGTAGGTGGCATACTTGACTTTGTCTTCCTCAGCAACGTGAGCAATGTCCAGAGCCCTGGCCATCTCCCGGATCCAGTCATCAGCATCCAGAGGCTCGCGTGTTGCCACGAAAGCTCTGGGACCCAGACTCAGAAACTCCTTGATGCTGACTCGTGGAGCATTCTGGTTGTTGTGCTGATTTGCCTGGAACTGGGCCATCTGCGTCACGACCTGAGTCATCTGAGTCAACAGCTCCGTGATCGGAGGTGGCTCAGGCGGGTTGCTCCTTGTTGGCGGCATCCTAAATAGACATGCATTTTAGCACAACAACAGAAACAGATAGACTTGGAAACCGAAAGAGAGATTATTCCGACGCATGAATAGATAACCAACAGGTACATCATCACATGTTCAAATACATCAGAATATCCAACACACCATTACATGGTTCGAAAGCCAAAGGATAACTAAACATAGCTAGGAATGGATACATCGTTACTCCCATGCTCATCACGCAGGACGGCGACGAGTAGTACGACGAGGGGTACGGTGAGGAGCACGCCCACGAAAGTAGGTAGAACGACGATCCACATAGATCTGACGTGGCCTGAGAGCGACTCTAGGTATGGTGAAGTACATAGCGTCGACTCCCTGTGCTCCAAAGCGTGGAATCCCAGTGTAACCAGCACCGAGGTTGAGGAGTGGACCTCTGATCGGCTCGTAACCTCCCGCATCTGGCAGACGATGACCAACTGGCTGATCGAAATGTGCAAAGCGCTCATCTCCAACAAAGTCTGTGGTGTACGTCGCCAGACGAGTCAAAGCAAGGTAGAGCTGCTCCCTGACTGAGGCCAACTCCTGAGAAAGTGTGGTGGCAACTGCGTCACTGTGCCTCACAAACTGAGCGGTGGTGTGCAGCCTGGTGTTATCATGCTCGTAGACATCCAGGTTGTCGTAGAGAGTGAAGTGAGCTCCCTCCGAAGTGATGTAACCACGGGGGATGTGGCGATAGATAGAATCGTCAAATCCCCAGTAGTCAGCACGAAGGACGGTGAGACTCACATAAGCTGCCTGCTGCACAGCCATATCCATTGTGGAACCTACTGCCTCGTAGCGGTGGACAACGCTAATGCCATCATCTGACAGAATGTAGACGATAGCCTGGTAGTAGGTCTGGTCAAACTCTCGCTGCTGCTCGTAGACCTGGTACTCTGGTGTCCAACGGAACCCCAGATAAGTGACCATGTCTCTCAGCATCTCCGGATAACCGGCAGTGCTCTCGCAACGAGTCATCCGAACCACCTGCGGGTAGAACCTGAGATCCATCTGCAGATGATCGGGGAAGTTTTGATTAGACGCCGGTAGAGAACTGAAGTGGAAAGCAACAACAAGGTTTCAACGGACGAAAAGGATGTTTGAGAAAAACAGGATATCGAAGGAACATCGGGAAACACGAGACCAAAACTCCTGAGGTACTACGGAAAAACCCATCCGGGCTTCTAAAGGATCAATATCTACTGCTTAAGGGATAGAGGATTTTCTTCCGGGGCTTACACGCCTCCGTTCTCAATCATGAGTAGGCAACATGATAAATCATGTCACAACCACCTCCATTCCTATGGTCTAGTAGATATAACTATCCTTGAGAAACCAGGATACGTGAAAACCTAACTTGAAAGTTTAGGTGAGAAGAGAAAACAGCGTTGCACTTCCTTACCAGAAAAGGGTGGGGTGGGGGGGAATGAGAAAATGGCAGAATTCCTACTCTCACGTTTCATTTTTTTCTATATAGCTACAAAATAGTTTCTAGACTCAACTGCGACCAGTAAAAGGGATCCTACAGGCAGACAGGCTCTGATACCATTTGTCGCACCCGGACTTCTAGAGGATACTCACCGTATGAACTGAACAGTATTTTGATTGGATTACGGGGCTTACCGGCACCGCATCTCTTACGAGTAGGCCAACACTTATGTGTGACAACCAATCTTTACTATTCACCGTCGATGTAAACTATCCCGTAGAAATCAGGACACTACCATTGACGTACTTCATACCATACACACA
This sequence comes from Alopecurus myosuroides, assembly GCA_028641055.1. Lineage (NCBI taxonomy): Eukaryota > Viridiplantae > Streptophyta > Magnoliopsida > Poales > Poaceae > Alopecurus > Alopecurus myosuroides. The sequence continues at coordinate 372,816,925 of CM054058.1, read as the reverse complement.
TGGTACGTCAACGACGTTGAACAAGATGATAACACAACATATCTCTAAGACACAAAAGATTGAAATAAGTTGCAAATAGCTCTCACTAGAGCAGAGATAGCAAATACAATCATCCAGAGGACACATGTCCCAACATAACATCATTACATCTCAGCGGAAGCATTCAAAGGGTCTGAGTACAGACAAATCCAAATAGGCTTAAGAAGCCGGGAATGAAAAGAAAACGGAGCCCATCCACGATGTCTCGGATCCTGCCCGGGTCCGCTACCTACTCGTCAGCAGCCTCGTCAAACTCCACGTAGTAGCCGTCGCGGGGATCCTCGTAAGCGTAGTCTGCGGAAACCACAGCCCCAAAGGGGTCAGTACATAAACGTACTGGCAAGCAAGACTCACAGTTCACCAAAGTGTAACCCGTCAACACCAAGCACAGATGCCTTGGGTTCAACGGAAGAAAGGGGATATGAAAGATGCTGCAACTGGCTGCTCTAACCAACTACAGAACAGACTACAAATTTCGGCTATCAGAAAGGGGATAAGATAGCGTATCGTAACCAATTACAACTAACCACCACACAAACCCATCCTGGATCTCGCCCCTTATCCAAAGAAGCAATCCGAGGATAACTCACACAGTTGGATTTAATGATGGATCAAATTGTTGTGTCAATAAGCCTATTACTAGTCAAGTTATCATTAGTTTAGGTGTAAGTTGTTCTGAGTACTTGTTAGCCAGTACTTTCACCAAGTTAACCATAACCGCGGAAAACACGGCTTCTCGAGAAGATTTGTCCCTGCAGGGGTGCACCAATTTGGCCGTACACGTAAGAATAACCCGCCAGATGGGAAGGCCTTTCCCACCAAGCGGGGCACTCAACACAACTCAAATCTTCTTTGCATCAAGCCCAAAGCACCACGTGCTGTGCGTGCGCGGCTAATCGAGCCCCACGAAGAAAATGGGACCCTCATAGCACTGGAAGACCACGCCGCCCTAAATGCCGACTACAAAAGTTCCACCCTGGCCTCGGGTTCGTACCTGCATATGCGTGCATCAAATGGAAAGCCCGAACTAAGTGTGGTGATTTGGACGAGATGCGAATCAAATCAAATTGAGGGGGCGCCCATACACGCTTCCCACATGCGGATAGTGCGCTCATCATGGATCAGTAGACAAGACCCTTTTCCTATTAGGGTCGACACTAGCAGGCCTCAAAACCACGCCGGGCCTCCTACCGGTGCCTTATCAGCAATTTATTATTACCTCAAATTAACAGGTTGTTGTTTAACATCGAGCCCCAGAATATAATGAAATACGACAACAGAAAGTAACTGATAACAGACTCGAGCAAAAACAACCCTAAGCATGCTAGTAAGACACGGGCCCAAGAAACGGGGTTATAGGACTGGAGGTGAGGCAATATCAGGGTTCAGAGTATCATGTGATAGGTTCGTAACAGAAACAACTATTCATAGGGCTAGCAGGAATAGACAACGGAAAGTATCGGTAACCAATGTTGAAAGGAACACAATGGTTCATGTGAGTGATAACTTGCCTGCAAACTCAGCAGCCTGGTACTGAGCTAGATCCTCAGAAGGGGTGTCGTAAAGATCGTCGGTCTCAACGTCGTCGTCTATCCGAGAAGAAGCAAACAAACAATGCAGAAAGATAAACAATCAATATCATGGCATAGTGCACAATCATGGGATGATGCATGTCAATTTAATGGATGCATCAAAATAAACTAGTTGACATGGTAACACAAATTAAATGGACACATATGCAATTTTGAGTTGCATATGAAAAGCCCATGAATGTTGGTTAGATTATTTGTTTTCCAAGTAATCAACAGGTGAAGGTGGATTAGTATGATGCATGGATGAGGAAAACAACAAAATAACAACATTAGAACCAATTGGAAATGAGGTTTAGCAATTTAGAATTTTATTTATTAAGTTAAGGAATTTTTGGTTCCTTAAAGGTGACACACAAGTATTTGTTGTTTTCAGCCACTTAACTTGTGCAAAATAAATAACAAAATTCATATTTGAAAAGATCATCAAATTTTGGGTGGATTACATGTTTCAAATATTGAAAAAGGAATTAGGATGAATTTATTATGACTTAAACAAAATTAAACAAGTTTTAAATGAATTTAAAACAAGTTTGAATATTATTTGAATTTTATTTATTCCAATCATAAATTCAAACTCATATTTGAAAAGTTTATACTTTTCTAGTTTGAAAACATATTTTGCATGTTCAAAAATAATTTAATTTGAGCAAGTTATGATTTTAGCAAATTTAAATGATTTAAACAAGGTTTAAATTATTTAAGCAATTTTAATTATTCAAACCATGAAACAAAATTTATATTTGAATAGGTGGTTCAAAATGGTATGGAAAACATATTTTATTTGCATTATTTGGATTAATTATGATTTAGTTATGCAATTTAGCAAATTACAAATGAATTATTTGAATTCAAATTTGAAATGCATTTGGAAAATTCAAAACAGGAAACAAATGTCATAATTGGATAGAGAATTAAATTTGGATCAACACTCATATTTTATTTTTGTTATTTGGAATTATAAAACAGAAGTTATTTGCATTTTATTGTCAGGGACCAATCTGCAAAAAGAATGGACTTGTTTTGAAAACAGAAAGTTGGAAAAACGTGTGTTACCGCACAGGGGTCTACCCTGGCCACTGCCAGTGGGCAACAGGGCCACTGGGTGCTTGCGTGGCCACGGTGTGGCTGACAGGGGGGGCCACCCTGTCAGCGCCCGTGCGAAAAAAATTGGTTTTTATTCCGCAGAGCGAGGGATTCGAACTCGTGACCGCGCGCGTGCGACAGAGCAGTGCTACCACTGCGGTGTTGCTTCAGTTTTGTCAGATACAGATGCGCGGACAGGTTATCGTTACCATGCGCGTTAACTGAATTTTAAGCGCGCGCTGCTAACTGAAACCTGACAGAGGAATAGTTGCCGCCGGCGAGCGGCCGCGGTGGATGGATGCGATGCTTGCTGGTGGATGCTGTGGACGTGCACGAATGCGTGCAACGTGCAAGGCAGAGACGAGGAGAAGCACGGTGGTGGCTCACCTCCGATGTAGTTGTTGCAGAGGCGCGGTGAAGCTCCGGTGGCGGCGACAGCGGCGTGGACGAGGACGGCGGCGGCGTTCCGGTTGATCTCCGGGGTGGCTCCGGTGTTTAAACGGACGAGGGGAAGGTGATGGTTCGATCCCGATAGCTAGGTGGGTGAGTGGAGCGTCGAGGCGGTGGGGAGCATCGGAGTTTGAGAGATCGTTTCTCCGGCGAGGTGACAGAGAGGTGGGATCCGGCGAGGGAGAGGGAAAAAGACGGCGGGAGCTCGAGGGGAGAGGGGTAGGGCTAGCTAGGGTTGTGGCGCGGCCTAGGGCTAGTTTTATAGGGTTCCAGGAGGCACGGATCGCCGTCGGAGATCGCTGATGCCGCCGTGGCGCCACGGATTTGCTGTCGTACGCGATGACGACGACAGAAATAAAAACGAAGTGGTACGCGGGTAAGAAGATGGTCTGGGCTGCGCGAGGGGAGAAGGAAAAAGGCCCGGGCTGCGTTTCTCCCCCCTCTGAACCGTTTTCCTTTTATTTTTATTTTTTGTGTTCTCTGTTTTTTTTTTGCAGAAATAAGAAATGGAAGAAAAAGGTGGGGTTTTAAGGTAGTAAAAATGTTAGAAAAATTAGGGTAAGCTATTTAGGTCAATATCAAACAAATATTAAGTTTTGGTTTCAAAAAGTTTGAAATTTACTTGCTGTTTGAAAGGTGGTTTCAAATTGACTTAATTTGAGTATTGATTTAATTATGGAAAACAAAGGTTTAAATTATTTGGAACCCCATTGTTTAATTAGAAACAATTTATTAGAATTGTTGTATAATTTGCATAAATTCAAATTGGTTGCTGTTTGATGCTTGATTTGAATTTTGAATGTGATTTGAAATTTAAATGATTGATTAAAACCATCATTTTAATAGTTGAGCATTATTGAATAATTGGAAACAAATAAGGGTTTGATTTGAACTTATTATTTGAAAAAGATTGTAACAGAGCAAGTATGAAATAATTGTTTGCATAATGTTTGAATTTGAATTGTGAAAACAGAGAAAAACAGATGCAAACTAAATGAAAACAATTGGAAACAATATGATGACATGATGCAATACTTTAATAAACATGAAACAAACATTCTAAAGGGAGTTTTCATACTTGGGATGTTACACTTGGTGCCAGATGGACACAACCTTAATGATCTCTTTCTTTCCACATCGATCGGTTCGCATGCTTCGATGCTTTGCGACACTGCTGCGAGTCAGGGGCACAAGAATCAATCACGCAGGATGGTGCCGCCTCGGAGCAAGGCGGCATGCTCCACGTCCCCGGCCCTCCGTTCCGTCAAACGCCCGTCGCGCAGTGAGCATGGCCGCAGGGCCTGCCGCCTCCGATGGTGGTGGCATGTGCCACACGTCGCCTGGCCGACCTGCCGCCATGGTAGTTTTGACAAATGTTTCGGCAGGTGGTCTTTTTGGTCAATGCATTTTTTTGAGGTGGTCTATTTTGTCAAAAATTCCGCCAGACGCCACCGGTGCGGCCTCAGGCTTACGCGCCTCCAGCGCGACTTCGACACCTCGGCTCGTGCCGGCACCTGAAGGGGCCACAAGAGGCCCAACCGTCAACATAGAGTCAATCGGGCCCACGACAAGATCCGTTCCCGATTTGGACCGTTCCCCGACTTCGCACGTGGAGGCCTCTTCATTTGCGGCTGGCTCCGGAGCCAAGGGGACGACACGTGACGAGGGCGGGCTGGCATGCGTCAGCCAGACCACAGGCGCGCTCAGGAGTGAAGGAGCCCCTTGTTCAGCATCCACCGTGCTTAGATCCTCCGCAACAACGGCGGCAACCGGCTCCACATCGGGCGTGGCCGCGGAACCGGGACCGCCCTCCTGGTGCCTCGCCATGTCGTCTTCTTCTTGGGCCCTGTGGAACCAGAGAGGCTCACCAATCCGCCACATGGGGAAGAAAGGGGAAGCGCGAGCTAGGATCCTCACCTCCCGGTGCAACGCCACACTCTGGGTTTGCGCCCCCCCCCCCGAGGAAGGACCCCGTGGCCAGGGATCCCTTAGAGCAAGAAACATCAGGGCCAGGAGGGGCATCATGAAACCTCGACTTCTTTGACAGGAGGGCTTCGCCTGATGTCCCGCTGAGGTCCTTGTCATCGTCAAACCGCACCCACCGCAAAGGAGCGACGTGGAAACCTTCATCGGCCCCGCTTTCCTCCTCACCCGAAGAGTCCACCATCGCTCGTCGTTGCCTCGAGGAGGATGCTACCGAGCCCGCGGCTTGGCCAAGAGCATCGCCATAAATGCTCTCTTCGGTGAAGTCCATAGCGTATAGATTATCTTTGCGCGAATCCATCCCCTCGGCCAGAGGAACCCATCGGTCGAAGCGCGACATCACAGCCAAAATTGCCTCCCTCTCCTCCACTGGGAGGTCATAGAGAGGGACCACGCCGGGAGGGAGCCTTGATGGTTATGAATCGGCCAAAAGCAGCTTCAACACATTCATGAAGGACTGGTGCGTAAGGGGACGCTCATCAAGCCTCATCACATCTCTAGAACTGGCGTAGAACCACATACGTCTCTCATGACGCTGAAGAGGGGCAATGCGCTGCTCGACGAACTCGCTCACAATCATGGAGAAAGTGAGGCCCTCATCATACAGCGTGTTCACACACTCCATCAACGACCTCATGTTGGCGCCACCAAGCTCCCCCTGGCTCCATCCTGAGTGCCTCGAACCAGTGTGCGCGGAAGTCGGGCGCCTCATTTGGGAGGTCCATCTGGGGAAACACCGCTCCCAGGCCAGGGCCAACATGGGTGGAAACGTCGCCAACGCCGGGGTCCCCGGTGTCCACGTGCAAGGCGAAGAAGCAGCGGTAGAAGACGACCGAGGGCCTCACGCCAAGGAACGCCTCACAGTAGAAGGCAAACACAAAGAGGATGAAATGGAGTTGGGATGGAGGTGGAGCGGCAGAATCTGGTAGTGGGTGAGGACGGCAAGGAAGGAGGAGAAAGGGCGAATCAGTTCCGCAACTACGGCCCGGTAGAAGAATGGGTATGACGACAGAGAGAGAACGTCAAGCTCCATCGTACCCGTGTGAAGGATGGTCGCCCCATGCTCGTTGGAGGCATGGGCTGCCATGTGCGTGGCCCTCTTCATCATCCTGCCCGGTCCGATGCATGATTTCTTGAGCATAGGGACCATGGTGGCCGTGTCCGGAGAAGAAGTCGAAGGCACTAGAGCACGCGGGGCGGGAGTTGCTGCGCCTCTGCCGGTGCAGAAGACGAAGAGAAAGAGAGAACTGGGAGGCGGCGAAAGGGGAAGTTGTAAGTGAAGAACCTGGGCTCAGTCTCCTAGGCTCCCTATGGCGGTCTGGCTATGGCGCAGGGAGCCGTTGCCGCCCACGTCCGTAGGTTCGTGGGATGTCGCGCACGAACTGCCGCGCCATGTTCCCACGGCTGGCTCGGCAGCAGTTGACCCCGCGACGTCTCGCATCCTGCAACCACGTGTCCGCCGGGGGCCCGGGGTCTACTGTCGGGCCCACGGAGATCAGGGTATCCTGGACCGTCTACTGCAGCCCAGCCTAGCGGGCACTCAAGGACTCACCAAGTATATCCCACGATGAGGAGCCTCCTTCACGAGACTTGGCCCTTGTTGGGACTCGACCAACAGGAGGCTGGATCCCTTTGGAGGGGCTACGTCTCATACCTTTGGGGAGGAGCTCTACCTCTCCACCTGCTCCTCTCCAGAGGACCTCCCCTCTCAGGAGGGGACAAGGCATGTGCGGCTCACACCCGCTCCTCTGCGCACTGACGAAGGTGGCGCAGAGCCTCTTTGGCGGCAGTTGACGTTTTCGTGTATAAAGCATGGGCGACAGCTGCCCACGCCAAAGCGCCACCCCAGGACTTACTCTTCGGTGTGTGAAGACCAAGACAACGCTATAATACGGAGGAAACGTCACCAACGCCCCCACCGCCTGCCATGGACAGTGGCACTATCCTCGACGACCAAGACGGTAGATGACGCAAAGTTCTGCCGGTCTCCACTTTGGCACCTTGTGGTAGCTCTTTCTCGTCAAGAATGAGCGGGAAGGTCCAAACGCCAGTATAAAAGGAGCCCCTTGGCTCCCGTAGCAAGGACAACTCAACTCACTCATAGCCTAGCCTGAACCGAGCACAACCTCACATCTTGTACTGTAACTATAACAGTGCAATCCATAAGACAAGCAGGAGTAAGGTTTTACACCGCAAGATGGGCTGAACCTGGGTAAACTCCATGTGTTGCCATTGTTGCTTGTCCCAAGCTTTCCTCGTGAAGCCTCTCGAGAGGTGTAGGAAGTGTGGTTAGCCCCTAGTGTTCGAATATCCTGAGAGTCTCTGTCTTTGACAGCCTACTCTCCGACACGGTCTATTTTTCGTACGTATTGTAAAAAAATAAAAACAATAAAATAAGTTAAACGGGCCGCGTAGGGCTGACACAAGGGCTTGACCGAGAGACCCAACACATCACCATGTGGGCCACATGCCGGGCCAAGCCCGTTTAACTCGTGCCGCGCACACACATGATGGTCGGGCACATGGGCTGGCGAGCCGGCACGCCAAGCATCGGCCAGGTGGCCAGGTTTACGTAGAGGCGTCTAGACCCCGTTTGCTTAGCTATTCGCACCCCTCAGGCCCAGCGAATGTCCTCTTCACCATCCCGTCATGTCCGCATCATTTGCTCCATCAGAAAGCAACACATCCATGCACTCGGTGTGTCGGCGACTCCGGCGACCAAGGCCGCTTCCTTCATCGCTACATCTAGGTAACCCTTCTTCCACTCTAAGAGGAACTCTAGCAGATCCATTATATTTTCATCTGGCAAATCGTGTTTAGCGTGGACAGGAAAAAAAGTTTTTCGCTCCCGCGAGGCATCCGGCAGAACAGATCCACTAAACTGGCATGCGGCACTAGAAAACTTTTTCCCTTCAACAAGTTTTTTATTTGAGCAAGACAAAAGCTAAATAAAACTTAAATAAACATTTAAATAAGTTCAATACAATAATGTAACAATCCACAATACAATAGTCATCCAAACTACAATAAATGCTCAAATCCAAACAATTAAAACAATAAATGAATGGTCCGAATCATAACAAATAGTTTGAATCATGCAAGAATATAAATAACAAATTATTATGGGAATAATTTCCCATATAACTGAATTGGTGCTTAATGAGATCATTACAGAGTTGGGTGTGCGTGTTTCTATCCTCGATCTTCCGGTAGGTCTCTGGGAATACTTGGATCTAATTCGGGTTCCTTTGAGGATTTACCCAGCATTCAATGCTATAATAGAAGAGTCTCTAGGTCTAAACCCCTCTCCTCTTAGATGATCATGTTGTGTAAAATTACACAAACCGTCGTGATGTTGTGGAGGGACTTTTGATCCCAAAAACGTGTCGGTCCTCGAACAATTAAAAACCTAACTTGCAGCACACCAAATACTCTTTCAATATCCTTTCGGCATGCTTCTTGTGCTTTTGCATAGATGTTTTTATTCTTGCCTACCGGTTTGTTGATGGTTTTCACAAATATCGACCATTGAGGATATATACCGTCGGCAAGATAGTACCCCATGTTATAATCATACCCGTTGACCGTGTGGTTGCAAGCGAGAGTATCTCCACTAACTAGCCGCCCAACAAGATGAGATCTCTGCAACACGTTGATATCATTGTGAGAACCTGTAAAACCAAAAAAGCAATGCCAAATCCACGAGTCCTCCGAAGAAACGGCTTCAAGTACAATGGTGGGATCCCGAGATTTTCCCGTGAACTGCCTGTGCCAAGCAGCCGGGCTATTCTTCCACCTTCAAGGCATGCAATTTATACTTCCTAGCATGACCGGCCAACCTCTTGCTTCATTTTTAGCCATAAGTTTTATCGTGTCCTCCTCCCTGGGGGCTCGGAGGTACTCGGCGTCAAAAACTTTAATCAAAGTTTTAATGAATACACGAATGGATTTTATCACAGTATGTTCGCCAATGCAAAGATATTCATCGGTGTAGTCAGCCGTCACACCATATGATACCACTCTCATTGATGCCGATATCTTTTGGTAAGAACTAAACCCGAGCAAACCCGCGATAGTTCTCCGTTGAACAAAATAACAAGAATTTTGCTCGCAAGCTTTGACAATACGAACAATAGCGATCTACGCATCCGATAGCGCCTACGGAAGAGATGAGACGGATATGTCGTTACCTCGGCAAAGTAGTCCTTCATCAATAATGCACATCTGAGAGCTCAGTTCCGTGAAATGCACAGACGGTCGATCTTCGAGCCCACTCTTTTCCTCTTCCCATCGGTCTCGTACTCGTCGGGGAGATGCGCTATGAGCAATTCCTCAATGTCATCGTCGAAGAGGAGCTGCTCGATGTTCAAATCGTCTGAATCGGACAAGGACGAGGACAACGAACTCAAATCCATCTACAAAAGAGCCAAATCTATCACAAATCGCTCTTCCACAAGTCGGAATCAGACGGAAATTGCCGAAACTTTCTTTCTTCTCCGAAGACGGTAGGAACTGCGAGATGAAGGAAAGACCTGCTACCACCGGTCAACAGCATGCAATAGTCGCCTCCCAGAGCTGCGGGATGAAGAGCGCAGTCCGCTGCTCATATAGGACCGTACTTTGGCCTGGAGGACCGCGTGAGATCCATGGCAGACGGGGGCAGCTGCGGACGCGTGAATAAGCTGCGGCCTTGCTACGGCCGAAAGTGGGTGTAAACGAAGCGGCGGGAGGAGGCGGAGATTTTCCTCGGCACGGGAAGCGGGGGCGGTGAGATCTGGCTACACGGAAGTGGAAGTGGAGCGCGGGCAGAAGTTTTCGCTCCCGCTCTTTCGCGCCAAGGGATGGGGGAAACACGAAAGAAGACCTCTAATTCCGGAAATATGGTGGGCTCGGGGAGATATCGCGGTCCCCCGATTTTTTTTCTCGGGGTGTTCCTTTTACAAGATCTGAAAAGGCCAAATCTCCATTCCGGTTCAGGAAAAAAACAGTTAATTTTTGGGGTGGGATGTTTTCCGGGATGTTCTAGAGTCGCTCTAAAGTTAGGAGGTGCGGCCACATATGGGCTTTTCGGTGCGGGTCCCTTTTGGTGTCAGTTGAATTGGGCTTCAATGGTTTTAAGAACAGAATAGATTGGTGTGGTGCGGGCTGAGAAGAAAAGAGGACCGAAATCACTAGAAAAAGGGAACCCTTTCGGAAGGGCACCCACGTTCGCTGTGCTTGCGACAAGTGTCGCCTTCTCCTTCCTCCTAGCCTATCAAAGGTGCTTGCAGGCGTGACAAGTGACATCACCAGAGAGTTTTGGTGAGATTTTTCCCTTCCCATCCGTGAACGGATGGACACACATTTATTTCAGGATTCGTTTTTTCAAAATGAAATATCTTGAGAACCGTATTTCGGAATTACGAACCGTTTTCATATTTGAGATCCTCACATCTAGATCTTCAAAACTAGATCTCATGTCGATAGGTTTCTAAATTTTTTTTACACCCAAATCAACACAGATATACGACCAGTTACACACAGATGTACGCCCAGGTCGAGTGACCGAAGTACGTCCCAAGTGTAGTGCTGACGTACATCCACGTGCACCACGGTGCACGCCCAGACGGTTGTACATCCAGGTGCAGGACCGACGTACACCCAGGCGGTTGTACATCCAAGTGCAGAGCCGACATACACCCAGGTGCAGACCCGACGTACACCCAGGCGGATATACTTTTAGATACAAGTGTGTATACTTTCAGTAACAACTTTTATATACTTTCAGATACAATATGTTTGTAATTTTTAGGTGAAGCGTCGTAGACGCTTTCTTCGAGGCGAAGCCAAGCGGTAGCACGAGACAACATCGAGCCGTAGCACGCACTACGACCAATGCACGTTTCGACCAATGCGCACAACGACCTATGTACTCACTTCATGATCTTTATAAATGGTTATCGAGACGAAGCCGAAGCCGTAAAAAAATATCGAGCCAAAGCCGAACATCAGTATACTTTTAGATACGGTGTACATTTCTACTGGACGTATAAACTACTACTGAAAGTAAAAAGGTATAGAACAGAGAGTATAAAGGACGGAAAAAAAAGTTTCTCGAAACCTATCAATATGGGATCTAGTTTAAAGGTCTCGACATGAGGATTTTGAATATGAAAATGATTCGTAATTCTGAAATACGGTTCTCGACAAATTTCATTTTAAAAAACAAATCTCAAAATAAACGCGTGTAGAGTGTAGACACTTCGTCCGGTTCCTCGCTACCAGCCGTGTCCGAGCCTGCCACTCCTGTGAGCTATTTCTTCCCTTTCAAAGTTTCAATCCCTTCCGAGAGGGAAGCCAAAGAGGACTGGTGCGGGCCTACGGGGCGGTGCGGTTTGAGCCCATGGGTCCAACCCGTGGTTCCAGTCCATGTCCTACAGCACCATCCCCTCAAAAAAAAAAAAAAAATCCTACAGCACCAGTGCACCACACGCCCGAGTCCCCCGTCCCCGACGCCCTGTTCTTGCGCCGCCGCCGTTACCGCCGCCCCACACTGACCACCGCCCTCCTTCCTCGAATCTTCTCCATGGCTGCCGGCCCGCCGCCCATCTAGTCTAGGATTCCCCTTCCTCCGCCGCCCAGCGCCGCCCGCCCTCAGGCTCTCGGTCCCCGACGCCCTTCACTGTAGGGTTTCTTGCACCGCCGCCGCCGCCGCCTTGCACCGCCACTGTCTCCTCCACCCCGCCCTTCTGACCTCCTCCGATAGCAAGGTCGTCATCGGCACCGGCAAGACGGCAAGCTCACTGCCCTTCTCGCCAAGGTCAGTCTGAGAAGCGACTCCTCACCATTCTCTTCCTCCCTAATTTTTTCTATCTCTTGATGTGGTTATATGTATTTATGTGCCGTTGATCAAACATGTATAGCATGCAAGATTCTCTCACCCAAAATTTTCTTATATACAAAATAGATGTGATCATTTGATTTACAAAACTGAACATGGTCTGCTTCTGATTTGTGGGTTCCAAGTAACACCATTTAGTAGTGGTTTGGTGTGGTGTCGAGTCAACATCTTTTAGTATAAGTGGTGCCCATGTCCTCATTGTCCCAAATTTTGAATAGTCTGTCACGGCAATTTGAAATCAAGTACACTTTCTACCGAGTTTTAGAACCCGCAGAACAGCATCTCTGCTCAATGCTACAGTTTTCAGAAGAGAACATAATTTACAACTCTAATTGTGTGCACCAGAAGAGAACAATACTTGGAGCTTCTCGAGCGAGTTGCATCGTTTTGCCCTGTTACCAGCCTGAACCACTCTCCGTTACCAACTTCTATACTCAACCAGATCGTGTCTCTCGCAGGAGGTGCGCGGCTGCGCGCCACCCCTCTACCCGGCAGCCTTGAGCGACTCGGATGACCAAGGCGAAAGCTGCGAGAAACGTAAATTATCCAACCTAACTCCATTCCATTTGATTTCCTATTTGTATGAGCCCTAGGTTTTGGTTCCCTAACTTGTATGAGCCCTAGGTTTGAGAGGGAAAATGGACCCTAGTGCAGATGTTGCCATGTGCGATTTTTGTAATGTTTCCGAATTCCACTTCCATGTATAGAGTAATCCATATTTTGCTTCCATTATACCATTTTAATGAATTTTTTGAGAGAACATGATGAGGAGGAATGGATCAGACATCGGAGTGCTTCAGGGTCTTAGGGAGGGCTCTGTACATATAGCCATCGACTTTTCCTTGGGAAACTAAAGGGTTAAGTGATTTCGTTTTGTTAAATAGGAAAACCTTAGTTTGAGTTAAAGCGTTAAGTGATTCTGTTTTGCAAAAAAACGTAATCATCAGAGGCTAGTTTAACTCCAGTGCATTTTCTCATGTGGTTGCTCAACTTGGGAATATGATCAGCCAACCAAATAGGCATTACATTGCCATCATACGTTGCACAATCAACTTTAGGGAACCGTATCAAGTGGCTCATCAAATAGGCATGTGGACATAGGTTGTGAACTTTAGAGCTAGTCCTCAAATTTCCCTTGTAGATTTAGACTTGTCCCTGAAGTCTGTAATGTGTATATTTACACATATCTATGATACTATCTTTCACGTGATTTGGCAATGGCTCAGTTCGCGGGGCGTGCATGGTTTTGCATTGCTGAAAGCTATGCCAGGGTCCAGCTTGTTGCTCTGTGTTCTTACTTCTTGTTAGATGCATCCATGCATATAGTCCATCACATTTTGTTATCCAGTGGTCCATTTCTCGTTTTGTTTGCTGTCAGCTGCTCTGTAGACCAGTGTCATATGCAATACCTGTTAAATGCTTAATTTTCTTTTGCTCACATAAGTCTCTCTATCATTCATCAGTTCACATTCGTGCGATGCATATAGTATTTGCCAATGCGATGCATATAGTATTTGCCAAGACCGAAACAAATACCGACAAAAGTTTTAGTTTGTACATTTGGTATCTCACTTTAATTACTGTATTATTATCGTATGCACAAGCGTAATTGTAATATAGCAGCTTGTCAACTGAAACCTTAGGCCCCACTTTCAAGTCCATCCCTGCTTGCCACAGGCTGTTGGCTTGCTGTGTTAGTACTTTAGTGGCTGTTTTTGCAATTAGATGAATATCCTGTGTGCAGTTTTGGCATGTCATTGACACGGGTTTGTAGGTTCCTGATTTCTGTTGTTTGAGTGATCTTGGTCTGCACGCATTACGTTATCATGAAATATAAATCTTTGTTATTGACCTGATCATGTTAACAATGCAAGTTTCAACATATAATGACCAGAGTAATTTGAGATAACGTAGTATGACCAACTTAGATAAACAGGCAGAATGGCAGATTTTATGACAAAACGACAGATTGTTTTCCACTTGCATATTGTCGTAGATTAAGGGTGTGTTTGGTAGCCTGGGTCACCCCAAGATGGCTTTCTCAAGTGGACCAAGCTCACATGATACATGCTGGGCTGAGATTTTGTCAAGTGTTTGGTGTCTTGTATGTGTTGGGACAGGCTGAGAAGAGATGTTGTTTGTTGGCTTGTACATGTTGAAACCGGCTGAGACTAGAGTCCAAATATTAAAATTATAAATAGGTCCAAACTTTTACACACATGACCTTAAACAGAAATAAGAAAAGCAATCGGGTCCTTATGCACCCCATCGGAGCTTCGTGTGTGCAGATCAGCACGCCGGCGGCGCCTAGGCGTCGAGGGGAAAGCGCCTCGGTGTCCTCCCGTGGGGCCGGCGTCTCGGAGGGCGGGCGGTCCTCGAGCCCCTGCGCTGACGGCGGCCGTGGGTGCCGTGTGGCGGCTCCAGGCGCGTGGCGGCGGTGGTGGGCTCTGTACGGCGGCTCCAGGCGCGTAGTGGCGGCGGTCGACGCTGTCGGGTGGCTACGGGTGCCGGGCGTCGTCGATAGACCCTGGGTGGTGGCGCTGGGCGGCGGTGCGGGCGGTAGCGGCGCTAGGCGGCGGCGATGGCGACGTCACGGGAGACAGACACGAAACGAGAGAGCAGGGAATGAGGAGAGGGGCTGGGTGGGGCTTCCATGCGGAAATTTTCGGGCCCACTGGCGGGATTATTTTCGGGACGAGTCTGGCCGGGCTGAGGTGAGAAGCTCGAATCGAGCTTCACAACCCGGCAGGGCTGAGGACCCTTTTTCGTATGAGCAGGGCATGGCCCAGATGACTAAACCAGGCTACCAAACAAACAAAAGTTGGTTGGGGTGAGATTTTCTGAGTACAACCGACCTACCAAACACGCCCTAAATATGTGTTCTGACCAGGACGAATTTTACATCATACACCTCGTTTCCAAATCTGCAATTTTACAATTTGAAATTGCTCTATGACTGCCAATATTCCATATTCCAGTGTTCTTGTTTTTTGTGCTTTAGCCTCTCTGCCTTGCTGCATTCTCTCTTGATCGCTTGCAGACGCGATGGTTATATACTTGGTAAAAACTTTATTGTCCAAAATAGGAACTCAAGGAGATATAGAATTTCCACCGTCTTTGAAGGCTAAAGTACACCACAGTGGTATACGCAATTTTTAGCTCGCACGTCTCTTTATTTTCTCTGGAGCATGGACTTTTGACATTAGTTTGTGGTGTGTTATTGTAAATCTAAATAGATTAGCTGCTGTGAGATTCTCTCCATTTATATGTGTTCGATAAATAGATGTGTAATAATTATTCGTGAGAAATCAGAGAACAAGTCTATTTACATTTTTATCCTATCGGACTGCTGATGTTACATGTTAAACATGAATTCACATCCGCCAACATTCTTTGTTAGTCTTTTCCTCTTACATTTCACTCTTGAGATTGTTTGGGAATGAAATGGTATCTAACTACAAACATTTTCAGGAAGTGAAGTGCTCTGAAATCTGAACCTCTTGTCAGCTCCAGCAAACTAGCATAGTCTTGTATCACCAAACAAGCTAAGCGCCGTGATGTCGCTACGACAGTTGCTGGGATGGTCAAATGGGGACGTGATGCGGCCAGAGTCGAAGCCCTGCTCCCGGCTGATGCGTCACACTGCTGGCATCTTCTCCGTTGGTGGCGGCCTTGCCTTCTGGGTGCTCTGCCGCCTCCACTACGGTAAATTCTTTCTGACGATCTACATATATTCCATAAGAATATGTGTTCTGGTATCCTCACGCGTATATATTTGTTAATGTTATCGCGAGGTTGTGAATCTGGCTGTTATCTATCAATATATGAGTAAGGCTATATAGGTTCGAGTGATAGTCCTCGGAAGCAACTCAAAATTCAAGCTATTTGGCTGACCATGTGTTCATTCTTTAGGCCCAAGGATAACTGTTCCAAGGAGCCTCAGGTGGGCATCATGCGGAGCGATCTCTTGTAGCTCAACATCGGCGTTGCTCGTGCGGCTCTTCAGCCCAGAGTGTGAACCGCAGAACATAGCAGCTTTCGACAGACCTGAACACAAGGCTGCGTAGTTTCATGAAGTTTCAGCTCCCCAGTCCACGAAGACCGTGCATGTGAACTTTGGTGATTCTCTCCAGGGGATCCTCTCTTTGTGTGAGATTTTTGTGAGTAATGTAGCCTTCTCTGAACCTGAAATCCTATTCCCCTCTGTATTTCCTGGACGCCATCATGTTTGAACCTCATGATCTAGTGCCTGTAGCATCAAATTTGGTTCCTGACGCTTTGCAAGTAGAGATGACACTACTGAAACTAGAATCGAGGGACCACGTTTTAAATGGAACAATAATGTAATAATGTGCCCTATTTTCGCCAGCGACTTTGTTTATTTGGTGCACTGTTAAGGTAAATCGGATCAGTGTCGGAGTTGATCTGCCGCTAATCCCGACTCCGTCTTCACCTCGTACACGGTAGGCCGTACGATATAATCTCGTCCTCGGGACGGCGTCAAGCAATCAACGCTTGAATCTCTCGTTTGCCCTTTTCGCGTCCAACAGTCGAGTCGCAATGCAGCTGACGCTGCGCAACTGCTGCCTTCCGTGCCCGCCGTCCCCGGACGCGGACGCGGACGCCGGCGACTATGAGGAGCTGCCGGTGTCGATGCCGCCACACGTGCCGCAGGGACTGGGCAGGGACGACGTGCCCGGTCTGGACGGATGGGAGGAGGGCGCGTACGCGGAGGCGGTGGAGCAGCTGCCGGCGCCCGACCATCACGACGGCGCGGAGGTGACGGAGACGGGCGGCGGCGCCGGAGCAGCGGGGCTGTGGCTACGGGCCGCGTTCGGGTCGGTCTGCAGGATGGTGATTTTGTCCGTCACGCTCTGCGGGCACTTGTGATTGCTGGGTAAAAGATGGACGTAAGAGTAAGACAGATCCGTGCCCGTGTACTCCTACTTGCGTAGCACAGTAGCACAGGCCAACACTGGCGGCCAGTAGATGCGTCTCGACGTGCAGGTTTTACTTGCGCCGCCGCACATGTTGCGATCGTATATCTGGGGAGCCGAGAAGAATCTGTGCTCCAAACACAGACAAGGACGAAAAGCATGGGCATCTCGAGCTGTCGACGGTCGAAAGCCGGCTCTGGAGAGCAACCTCGTGAAAGTCGTGCGAGCTGGAGAAGTAGAGCGCTCATCCATAGTCCATAGACTTTCACATCGGAGCATAGCATTACGCCTATGGCTGATGCGGAAACTTAGACGCTCAATTGCAACATTATCTTAGTACTTTAGCTTCCACTCCATTAGGCCCCGCTTGGCAACCTAGTCAATATTTACCACCGAAAAAATCCACCGGGCCGGATCCTAGTGCACAGTGAATACGTCCGTAACAAAAACGGAGCTGCGGACGTCCGTGACGATTCCGGGCGGAAAAAGGCCAAAACTGGCCCGTGCAGGAAAAGAAAACAGTCATCCAAGTGGCTTTACCAGGCTGGCAAGTAAAATTCCTCCCATCCTTGAATTACCCCCGTATTGGGCTAGAATCCGGCCAACCAAGCGGGCCCTTAGTGTTGTTATTTTTTATGTGTGTGCGTGTGTAGTAATGAGAGTGACCTAATAGACGAGTTTACCATTACCGGCATGGAGGTCCAGTAACCTACCTGAACCAATCGTCCGAGTGCCGGGATCTGTAATGTATTTTTTTCCCACGAACAAAAGAATATGGTACATGTATGCTGTATCTTGAAACCAGCGAGATCAATTTTATTATATTTCAAAACTTGAATGCTGCAAGAGAAGTAGGACAATCCAAACTGAAACCATGTGTTTCGCATTGCACTAGGATCCACGGCTCATGACACATCAATGTCAGTGGCCTTCAATATTGGCTTTGACCCTATCCAACAAATCCTCGACCTTGCTACCACCCACCGATTACTTCAAAAAATTCGAGGCCGTGGTACAATTTTGTGAGCTTCACTTTACGTCGATGGCGCGACGGTGTTTATGGCTTCACTCAAAGAAGACATCCAAAACATATCCAACATTCTTTGGAGCTTTGGTGAGGTTACCGGTCTTTGCACCAACTTTTAAAAAAATTCCGTCGTTCCCTTATCAAACTTGATGACGTTCTTACTTCTTAGGGCCTTCCAGTGGAGCGAACTACCTTCCCCATGAAATACCTTGGGTTGCCCCCTCTCGGTTTGGCGCCTTCGGAGAGTAGATTTTTGGCACCTTGAGGATAAAACGGGAAACAAAATTCCGTCTTGAAATGGGAGGTTCATCAATATGGCTAGTCGTACTACTCTTGTCAAGTCCTTGTTGGCGTCTCAAGCTATTTATTATTGGACGCCGCTCATTATCCCGCGAAAAGTTTGAAACAACTTGAAGAAAATGCAATGGGCCTTTCATTTGTCGGCCTTCGGCAAGGTTACAGGTGCGCAATGCATGTGAGTTCAGTTGGGAGACGGATTGCCGCCCAAAGGAGCTTGGGGGCCTTAGCGTCCTTTCTATTGACAAGTTCTCGAGGGATCTACGCTTAAGGTGGTCGTGGGTTGGGTGGAAAGACCCATCTAAAATTCGGGCCGGCACGGGCAAACCCTTGCACAAAGGTGGATCTTTTCTACACCATCACTCTCGGTGGGCAATGCTAAGAAGAAGCCTTTTTCGGATGCTCCACAGATTAATTGCTCCAAAACGAAGGACATGACCCCCCCCCCCACACACACCCTCTCATTTACTCATCTTCCAAAAGGAAGTGGAATATTTTGAGTGCCATGCTTGCCGATGGATGGATCACCAAAATCAATTTGACCGAGGAGTTTTCATTTGCTCACATGGATCAATTAGTGGATCTTGGGTGCAGCTTCATGGCGTGCATCTTTTCGACAACGTGAAGGATGAGATCACTTGGAATCTTTCGGCAAGCGCCCAATACTCGGGGGGGGGGGGGGGGGGGGGGGGGGGGGAGGGGGGGGGGGAGGGGCTCGGCTTATCAAGCCCAATTCTATGGGGGGCGATTCTTGGTGATATAAGAAAATGGTTTTTCCGAAAATACAATATATTGAGATATATTGTATTTTCGTGACAAAATTTTGCATACTATCTTTTCGTACCATTACATACGTCCCCAAAAAAGAATTCACGTTTTTTAAAGGCCTGAACTTTTCAAGACCAATGCAGAGTATAGTATTGCAGACTGTTTCTCTGCGCTTCATCAAGACCAAGCGAAAATTCTTAGGATTTAAAAATATTTTGTTCCTTAATTAACGAAGTCTGTGGGTCGTAAGGAAAAATGCAGCTAGTCAAGCAGTCGGGAAAAATTCCTTCGCAAAATAAAAACCACTCGAAAAAGCTTTCTTTCGAACCTTTTCTGAATTTTTCCACCGTCTCCCGGCGTCCCCACTCCCCACTATCTCCCACCTCCTCCCCATCCACTCCGCCTGACTCGCTCTCAAGTCTCGACCAAACCACCATCGCAGCAGCGCGCGCGCGAGGCAATGGTGGACCCCGTCGAGCTCGTGCGACGCCTCTGCATCCGGTTCCCTCCGCGGCTGCCGCCTCCGCAGCGCTCCAGGTCACCGTCTGCACAGCCGCGATGCCTCATCAGGGCTGGCCTCCGCATCCCGGGCTCTTCCCTGTCGCTCCGGTGCCGCGCGCTCGACGCCAGCAAGCCGGCGGCGGTCCAGGGGGAGCAGGGCGAGGAGGACGACGACGAGGAGCCTTACTTCTCGGTGACATCGTCGAGGCTGTCGGAGGTGGACTACCTCGGGGAGAGCACCAAGGGGGATTTGAATGTACGACTCGACGCGCTGGGTGAGTTCCGACCTCTGTAATTCTCCTTCTTTGCCAGACCGGGTGTCATGTTGGTCCATAATTGTCCATGATACTGTTGTGGTTGAAACGATCGCTCGTCTAGTACTATGTTCAACAAAAGCATCATGCACGATAGATTATTTTCCCGATGGAGTATAATAATTTAATAATATCATAATTATGCTATAATTAGTAATTACTCGGAAATATTCTTGAATTTTAGGTGGGAATGGAAAGTCAACATTACATGGTCCTATAGAGGAGATAGCTTGGAAAGAAGCGAGAGAAGCTGAAACGTTGCTCAGTGACTTGGGAATTGCAGTAATATTCTACCCCATTAGCATGATTTTCACCTTCCTAAAGTTTGGTATGCTTCATCTATTTCTGTCATGTCCTCTAACATTTATTCTGTAGAACTCTTACTGATGTTTCGGTCCATGTAACATAGAACTTAAGCATAAATATTCCCTAAAAGGATCTATCTGCTTCCTGGCTTCCAGCATGAGCATCACCTCAGTTTATATAAAAAGCCCTGATGAAACAGAGCTTTCATGATTTTTCTCATTCCTGTGGTAGCACTAGTATTAACAAATAAACTAATGGGATTATTAAGCAAGAATGAACGGAGGTAATAGCACATAGCGCCAAAAATGTTCCGTTGCTGTTTTGCCTATTTGAAAGATTCTTAATTAAATCCATATGTTTCTTGGGTTATTAAATACATACCTAATTCTAGTTCAATCAAATAAATTCCTAATTTCACTATAAGTGACTTATCTGGAAGTTGTTTGAAAGTGCTCAATATTTAGTGAAATGTAACTGTAGTGGATACATGATAGTGACAAAACCAAAATATTCCAAGAAATGATGAATATATCATTGCCTAATATGTTAAAATCTGAAGCTGCGTGGTCAACGCTTAACTAGAAATTCTGCACCGTGAACATCATATTTGTTTGCAATTATTGTCTGACTGCTAAGGTTTCATACTTGAACTCACATAGTTTTTTTTTCCTTTTTTGCAAAATCATATCTATCGCGCATCATGATCATGGAGAAACTAGTCAATCTTCCAATGACACAGGATTGCTGTCTATTTGCCAAATGCAGGATCCTTTAACAGTAAGGAACTCTCCTCGTGGAATTTTCTGCACCAGGACGCTAAATCTTCGATCTATTAGTGTCATTGGCTATGACATGGATTATACATTGATTCATTACAACGTGATGGTACTTCAACACCCATTATCTCCATTTTTCTACAAATTAGGAATGCATATGTAGAAATACACATTTCTTGACCTGATATGAGTTGTAATTCTGAAGATAATGTATGTAGGACTAGGAGCGCCACTATGAGTTATCCTTTTTGTAGTTTTTTCTCTCCATAAAGCCTCACATCTTGGAGTAGATAAAGTGAATGTTCTTTGTGCTTTTCACAGTACTTATTATGGTAAATTTCTTAAATTAATCACGTCTTGTGAAAAAATTTAGGCCTGGGAAGGGCGTGCATATGATTATGGGATGGCCAACCTGAAAGGCATGGGCTTCCCTGTTGATGACCTTGAATTTGACCCTGACCTGGTAGTGTACCCGTGTGTTCATCCTTAATAATACCTCAAAAGACATACATTACTCTTAATGATATGACTACTCTTCCACAGGTTATTAGGGGCCTTATTATGGATAAAGTAAAAGGAAACTTGGTAAAAGCTGACCGTTTTGGCTACATCAAGAGGGTCATGCATGGTACCCAAATGCTGCCCACTCGTGCTGTGAGGTAGAAATAGATGAGATATTTTGTCAACTTTCTTGCTCCTGGGAGAATTATAACTCTTGTTAATGCATGTGAATAGTGAAATATATGGACGAGAATTGGTGGACCTGCGGAAAGAACATACGTGGGAGTTCCTAAATACCCTGTTCTCTGTTTCAGAAGCTGTCATGTTCATGCAGGTCACTTACCTTTTCCTGCAACTGATAATTGTCTTGTGTGATTTTCACTTGATATGTAGTTATTTATTTAAATCAACAGCCATCGGTCACATTTGCGTATCATATGAGCTAATGTTGACAGTTGATTTCGAGATAATTTTTTGAGAAGCACAGTACTTGTCAATATCAGTAGAAAACTTGCTAAGAATTGCAAACGTCGTTTAAAATCAGGGAAAATACTATGCTAAGCCCTAGCCTGGTTAAATTTCTTCTTGATAGTTGTTTTATTGTTCTCTTCCATTTGATCCATGAATAATGAGTTTCACAAAACAAAACAAAAAATCCATGAACCATATGCCCTTGTCATCTTTTTTCGAAAAGGGAAACACCCCGGCCTCTGTATCAATTGATGCATATAGCCATTTAATTGCACTATTAAAGTTCAGTTGGGAGTAACATTACATTCTAGGGTCAATGGCTCACTTTCATGTACAGATTAGTATAAAGAAATGATACCATGTGACTATGTGAGGATACAACTACCAGGTTATTGTTATCCTTCCAGTAATAGTGTGGCTTGAGCAGTAATGAATGGGACTGAATGGTATTTGGCTTGCAGTTGGCATCATGATTGAGCATATCCTAAAAAATCTCATCCAACTAGCTTGCCGTGTTAAAAAATTGAACAGTATTTTGTCCCTACTTCATATGCATTAACATGATTAGTCCTGCTTTGATTCATTCAGGAGATACTTACAGTGCTTTCAAAGCAAATAAATAAATAGATAGCAGTGTTATAACCTTGCGCCTATCATAGTAAACATTTTCTCAAGCTTAAATTGAACCATATTATATCGACATTGACATTTGTATTTTTCAGATGGTTGACAGGTTGGATCAGGGATTGTTGCCTGCTGAACTTGGGCCATTGGATTACAAAGGACTGTACGATGTAAGAGCACTTCTGCTTATTTTACATGACCACCTTTGTTATGGGATAACATTTGGAGTCTTTTGGTTTCAGGCTGTTTCCAAAGCACTTTTTAGAGCACATGTAGAAGGTCAACTCAAGGTAGTCTTTGGTAATTTTTATATTACTTACGTGATACTTGTCTTAAAATTTCTCTAGCTGGCTGAATTGTAGAGCGAAATAATGGCCGAGCCAGAGCGATTTGTAGAGCCTGATCCGGAACTTCCTCTAGCTCTTCTAGATCAAAAAGAGGTTAAAAACTGTCAGCTTAAGAGCTCATGGTCCATTTGAAATATTAGAGTCATTATATCGCTCTACTGAATGACTGATTTTTCCTTCTTCAACTCATCAGGCTGGAAAAAGGTTGCTTCTTATTACTAACTCAGATTACCACTATACGAACAAAATGATGAATCATGCATTCAATCGCTTTCTTCCTAATGATATGGGATGGAGAGATCTATTTGAAATGGTGAGTATTAATGACACCTTTATGATGGTAACATTTAACTACGTGTTAGTCATTGCTTGTCATCGTACTCAAAACTTCATGAAGATCAATCTATTCTTTATTAATGTAGGTTATAGTCTCCGCAAGGAAGCCAGAGTTTTTCCAAATTTCGCATCCACTGTATGAGGTTGTTACTAACGATGGATTATTGCGGCCCTGTTTTAAAGCAAATTCAGGTGAAAATTTCAACATTTTTACTGTTGTGATCCAACTTTTATAGAATCTCAGTTACTTATTCTGTTCTTTTTGTACTGTATGAACATGTTCAAATTTCAGGCTGTTGATTTATATGGTAATTTTATTGAAAATTTAGATTTTTATTTATATATGAAAAATAAAAATATTGATGGAAATTACATAATTATTGGAAGACCTATTTTAGATTGACCAAGTGGAATAAAAATAAATAAATCAGTTCATGCTAGGATAGGAATAGAAAAAAAATATGCATACCATTTACCAGAAACTCTAATATATGACTTTACATGAGCAAAGCGCACATTTATAGTACCTAAATACAAGGTCCATGTGCCGGCAATTGCATAAGAGACATGTGCATGTGCGGGTGAGTTTGGGCATTTTTGTTTGGTATTATAAAGCAAGTTTTGAGATTTTCTTGAGCGTACCCTTTTGCAAAAGAATCATGAATCCTTAAGATGATTTGTAGTTATATTTTCATTGTTCATCTACAGATGAGTTAACTCCCTTCGTTGGCCATTTTATGCTTATGTTCCTAGACCATGCAACCTTGATGTCTTGTTTCTGTTGTGTGCATGTGTCTTTCTGATGTACTGGTTTGACCAGAATATTTTTTTTCTGGTGTGGCTGATTTATTAATCTTCCCTTAATTGGGTATTTAGGTGGCTTGTACTCAGGTGGTAGTGCTCAGATGGTTGAGAAGTCTCTAGATATTCATGGAGATGAGATATTATATGTGGGGGATCATATTTTCACAGATGTAAGCCAGTCAAAAGTTCATTTGCGATGGAGGACAGCATTAATATGCCGAGAATTGGAAGACGAGGTTAGGTTGCTCTCTTTTATATAAAACCTATTTCTATACAGTATTTAGTACTAGTATATCACATTCCAGCTATAGGAATATGAGGTAAAAAAAACATTTCTGGAAATTTAACAATTCTGTCACCGGTAACTTCCCTGCATTGCATATTTTGATTTATTGGTTAAACTGCACTATTTTGAGTACAAAATGTGATGCCAAATGATGATGAGACACTTATCTTTAAGACCATTAACCTGTTCATTTGAAATATTTTGTATCCGGTGATTCTGGCTCCTCTGAAACAGGACCCAGAAAAGGACACATTTAGTTATAATGTATGTGTCATGTTGCTGACAGAGGTTTTTTTTTTGTATTCACAGTTTAACGCGCTAATCCAAAGCCATACTCAGAAAGAAAAGCTTGTTACCCTTATACAACAGAAGGAAATTGTGGGAGACCTTTTTAACCAACTCCGCCTCGCTCAGCAGAGACGCACAAATTCACGTCCTGCGCAGGTATTAAGTGTGAAGCTACAGTGCCTTTGCAAGATTTAACATGTTCTATTTTCTTTCGCTCGAGATGCTTGAGAATTTTATACCATTAACAACACAATTTCTGCAATGCACCTGGTGCAGCACAGAAACTATCTTCAGCTTAAGCCAAAAGCAAAGATAGTATCATAATTTTGTTTCCGCTTGTAGGCTCTGAGGTTTTTGTAAGTTCTTAATATGCTTGCGCTAATATGTCAATACTCGTTCCAGACGCTTGCTGCCACTTGTATGAATGATCAGGAGCTTACAGAAAGTATGCAGAAGTTGCTTATAGTTATGCAGAGATTAGATGAAAAGATAGCGCCATTGCTCGAATCGGATGGAGAACTTTTCAATAAAAGGTAAAACAAACACTACTGAGAAGTTTCTATGAGCATATTTTAATATGAGAAGTGCTTCAAAGGTGTGGTTTCCAGAATATTGTTCTACGTGTTGCTTGCAGAAGAAATGCATGTTAAGTTTGATTGCTTAAAATCTCAGGGCATAACTATTACAGTATTTTGCTTCTTATTTATAGTATCTACGATTCCCTTCACTCTGCAAAAAATGTCCAATCTCGTTCATAAATCTCCTGGTGGGTTGCATAAGCGCTAATTGTAGAAAGATGAACTAAGCAACTGTTATTTACTCTTTAAGGTGGGGTTGGCTGTCACGTGCTGGCCTATGGGACAAGAGTCATCTAACCAGGCAAATTGAGAAGTGAGTTGCTATGTTTTTTCATAGTGATGCATATTTTGACACACATTGGGCTTGTTTGTGCAAATATATACAACTATTATTTCCTTCGTTGTAGATATGCTGATATATACACATCAAGGGTCTCAAATTTTCTACACTATACTCCATTCATGTATTTCCGATCACAAGAACAGGTAAATGCACAGCTCCATATAATCTGGTGTCCCATTACCCTGTCACATCCACCATTGTTCGCTGTTCACTGTACTTTTGCTAATCCTTTGAACACCTGCTAGACCCTTGCACATGACGTCCACTCCTATTCACATGGTCAATGACATTGGTGTCGACGAGATTTTTGGATGTTCAATTCACTTCCGGTAGATGAGGTGACGGGAAAACGAATGCAAGTGAGCTGGTTGTGACTGGCAGTGGTTACTGGGCTGCAACAACATCTGGATAGCAGTGCAAGGACTACTGATTCAGGAGATATTGGGATGTGTAAGTAATTTATTGGCCGTGTGACTGTGTAAGTAATTCATAAGCTAGTTGTAAATCGTTAACACGGTCAGAAACTTGGAATAAGCAACATGGTTGATCGCCTGTTTCGGTTTGTTAACAACAATAACGACCAATATGACTTGCAGCGGACGATGTAAAATGTGACAGTCACACAGTGGAAGTGGAGATCCAGTGGGTCATTGTGTAATCTTGTGAAAAATATATGTATAATGAAAAAATTGTGCCTCTAGTTCATGGATGAAATTTCACGGCTCTTGTGCCGCACTAAACTTGTTTTATTTATAATCTGATGTGAAAAAATAGTATGTGGACTCTAAATTTCTGATAGTATTTTGGAGGACTGGTTGTGATACGGATCAACGTGATCCGAGAGGGGTTTTGGCCCAATCTTTCACGGCGAACCAAGAACAACCACAGATAACTTCGGTCGGTGAGCAAATTTGATCTACTCCACGACACGCGCAACAGATCCGAACGAATCAGCAAGCAAAACGAATAATATGGGTGTCCCCCGACATGGGACCTTTTCTGTAATCTCAATCTCAAAACAATTCAACTCTCCTATTACAACGCACCCACCTGGCTATTTATAACAGCATAGCGGACCCTCACGTATTTAACTTGACTCAAAAGAAAACATATGGCCGACTATGACCAGAAAATCTAACCAAATACTCCCTCCGTCCACTTTTATAAGGCTCACTTCTTACTACTGAATGCTAAGAAGTGAGCCTTATAAAAGTGGACGGAGGGAGTAATATTTTTCCTTGCACGTTATCTCAAATTTCCATGCATGTTGGTGGGCCCCAGCCTGTGTCCTGCAGGGATAACAAACTCCACGGTAGATGCATATTCGGCAAACCATTGACAACTTCCGGTGGTCGTGGCCGACTAAAAAAATAGCAATCTTTATTGTCACGTCTCCCTTGATGAGGTTCCTTTTCTAATTGATATGTTGCCTTATTATCTCTCGTGTACGTGCTTGTTCCAAGACATTTTCCCAAGTAGTCAACATGAAGGAAACCTACAACCGTGCATGGTTGCATCGACCCATGTGCATATGTACGTGGATTTGGCTTGGCTTCCAATCTGCTAATTTTGCTCACGTTATTTTCTTCGAGATGAAAATGATTTGGCACAATATTAGATGCTTTTGAACATGAAAATATATCATGTATAGGCGCCGCCATATCATCCTCCCACTGGTAGAAAATAGGCCTACAGTCCCGGTTCACCAGGACTATTAATCCCGTCCGGGCAACCGGGACTAGCTATGCGCGACTAAATGCCCCCCCCTATAGTCCCGCCACTTACGGACCGGGACTAAAAGCCCGTCCACGTGGGCGCTAGGGGTCCGTTGCGGCGGAAGACCTTTAGTCCCGGGTCTTGTGGTTAACCGGGACTGAAAACCTGCGCAGGTTTAGGGTTTTAGGCCCCCTAAACCTGTTTCCTTTTTAATTTGTTTTGTTTTAATTTCAGTACACATATTCATGCATATATATATATATGAAATATCAAACGAGGAGAATTCAATAGGAATATATAATATATATTCAATATCGGGTGACCATATATACAACCTCGAACAAGTTTCCATATTACACAATTAAGATGGACGAGCATACACAAATTCGCACAAGTTTCAAAGTACTTAGGGCTTATACATGCTTATAAAAGTCATCGTCGGTGGACGCATGGAACTCTCCTTTCTTCTGGATGACATGCCTAAGGAAAAATCCTGCTATTTCCTCTTGAATTGGTCGGAAGCGAGCTTCTGGAGTAAGCGCCCTCCGCAAGTTATTGAGACCGTTCCGCGTTTTCTCGTCCTTCTTCCTCTCAGATATTTCTTTCCGTATGTTCTCACAGACATAGTATCCACATAGACCGGTCCCCGGTGGCTGCTTATCCACACCTTTGAGCACATTTTTAAATTTTAGCTCATCTTTGAATTCACCGACATGTTGATGTGAGAGCCGTCTCCAAACTCTACAATGCAAATAAAATTAAATGAACAAGGGAGTTATTAGCTTAGAAAATGAACAAAAGAGACCGATCGATATAGAGCGCAAATGATTGAAAAATAATTACTTTTGCATCATTTTTCTCATGTCGACCCAAAGATTTGTATTTGAATTCATAGAGTCAAGGATGAAAACTATGGCCTGGTGAAGATCAATTTTTAGCAGAATCCAGTGGTACCTGCGGACACATTAGATGCAGAGTCATGCATAATTTATCGATTGGACATACCATGCATGGAGTAAACAAAAGAGAATGGGAACATGAGAGAAACACTCACCCAAAATGGTAAGGAAATAGAATATATCTTTTGGATTCATGCTTTTTAAAAAAATTGTACAAGTCTTTCTCCACGTCTATGGGGTGACGTTCTAACATAGTTCCATTAATGATTTGTGGGTCAATGAACCCAATATCATGGATGAGTCTTACTTTGCATTCCCAAATCTTCAATCTGCATAATAGCGTACGGAACAATATAGTTAGGACAATATATATATATATATATAGTGTAGGCAAATGAAGAACGAGATGAGGTAGAAATAAATCACTTACAGAACGTAGCAACTCAGGATAGATTTGTCGAGCTCACGCATATTGAACAGTTGGAACAATTCACTCAACTCAACTGTTACAGAGTACTTTTTGGTGTGATGCTCCTCTGTATAATCCACATACACATATTCTTTGTCGGTAAAAGTTATGAAATCTTTGTACCAACGTAGAAGACTTTGCATTAGTGGTGGTAGATCCTTTTCCTTCGCAGGCTCGACGAGAGGCCCTTTCTTCACATATTTTAATGCTACATCAGCCACTGGCATATCGTCCATGTCTAAAAAGGCACGGAGAGACATACCGGCCTCGGACGCATTTTGCATGGCAGTAGCTACAGTCAATCCCATTGCTGTCACAGCATTTATGACCTCGGGGTCATGTTCCGGAGCGGCTTTCACTATGAGGGGGGATATCGATTGTTTACTCTGCATCCCGAGCTGGGCAACTTGTTTCCCGCTTTGTATCATTTTTGCTTTTTTTTTCTCCTCCTCCAATATTCCTGCTTGCTTACGAAGTTCAATATCATAGTCTTTAGGCAAATTCTTCACGGATTGGGACACTGTCGATAAAAAATCCGTAGCCCAATAGTCTACAATCGGAGGGAATACTTCCTTGGGCTCAGGCTCCTTTAGCGCCTTCAGTTTGCCCTTCCATTTCTCAACGTCAGCCTTCACGACCAATTTGGTTTCAGCATCACTAAGTTCCCAAGGCCTTGGGGTGAGAGGCTTCAGTGATGGCTCCGGTACCCGTGTGGTCTTAGGTACATAAGGGTCCGGGTTAATAGACCAAGAGCGTGTTCCCTTGCTGCCCGCCTGCTTCTGTTTCTTCGCTGGAGGAGGAATGGGGGGCGACGTCTGCTTATCCTCCGGAGGAGGAATGGGGGGCGACGTCCGCTTATCCTCCGGAGGAGGAATGGGGGGCGACGACGTCTGCTTTTCCTCCGGAGGAGGAATAGTGGGAGACGTCTGCTTTTCCTCCGGAGGAGGAATCGTGGGCGACGGCTGCTTAACCACCGGAGGAGGAAGATCGGGGGACGGCGTCGAATGGCGTGAAGGAGGCGTAGGTGAACCAGCACTAGCACCACCACCACCACCAGCACCTGCACCATCGTAGGGGGGTGGACTTGTTAGCCTTTGCGTCTCGCCTGGAAACACTATGTACTTCTTTTTCCATAGAATGAACTGGCGCTTGACATCTCCAAGTCTTCTCTCCCCTTCGGGTGTAGCTATGTCAATCTCCAGGTCCTCAAACGCTTGGACTATGTCTTCCACCGTGACACGAGCATAGCCATATGGAATGGGGTTGTTGTGATGGAGTGCTCCAGGTGTATAGGGTTAAAGCACTGCCGGTAGCCACCTTCATGGAAATGTTCCCCACGGGATAATGCAGATCACATTCTTTCATCTCCTTTACGTCATCCACGGGGTAGTGAGGCTCCGGTGCACGACTCTCGATCATCGGTGCATTAGCACCTGCAGTCGGGGCCTCCGTGGAAGCCACGCTGCTTCTCCGCTGCTGGCTTCCGAGATCCGTTGCATGTTCTTGATGCGGCCCTGCAGCCGACGCTTTTTCTTTCTCAAGTATTCCCGCCACGACCTTCTTCAGGTCAGAAACTTCCATTGCAAGATTCGCCAGTTCATCTGCAGCCCGGTCCGTACCTCTCCTACGGCTTCTGTAACAGTACGGGTCACCCTCCTGGGAAAACCCTACTTTCCACGGCATTCTGCCTTTGCCTCGTATATGTCCTCCGTGTTCAGGATTTCCGAGGGCAACTGTCAGTTGGTCTCTCTCTCTGTTGAACGTGATCTTGCCCTGTTGAGCTCTGGTCATTGCGTCAACAAGATCTTTTGTGGGAGCAAACTTTTTCTGCCGGTGAACACACTCCCCTGTCTCCGGGTCTAGCGATCCCCCATGCCCGTACCACCACATTTTGGCTCTTTCGTCCCATCCCTCTGTACCTAGACGGATTCCTCTTGCCCTTAGGCCGTCCTCCATTGCCTGCCACTTAGGCGCCGAAACGCGGTATCCTCCTGGCCCCATAACATGATGGTACTGTTTCTTTTCCGCATTAGCCTTATTTTTTGCCGACATTACCTTGAAATGCTCCGATTTATGTTGCGTCACAAATTCTGTCCAATCATCTCTCAGTTTCTCATATTGTCCAGTGAAATTCGGAGTCTTGCCCTGGCTGACATATTCACGGAACAATTTTTTCTTGAAGTTCCGGAATGCTTCGGCCATCTTCTGAAGAGCGAACTCTTTGACTATCCTCCTCCTCTCACGTCCACCCGGAACGTCCTGACCGAATTCATCTTTTTTGTTGTATTCCGGAGGTAGAATGAAATGTGCAATAAGCTTTCTAAACATAATCTTTTTCGTTCTCTTGTCGACATAAGTGAAACCAACACGTGCTTTCTTTGGCTCCTTCCATTCCTGGACGGTGATCGGGACGACGTCTCTAACAATGACTCCGCATTGGTTGATAAACTTTGTGGTGTGCTGTAGGGGCTTGCCGATTTGACTGACTGATTCGATGGTATATATTTCGGAATCTTTCATCTCCTTGGATTTGCCACGCTTTGTCATACTAGATCCGACCGAGGGCTAAAATAAGAAAGAGAGTCGCGCGCGTTAGTCTTTGCAATTGGACCGAGGGCTAAAATAAGACCGAGGGCTAAAATATATACCTCGCCGGAGGTGGTTGTTCTTTGCAATTGGAGATCGTCGTTTGTCGACGGTTGACCTCCGTCATCAATGTCCATTCCTTCACCTCCTTGATCATCGACAATGTCTGTTCCTTCTTCACCTCCTTGATCATCGACAATGTCTGTTCCTCCTTCACCTTCTTGATCCTCAAGGTTCAGATAAGAAGAGATTACATCATCGTCAATGTCTGTTCCTCCTCCGGCTATGATATCTAATATATAACCTTCAGCCTCCTGTTCCGCCGTCAGGTCTCTATTGTCTGCCATATGTCACTCCTGCAGACATGCATGTAGTAAAAATTAATTAAGTATATAGGAGACTTAGCAAATATTGTCGTAGAAAGAGGGAAAAACAGATTGGTAGGGTCTCTCAAAT
Organism: Alopecurus myosuroides; assembly: GCA_028641055.1. NCBI lineage: Eukaryota > Viridiplantae > Streptophyta > Magnoliopsida > Poales > Poaceae > Alopecurus > Alopecurus myosuroides. Next base: position 372,785,268 of record CM054058.1, on the reverse strand, counting down.
GACTTGGAGAACCCCAAAGCTAGGTTGCATTTGCTTTTCTGGTCATTTTGGTATATTATACTTAATATTCTGAATTTATTGAATTAAAACTTACTTTCATTATTTTAATGAATTTAACTCAAATTCAAATATGGTCTCATTTTAAACTTTGTCAAACATGAATGATAATGATATAAACAGATAGCTTACATTTTTGTGAACATTTTGCATTATTTTTCCATATTTTTTGGAATTATAAATTAAAAGTTATTTAATTTAGAAGATTTAATTATGTTCTGTAATTCCATATACAGTGGGCCCCACGTGTCATGATGACGTCATTAAAAAAACTCGTCAACACGTGGCCAGGTGACGTCATGATGACGTCACCCCTGGCGTCACAAGGTGGCCGGCGGTGGCAGTTCAGGGCTCTCGGGTCTCCGGCGATTCCGACGATTCCGGCCACGGGGGAGGGAACGGAGATGGGGAGGAGGCCACTGTGGTGCTCGCCACGGGGGAGGGGACGGAGATGGGGACGAGGCCACACGGCCACTGTTGTCTCGCCGGCGGCGAATCTGGCCGCGGTAGCGAGCGCGAGGGCGGCGCGTTCTCAGTTCGTGGTCGCCGTTCGAGGGCGGCGCGTTCGCGCGTGATTCGTGTTCTCGATCCGTTCGATGGCGTTCGCGCGTTGGATCTAGGGCGACGGCGACGGCCCGCGGGGAACCTACCGGAGAGACGGCGACGGGACGGGGGCGGAGCAGGGTGGAGGCGGTGGAGAGAAGGGCTCGACGACGGCGACGGCGACGGCGATGGAGACGGCGCGGTCCTCTGCGCGGGCGACGGCGACGGGGCAGAAAGACGAGCAGGCGCCGGCGCGAGGGAAGAAGAGGGTTTGTGACTTAGAAAATTTTGGGGCAGGAAGGCATCCACATATATAGTTCCAGCCTTTAGTCCCGGGTGGTGTCACGAACCGGGACTAAAGGTCCCCTGGGGTACCCTCCGCGGGCCTTTAGTCCCGGGTGGTGTCACGAACCGGGACTAATGGTGAAAATTTTCGCGGCTTTCTCGTTCCCGCGCAGAACGAGCCTTTAGTCCCGGTTCGTGACACGAACGGCGACTAAAGGTGGTTATTCGAATAGAAATAATAGATGCGTGCAACCTTAAAAATACAAATAATATATCAGAAAATTCAGAAAAATAAAACTAATTCTTTTTCCAATCTTAAAAATACAAATAATATATCAGAAAATTCAGAAAAATAGAACTAATTCTTTTTCCAATCTTAAAAATTCCCATAGATAAAAAAGGCAGTACATAATGGCAAGAGTGGATCTAAACCTAAACGGAGAGCATAGATGCATGCATGATCTGATATCTGCTGCTAGTCATACTCCTGCCTAGGCCTACGACATGAGAAAATTCAGAGCCCAGGACTGGGCCTGAGGGTAGCGCAGGCGGGGGTTATCGCCGGCCCTGATGTAGTCCATGACGCTCTGTAGAGTCCGGCCGGACCACCATAGCCGACGACCGGCCTCGTGAAAGTTCCCAGGAGGCAGGCCGTCCTCCTCATACCTGGCGAGCGCCCTCTCACGCCGATTGATGAAGAAGGCATCCCAAGTATGTTGGTTATCGGGATGCCAGCTGGGATCTCTCCGCTGCTCCGGCGTGAGCTCGTTGTAGTAATGGTTCGTGATGGCCGCCCGACGTGCCACACCTTGAGGAAGAGGAGGGACCGGCACTCCTCCGGCGCTCAGCATCCAACCGGCGGGAACACTGTAGCCGGGCGGGCAGGGGTAGTTCGAGGCGGAAAGTTTTCTGTTTTTAGTAAAAGTTTGGTACAATAAATTAATTAGAGATAATATAATTCAAAATGATCCATTAAACATGATCCATTCAACAAAGTTTGGTACAATAAATTATTACACATCAATTCTTTCCTTGTGTCCCCGCTTTCTTACGATTTGGACGTATCCATGGAGCATCCTCATCATTTAACTTAATGCTTGGGTCAGAGTTCACTTTGAAGGGCGGAATTTCACCAAACATATTATAATCTTCTGACATGTCTGTCTTGTCCTCCACTCCCACGATGTTTCTTTTCCCTGAAAGAACAATGTGACGCTTTGGATCATCGCATGATGCACTGATCGTTTTCTTATCTTTCCGTTTCCTCGGTTTGCTACTCATGTCCTTCAAATAGAAAACCTGAGCGACATCTTTGGCTAGGACGAATGGTTCGTCAAGGTAACCAAGATTGTCGAAATCCACCATTGTCATTCCGTATTGCTCGTCCACCTTTACCCCACCTCCTGTTAGCTTGAACCATTTGCACCGGAACAAAGGGACCTTAAAATAGGGTCCGTAGTCAAGTTCCCATATCTCCTCTATGTAACCATAATATGTGACCTTTTGCCCAATCTCGGTTGCTGCATCAAAGCGGACACCACTGTTTTGGTTGGTGCTCTTTTTATCTTGGGAGATCGTGTAAAATGTATTCCCATTAATCTCGTACCCTTGGAAAGTCGTGATAGTCGAAGATGGTGTCTTGGCCAACATGTACAGCTGATCTTCAACATCATTGTCATTCATTAAATGTTTTCGCAACCAACTGCCGAAAGTCTCCATGTGGGCCTTTCTAATCCATGATTCAGGCTTCCCCGGGTTGTTCGAGCGTAAAATATTCTTGTGTTGCTCGAAGTACGGAGCCACCAAGCTCGAATTTTGCAGAACTGTGTAGTGTGCTTCAGTCATAGAATGACCGTCCATACATATCGTTGATTTCCTTCCGACCGTGCCTCTTCCACTTAGTCTCCCCTCGTGCCGCGATTGAGGAATACCAATCGGCTTAAGGTCAGGAACATAGTCAATACAGAACTCAATTACCTCCTCATTTCCATAGCCCTTTACGATGCTTCCTTCTGGCCTAGCACGATTACGAACATATTTCTTTAATACTCCCATAAACCTCTCGAAGGGGAACATATTGTGTAGAAATACAGGACCGAGAATGGAAATCTCTTCGACTAGGTGGACCAGGAGGTGCGTCATAATATCGAAGAAGGATGGTGGAAACAGCAACTCAAAACTGACAAGACATTGGACCACATCGTTCTGTAACCGTGGTAGATCTTCTGGACTGATTACCTTCTGAGAGATTGCATTGAGGAATGCACACAGCTTCACAATGGCTACTCGAACATTTTCCTGTAGGAGGCCCCTCAAAGCAATCGGAAGCAATTGCGTCATAATCACGTGGCAGTCGTGAGACTTCAGGTTTTGGAACTTTTTCTCCGCCATGTTTATTATTCCCTTTATATTCGACGAGAAGCCAGACGGGACCTTCATACTGCTCAGGCATTCAAAAAAAATGACCTTCTCTTCTTTCGTAAGAGCGTAGCTGGCACGACCTTGAAACCATTCCGGATGCCGGTCATCTGGGTCTTTCAAAAGTTGTTGATCCCGCCGTGCTTCCTTTGTATCCTTTGTCTTCCCATACACGCCCAAGAAGCTTAGCAGGTTCACGCAAACATTCTTCGTAACATGCATCACGTCGATTGCAGAGCGGACATCTAGGACTTTCCAATACTGTAGCTCCCAAAATATCGATTTCTTTTTCCACATGGGTACGTGCCCGTCAACTCCCTGCGGAACTGATTGTCCGCCAGGACCCTTTCCAAAGATGACATTCAAATCCTTGACCATATCAAATATCTCATCTCCAGTACGTTCCGCAGGCTTCGGCCGGTGATCTGCCTTGCCGTTGAAATGCTTGCCTTTCTTTCTTACGTTATGATTTCGGGGAAGAAATCGACGATGACCCAGGTACACGTTCTTCCTACAGTTATCCAAAAATACACTTTCAGTCTCATGTAAGCAGTGCGTGCATGCTTTGTATCCCTTATTTGACTGTCCAGAAAGGTTACTGAGAGCAGGCCAATCGTTGATGGTTACAAAAAGCAACGCTCGTAGGTTAAATTCCTCTTCTTTGTGCTCATCCCACACAGGTACACCAGGTTTGCCCCACAATTGTAAAAGTTCATCAACTAATGGCCTTAGGTACACATCGATGTCGTTGCCGGGTTGCTTCGGACCTTGGATGAGCACTGGCATCATAATGAACTTCCGCTTCATGCACAACCAAGGAGGAAGGTTGTAGATGCATAGAGTCACGGGCCAGGTGCTATGGCTGGAGCTCTGCTCGCCAAAAGGATTCATGCCATCAGTACTTAGACCAAATCTTATGTTCCTTGCGTCAGCTGCAAAATCTTTGAACTCTCTGTCGATCTTTCTCCATTGCGTTCCATCAGCGGGGTGTCTCAACTCCCCGTCGGACTTACGGTCCTCTTTGTGCCATCGCAACAACTTGGCATGATCTTTGTTCCTGAACAGGCGTTTCAACCGAGGTATTATAGGAGCATACCACATCACCTTGGCGGGAACCCTCTTCCTGGGTTTCTCGCCCTCAACATCGTCACCAGGGTCATCCCCTCTGATCTTATAACGCAATGCAGTGCATACAGGGCATTCATTCAAATCCTCGTATGCACCGCGGTAGAGGACGCAGTCGTTAATGCATGCATGTATCTTCAGAATCTCTAAACCTAGAGGGCACACAACCTTCTTTGCTTCGTACGTACTGGTGGGCAACTCGTTATTCTTCGGAAGCATATTCTTCAAAATTTTCAGCAAATTTTCAAATGATGAGTCAGCTACACCTTCCCGTGCCTTCCATTTCAGCAAATCCAGTGTGGAGCCCAGCTTTTTCAGACTATTGTCGCATCCTGGGTACAGTGACTTCGTGTGATCCTCTAACATGCGATCCAAATGCTCCCTCTCCTTGTCAGTTTCGCAGCGTCTCCGTGCATCAGCAATGGTCCGACCAAGATCATCAGCGGGCTCATCATGTGCCTCTTCTTCACCTTCACCAAACCCTTCCCCACCTTCAGCATCATCCTCCATGAAAGTATCACCGAAAAGGTCATGATAGTTGAAATCGATATCATCCTCTTCTTCATCTTCTTCCATTCTAACCCCTCTTTCTCCATGCTTGGTCCAACAATTATAGCTTGGCATGAAACCGTGCCGAAGCAGGTGCATGTGAACGACTCTTGAGGAGGAGTGACCCTTCTCATTCTTACATTCAGCACATGGACACATAATAAAACCTCGCTGTTTGTTCGCATTTGCCACTACGAGGAAATCTTTCAAACCCGTAGTGAACTCACCGGAGAGTCGGTTACCGTACATCCATTGCCGATTCATCTGCATTATTATTATATAAAGTATATAATTAACCATCATGCATCTGTTAAACTAACTAGCTAGCTGGAAATAATACAAATCATGAAAGGTTCAAGTTGCTAACCGCGATCACGGAGGTAAAATAAATGAAAACGCTCAAGTGTGTTTCATGCTATGGGGCATTTCATCGAACACCTTGTGTGCATAGTAGGAACCAAAAGCATACCCACCACCCCCTTGTGAATATTGTGAGCAAATGTGGCCAAGTGCAGCGAGGTGAGTCCTATATATAGGGATGGGCCTTTAGTCCCGGTTCACCTGGACAACCGCGGCTAAAGGCCGTGGGGCCGGCCCGAGGACCTATTAGTCCCCGTTGGTCTGGCCAACCGGGACTAAATCCCCTCCCCTCCGCCAGCTGTGGGCCGAGCGCGCTGGGCCCAGACTATTGGTCGCGGGTCTCGTCCCGAACCGTGACTAAAGACCCCTATGGTCGCGGGTCCATTATTTTGGGGACTAATGGGGGCGTACCGAAGGCCTATTTTCTACCAGTGTCCTCCCCTTCAGGCGAAACCGTCCTCGGTTTCGAGTAATCCTCCGCAGCCAGAACATTATTAGCAAGCTGCACGTCGACAATAGAAACATCAACAATAGTTTCGGTTCCTTTAGTAGGCTGAATCGGTGTACTACAAATTAGAGCAGCTTCGGCTTCTTTCTTGTTTGCTTTCTCTTCCTCGTCCTTTTGTTGCACTCTGCCATCTCTCCATGTTTTGAATAGAGTCATATCCATGGATAACAAATTATACTTCACTCGACCACATCTAACAACATATTTATAGTATCGATTTGTGTGATCGAGGCAAGGAACTGCTCCTTGTTCTTCATACCATGGTTTTCCCAGAAGAAAATGACACGAGACCATGTTAACTGGCAGAATATCGCAGCAAACCTCTCCAAAAAAATTGCCCATACTAAACCGTACCTTGGTCTGATGGGTAACAGTAAATTTGTTGAAACCCCAACACAGAAAATATGGTTGTGGATGTAGCGTCATCAACAATCCTAACTTCTCCACCATCTCGATGCTGGCAGCGTTGATCGAACTCCAGTGGTCAATTGTCAAAGCACACGCTCTATCCTGCACAATTGCCTTTGTGTGAAACAGTTTATCGTTCAGGCCTCTCTCTTCGAGCCGAAAACCCGTTGACATGACGGACATATCATCCATAGTACTCGGCCAAAAGTAATAGCTGCGGCAAAATATTGTTTCTTGACAAAATAACTTAGTCGACTGTGGAATTCAGCAGTCACGGCTGTGCGAGTCTTCAATCCGAGGCAAATATCTAAACCAATCCTCCTACTAGTACTACTCGGTAGCTAGTACCAAAACTGCAAGCAGTAGGACAAAACACACCCAGCAGTCCACGTGCAATCCTGCTGTACGTCAGGTACATGCAACACTATATTTGGACTTCTTTTCTAAGTCCTTAATAATCACCTGTGTCAACAAGAGCGGAGCAATCAAGGCTTTGGTGCAGCTTTTACGCAGCAAAGAGACAAAACCGCTGAGTTGGCGGCGCACGCCTCCGGCAGAAATTCAGCAGATACACGAGCAACACCGCTGTCTTGGCTTAATTTGAAGGCCTTCGATAAAAAATTCTCAAACGCTGGTGCGGTTGCAAGATCGCCTCCGCAAGCAACTCGTGGATGAACACGAACCTCTCCGGCTACTCCTCCGTCGTTAAAATCGTAACTCTCCAACGGATAGCAATCTCAACAAGATGAACGCCGTGAGAAACCCGACGCTCTGATACCAAGATGATACGGATCAACGTGATCCGAGAGGGGTTTTGGCCCAATCTTTCACGGCGAACCAAGAACAACCACAGATAACTTCGGTCGGTGAGCAAATTTGATCTACTCCACGACACGCGCAACAGATCCGAACGAATCAGCAAGCAAAACGAATAATATGGGTGTCCCCCGACATGGGACCTTTTCTGTAATCTCAATCTCAAAACAATTCAACTCTCCTATTACAACGCACCCACCTGGCTATTTATAACAGCATAGCGGACCCTCACGTATTTAACTTGACTCAAAAGAAAACATATGGCCGACTATGACCAGAAAATCTAACCAAATAATATTTTTCCTTGCACGTTATCTCAAATTTCCATGCATGTTGGTGGGCCCCAGCCTGTGTCCTGCAGGGATAACAAACTCCACGGTAGATGCATATTCGGCAAACCATTGACAACTTCCGGTGGTCGTGGCCGACTAAAAAAATAGCAATCTTTATTGTCACGTCTCCCTTGATGAGGTTCCTTTTCTAATTGATATGTTGCCTTATTATCTCTCGTGTACGTGCTTGTTCCAAGACATTTTCCCAAGTAGTCAACATGAAGGAAACCTACAACCGTGCATGGTTGCATCGACCCATGTGCATATGTACGTGGATTTGGCTTGGCTTCCAATCTGCTAATTTTGCTCACGTTATTTTCTTCGAGATGAAAATGATTTGGCACAATATTAGATGCTTTTGAACATGAAAATATATCATGTATAGGCGCCGCCATATCAGGTTGAATTAATATCCTTGACATTGCAATATGAATGCCTCTAGGTATTAAGACATCTGCGGAGATTTATCTGAGAGCAGCCCGAGAGGCTCTAACTTCCACTATTCTAGACGTAATGAAATGACTATGAGTTATTCTCTTGTTATTGAACCTTTTGATTGTTGGAGTTTTGACTTTATGGGTTCGTTTCCTCCTTCAAATGGTTATATTCATATACTTGTTGCTGTTGATTATGTTAATAAATGGGTAGAAGCTATACCTACAAAGAGTTCTGATGGTGAAACCTCTTTAAAAATGCTTACAAATGTTATTTTTCCTAGGTTTGGTGTGCCTAGATATCTTATGATTGATGGAGGTTCTCACTTATTCATGGTGGTTTTAGAAAAACTCTTACTAAATATGATGTTAATTATATAATTGCCTCAGCTTATCATCCTCAAACCAGTGGGCAAGTTGAATTATCAAATAGAGAAATTAAATCTATCTTGCAAAAGACTGTTAACAAATCTAGGAAAAATTGGTCTGATAAGTTAAATGATGCTTTATGGGCTTATAGAACTGCTTATAAAAATCCTATGGGTATGTCTCCTTATAAAATGGTTTATGGAAAAGCTTGTCACTTGCCTTTAGAATTAAAACACAAAGCTTATTGGGCAATGAGAGAACAAAATAGAGATTTTAAATTTGCCGGTAAGAAAAAAATGCTTGACTTGAGTTCTTTAGATGAGTGGAGAAGTGAAGCCTATGAAAAATGATAGACTCTTTAAAGAGAAAATTAAACAATGGCATGATAGGAGAATTCTTAAAAGAGAGTTTCATGTTGGTGAGAAAGTTCTATTGTATAGGTATTGTCTTAGATTTTTTGCAGGAAAATTACTCTCAAGATGGGAAGGACCTTATGTTATTGAAGAAGTGTATCGTTCGGGTGCAATCAAAATTGCTTCCCACAAAGATAACACTACAGGTGAATGGGCAAAGACTCAAATATTATATTTTTGGAGACTCTTATGATGAAGATGTTGATACTGTTCAAGTGGTGACTCCGAAAGAGTTTATTCAAGTGTCGAGTCCATTTTCGAATAGGTAACAGTTCTGTTAAGAAAAATTTCGCATATTACTTTCCAACTTATATTTATGTTATTTATGGAAAATATGAAAAATAATGAGCCGAAAAGGGGTAGGAGTCAGTTCCTGAGGGCACCACACCACTTGGTGGCACGGGCCCACCCCTGGCCGCACCACCACATGGTGTAAGCGCCCCGAAGCCCCTCTCCGACCCGTTTTCGCCTTGCACTTTCCTTTTTTTACATAGATTTTTGCTATATAATCCCCCAGATCCCCGAGGTTCGTATATCGTTTTCTCGTCGTGTTTTCGTTTCGATCTGTTTCTGTCAGATTTCAACTTCAGATTTAGAGCCACAATGTCCTCTTCCGGGCCTCCCAATGACAGTTTCTTCGTGAACATCGTCAACCCGTACATGAACGAGATGAAGATGCATCCCAAAGAGTTGTTGCTCAAGGATGGGGAGGTGCAGAAATAAGATGTTCAGGGTCCTAAAGGAGAAGGCATTCTGGAAGCCAGGATGGAAGAGCTGGAGCAAGAAGTCTTTAGGTACAAGAAGATGGCGGAGCGTGAAGTGGACATCATCCACAGAATAAATGCAGAACTCATAGATGAGCACAAGAAGGAGACTACCAAGCTTTGGGAGGAAATATTCTCGCTCCACGAGGCCACCAATAAATTACAAGCACAACTCTACGACGTGCAGAATCAAAACTGTGAGTATGAGATCAGGTTTAAACGTATAAGTGTTGCTGCCAGTTTCAGGATATCGGAGACCAAGTCATCATTTGTTGATGGGGATCCTTTACCTTGGAAGTCTCATGATGGGAAGGATTCACCATCACCACGGAAGGTGTAATTCATCATTGGTATTGGCATCCCCTTGGCTTGTTACAAGCTTGGGGGAGTGTCGCGGTATTACACCTTTATCTTTCACATTTTTACCTTTTAGTAGAGTCATATCATGAGTAGAGAAGTTATCATATAGGATGGTTTGAAGTATGGAAGTATCTCTCCTTTAGTTGGTTATCGATGTATCGCTTGGTGTGATTTGCTGTTATGGAATATTAATGAGAAGTTTTATCATTTACTTTCTATGCACTTTATTTTAGTTTGCAATTTCTGCTATATGATTGATCTTGTTGTCAGTATTGGTATCAATATGGGCGCATCAAGTTAATATATTTAGTTTTGGCAAACTTAGCTTTGGTCAGTAGCAACAATACTTTGAGGCTTAATTAGAAAAGAGGGAGATGCGTGTAGATATATTGTTCCATGATCTTTCTGTCTTATTGGCTCATAAGCTTAGTATTCTCAAGTTAAGATCGTTTGTACTTCCAAGGAAGATTGCATGATTGTTTCTATCACATGTATATTTGCTTGTTTTCCCTCAACTCTTATGCTTGCTACCCAGCCTTACTAGCCAAAAACATGAACTCAGAGGGAATGCTTCTCGTGCATCCAAACCTTGACCCAAAAATCATGCCATTTGTGTCCACCATACCTACCTATATGTGGTATTTAACCGCCACTCCAAGTAAATTTCTCATGTGCTAACTTTAAAACCTTCAAAATTATACCTATTTTGTGCCCCTATTTTAGCTCATGAGGACGTTGGTAAACGGTCTTATTTTACTCAATGATTGGACTTTACACACATGGACTAGTGGCACATCCGCTTATCCAACTGCTTGAAGAGCTGGCAACGGGGTTCCTAGCCCCAAACTTAATTACTATAAATTCTCTTCACTCTTTTTACCCTTGATTTATCAGCCAAACCATAATTGTGTAAAAAAAGAAGAAGAGGGATTATCTACTACCCCAGTAGCGTCCTTCAATGGGAGTCGCTCTTGTAAGATCTAGTTGGCTTGTGACTTAATGTACTGTTTGCTTGCTGATTCGTTGACATAGACATACACCTCTCTCAAAATTGTTTTCGTCACTTCTGTTTATCAAATAAAAAGCTCTAGCACATGAGTTAATCTCTGCTTCCCTCTGCGAAGTGCCTATCTTTTACTTTTATGTTGAGTCAGTAAACCTACTTCTTTCTGTCCTAAGCAAGCATTTGAGTTGCTGTGATCCAAACTTTTATACGTTGATTTCTTCAATCATGTCTTTTATCCTTCCTTGTTTAGTACAATGTTGTTATCTAAATGAATATCACTTTGAAAGTTATCAATGACTGCAAAGAGACTGTTATGATTGAGCATGTTAAACTCTGCAATATAAGCTCTAATATAGAGTCTCTGATCAAAAGATAAGCACAATCTGTTAATTGTTCTCTGACCAAGAACAAAGTTTGTCATCACCAATTATGATTTCCTTTTTGCACCTTTATTGTTACTCCCTCTACTAGTTTCAAGTTGAGTTATACGAGAGGAAGTTTCTGTCTAGAATGACTTGTGTGTTGATAAATGTGATGCTTCTTGTCCGTATTTTATTTATCGCTACTAATTATGGGGTTGCCGGAGTGACAGAAACCTAAACCCCCGTTAGGAAACCAATGCACGAGAGAGTGTAGAATCCCGGAGTTTAAGTTGTGGCTAGATTTATCTTAATTACTTCTTATAGTTGCGGATGCTTGCAAGGGGTCTAATCACAAGTATGTATTAGTCCTAGTTGGGCGGTGCATTAGCATAGGTTCATCCACACAACATCTATTAAAACAATAAGTATTAATCAACTGTATGAAACGAAAGCTTTTGACGAAGTTCCCATGTGTCCTCGAGAACGTTTGGTAATCATAAGTAAACCAACCGGCTTGTCCTTTGATCTAAAAAGGATTGGGCCACTCGCTGCAATTATTATTACTGTCTTTTATTTACTTGCACTTTATTTATCTCCTATATAAAAAACTACCAAAAATTTCTTTGCTAGTGTTTATAGTGAATCCTCTATCCAACATGCTTGTCAACACCTTCTACTCCTCGTTGGGTTCGACACTCTTATTTATCGAAAGTACTACGATACACCCCCTATACTTGTGGGTCATCACATCTTAAAACGATCAAAGAATTTCCCAGCTTCTATAGCAACATAACCAAATTCTTTAAGGAATGTTTCCAAAATAAAATCTCTTTTTTCAATATTTTCAACATCGTTTAGGTTAAGAAATATTTGCTGCATTATGGGGTTAAGGTTAACAAACCTAGCCTCTAACATATGAACCAAGGAAGCTGCAGCAGTTTCATAACTTGGAGCAAGTTCTACTATGGATCTATCCTTAAAATCTTCATGCTTACTAACATGATTAAAGAATTCTTCAATGTCATCCTTTCCAATTATAGAACCACTACATATTGATAAATCTTTCAGAGTAAACTTAGGGAGTAACATTATGAACTAAAAGCAGAGTAGCAAAAAATAACAACTATTATAGGAACTAATTTTTTTGTGTTTTTGATATGAAGAAGAAAAGAAGACAAAATAAAGTAAAATAAGCAAAACAATAACAAAGTAAAGAGATTGGATGTGAGAAACTCCCCTTGCAGAAATCCTCTTCCTCCCCAGTAATGGCGGCAGAAAACTTGATGGAGCCTAAACAAGCTCGTTGGGAGACCCCACGTGTAAGGTATGAAGAGTACATCAACAAGTTTTCCCTCAGAAAGAAACCAAGGTTTAATCGACCAGTAGGAGAAAGATATCACTTCTGAAGGTTGTTGACAGCTGATGTTGGCAGGGCGCACTACCAGGCTCAGCAACAACATGGAATCTGCACACAACACAACCAAGATACTTTTCCCCAACGAAACAGTGAGGTTGTCAATCTTACCGGTTTTGCTGAAAACAAAAGATTAGACGTATAGTGTGGAAAATGGTACTTGTTTGCAGTGAATAAAAGTAGAATAATGACTGCAGTAAAAAGAACAGTGCTTCCAGCAGGTTGTATTATCAATGTAAAAGAATGGACCAGAGGTCCACAGTTCACTAGTGGTGTCTCTCCATAAAATATAGATAACATGCTGGGTAAACAAATTACAGCTGGCCAATTGACAGAAATAAAGGCTGCATCGTAGTGCATATGCAAGACATGATGATTACTATGAGATTTATGTGGGAATTACAACATGATACGGAGACCATAATCCAACTGCATCTATGACTAATAATCCACCCTCAGAACGTCATCTGAGCAAACTTTGGGTATTAAGTTGCAAGCAACAGATTATTGCATTAAGTAAAGTGCGTAATGTAAATAATAAAATTATCCTTAGACAAAGCATTGTTGTTTTCTCCCTAATGGCAACAACACATCCCCATCTGTCACGTTTCTGTCACTCGAGCACATATGTAAGGGAGGCACGAACCCACTATTGAGCATAAATACTCCATGTTGGAGTTACAAGCATCAACTTGGCTAGAGCATCTACTAGTAACAAATATGAAAGATCACAAATAACATAAACATGATAGATCTATAATCAACTTGACGTAGCATTCAATATTCATCGGATCCCGGCAAACACAACATGTAGCACTACAGATAGATGATCTTGATCATGTTAGACAGCTCACAAGATCTAAACATGGTGGCATAAAGAGAAGAAGACAACCATCTAGCTACTGCTATAGACCCGTAGTCCAAGAATGAACTACTCACTTATCACTCCGGAGGCAGGCATGGTGATGTAGAGCCCTCCGGTGATGATTTCCCCTCCCGCCAGGGTGCCGGGAGAGTTTTAGAACCCTCCCAAACTAGGGTTGACGACGATGGTGGCTCCGAAATTTTTCGTGGATGGAGGCTCGTGTGTTTAGGGTTTTCCTAGGGAAGAGTATATATAGGCGAAAGAGAGGTCGGTGGGCGCCCGAGGGGCCCACACCACGTGGTGGCGCAGCCAGGGGGCGCGCCGCCCTATGGTGTGGCCACCTGGTGGCCCCCTCCGGGTCTCCTCCGGACTCCGTGTACGTGACAGAAAAATAGGACCCTGTGATTTTGTTTCGTCCAATACCGATAATATTTTCAAAACAATTTTTCTGAAACAAAAAACAACAGAAAACATGAATTAGCGTTGTGGCATCTTGTTAATAGGTTAGTCTCAGGAAATCCATAAAAATGCTATAAAGTGTATAGAAAACATGTAGCAATTGGCACGAAAACAACATGAAACATCAGAAATTATAGATACGTTTGAGACATATCACGGTCCATAGGGTCGAATCCCGCACGGTCGGTACTACCGTCCGTTGAGCCCGGTACTACTGCTTGAGCGGAAGTACCGCGGATGGTACCGCGACTGATGCCGCTTCGAACCAGTGACCTTCTGTCCCGTGGTCGGTCAACATCGGTACCAACCCCGGAACCAAGTCTGGTACTACCGCGTGAACGGAACTACCGGGGCTGACCCCGATACTACCAGCTCCTTAATCTTCTAGCATATGTATCTTCATTCTTTCTTCATAATGATGATGTGTTGAAGGTAAACGTGAATGTTCACACAAAATCCTTCTCCAAGACATACTTACAATATGATCAATACTATCGTGACCATTCTTCTTCTTGATCATATCAAATATATTCACTATAAGAAATGATCTCGATGGCATCCAACCTTGAATCCAACACATGGAGTCCAAGTGATGCTAATGGACAAACTTATAAGAGTATTTCAATGCAAACATTAGTCTATAAGAATTGACATTAATTATCAAAACCACACTTGGGGACACCATGCACTTTCAGGGGGCAGGAGGGGCCGGCCGCCATAGCCCCCCCAGTCTACGCATGTGCAATCAGCAAAGCAATCACCAGAGGCGCCATTTGCATGCTACAAGTTCTTCTGCGTCTCAACGAAGAACAAAGGCGAAACATTAGACAAATAGTCTACGAATTGGAATTTTTTATCGCTCTACTTGGTTTTTTTTTGGGCCTGGGGCCTTTTCTCTTTTAGCATCGGGGACAGTTAAGCAGTGGTGGACCACATCGAGGTAGAGCACGAACGCCGGTTTACGAATTGTCTTTTTATTTTTTTCTTAAGATGGGACTAGCGATCAACCGATGAATATAGCTTGCTTGTAGTAGCATGTAAAAAAAGGAGCATGCACAATCTAACATGCTTGTAGCTGTATTTCTTTTTTTGCAATTAAAGAGAGATTCTATAAATGATCAGGGTGAGGGTAGTCGGAGTTCATCGCCTCGGCGATAACTCCAGGTACATCATGCAGCCGAACTGCCGTTTTCCCCTCCACTCTCCCTGATCTAGCTAAGCCATGACTCGCAAAGTTTACCTCACGGCTAACCTTTCTAATGATAATCTCTCTTTCACTAAACCTCTCACGGATGGAATTGATTCTTATTGCATGGTGGGACATGTTCAGAGAATTTTCATGTATTAGCTTGATCGCCTCTGCGCAATCAGACTCGAGGATGATGGGCTTCGTCGACCAGTGAGTAGAGAGTTCTATCCCTTCCTCAATCGCTGCAAGCTCGGCCTCCAGTGCGTCCTCACACTCCTTCGGCTGCCTAGAGGCTGCGAAGATTAGCTCCCCACGCCAGTACCTAAGAATCATGCCAGCTCCAGCTCTCCCATCAACCGAAAAATCTCCATCAACGTTTATCTTGTCCGCGCCCACATCAGGTGGAATCCACTTCCGCGTCCATCCTCCCAGTGCCTCTCCTGTTTAAATCCACGTTGTGTTGAGATAACATTCTTACCTTTCTCTATATTAATCACCTTATGTTGTCGGATCAGCAACAACGAGTCAAGATAACTCATGAGGAAATGTTTTGAGCTTTCCACTGGAGCTGGCTGTTTTTGGTGAGTTATCTCATTGTGATTATGCCACAGGGTCATGAGAAGCATGGCACGCTGGGTCTCATTCAGTGTATGGAGTGTATACATAAACCAATCAGGATTCTGGCTGAACATCGAATCTTCCTTAGGCATGTTCCATACCTCCCGCATAGCATGCCACAAGGCAGCTACATGCAGACAGCTACACAAGGCATGAAAAGTGGTCTCCTCCTTGCAGCCGCAGATCAAACAATTAGCAATCACGTCCATCTTTTTTCAGCAGAAATTCACCTGTGTGGCCAGAGTATCGCGAGCAAGCTTCCATGCAAAGATCCTTACCTTGGGCGGCACGGCACATTGCCAGATAAGCTTCTAGTCAGGGTGGTCACCATTAGGTCTGTCGCTCGTGGATTGTCGGCCACGACCCCAAATGCTCCTCGAAGGCAAGCTTGTATGCGGTACAAACAGATAACACGCCACATCGGTCTGGGTTCCAGGCAATGGAATCCTTCTCATTTCTTTTGGAGCATCGGATCTTCATAATGTCTTGTACATCAATCGGCCAGAACCAGCGTTGCACCAGCTCCACATTCCAAGAGCCATCAGGATTTAGAAAGTCAGCTACCCATCGAAGTCTGCATCTGCCCTGTTTTGTGATTGGCTTGAGACCTTTATCACTCGGAATCCAGGGATCACGCCATACTCGAATACTTGCCCCATTGCCAACCCGCCACACAATGCCTCTTTTGAGCACCTCAAGACCATTCAGTGGCGCGCCATGTTGCCAAGGCGTTCCCAGAGAACACGGTGTCGGTGAGCATCCCATTAGGGAAATACTTAGCCTTCAGTACCTGTGCACACAATGTATCCGGGCATTGGAGAAGGCGCCATGCTTGTCAAGCCAGAAGGGCCTGGTTAAACATACGCATATCACGGAAGCCCATCCCGCCTTGCTCTTTTGGCCTTAGCATGTTGTCCCATGCGACCCAGTGCGTCTTTCATTTACCATTTTCCGCACCCCACCAGAAGTC
Source organism: Alopecurus myosuroides (assembly GCA_028641055.1). NCBI lineage: Eukaryota > Viridiplantae > Streptophyta > Magnoliopsida > Poales > Poaceae > Alopecurus > Alopecurus myosuroides. The sequence continues at coordinate 372,768,644 of CM054058.1, read as the reverse complement.
ACGTATAAGCTTTGTGAGGTCATCAAGCAGGCCAAAAGGTAACTTAAAGACCCCCATCACATACACCGGGATGGCTTGTGCTACAGCTTTAATCAATACCTCTTTGCCGCCTTGTGAAAGATAATTTTCTCCCCGCTGTAGAATCCTTTTAACTAGCTTTTCACGGAGGTTTTGGAATCTTCCTTTATTCATCCGTCCTTCCGGAGTAGGGAGTCCCAAGTATTTTGACTCAAACGTCTCCTGTGTGACTTGAAGGATATTTTTCACCATGGCGTGCCTGTCCTGGTCATACGAGGCGCCAAACGTAATAGAGCACTTGCTCGGATTTATCAATTGACCTGTGCTATTAGCATACTTTTCCAAAACAAATTTGACTCTTGTTGCCTCTTCCCCGTCAGCTTTGAAAAAAAAGCAAACTATCACCGGCAAACAAGAGGTGCGAAACTCCCGGGGCGCGACGACATACTTTCAGCGCATTTATATGTTGCTCCTGTATCTTCTTGTGCAACAAAGCCGAGAGCCCATCAGCAACAAAAAGGAATAAGAAGGGGGTAGAGGGGATCACCTTGTCGAAGACCTAGAGAAGGGGAAACGAATCCAGTAGGGCTCCATTAAATTTAACCGAGTATCTCACAGTGGTGATGCATGACATTATCCAGTCCACCCACCTATGAGCGAAGCCCAAACTTTGCACCACGTTCCTTAGAAAATTCCAATCCACCTTGTCGTACGCCTTTGATAAATCCAGCTTATAAGCACAATAATTATTATTTGGGTTGCTATTGTTCTCAATAAAGTGGAGACATTTGAATGCAACCAAAGCATTATCAGTAATTAGACGGCCCAGAACGAAGGCAGTTTGGTTGATATCAATGATCTCACCCAAAATTGGACGGAGCTGGTTGACCGGACATTTCGCAATAATTTTATAGAGAACCGAGCAAAGGCTAATAGGCCTAAAGTCTTTAAGAGTTTTTGGTTGATCAATCTTTGGGATTAGGACAATGGCAGTATCATTTACTCCATCCGACATGCTCCCTGTAAGGAAGAATAATTGAACTGCATTAATAACTTCAGCTCGCATAACTTCCCAACCGCGTTGATAAAAGCGTGTCGGGAACCCATCAATCCTAGGTGTTGTTAAAGGTCATATTTGGAACAAGGCATCACTAATCTCCTCATCTGAGAATTCCTTCCAGAGTGTTTCATTCATTTCGGGTGTCACCTTCTTCTGAAACGGAGCAACCAAATCAACAGAGTTAAGGTTAGGGTCTAAAAAAAATCTTTGAAGTATGAAGTCGCCATTTTCTCCATATCAGGTGGCACTTCTTTCCACACCCCATTCTCATCCCGTAGTCTCTTAATTTTATTTTTCCGGGCACGCCAGACCGTCTTCTGATGGAAATATTTGGTATTATGATCTCCCTCCCGTAGCCAATTAATTCTAGATCTTTGCATCCTGATCATTTCTTCACGATAAATCAATTCATTCATGTGGTCCGAGACTATTCTAACATCCTCACGGTCTGCATTATTCTGTACTAGTTCCTCAAGCTGCTTCCTGCATCTCTCTAGCTCCTTGAGCACATTACCAAATTTGGTCCTGCTCCATCCTTGTAGGACCTCCATGACACGGTCTAAGCTAGCTCAAATACCTCCCAGGTCATCTTTCGTCCAGATTGCTCCCATGCATTTGCGATCAGCTTAGGTAACTCAGCAGCACGCTCCCACCAAATCGCATAATGGCGATGGGGCACTCTCTTAGTATCTCTGATTTCCTGTTTAAGCCGAAGAACAAGCAAGCAATGTTCAGAAACAGGAGATAAAACATGCTCGATTTGCGTATCTCCATACATATCCCTCCACTCAGAGGTAGCAACCGCTCGGTCAAGTCGTACTCGCACATTAGCCCTTCCTCGCCTCTTATTGTCATAGGTGTACGAGTTTCTGCAAAACCCAGGTCCATGAGATTACAAACAGCAAGGGTTTCTCTAAAAGCAGCCACCTGGCCTTCTAGCCTTGGGGTGCAAGAAAGATGCTCATGTTGCCAAAGAACTTCATTAAAATCGCCTATGACTATCCATGGTAAATTTGAGACTGATTTTAGTGTCTTTAGTGTATCCCACATACGGTGCCGATTTTCTAATCTCGGTTCACCATAAATACATGTAATACGCCATTGGGGAGCATTAGGGTATTCCCTGGTATACACGTCAATATATCTTTCAGTAATATTTTGAACTTCTACAGATAACTGCTCATGCCAAAATAACGCAAGGCCACCACTAAAACCATCACTGCTAGACCAAGCAAACCCTTAAGACCTAAACGAAAACACAAACGACACATCTTATTTTTATTCTGTCTACTCTCACATAAGAAAACTAAGCTAAGGTTTAAAGACTTGGAAACCTGAACAATCTCACTAACCGTCGGGACGTTTCCAGCTCCCCCACAGTTAAAAGATAAACAATTCATTGCTGCTGACGGGGCGCCACGCCTGGCCTGTCAGCTTGCCGGCAGCCCCATAACCGGTCGCTTCCAAAGTTTCCGCTCCCTCCATCCTCTTGGTCGAGTTGCTTCCCAGCACTTGATCTCCATCGTTTCCGCTCACCTCCTTTTTGGCCCGCTTCATACGGTACCATAGCCAAGTTGCACCCAAATACCATAACATTCGTGGCCTTCTCTGTCGTTGTACGTTTGCACTGCGCCTGGTCGACCACGGACATAGACTCGTCCGAGATTCCATAAGTAGCCGCCCAAGTACTCATGCTCTGTAGAGATGGAATCATGTCTGATGTGCCCAATGACGCACTATTTTGCCCACTGCCATTACCCCTATGCACCACCCTCTTCCCAGGTTTCTTACCGCGTTTCTCCAATCTTTGGTGACTCCCTTCAAATTTCGCAGCTATATCCTGCACTTTTCTAGTGCTAGCCTCAAAATTTGTCGCGCCCACCTCCAGCGTCTTCACCTTGGCCGACAGCAATTGATCATCATCTTCTAATCCTGACTTCTCTTCCCCCTCAAACCATCCCGCGGTCCCACTTCCTTTGGCATAACCGGATGGTTCTGCCACCTTCCTCTTCAGCCACACCATGTCATTCAGGTTCAGGCTCGCGAGATCGCCGTGAGGTGTGTGAATCAGTTGTACCAAAAGTTGAGAAGCCCAAACCACGGCGTGCAGCAGGCTGTCCTTGCGATGAAACAAATTTTGCCCTATGCTCATACTTTTTGTACGGCGAACATCGGAGTTGATAAGCTCCGTACTCGAGAGAAGGGACTCCTCTTCTCCGCTTCTCACAATCATCCTTCCCATGTCCCATACAGCCACAATGGAGACAGTAGTAAGGCACCTACTCGTACTTCAATTTGTATATCTTGGGAGCATATGGTTTCCCTTTGACACCAATGGTAAGCTGGGTTTGGAGGTGCCTATCATATGGTACTTCTACCCTTACCCTCAAGAATTCATTCTTTTCCTCCTCGTCATCAAGCGTGTCTACCTCCAACGCCTTTCCCAACAGATCCCCATATTGCATACCAATAGCCTCCTTCTGTTTTCCCCAAGGTACATCATATATGCGTACCCATATTGGAACCGAATCCAGCACACTCTCCGAAGGTCGCAGCTTGTCATCAATGGCCTTCACAATCATTGCATTTTTTTATTGAAAATCCAGGGCCCTCCACGGTTGACAAAATCAAAATCACCTTGCGAGAACTGGGTGATGATATAGTAGTTTTTCTGCAGCTCCTTATACTTCACTCCAGTTCGAAGTGCCATACACCTTCGAAGTGCTTAAACATATCAAAGGCACTCGTCTTGCGTAGGGCGTGGTACCTTGCAAGAAGTTACCAAGTTGTCTTTGGAGATTCTTCCACTCCAGCATCTTCCTCCTCCTCCTCCTCCTCAAAATACACATCATCTTCCATATCAGCAACTACTCCAATGCGCACACCATGACCCTGTCGGAGCCCCCCGTCCCCCTCCGATTCCATGCCATCGTTCCAATTTCCATCCGCATCATCGTGCACTTCTTCGATGGTTACCGTGTCCCGCCGATGGAGTGGTACTATTGCGCCGTCCCCTTGCGACTTTGGGCGGGTAGGAACCTCACCGGAACCCCCATTATCGCCCCCATCACTAGGCAACGTCGGCAACAGAAATCCTAGGTCAGGCGCGGGCATCCTCATCGAATTTCTGATTCTCCTCGTTGCCACTTCCAGGGGAATCGTACCTTGGTTTTCAGCACTACTCTCATGTCGTAGGCGCAGATCCTTCCCCGCAGATTGTAACTCCTTCTCGCTATCCTTCCTCGTCGCCATGGCCACACCCCGAAATCGTTTTCCTAGATCGAAAGTGGATGTTGCCGATGCGCTATAGCATGATTTGTGGGTTAGAATCGTCCCCCGCCCAGGCTTTAAGGCGGCGTCCACCGCTATACGAGATCCGTTACGGAGACAAACTCCAATTCCAATTTCCTTTCCCTTATGACTCGTAGACTTGGATGACTCTCACATCGGCCTCAGGACGCACTCCTTCCGGCGATCAGATTGACTCCCGTCTCGGGGCGTTGGCGGCGGCCGCTGGTTGCCCATGGTCACCTACCCTAGAGACAGAGTTGACTTTTTTTCGTATTCTATAATCTTTTCTAGTTTGACGATGACAGTTCTATATATATTTGGTAATAGTGTAATTTTTTTAAATCCAACTTTGGCCTTAATGAAGTTCATATTGGACGATTGCATTTCTTACCTGAATAATATATAATTTTTGTCATAGAAATTGCTCTTCGTGCAACCGCTTAGCCATATCAAAATTTAAGACCGTACTTATGTAATTTAACTTGACCATTGTTGAGACTGACAATGACGATTATTAGAGATATATTCCAGTACATGTATTTGGTAGTATAGGATTTGAATCCATCTCGTACACTATCTCTACGAGGCTTCTTGTCCTCCAAGTTTGTACCCCAATATATACTCGCACATGAGGCTCAATAATACATCCAACATATTACGCCAATCTCATCCTTCTACATGGTATTGGCCTAAACACGATCTGACCCTAGCTGCCGCCGCCACTTCCGCCTCGCGCCGCCACCAAGACGGATCTTTATGATCATCGCTGGGGGCCACGCCGCCCGTACCTAGGGTTCATCCGCCGTTCCCATGGATCGGCTGCCCTAGAGAGTCTTTCTCTCCACCGGTCGCTTGGTCGCTATTTTATTTTATTTTGTTTTTTCGATCCAAGATCGGTTTGCGTCGCCCACCGCCACCGTCGATCCTCACATGCCTCTACCCCGACACCGGCGCGACTAACGGCCTCTTCACCGACACGGCGGACTCACGCGCCGCGCGGTGGCTTCGCTATTTGTCGCCTCGGCGCCTATTTGTCGCCTCGGCGGACTCACGCCTATTTGTCGCCTCGGCGACTTCGCGCGATGCGGCGGCCTTAATGGCCGCCTTCCGCGCGTCTGACCGTCTGTATCATTGTGCCGGTCGTCATCGCCTCTGCTCCGATCGGGACTCCTCCACTACCCCGCCTTCACTGTGGCTGCCTCACGCACGGAGCTGCCTTGGCCGCTCAGGCACGGCGCTGCGTTCGCCGGCGGCCTCCACCACCCAGCCTCACGTCATCATCTTCATGCTGAGCGGCGCATCCTCCACCTCACGAGCAAGCGGATTGATCACCCGTCCGCCCACGATCCGTTCCATTCAGGCTGTGTGGCCGACCTGTACAGTCGTCTGCATGCGCCTCCGCAGGTTCCCGTGAAGACCGTCCCCGAGTGTGCGTTTATCAGCGATCGAGCAAACATGTTGCCGCTGCGTCGCCCCATCGGGCCGCAGCGCCGCCGTCCCGTGGTTCTCACCGTGGTTGCATCACCCCGCGCGTCGTCGCTGCCTCGCCCCTTCGGGCCGTAGCCGCAGCACGCGGTCCCCGCCGCCGCCCGGAGGCCGTTCCCGTGGTTTCCCTGGCGGCGCGCTGACGCTGTGTCGCCCCTTCGGGTTGTGGCGCCACGGCACACACGGTCCATGCCGCCGCCCCGAGGTCTTCCCCGCCGTCTCCTCGACATGCGCGTCGCTGCTGCGTCCCTCCTTGGAGCCGTAGTGCCACGACATGCGGTCCACTCCGCCGTCCCGGCACGTTGACCTCTTCGTTGCGTCGCCCCATCTGGTTCCGCCGACTACATTGCCATCCACCTCTTTGTCTACGTCCATCACGAGCTCAGCGCCAGCGTCACCATCATCTTCCTCGACCACTTCCTCTACTCCGGCAACCGTGGTTGACATCGGCATCTTCTACCCCCACGCCAGTTGGCGCCGCAACCGTCATCGATTCCTTCTCTGTTGGTCCCTCCGACATGGTGTAAAGTTTGTGCTAGTTCCCGTCTACGCATGCCCGGTGCTGGCCGCACTGATGCTTGCCTTCGTCCACGACGTGTCCTCGGGCCCAGCAAGCCTGGTGCGACGCCGCGTCAACATCGATTTCTTCCTTCTACGGATGCCCAGTGCTGGCAACACTGACGCGTGCCTTCATCCACGACGCGTCCACGGGCTTGGCAAACCCGACGCGACGCCTCGTCCATACCGTCTTCTTCCCGGCGCACCACTACTTCAACACCATGATGACCCACAAGTATAGGGGGTGTATCGTAGTACTTTCGATAAATAAGAGTGTCGAAACCAACGAGGAGCAGAAGGTGTTGAGAAGCAGGTTGGATAGAGGGTTTACTTCAAACACTAGCACGTTTTTTTTTGAGGTTTTTGATATAGCAGATAAATAAAGTGCAAGTAAATAATATTGCAGCGAGTGGCCCAATCCTTTTGAGAGAAAAGGACAAGCCGGTTGTATTACTTATGACTACCAAACGTTCTCGAGGACACATGGGAATTTCGTCAAGTGTTTTCGCTTTGTTACGGTTGATTAATATCCATTGGTTTGTGAAGTGTTGTGTGGGTGAACCTATGCTAATGCACCGCCCAACTAGGACTAATACATACTTGTGATTATACCCCTCGTAAGCATTCGAAAATGCAAGAAAGTAATTAAGATAAAACTAACCACAACCTTGAAACTCCGGGATTCTACGCTCCCTCGTGCATTGGTTTTCTAACGAGGGTTTAGGTTTCTGTCACTCCGGCAACCCCATAATTAGTAGCCAAATACACAATGCAACCTTCTAGGGCCATAAAGTTGAAGTATCATGTAGTCGACGTTCACATGACACCACTAGTAGAATAGCACCACAACTTAAATACCGAACCACGAGATATTACTTCAATATAACTTCACTACTAACATCATGACCTTTCTCATGTCCTCAAGAACTAAACGAACTACTCACAAGACATCATATGGATCATAATCAGAGGCGATATAATGGATGATAACGATCTGGTCATAAAGTACTAACACTGATAAATCTCACAAGCATCAGCTACTAACAAGTAATCCATACCGGGAGAGAGATCTAATGTAAAACAACGATAGAAGACCCTAATTGTTACATCGGGATGACGGTGGATGATGAGGGTGATGGTGCTGGTGATGAGGATGATTATGATGACGATCTTGATGATGCACGTAGTGATGACGGTGACGATGGCGGTGATTTCCTCTTTCCGGAGAGGAATTTCCCCGGCAGATTTCTCCCTGCCAAAGAGCTTTTCTCTCTCGGGTGTTTTTCGTCCTGAGGCGGAGGCGAAATAATTCTTCGATGATGGTATGGGGCTTAGGGTTCCCTAGGGGTCAAGTACGCAAAATACCTCGAACAGAGGTGGGCCAGGGTGGCCACACCACCTGGTGGCGCAGCCAGAGGGGGGGCGCCACCTCATGGTGTGGGCCCCTGGTGGCCCCCCTCTTGCTCCCCTTCTGGCTGGAGTCCTCCTTTGAACTTCTAAGACCCCTACGGTGTCCCCTCATACGTCTCAAACGTATCTATAATTTATGATGTTCCATGTTGATATTATGCCAATCGCTACATGTTTTTCGTAAGTTTTCCCGTTTTCTTATGTTTTCCAGGACTAACCTATTAACAAGATGCCATAGAGCCAGTTCCCTGTTTTCTGCTGTTTTTAGTTTCAGAAAAGTTGTTCTAGAAATATTCTCGGAATTGGAAAATTCGAAAGCCAGAAGTCCTAAAAGTCCCGGAAGCATCTAGAAGTCCCGAAGAGCCCCGGAGGGGGGCCACAGGGTGGCCACACCATGGGGTGGTGCGGGTCCCCCTGGCCGCGCCACCTAGGAGTGTGGGCCCCCTGGCCACCCCCGGCATCGCTCTTTCGCCCATATATACTCCCCGAGGCATAAATCCTAAAGGAATCGACCTTTTCCACAAAATACATCTGTAGCTCCGCCGCTGCCACCGACAAGTTTGGGGGGACAGATCTTTGTACTAGCACCCTGCCGGGATGGTGAAGTGGCCCCGGAAGCCATATCAATCGACTCCACCGCCCTCTTCATCGCCGTTGCTGTCTCCTATGATTAGGAGGGAGTAATTCTCCCCCGAGGCTAAGGGCTCTACCGGTAGCTATGTGGTTCATCTCTCTCTCCCATGGTGTGATCTTTATGTGATCATGAGCTTTGTAATCTAGTTTAATATGTAGATGTGATCTTCATCTTTTGCTACTCAAGTGCTTTATTATTATGAACTATGGAGTCACTTTGATCATGGAGTGAAGGTGACAGTGTGCACGTCGTGTGTCTCTACTAGTGTTCGTTATTTGTTATGTGATCTCCGTAAACGCTTTGATCACGGTGTAAAGGTGACAGTGTGTGCACCGTGTGGTTTAGCATTATTTTTATTTTTTCTGTTGGATAACCCAATGAAATTGTGGTGTTTGCGTGGAACCATCTGGGTCCCATGGTGATAGCATGGGGGTTACTTGGTTGGGAAAGTGCTTACTCTAAAGAGTGCTGTTAAAGCCCTACGCAATGATTGGTGTTTCTTATTCGACCGGAGAGTGGCTCGGAGTAGCATAGTGAAGAAATGATATTTATGCATTCAATTATGTTTTCATTGTTGAGAGTGTTCACTAGTGAAAGTAGGATCCCTAGGCCTTATTTCGAAGCATTGAAACACCGTTTTCCACCTGTTCTGCTACATGTTTGCTTGCTGCCATATTTATTTCAGATTGCTATTATGACTTATTATCATCCATATTACTTGCATTTTACTCTCTCTTCGCTGAACTAGTGCATCTATACAACTGACAATTGTATTAGGTGTGTTGGGGACATAAGAGACTTCTTGTATCTTGATTGCAGGGTTGCTTGAGAGGGATATCTTTGACCTCTACCTCCCTGAGTTCGATAAACCTTGGGTAATCCACTTAAGGGAAACTTGTTGCTATTCTACAAACCCCTGCACTTGGAGGCCCAACACTGTCTACAAAAATAGAAGCGTGCGTAGACATCAAGCTCTTTTCTGGCGCCGTTGCCGGGGAGGTAAGGTAAAAGGTTCTCACATCCTCGGGTGTGAGTGCTCAAAGTTATTTCCTTTAGATTATGCAATTATATCTTCTTGTTTCTTGTTTTCACTAGTTAGGCTTAATAAAAACAACAACAAAATGAGAGAGCTTTATAATATTTATCTTGAGTTAGGACATGAAGTGTTTGAAGAGAAAATTTAAAAACCTATGGAACTTTATTTGCATGCTAGTGGAAATGTTATTAGTATGAACTCTTTAAACACCATTATTTCTAATGCTATGGAAAAGTCTAAGCTTGGGGAAGCTAGTTTTGATGAATATGATATTTTTAGTCCCCCAAGTTTTGAGGAGGAAATTTTCTTTGATGATACCTTGCCTCCAATATATGATGATTATAATGATTGTGGTATTCTAGTTCCACCTGTTTACAATGATGAATATGATATTTTCAGTCCACCTACTATTGAGGAATAAGTTAATTACGATTAAAATATGCCTCCTATATTTAATGATTATGGTGATGATAATAATAATGATAGTTGTTTTTTTGAATTTGCTCCCACTACTATTAATAAGAATGACTATGCTTATGTTGAGAGTATTAGTTATTTTATGCATGTGGATCATGATAAGAATGTTTCTGATGATAGTAGCTATGTGGTTCATCTCTCTCTCCCATGGTGTGATCTTTATGTGATCATGAGCTTTGTAATCTAGTTTAATATGTAGATGTGATCTTCATCTTTTGCTACTCAAGTGCTTTATTATTATGAACTATGGAGTCACTTTGATCATGGAGTGAAGGTGACAGTGTGCACGTCGTGTGTCTCTACTAGTGTTCGTTATTTGTTATGTGATCTCCGTAAACGCTTTGATCACTGTGTAAAGGTGACAGTGTGTGCACCGTGTGGTTTAGCATTATTTTTATTTTTTCTGTTGGATAACCCTATGAAATTGTGGTGTTTGCGTGGAACCATCTGGGTCCCATGGTGATAGCATGGGGGTTACTTGGTTGGGAAAGTGCTTACTCTGAGGAGTGCTGTTAAAGCCCTACGCAATGATTGGTGTTTCTTATTCGACCGGTGTCGCACCCGGACTTCTAAAGGATACTCGCAGTTCCGTTGAACAGTAGTTGATTGGATTACGGGGCTTACCGGCACCCGCATCTCTTACGAGTAGGCCAACACACGTATGTGTGACAACCAACCCCTACTGTTCATCGTCTACGTAAACCATCCCATAGAAATCAGGATACTACCATTGACGTACTTCATACCATACACACATGGTACGTCAACGACGTTTAACAGAATGATAGCACAACATATCTCTAAGACACAAATAAATAGAAATAAGTTGCAAATGGCTCTCACTAGAGCAGAGATAGCAAATACAATCATCCAGAGGACACATGTCCCAACATATCATCATTACAACACAGCGGAAGCATTCAAAAGGTCTGAGTACAGACAAATCCAAATAGGCTTAAGAAGCCGGAAACGAAAAGACGGAGCCCATCCACGATGTCTCGGATCCTGCCCGGGTCCGCTATCTACTCGTCAGCAGCCTCGTCAAACTCCACGTAAAAGCCATCACGGGGATCCTCGTAAGCGTAGTCTGCGGAAACCACAGCCCCAAAGGGGTCAGTACATAAACGTACTGGCAAGCAAGACTCACAGTTCACCAAAGTGTAACCCGTCAACACCAAGCACAGATGCTTTGGGTTCAACGGAAGAAAAGGGGATACAAAAGATGCGGCAGCTGGCTGCACTAACCAACTACAGATACATACTACAACTTCCGGCTAACAGAAAGGAGATAAGATAGCGTGTCGTAACCATCTACTACTAACTCCAAGCAAACCCATCCTGGATCTCGCCCCTTATCCAAAGAAGCAATCCGAGGATAACTCACACAGTTGGATTAATGATGGGTCAAGTTATTGTGTCAATAAGACTATTACTAGTCAAGTTATCATTAGTTAGGTGTAAGTTGTTCTGAGTACTTGTTAGCCAGTACTTTCACCAAGTTAACCATAACCGCGGAAAACACGGCTTCTCGAGAAGATTTATCCCTGCAGGGGTGCACCAATTTGGCCGTACACGTAAGAATAACCCGCCAGATGGAATGCCTCCCACCAAGCGGGGCACTCAACACAACTCAACTCTTCTTCGCATCAAGCCCAAAGAACCCCGTGCAGTGAGCGGACGGCTAATCAAGCCCCACGAAGAAAAGGGGACCCTCATAGCACTCTAAGAACGTGTCTCCCTAAATGCCGACTACAAAAGTTCCACCCTGGTACCAAGGGTTCGCACCTGCATATGCATGCGGCAAATGGAAAACCCGAACTAAATGAGGCGATTTGGACGAGATGCGAATCGAATCAAATTGAGGGGGGCGCCCATACACGCTTCCCACATGCGGTTAGTGCGCTCATCATGGATCAGTAGACAAGACCCTTTTCCTAATTAGGGTCGACACTAGCAGGCCTCAAAACCACGCCGGGCCTCCTGCCGGTGCCTTATCAGCAAATTATTATTACCTCAAAATTAACAGGTTGTTGTTTAACATCGAGCCCCAGAACATAATAGAAATATAGTAACAGGAAGTAACGGGTAACAGACTCGAGCAAAACAACCCTAAGCATGCTAGTAAGACACGGGCAACAATCAATGGGGTTATAGGTGTGGAGGTGAGGCTATATCAGGGTTAAAGGATAACATGTGATAGGATCGAACAGAAGCAACGATTCATAGGGCTAGCAGAATAGACAACGGAAAGTATCGGTATCCAATGTTGAAAGGAACACAATGGTTCATGTGAGTGAATACTTGCCTGCAAACTCAGTAGCCTGGTACTGGGCTAACTCCTCAGAAGGGGTGTCGTAAAGCTCGTCTGTCTCAACGTCGTCGTCTATTCGAGAAGAAGCAAACAAACAACGCAAAGAGACAAACAATCAATAACATGGCATAATGCACAATCATGGTATGATGCATGACCATTTAATTGATGCATGAAAATAAACTAGTTGACATGGTAACAACATGATTAAATGGACCCACATGCAATTTGAGTTGCATATGAAAAGCCCATCAATTAAGGTTGGAATAATTGTTTTACAACTAATCAACAGGTGAAAGTGGATTAGTATGATGCATGGATGAGGAAAACAGAAAAATAACAACAATAGAACAATTTTGAAATAAGGTTTACCAAGTTTGGAATTTTATTTATTAAGTTAGGGAATTTTGGTTCCTTAAAGGTGTTACACAAGCATTTGTTGTTTTCATCAAGTTTAATTGTTCAAAACAAATAACAAAATTCATATTTGGTAAGTACACAAAATTTTAGGTGGATTACATGTTTCAATTATTGAAAAAGGAAATAAGATGAATTAGTTATGAATTAAACAAGTTAAACAAGATTTTAATGAATTAAATTCAAGTAGGAATATTATTTGAATTTTATTTGTTCAAAACATTAAACCAAGTTCATATTTGAAAAGTTTATACTTTGCTAGTATGAAAACATATTTTATAAGTTCAAAAATAATTTAATTTGAGCAAGTTATGAATTTAGCAAATTTAAATGATTTAAACAAGGTTTAAATTATTTAACCAATTATAATTATTCAAAACATGAAACAAAGTTTATATTTGCAAAGTACATGAAAAATGGGATGGAAAACATATTTTATTTGTTGAGTTTGGAATTTTTATGCTCAAGTTATGAATTTTGCAAAATTAAGTGAATTAAACAAGAATTCAAATATTTCACCAATTTAAAATATTTAAAACAGTAAACAAATTTTATATTTGGGTAGAGAATTTAAAATGGAGTGGTTTACATGTTTAAAGTTTTGCAATTGGAGTTTCCAAACAAAAGTTATTAAATTACCAAGTTTAAGCATTTTTATGGCTTATAGAAATAACCATGGACCTAGAAAAGCTACATGGACTTGGAAAGAAATTAACAGGGACCTAGATAAATGCTAGCATGGACTTGGGTGCAATTTGGAGTAGATCTGGATCTAGGAAAAACAAATGAAAAAAGATGGGTTTTAGTTGCAGGGGGGATTCGAACCCCTGCCCTCCTGCTGGCAGCACAAGGGGGCAACCAGTGCGGTGGTGTTCGGTTTGGTGACAGAAAGGGGCATCGGGGGGGTTAAGGTTCAGGAATCGTCTACTGAATCAAATCGAATAAAAGGAGCAGAAAAGGTGGGGGGCTGGGATTCGATCCTGTGAGCTGCTGTTGCGCGCGCGGTGAGCGCAGCCAGCAGGCTGCTGCGGCTGTTTTGAAAATATACGGGTTGGGTTGGTTTTGAACCTAGTTAATCGGCGTAACTGAAACTGCAAGCGCACACATACAGTCGTTCTTCCCTGTCGACGAACAGAGCAACGATGGCAACTTGGCATGGAAGAATTCGCGGCACAAACAGCAAGGAAACGAGAGGGGAGTTAGGGGAATGGAAAGAGGGGCTCACCCTCTTTGCAGGGGTGGCCTCTGCGCGGCCGGAGGGTGACGGAGGCGACGGCGGCGAGGTCCGGCGAGCGGCGGCCGTGGCAGCAGGAAAACGCCGGCGCCTCCCTCTCGATGGCGGCGGAGATGGGAGAGAGGAGGGAAAGGGGTGCGGCTAGGGTTAGGCATTCGAGGGGGAAACCCTAGGGGGTTAAAAAGGGAGGAGGGGGAGTGGAGCAGTGGGGGCAGCGCACGTCGCTGTCTCCATTGCTGACGTACTGTACGGAGGTTGGGGGAGAAGGGTAACGGGCTGCAGCCTGGGTGGGCTGGGCCTGCCCTCCCCTGTGCGTTTTTTCCTTTTTATTTTGTTTTGTTTCTTTTTAGTTGGAAAAATTGTAACATAACAAGTATGAAACAAAGGTTTGAATATTGTTTGAATTTCAATTGTGAAAACAAAGAAAAACAGATGCAAACAAAAGTAAAACAAATGCAATGATTAAGATGCCATGATGCAAAACAAAAATTAAACAAGAAGCAAACATTCTAGGGATGTTTTCATACTTGGGATGTTACAAAACGCCCCCCCTTGAAGGAATCGTGCCCCGAGATTCCTACTGAGAAGTGAAAAGGTCCGGATACTTCTTGCGAAGATCCTCTTCGGTCTCCCACGTTGCCTCTTTATCGGAATGATTCGACCACTGCACTTTCAAGAACTTGGTGCTCTTGTTGCGAGTCTTACGCTCGGTCTCATCGAGAATACGAACATGGTGCTCCTCATAAGATAGATCTTCTTGCAGTTCAATGGAATCATGATCAACTGCACGATCTGGATCTTTGAAACACCTCTTGAGCTGTGACACGTGAAACACATCGTGCACCTTGGATAGTTTTTCTGGAAGTTCAAGACGATAGGCATTTTCCGCACGCCTTGAGAGAATGTTGAAAGGACCAATGTATCTTGGTGCAAGCTTTCCTTTCACACCAAAACGATGAGTGCCTCTGATGGGAGTTACACGGAGATATGCCTTGTCACCAGGTGCATAGATCATATCCCTGTGCTTGCTGTCATAGTAGCTTTTCTGACGAGACTGAGCAATCTTGAGATTGTCACGAATGATGCGAACTTTCTCTTCGGCTTCCTTAACAATGTCAGGGCCTAAGAGTGAACGTTCACCAGCTCCAGACCAATTGATTGGACTCCTGCATCTGCGGCCATAGAGAGCTTCAAATGGTGCCATGCCTAGGCTTGCTTGGAAGCTGTTGTTGTAGGAGAATTCAGCATATGGAAGGCATTCCTCCCATTTCATGCCAAAGGAGAGACCACATGCTCTGAGCATATCCTCGAGGATCTGATTGACTCTTTCGACTTGCCCCTGAGACTGAGGGTGATAAGCTGTGCTGAACAGAAGTTTGGTGCCCAATGCTTCTTGAAAGCTTTTCCAGAAATGAGAAGTGAAGATGCTTCCACGGTCTGAGCTTATTTCCAATGGAACACCATGAAGAGGAACGATCTTTGCTGTGTAGAGCTCTGCTAACTGGCTAGCTGAGATTGTTTCTTTGACAGCAAAGAATTGAGCTACTTTAGTGATACGATCAATGACAACGAAGATTGCATCGTTGCCCTTCTTGGACTTTGGAAAACCAGTGACGAAGTCCATTTCAATCATGTCCCACTTCCATTCATGAATTTTCAGAGGTTGGAGAAGACCGGTTGTTTTCTGATGGACTGCCTTAACACGTTGACAAACGTCGCATTCAGAAACGTATTGAGCAATTTCACGTTTCATGCCAGGCCACCAATACAGCGTCTTGAGATCCTGGTACATCTTTGTACTTCCAGGGTGGATGGAGAGAGGAGTTTCATGAGCCTCCTTGAGAATAACATCTTTGATACTTTGAACTTGAGGAACTGCAATGCGTCCTTTGAAGAACATAGTTCCCTTGTCATCAACTGAGAAGGACTTAAATTTCTCCTTGCCTTCTTTGATGTGTTCTACCATCTTCTTGATTTCAGCATCACGAAGTTGTTCAGAACGAATCTTGTCCTCGAGAGTTGGACTGGCTGTCAAGCTTGCAAGATAACCTTGAGGAACAAGACCAAGGTTCAGCTTCTGGAATTCCTCATGAAGTGGAGGTTGGCTTTCCATGATCATGAGATTATTGCAATACGACTTGCGACTGAGAGCATCGGCCATAACATTAGCCTTGCCTGGAGTGTAAGAAATGGTGAGATCAAAGTCTTTAATCTTTTCAATCCATCTCCTTTGCCTGAGGTTTAGATCTGGTTGAGTGAAGATGTATTTCAGACTCTTATGATCGGAAAAGATTTCAGTGCGATTACCCAACAAGTATTGCCTCCATTTCTTGAGGGCAAACACAACTGCTGCAAGTTCAAGGTCATGAGTTGGATAATTTTGCTCATGTGCGTTCAACTGACGTGAAGCATAAGCCACAACTTGACGTTCTTGCATAAGAACTGCACCTAGACCTTGGAGAGATGCATCGTAGAATATCTGGAAAGGTTTGGTAGTATCTGGGCCAACCAGAACTGGTGTAGAAGTGAGTTTAGTCTTCAGGAGATTGAAACTTTCATCACATTGTGGAGACCAAACGAACTTCTTGTCCTTCTTTGTGAGATCAGTGAGAGGTTTGGCAATCTTGGAAAAGTTTTGGACGAAACGACGACAATAGCTAGCCAAACCAAGAAAGCTTCTTACTTGCTTCACCGTCTTTGGAGGTTTCCAATCAACAATTGCTTTAACCTTTTCTGGATCGATGGCTATGCCCTTGGCTGAGATGACATGACCAAGGTAAGCAACTTCTGGAATCCAGAACTCACATTTGGAGAACTTGGCATATAGACGATGCTCGCGAAGTTTCATGAGAGTGAGACGAAGATGTTCTTCATGCTCTTCCTCGGATTTTGAGTAGACAAGAATGTCATCAAGATATACCACAACGAACTTGTCGAGGTATTCGTGGAACACATAATTCATGAGTCGAGAGAATGTCGCCGGTGCATTGGTGAGACCAAAGGACATGACGGTGTATTCATATAGACCGTACCGAGTGGTGAAAGCTGTTTTTGGAATATCTTCCTTTCTGATCTTTATTTGATGGTAACCCATTCTCAAGTCCAACTTGGAGAATATTGAGGCTCCAGCAAGTTGATCAAAAAGATCATCGATACGAGGAATTGGATACTTGTTTTTGATGGTTTTCTCGTTAAGAGGACGATAGTCAACAACGAGTCTCTTTGTTTGATCCTTCTTTGCAACGAACAGAGTTGGGCAACCCCAAGCCAAGGAACTAGGTTGAATGTAACCTTTTTCCATGTACATATCGATTTGCTCCTTTAACAGTTTCAGTTCAGGAGGAGCTATCTTGTATGGATGCTGAGAGATTGGAGCAGTACCTGGTTCAAGCTCGATCACGAACTCAACTGCTCTGTCCGGAGGCATCCCTGGCAACTCTTCTGGAAAGACGTCAGGGAATTCACAAACCACCGGAACATTTTCAAGTAGAGGTAGAGGTTTTGCATCAAGGGTGCACAGCTGAACAGAACTTGATTCATTTGGAGAATAGACTATCTGGCCAGAAGGGTGGAACAGAGTTATTGACTTTTGAGCACAGTCAATCGTAGCTTTATTAGCTTTCAGCCAATCCATACCAAGAATGACATCAATGTCAGAATTTCCCAGCAACATGAGAGAAGCAAGGAATATGTGGCCTCAAATTAGGATTTGATTATCCTTACTTATCTTGGAAGTTAACATTTGAGATCCCGGGGAGTGAACGGTGATTTGATTGCTTAGTGGAACCACCATTAGGTTGTTTGTTGCGGCAAAAATCTTTGACACAAAAGAATGCGATGCTCCGGTATCAAACAACACTTTAGCTGGAAAAGAGTTTACGGGTAATATACCGAGAACGACGTCAGGAGCTTCCTCAGCTTTGTCGATCTTGACATGATTCACCCTTGCGGTCCTCCCGACAGGCCTGTTGTTGGAGTTGAAGGCTTTAGCCGGGGGAGCACGCACCATTGCCTGGTTTGTGTTGGGACGAGGTGGTGGTGGAGGTAGCTGCCTCTGCGTGCACTTGTCAGCGTAGTGCCCCGTCTGCTTGCACTTGTAGCAAGTGACGACACGAGGAGGCCCTGGCCTTGGCTGCCCCATCGAAGCCCTCTGATCATGCATCTGAACAGGGTTGGGTGGGCGGGGAGCGAAGCCTCGAGAAGTTTGGGCATATGGAGCCCTAGTGACAACACCGTTTGGCACCCAGATGCGGCGCTTCTGCGGAGGGGTGGTCATGTTGGAGGAGGAACCACCCTCACGCGAGTGCTTTCGAGACTCCTCGAACGCCTTGCGCCCATTTTCTTCATTGAGCATGGTGTTAACGAGCTCCTCGAAGTTGTTGGCCTTGATGTTGGTGAGGGCGTACTTGAGTTCCGGGTTAAAACCTCTGCGGAACCTTGCCATCTTCTTAGCCTCAGTGGACACCTCATCACCAGCGTAACGAGCGAGGCGATTGAACTCACTCTGATAGCCAATGACGTCCAGCTTGCCCTGCTTGAGTGAGCAAAACTCTTCACGCATCCTTTCCATGAGACCATCTGGAATGTGGTGCTTCAGGAAGGCTTCCTTGAAACAACCCCAGGTGATTGGATAGCCAGCTCTCATGGTCTGGTAGTTTTCCCACCAAGTAGCTGCCTGACCCTTCAGGAGGTAGGAGGCATACTTGACCTTGTCTTCCTCAGCAACGTGAGCAATCTCCAGAGCCCTAGCTATCTCACGGATCCAGTCATCAGCATCCAGAGGCTCGCGTGTTGCCACGAAAGCTCTTGGGCCCAGACTGAGAAACTCCTTGATACTGACTCGTGGAGCATTCTGGTTGTTGTGCTGGTTAGTCTGGAACTGGGCCATCTGTGCCATGACTTGGGTCATCTGAGTCAACAGCTCCGTGATTGGCGGTGGATCAGGCGGGGTGTTCCTTGTTGGCGGCATCCTGAATAGACATGCATTTTAGCACAACAACAGAAAAGGATAGACTTGGAAACCGAAAGAGAGATTATTCCGACGCATGAATAGATAACCAACAGGTACATCATCACATGTTCAAATACATCAGAATATCCAACACACCACAAATGGTTCGAATGCCAAAGGATAACTAAACATAGCTAAGAATGGATACATCAGTACTCCCATGCTCATCACGCATGACGGCGGTGAGGAGTACAGCGAGAGGTACGGTGAGGAGCACGCCCACGAAAGTAGGTAGAACGACGATCCACATAGACCTGACGTGGTCTGAGAGCGACTCTAGGTGTGGTGAAGTACATAGCGTCGACTCCCTGTGCTCCAAAGCGTGGAATCCCAGGTAACCAGCACCAAGGTTGAGGAGTGGACCTCTGATCGGCTCGTAACCTCCAGCATCTGGCAGACGACGACCAACTGGTTGATCGAAACGTGCAAAGCGCTCATCTCCAACAAAGTCTGTGGTGTAAGTCGCCAGACGAGTCAAAGCAAGGTAGAGCTGCTCTCTGACTGAAGCCAACTCCTGAGATAGTGTGCTGGCAACTGCGTCACTATGCCTCACAAACTGAGCGGTGGTGTGCAGCCTGGAGTTATCGTGCTCATAAACATCCAAGTTGTCGTAGAGAGTGAAGTGAGCTCCTTCCGAAGTGATGTAACCACGGGGGATGTGGCGATAGATAGAATCGTCAAATCCCCAGTAGTCAGCACGAAGGACGGTGAGACTCACATAAGCTGCCTGCTGCACGGCCATATCCACTGTGGAACCCACTGCCTCGTAGCCGTGGACTACGCTCATGCCATCATCTGACAGAATGTAGACGATAGCCTGGTAGTAGGTCTAGTCAAACTCTCGCTGGTGCTCGTAGACCTGGTACTCTGGTGCCCAACGGAACCCCAGATAAGTGACCATGTCTCTCAGCATCTCCGGATAACCGGCAGTACTCTCGCAACGAGTCATCCAAACCACCCGCGGGTAGAACCTGAGATCCATCTGCAGATGATCGGGGAAGTTTTGATTAGACGCCGGTAGAGAACTGAAGTGGAAAGCAACAACAAGGTTTCAACGGACGATAAGGATGTTGAGAAGAACAGGATATCGAAGCAACATCGGGAAACACGAGACCAAAAACTCCTGAGGTACTACGGAAAACCCATCCGGGCTTCTAAAGGATCAATATCTACTGCTTAAGGAATAGAGGATCTGCTTCCGGGGCTTACACGCCTCCGTTCTCAATCATGAGTAGGCAACATGATAAATCATGTCACAACCACCTCCATTCCTATGGTCTAGTAGATATAACTATCCTAGAGAAACCAGGATTCGTGAAAACCTAACTTGAAAGTTTAGATGAGAAGAGAAAAACACGTTGCACTTCCTTACCAGAAAAGGGAGGGTGGGTGGGGAAAGAAATAAAATGGCAGAATTCCTACTCTCACGTTTCATTTTTCCTATATAGCTACAAAATAGTTTCTAGACTCAACTGCGACCAGTAAAAGGGATCCTACAGGCAGACAGGCTCTGATACCATTTGTCGCACCCGGACTTCTAAAGGATACTCGTAGTTCCGTTGAACAGTAGTTGATTGGATTACGGGGCTTACCGGCACCCGCATCTCTTACGAGTAGGCCAACACACGTATGTGTGACAACCAACCCCTACTGTTCATCGTCTACGTAAACCATCCCATAGAAATCAGGATACTACCATTGACGTACTTCATACCATACACACATGGTACGTCAACGACGTTTAACAGAATGATAGCACAACATATCTCTAAGACACAAATAAATAGAAATAAGTTGCAAATGGCTCTCACTAGAGCAGAGATAGCAAATACAATCATCCAGAGGACACATGTCCCAACATATCATCATTACAACACAGCGGAAGCATTCAAAAGGTCTGAGTACAGACAAATCCAAATAGGCTTAAGAAGCCGGAAACGAAAAGACGGAGCCCATCCACGATGTCTCGGATCCTGCCCGGGTCCGCTATCTACTCGTCGGCAGCCTCGTCAAACTCCACGTAGTAGCCATCACGGGGATCCTCGTAAGCGTAGTCTGCGGAAACCACAGCCCCAAAGGGGTCAGTACATAAACGTACTGGCAAGCAAGACTCACAGTTCACCAAAGTGTAACCCGTCAACACCAAGCACAGATGCTTTGGGTTCAACGGAAGAAAGGGTGATACAAAAGATGCGGCAGCTGGCTGCACTAACCAACTACAGAAACATACTACAACTTCCGGCTAGCAGAAAGGAGATAAGATAGCGTATCGTAACCAGCTACTACTAACTCCAAGCAAACCCATCCTGGACCTCGCCCCTTATCCAAAGAAGCAATCCGAGGATAACTCACGCAGTTGGATTAATGATGGTTCAAGTTATTGTGTCAATAAGGCTATTACTAGTCAAGTTATCATTAGTTAGGTGTAAGTTGTTCTGAGTACTTGTTAGCCAGTACTTTCACCAAGTTAACCATAACCGCGGAAAACACGGCTTCTCGAGAAGATTTATCCCTGCAGGGGTGCACCAATTTGGCCGTACACGTAAGAATAACCCGCCAGATGGAATGCCTCCCACCAAGCGGGGCACTCAACACAACTCAACTCTTCTTCGCATCAAGCCCAAAGAACCCCGTGCAGTGAGCGCACGGCTAATCAAGCCCCACGAAGAAAAGGGGACCCTCATAGCACTCTAAGAACGTGTCTCCCTAAATGCCGACTACAAAAGTTCCACCCTGGTACGAAGGGTTCGCACCTGCATATGCATGCGGCAAATGAAAACCCGAACTAAATGAGGCGATTTGGACGAGATGCGAATCGAATCAAATTGAGGGGGGGCGCCCATACACGCTTCCCACATGCGGTTAGTGCGCTCATCATGGATCAGTAGAAAAGACCCTTTTCCTAATTAGGGTCGACACTAGCAGGCCTCAAAACCACGCCGGGCCTCCTGCCGGTGCCTTATCAGCAAATTATTATTACCTCAAAATTAACAGGTTGTTGTTTAACATCGAGCCCCAGAACATAATAGAAATATAGTAACAGAAGTAACGGGTAACAGACTCGAGCAAAACAACCCTAAGCATGCTAGTAAGACACGGGCAACAATCAATGGGGTTATAGGTGTGGAGGTGAGGCTATATCAGGGTTAAAGGATAACATGTGATAGGATCGAACAGAAGCAACGATTCATAGGGCTAGCAGAATAGACAACGGAAAGTATCGGTATCCAATGTTGAAAGGAACACAATGGTTCATGTGAGTGAATACTTGCCTGCAAACTCAGTAGCCTGGTACTGAGCTAGACTCCTCAGAAGGGGTGTCGTAAAGCTCGTCTGTCTCAACGTCGTCGTCTATTCGAGAAGAAGCAAACAAACAACGCAAAGAGACAAACAATCAATAACATGGCATAATGCACAATCATGGGATGATGCATGACCATTTAATTGATGCATCAAAATAAACTAGTTGACATGGTAACAACATGATTAAATGGACCCACATGCAATTTGAGTTGCATATGAAAAGCCCATCAATTAAGGTTGGAATAATTGTTTTACAACTAATCAACAGGTGAAAGTGGATTAGTATGATGCATGGATGAGGAAAACAGAAAAATAACAACAATAGAGACAATTTGAAATAAGGTTTACCAAGTTTGGAATTTTAGTTATTAAGTTATGGAATTTTGGTTCCTTAAAGGTGTTACACAAGCATTTGTTGTTTTCATCAAGTTTAATTGTTCAAAACAAATAACAAAATTCATATTTGGTAAGTACACAAAATTTTAGGTGGATTACATGTTTCAATTATTGAAAAAGGAATTAAGATGAATTATTTATGAATTAAACAAGTTAAACAAGATTTTAATGAATTAAATTCAAGTAGGAATATTATTTGAATTTTATTTGTTCAAAACATTAAACCAAGTTCATATTTGAAAAGTTTATACTTTGCTAGTATGAAAACATATTTTATAAGTTCAAAAATAATTTAATTTGAGCAAGTTATGGATTTAGCAATTTTAAATGATTTAAACAAGGTTTAAATTATTTAACCAATTATAATTATTCAAAACATGAAACAAAGTTTATATTTGCAAAGTACATGAAAAATGGGATGGAAAACATATTTTATTTGTTGAGTTTGGAATTTTTATGCTCAAGTTATGATTTTTACAAAATTAAATGAATTAAACAAAAATTCAAATATTTCACCAAATTAAAATATTCAAAACAGTAAACAAATTTTATATTTGGGTAGAGAATTTAAAATGGAGTGGTTTACATGTTTAAAGTTTTGCAATTGGAGTTTCCAAACAAAAGTTATTAAATTACCAAGTTTAAGCATTTTTATGGTTTATAGAAATAACCATGGACCTAGAAAAACTACAGGGACTTGGAAAGAAATTAACAGGGACCTAGATAAATGCTAGCAGGGACTTGGGTGCAATTTGGAGTAGATCTGGATCTAGGAAAAACAAATGAAAAAAGATGGGTTTTAGTTGCAAGGGGGATTCGAACCCCTGCCCTCTTGCTGGCAGCACAAGGGGGCAACAGGTGCGGTGGTGTTCGGTTTGGTGACAGAAAGGGGCATCGGGGGGGCGGGGTTAAGGTTCAGGAATCGTCTACTGAATCAAATCGAATAAAAGGAGCAGAAAAGGTGGGGGGCTGGGATTCGATCCCGTGAGCTGCTGTTGCGCGCGCGGTGAGCGCAGCCAGCAGGCTGCTGCGGCTGTTTTGAAAATATACGGGTCGGGCTGGTTTTGAACCTAGTTAATCGGCGTAACTGAAACTGCAAGCGCACACATACAGTCGTTCTTCCCTGTCGACGAACAGAGCAACGATGGCAACTTGGCATGGAAGAATTCGTGGCACAAACAGCAAGGAAACGAGAGGGGAGTTAGGGGAATGGAAAGAGGGGCTCACCCTCTTCACAGGGGTGGCCTCTGCGCGGCCGGAGGGTGACGGAGGCGACGGCGGCGAGGTCCGGCGAGCGGCGGCCGTGGCAGCAGGAAAACGGCGGCGCCTCCCTCTCGATGGCGGCGGAGATGGGAGAGAGGAGGGAGAGGGGTGCGGCTAGGGTTAGGCATTCGAGGGGGAAACCCTAGGGGGTTAAAAAGGGAGGAGGGGGAGTGGAGCAGTGGGGGCAGCGCACGTCGCTGTCTCCATTGCTGACGTACTGTACGGAGGTTGGGGGAGAAGGGTAACGGGCTGCAGCCTGGTGGGCTGGGCCTGCCCTCCCCTGTGCGTTTTTTTTCCTTTTATTATTTTGTTCTGTTTTTTTTTTGCTGAAATGAAAAAGGAAGAAAACTAGGGTTTTTGGGTTAGAAATTTTAGGGAATAATTTTTGTAGATTGTTTATTTATTGTAGCAGCACAAAGTGCAACTTTTGGTTTTTCAAAATGATTTGAATTTAAGTGCTGTTTGTAATTTGTTTAAAATTTGAATGACATTTAATATTAATTGAAATACTTGATCTTAAGCAAATAAGTTTTTAAAATCAAGTTTCTTTGAAACAAATGGTTTATTTGTTTTGTAAGTTTCATCACCTTCCAATGTTTGCTGTTTGGAAAAAAATACATGAATTTGGATAAAATTTGAATGCAAATTTATCTAAGTGAAATGATTAAAATGAACCATTTGATAGTTTGAACTTTATAGTTTAAAGGAAACAAATGGTTGTTTTGATTGAACTTTTTAGTTGGAAAAATTGTAACATAACAAGTATGAACAAAGCATTTGAATATTGTTTGAATTTCAATTGTGAAAACAAAGGAAAACAGATGCAAACAAAAGGAAAACAAATGCAATGATTAAGATGCCATGATGCAAAACAAAAATTAAACAAGAAGCAAACATTCTAGGGATGTTTTCATACTTGGGATGTTACAAGCGGAGAGTGGCTCGGAGTAGCATAGTGAAGAAATGATATTTATGCATTCAATTATGTTTTCATTGTTGAGAGTGTTCACTAGTGAAAGTAGGATCGTTGTGCCTTATTTCCAAGCATTGAAACACCGTTTTCCGCCTGTTCTGCTACATGTTTGCTTGCTGCCATATTTATTTCAGATTGCTATTATCACTTATTATCATCCATATTACTTGCATTTTACTCTCTCTTCGCCGAACTAGTGCACCTATACAACTGATAATTGTATTAGGTGTGTTGGGGACACAAGAGACTTCTTGTTATCTTGATTGCAGGGTTGCTTGAGAGGGATATCTTTGACCTCTACCTCCCTGAGTTCGATAAACCTTGGGTAATCCACTTAAGGGAAACTTTTGCTATTCTGCAAACCCCTGCACTTGGAGGCCCAACACTGTCTACAAGAATAGAAGCGTGCGTAGACATCAAGCTCTTTTCTGGCGCCGTTGCCGGGGAGGTAAGGTAAAAGGTTCTCACATCTTATTGTTTCTTGTTTTCACTAGTTAGGCTTAATGGAAAACAACAACAAAATGAGAGAGCTTTATGATATCTATCTTGAGTTAGGACATGAAGTGTTTGAAGAGAAAATTAAAAAACCTATGGAACTTTATTTGCATGCTAGTGTCAATGTTATTAGTATGAACTCTTTAAACACCATTATTGCTAATGCTATGGAAAAGTCTAAGCTTGGTGAAGCTAATTTTGATGAATATGATATTTTTAGTCCCCCAATTTTTTAGGAGGAATTTTTTTTGATGATACCTTGCCTCCAGTATATGATGATTATAATGATTGTGGTATTCTAGTTCCACCTATTTACAATGATGAATATGATATTTTCAGTCCACCTACTATTGAGGAAAAAGTTAATTACGATTACAATATGCCTCCTATATTTAATGATTATGGTGATGAGAATAATAATGATAGCTATTTTGTTGAATTTGCTCCCACTACTATTAATAAGAATGACTATGCTTATGTGGAGAGTATTAATTCTTTTATGCATGTGGATCATGATAAGAATGTTTATGATGATAGTTATATTGTTAATTTTATTCATGATGCTACTGAAAGTTATTATGAGAGAGGGGAACATGGTTTTATGCATCTCAACAATATTAAGTTTCCCCTCTTTATGTTGAAATTTTTGAAGTTGCACTTATTTCGTCTTCTTATGCTAGTCACTTTGTGCTTCGTTGACTTGTTTTTCTACAAGATTATCTTTCATAGGAAGTGGGTTAGACTTAAATGTGTTTTATATTTTCTTCTTGATGCTCTCTTATTGTGCTTCAACTCTTATTCTTATGTGAGCATCTTTTAAAAATCAGTGTGCCTAGCTGAAAGGCGTTAAAGAAAAACGCTACCGGGAGACAAGCCATTTTATTTTGCTATTTTCGACTCGTTTTCTTTTGTTTTCTTTTGTGTGCTTTGCACATGGGTGTTGTGTATTTCCTTAGTAACCCCGCTGTATCTTTTCTTTTGGGTTTTTTTGAGCCATGTAAAGCCTCTAGTGGAAAGTTGAGGCTATATTTCGGATTCCTGCGCAAGAAACAGATTTCTGCTGTCCACTGTTAATTCCGTTAAAAATCACAGAAAATTCAAAATGACCTGACTTTTTGTGTTCTTAATACTGAGTTATATACGTAACTTTTATTAGAATACCACTTTTTTATTTGAGAAACATAAGATTTTTGAAAAAATCGATCTTTACCTGCTGTTCTGTTTTGACAGATTTCTGCCATTTATCACATTTGCATCTTAATCTCTTCTTTTGTGTGTTATTTTGAGAAAAAGAGTTTTCAAAGAAGTTGTGACAGTATCTAATGTGTTTTTGAGTGTTAGACTTGTGTTGAAACTGAACCATGTGAATTTATTAATTCAATTGCACTAACGTTGCTAATGAAGATTGTGAGAATTTTGATGTGAAGGAAGTTTTCAAGGGTCAAGAGAAGAGGATGATATGATGTGATCAACAAGAGTGAAAAGCCTAAGCTTGGGAATGCCCCGGTGGTACATCCAAGAAAATTCAAAGAAGACTCAAGCGTCTAAGCTTGGGGATGCCCAAGGCATCCCATTCTTCATCAACAAATTATCAGGTCACTTCTAGTGAAACTATATTTTTATTCGGTCACATCTTATGTGATTTAGTTGGAACGTATTTTATTTTTTGCTTTCAGTTTGTTTAGTTTTCTTTGCTGTAGTTTATGGTTGGATCTTATCATACTTGTGTGGGAGAGAGACACGCTCCGCTTTTTCGTTAGAATACTCTTGTGCTTCACTTATATTTGTTGAGTATTAATGCTTAGATATTTTAGTGCTTCCAGCTCTTGTTTTGCATGCATCCTTTGTTCAGAGTTGTTAGCTTTTGTAGTTAGGTGGTTCTCATATATGTTCTTGGTTGGGAATAGAAATGCTTATCTGGTGGTTGGTATAGTGGAAAGATTGCATGGTCTTATAAATCACTAAACGGCTTCACTTGAATCATTGATGTTGTTTTGAGATATTAATTTGCTTAATGGATAAACGGGAAGGACTAGTAAGTAGAAAATTTTAATGGTTGGTCTAAGAAACTTGAAGATGTGCCACAATTAAATTACCAGCTGATAGAAACAATGGTATATGATTGCTACGAGTGATACATTTCTGATCGGCCTTTTGTTACGCGCTACGGTCGGGGTAGCTAACAGTGACTTGTCACTGCCACGGACCCTCTTGGAGTGATTTGCACTTTGCCTTGTAAGATTATTTGCTTGCTGCAATATTTTAACTTGTGAGTCTATGTTGCGGTTCCTGGCACTTCCACCATCCATATTTGCTAGCCTCTTCGGTACTGTGCATTGCCCTTTCTCACATTGAGAGTTGGTGCAAACTTCGCCAGTGCATCCAAATCCCGTGGGAGGACTTTGTTCTCCTACACATAAGCCCATATATTCTTCCTCAAAACAGCCACCATACCTACCTATCATGGCATTTCCATAGCCATTCTGAGATATATTGCTCTACAACATCCACCTCCATTATGTTACTTGATGATGAGCTTCATGGTTATTTATGCATACTGCTACACTGGCAGGAGCATGCAGTTGGATACATCAGAGATATTTCTTTATGAGTACTAAAAGTATGATGATTCATTGTAATATAGGATGTTGCCCCTACCGGTGAGGATACATAATTTTTTTTGAAAAAGCCCAACAAGAAAAAAAGGGCCAAAGAGAGAATAAAGAGAGAGGGGGCGCATCACTATCCTTTATACCACACTTGTGCTTCATGTTTAGCACCAATACTTTAGTTTGGAGAGAGTTTTCATATTATCATTCATTCATAACTATGTGGGGAACTTTACATTATAGAACTTGGCTTGTATATTCCAATGATGAGCCTCCTCAAATGAGCTCTAGGTCTTCGTGAGCAAGCAAGTTGGATGCACCCCCACTAGTTCCATTGGAGAGCTTTCATACACTTATAGATCTATGTGCATCCGTTGTGTGGCAATCCCTACTCCTTGCATAGCTTTGGTTGTAAGACTTTCTCTTGTCTAATGACCACTTTCAGCTTTGTGAGCCTTTCTTCCATCGACCTTCCAAACCCCCCATAATGTTCTCTTAGACATAACATCCCGGTGCCAGGGACCAACGCAGAACACTTGCTTGTTTTTAGTGCGCAAATAGTTTAAGATTCAAGCATTGCATCGTGTGGAAAGCTTGACTTGATCCTAACAGGGGTTGTGAAGATCATTTGACGTGCATGATATTGTTGTTCTTGAAAGCTTAAATCATCTCTAATAAACTTTGCACGGTTGATAGCTTCTTAGTATTGATTCATTAAAAGTTTTGCTTCTTTCTTCTTTGTTTATGCATTACTTGTTGAAATCAAATATAGATCACAGCTTTAGTTCATTTGATCCTAGTTTACATGCTCTAGTTTACATATTATGATCAAGATTGTGTGGTAGCATGTCACCTCAGAAATTATTTTGTTTTATCGTTTATCTACTCGAGGACGAGTAGGAACTAAGCTTGGGGATGCTTGATACGTCTCAAACGTATCTATAATTTCTGATGTTCCATGTTGATATTATGCCAATTGCTACATGTTTTCCGTATGTTTTCCTACATTTTCTTATGTTTTCCGGGACTAACCTATTAACAAGATGCCACAGAGCCAGTTCCCTATTTTCTGCTGTTTTTAGTTTCAGAAAAGTTGTTCTGGAAATATTCTCGGAATTGGAAAATTCGAAAGCCAGATGTCCTAAAAGTCCCGGAAGCATCCAGAAGTCCTGAAGAGCCCCGGAGGGGGGCCACACCATGGGGTGGCGCGGGTCCCCCCAGGCCGCGCCACCTAGGGGTGTGGGCCCCCTGGCCACCCCCCCGGCATCGCCCTTTCTCCCATATATACTCCCCGAGGCATAAACCCTAAAGGAATCGACCTTTTCCACAAAATACATCCGTAGCTCCGCCGCCGCCGCCGACAAGTTTCGGGGACAAAACTCTGTTCTGGCACCCTGACGGGACGGGGAAGTGCCCCCGGAAGCCATCTCCATCGACTCCACCGCCATCTCCATCGCCGTTGCTGTCTCCTATGATGAGGAGAGAGTAGTTCTCCCTCGAGGCTGAGGGCTCTACCGGTAGCTATGTGGTTCATCTCTCTCTCCCATGTTGTGATCTTTATGTGATCATGAGCTTTGTAGTCTAGTTGAATATGTAGATGTGATCTTCATCCTTTGCTACTCAAGTACTTTATTATTATGAACTATGGAGTCACTTTGATCACGGAGTGAAGGTGACAGTGTGCACGTCGTGTGTGTCTCCTAGTGTTCGTTATTTGTTATGAGATCTCCGTAAATGCTTTGATCACGGTGTAAAGGTGACAACGTGTGCACCGTGTGGTTTAGCATTATATTTATATTTTGTGTTGGATAACCCTATGAAATTGTGGTGTTTGCGTGGAACCATCTAGGTCCCATGGTGATAGCATGGGGGTTAACTTGGTTGGGAAAGTGCTTACTCTGAGGAGTGCTGTTAAAGCCCTACGCAATGATTGGTGTTTGTTATTCGACCAGAGAGTGGTTCGGAGTAGCATAGTGAAGAAATGATATTTATGCATTCAATTATGTTTTCATTGTTGAGAGTGTTCAATAGTGAAAGTAGGATCCCTAGGCCTTATTTCCAAGCATTAAAACACTGTTTTCCGCCTGTTCTGCTACATGTTTGCTTGCTGCCATATTTATTTCAGATTGCTATTATCACTTATTATCATCCATATTACTTGCATTTTACTCTCTCTTCGCCGAACTAGTGCACCTATACAATTGAAAATTGTATTAGGTGTGTTGGGGACACAAGAGACTTCTTGTATCTTGATTGCAGGGTTGCTTGAGAGGGATATCTTTGACCTCTACCTCGCTGAGTTTGATAGACCTTGGGTAATCCACCTAAGGGAAACTTGTTGCTGTTCTACAAACCCCTGCACTTGGAGGCCCAACACTGTCTACAAGAATAGAAGCGTGCGTTGACATTATTCCCCTTCTTCTTCTGATCTTCTGAAATAGGGTATCTCGACGGTGCCTTTTGCATCAGAATTCTGGTCCCGGTGTTTATTCTCCAAAAATATGAAACATGCAAAACAAGATACAATAACATAAGGGATTCATTATAACATGAAATATATCGATGAATAACAGAAAATAACAACATGAAACAGTGATGCAAAATGGACGTATCACACCACCGCGGCTCCACGGTGACTACCTCGACACCGGCTACCCCAACTCGACATCGACCTCGGCGATCCTCGCACGGCTACCTCGACCACAGCTTCACCACTCTACGCTCTCGGCTACCTCGACCTTGGCACAAAGGACTATCATCTCGCCTTAAGCACCCATCGGCTTCCTCTACGGTCCAAGATCCAGCGCTGTGACACCGTCCACGACGTCATCCCACTAGATTATATTTCGGTTTCTTTCCCGTCTGACCGTCTGCGACGCTCCTGTTGTTCGCGTCGCTACCGCTACGACTGCGGGGGGATATTAGAGATATATTCGAGTACATGTATTTGGTAGTATAGGATTTGTAATACATCCTCCAAGTTTGTACCCCAATATATACTCGCACATGAGGCTCAATAATACATCCAACATATTACGCCAATCTCATCCTTCTACAACGATGTCGACTTCCAGTGCCCACAGTATTTGGTCTCTAAATATATGCAAATAGGTCTAAATTACAACATCACCAAAAAATACTACTCCCATGTTGATTCAAACAACCAAAGGATTTTGAAGGCAATGCCACTTACTCTTCCGAACAAGAAAAAGAAAGAATTGCCATCCACCAAGAAAGTGATGTGCTGATGCACAATTCTAATCTCCCCTCAAGGAATTATTTTGCTGAGAGAAACACATCAATTTGTAGCAAATGAAATTGATCAAACTCATCTAACCATCGCCTTTAGTGAATTTGTACATAGGGAGATACGATTTTCTAAAGAGGTCCATATTCTAACTTTCGCCCCAGGCCCCCGAAATCTCAGGACCGGGTCTAGGGCACCTTCGGGCTCCGCCCTTCCGGTGCAATCGCATGGTAGGGTAGGCTCATAAGTCACCGGGTGCTCTCGGTATGGCAACAACGACCTAACGATGTCACCATGGCTTCACTACCCTTGCGGTAGCATCCCTCTTGCACGGACGACCACACTATCACCACGACCTCTCTCTCTCTCTCTCACTCTCTCTCTCAACCTTAAATTTGATTTCGGTTCCAAAACCGAGAAAAATTAATAGGCAAGTGAAATTGAAGAGACTCACCGATCTGTCCAAGTGTCACATTAATCTCTGCCACGTCAACAAGCCCGCCTGAAAATGAGATTTGGCGAGAAAACAACGTGTAAGAGCAAGATTAGAGAGATTAGGGTTAGAAAATCAGGGATTACAACATGTAGGAGTTCAAGATTTGTTTAAGATTTTTGCTCTTAAGAAGAAAAGAAAAGGGCCGGCCGCATGATCAGCAACAATTGACCCAGTTTCACACCCGCGGAGAAAACGGTTCGGCCCTCGCGTCGTCCTCCCGAGGGCGACTAGGGTTTCCAGCGCCGCCACCCTCTCTCCCCTTTCTCTCCCTCGCCGCCGCCCGAGGAGGACGCCGGGCCAACCCGTGCGGCCGTCGGTGAAGGTGGCGGCGAGGCTCTCGCTGCTCTACCTCGCGTGGAGAGCTCCGGATTCGGTGGCGGCGGCCCCGGGCGAGGACGGCGTTGTCCCTGGCGGCGGGGGGCGCTTGTTGGTGCTGTGGTGCGGTGCTCTCGCCGGCGGGCGGCGAGGGCGTCGCTGGATCCGAGGTCTCGGCGTGGGGGGCGCCCCGTTGGCCTCCGGCGTCAGTTCTGAAGACGGTGACCAGATCCCGTGCAGGTCTCCCTTGCAGCGGGCTGGATCTTGGCTCGCCGGATCCGGTGTCTAGCTGTTGGTGGCGGGATCTGGAGCTTCGCCGGGAGAAATCCTTGGCCAGTGGGGGGCCACATCGCCGGCGACGTCTGCACGCCGTTCCCCTCCCTGGAGGCGTCGATGAGGTACAGCTCCTGTCCTACCCCCTCCCTCTGTGCCCGGGTGAAAGCCCTAGATCTCTTGATCGGGCGGCGGCGGCGCTCCGGCGTCGCGTCCTTCTTGGGGGCGCCGTTTTGGGCGACGGGGAGGGGTGGCTCTGCTCTGGATAATTGGTGTGCCCGTGGCGGCATGTTGCTTGCGGCGATTGGTGTCTGGTTCGCCGCTGCCCCCTTTGCTTGTTGTGCCCACCTTCCACAGGTGGTTGTCCGTCTGCGGGTTGGCGCCCTCGAGCCTGGGCGAGAGGGGATAGGGTTCCCCTCTGCGGCGGCAGCATCCTGTTGGACGTGCTTGCGGTCAGCAACCTCGGCGTGCGTGGCCTGGCCATGGCGACCCTCGCCATCTTCGAGCCGTGTCTTCAATGTGTGACCTTGCCCTGAAGCTTACGTCTTTCCGTGGTGCTGTTACCGGCGGCGGTGTCGGGGTGGCTCGCGTGTGTTGTGGTGTTCTTGCTGGGTGATCTCTTCTTCTGCAACTCGTGGTGGCCGCGCTTCGTGCTCTAGGGAGAGCGGCTCTGCCTTTCGACGGATCGGCGCCCTCCGAGCCAGGGCGAGAAGACTGGGGTCTTCTTCGAAGGTAGAGGCGAAGGGCCTGTCGACGACGACAAAGCAGAGGACTTCCGATGGCAGGACGTCTTCAGTGGCGCCTTGCTCCTTGCCGTTCTCCTCCGACGTTCTGTCCCTATCGTTTGGACGTTGGCATCGATGTCAAGCTATGCTCCTTGTAATCTTTATTTGCTTGTTCATTCGTTGCCTCTGAGTTGATCTCACAGCATCATGTTATTGCCGTTGTAAAACTTTGAGGTTTTGTTAATTCAAAGTCGGGCATCTCTGCCTCTTATCAAAAAAAAAAGTTTCACACCCGCGACACAAAGTTTGTCATTTGCCACGAAGGCACTCGCCATCCTCCATTCCAGCCAGCGTGGCTCGTCCCCCTATCCTCGCGGACCGTAAACAGCTGCATACTCCGGTTCAGTCTCCGACGCGACACCAAGCGAAACAACAACTCGAAGAAAAAGCAAAGCGCCGCCGGCGGCGATGTTGCGGCAGATGCGATGGATTACGGACAGGGAAGGGAGATGGGAGCTGGACTTGGAGTCCCCAGCGACGATGGAGGGCACGGCGCGCCCCGTCCCGGGCGACCCGCTGCCCCTAGGCCTCTCGCGGGGGTACCGCGTCACCCGCACCAAGCAGCTCGACTTCTTCCACCGGTTCATGGCCTCTCCGCTCATCCCCTCCTTCTCCGCCTCGCGCGCCGGCCTCTCCCTTCACCACGCCAACCTCTTCCATCTCGCCCAAAACTGGTGAACCCCTCTTCCCTTGACACCCCAACTCAGTAACTCACCACAAATCTTAGCAGAAACGCTTCGTATTTACATATACGCTGTGTTCCAAGGTTGCTGGATTGCTGCGATTGTTGGATAGTGGAATGTAGTTTACCTATTCCAATGGTGGTTCTATAACTATCAACCATACCAGTGAATGCAACATAAGTTGCAGTATATCTCCTTTTTGTTTCTAAATTCCCTCTGTTTGGTTATTTTATTTATTTATTTGAAACCCTTGCCTGCTTACAGGAAATACTGTATAATTGCAATGATTTTACTTCGTGTATCTGATCAAACTCATGTTCATTGACAACTTAATATAATATGTACAGGTCTTTTACAATCTTGGAGCAGCTTCATGTACAGAAGCTTGTGGCAGTCGTGAAAGAGAAGTTGTCAAATCGTCAAGAAGGGGTCCCCTGGTCCAATGATCTCAAGAGACATTTGCATGATGTTATGTCTTTAGGTGTTGGCACCGAACTCTTGATCACACCAGACACCATTTTGCTGCTCGAGTTGTACAATATCAAGAAGGGGGATCGAGGCAAAGGGATTATTCACCACAAGGCAAAACACCTGGATGCTCTTAGGCTCTTTGGTATATAGTTAGCTATTTGCGAGTATTTTTGTGACTTGCACTGCGGGTTTTTTCTCAATAAATCGTTTTTCTTCCTGTATGTCGAGTAGGACATGAAGCCATGAATAGGCTGTGATTGGTTAATGGAAATATTTGATCCTGCGTTGTTTTGGGTACTAGTAGTTTACTTAACTAATTCTAGCTGTTACTCTTCTGAATGCTTAGATTGACTGAACTTTTTTTCTTTTGCTGTTTGCAGTTTCCTCAACAAAATCTTGCACTAGCAGCATCATGGCCTGGATTATTTGTTGATAAACAGGGGGTGTATTGGGATGTGCCTTTATCATTATCAGCTGACCTTGCTTCAGCTGGCTCCAGTTCTGGATTCAGTTATCATCTATTGATGCAGCACAATAGTGGGGAACCAAAATGTTTTGGTGGTGATGAAACCAATGATGTTCCTCTCGCACTGCTACCTGGATTGTGTGCTAAATTAGCTATTTCCCTCAAGAAAAACATAGATGTTTGGAGAAAGAAAGAAGATAAGCTAAAAATGGTTTCGTATGATGCATTTCTCTCAGACCCTCATGTTTCATTCACTGGGATTGTTGGTAAGAATCTATCTGTGAGCTTCAGCAATTCATTTTGTAAGCTTGTTTCAAGAAAAGTTTTTTCATCTACTTTCTAATAGGTTCTGTTGTGGACATAATTTTTGTTCACATGCCATGTCCTACTCGTTGTCACATATCAAGAATATATGATAATTTAACTCACCTGTCTCCCGGTCTTCTGATGTATCATGAGGTTTTTGCAGTCAGTAATATTGTACATTATCTATGCATGTATTGTCAGCGAACAATTCTGAAACCCTCTATTGGATTTATAGGTCGTCAGCACCAACTGATTTACTGTTTACTGCTTCCTTTTATTTTCAGGTGCAGTAGCCAGTGGTTCTTTTGGGGATTGTTCAAAAAGAATATCTGCGTCAAATGAAACACGAAAAAGCAATGCCTTCAGACTGTTCCGTGAGAGGAATAAATTTGCTGCCTTTGCGGACCTCTTTGCTTCTGTTACTTTTACAGCTCAACATGGAAATTTTCAGAGGCTTTTCCTGGATTTGACAAGGGTTAGTGCCCGATTTGATATATCTTCAGGATCTTTGTTCTTACGTGGTGCTTCTCGCCTAGCGCAAGATTTTTTCTTCTCTAGACGGCCTGATTTAGAGACATTCTGCGATGTTTGTCCAGATGTGATCGTCTCCCTTCAACAACAGGTGAATCATATATTTCATTCATTTCACCTTGTGCTCTTGTTACCTAGAACTAGAACTTCATTCTGTATGCGGACTATCATGCCATAAATTGTAATGATTTTACCCCCCCCCCCCCCCTTTGGATCTGAGTTGCCAAATCATTTCAAAATGTATACTATGTTGGTGATTCTAATTATCTATCATTTTCTTGAATGCAATAATCAAATTGGCTAGGAGGAGGTATCCTGTAAGGGACACTTTGCCACCATTAGTTTTCTGTTTGATGGTTGGGACATTGGCATATTTTCTTCTCTTTTGCTATTGTTTCAGTTATTTATAAAACTGCGAACAGAGATTACAAAAAAGCTTGGGTCTGGAGACAAACAAGCAGCAACAAGTATTAAGGGAAGCTAACATATAATACAGTCTTATGCTAATGGATGCATTTCAGGAGAGCTTAATCATGTCATCTGATAGAACTAGGTTATGCTTAGGTTTAGGTCCCCAACTCTTACCTATTAGTAAGGATGGATACTGAGCCTAGTCCCTAGACAAGGTACATGGCAGCAGATGTTGTGACTTGCAGCTTGATGCTTGTACTATTTATTTCTTATGACTTCAGCACTAGTTACTCTTTTATTGCATAACACTTACATTGCCCATACACTATAGGATAATTGTTTGCACCACATGTCAGTCAGACGTGGTGCATTTTATGAATATCATTTGCTTGAAGTGGTAAATACTAATTGTTTTTCCTATGTATAATTACATTTTTGGATTGATGGGTTTAACTGTTGTGCTAGATGGCATTTGCTTCCTAGAACTTAGGAATCAGTATTGGTCGGTACCTTCTTGGTCATCATTCTCTTGTTGCCTTCCTTCAATGTATTCCGAGTTGATGAATAAACCAGATAAGATGATTGCAGTGTCTACTGTTCTATCACAAAGATACTTAATGAAGCTGTCCCTTGTTCTTTCCGCAGATAGTTGGGCCATTCAGCTTTCGTGTTGAGTCATCTGTTGCCATTGACCCAAGAAGTCGAGACCATTTTATTCGAGTGGACGACTCAGTCTTTGCTATTGATTGGGCTCTGAAGGTTCTGGGTTCAGCAAAGGCCACAGCTTGGTATTCCCCCAAGCATCAGGAAGCAATGGTGGAACTTCGTTTCTACGAAGCTTGAAAGATTCTCACCTTGAATGTCACACAGTTTCACGGTCCGGTAATAGTGTCACTTGAGATGAATGGTGCTTGCTGCGTTTTATCAAGCCCCACCATCATATTAATCTTGGAATATTTTACTTTCACCTGTTGAATCATCAGTCTTTCCATGTTTTTATTGGGCAAAATAGTTTTTGCCGTGGAGGAATTTACACAGGCAGTGTCTGTTTCAGCTCATCTTGGATAGTTTTAGTTGTGCCTTCACAGTATCTTTCAAGTGAGAATGCATTCAAATTGTGTTTCATACTTCCATTGGCAGATCGGCCACTGGAGTCCTTTTGTTCTTTGCTCATCATTTGAATGATGTCATGCAAATGTTTCCACGTAAGGCAGTGTAGTTCTGGCTTTCTCAAATCCCTTATGAGATGATCTGAGCTGCAGCATTGCTCCACCACACTCATAGGTTAAAATGTAAGCGAAGAAAATTACAGAGAAATGGAACTATACTAGTGGCTTGTGTTATTTTCAAAAAGATATACTCCCAAAAAACATGATACATACAGAGGACGCAGGATGAATCGTCTTGGACGTTGAAGATTGTGGAAACCGTGCTTGGTAAAATTTGATCACCATTGGACATATTTCTTGTGTCAACGGAGTGATTATTATATGTTGACCTTCTAAGGCTAATTGTGTAGTTTAGGGCAATGTATAATGGAGCGACGTAAGTCTTCGCTTAGAATTGGCACGTATAATTTTTCTTAGCCGGAGGAGAGAATGAAGAAAGAGAAGATTGCCTTCGCTTAACTAAGCGATGATCTCTTAATAATTAAGAGACGACTATTTTCTCCATTATACGATTTGCATTTTCTTATCAACATAATGAAGCTGTCCCTTCTTATGGGGTATTTTTTTCCCGGCTGGCTATATTTATGTACAAATACTGAAATACATGTGTTATAATTGGCGAGAATAAATCGATTTATTTTGCTAAGCACGTCACCAAGATATGTGTTGTGCATGGTATGAGGACGAAGGTAGAACTCGTTCCAAAGAAAAGTGGACGGGGAGCCGCAGGAAGAAAGCAAAAGAAACGGCGGAAAAAAAACCCAAGGAGGCACAAGCCCACTTGTAACTTGTAAGTGTGGCCGTGTCTGTGCTCCGCCCCATTTGGGCCACCTCCCCCGATCTCCCAGTTCACTAAACCCTACCCGCCTCGCCGCCGCGTAAACCCCCACCCATCCCGCCCCGCGCGGCCCATCTCCAGGCGCACCACCAACGCCGCCGCCGCCGCCGCCGCTCCCCCGCCATGGCGGCCGCCTCGAGAGGCCTTCTCACGCGCTTCCGTCACCT
This sequence comes from Alopecurus myosuroides, assembly GCA_028641055.1. Classification (NCBI taxonomy): domain Eukaryota; kingdom Viridiplantae; phylum Streptophyta; class Magnoliopsida; order Poales; family Poaceae; genus Alopecurus; species Alopecurus myosuroides. The sequence goes on along the minus strand of CM054058.1, from coordinate 372,730,505 downwards.
CTCCCTCACGGGGCCGCGCCTTCCCCCTTGCCGCTTCTTCTCCGCGGAGCCTCTCGTCTCGCACCCGGACGACGACGATGCCGGCGGCGGCGAGGGTGGGGGCCGGATCATTGAGGCGCGTCCCGGGGTCATGGGCCCGGAGTCGCGGCGGACCGGCGTGATCGGCGTCAAGTGCGGCATGTCGGCGATGTGGGACAAGTGGGGGGCCAAGGTGCCCGTCACTGTCCTCTGGGTCGACGACAACGTCGTCTGCCAGGTCAAGACCGCCGAGAAGGAGGGCTTGTACGCGCTGCAGGTGCTGCCAATTCTCATCTCTGCACCAAATTTGGTAGTAGTATATGATATTGGATCGTTGCAGGTGCTGTATTGCTTTACTGGGGGAAAAGTGAATTATTGGGTATTGACTTAATGGAAACCCAAGTATTCGTCCTCGATGAAAGGAGTGCCGAATATACACTCATTTGTTAGACTCAAAGCAATTGTTGCGTGTTAAGCCTTTATTAGGTCTAAGCTTTTGACCTGCCAGAGTATTAGGGTTTGATCTAGACGTGAAATTTGTAAACTATTTTTTTGGTGGAAGCACGGAGGCTCTCCACTACCTGATTTCTAACTCACTAGATGAATAGATCATCTAACCTGACAGCTGAGACTAGCTTTAACATTTTGCTTCCCATGGGCCATGAAGACTAAGAAATGAATAAAAATGGTCACCTAACCTGCTTCAGGCATACTTGCTATTCGACTTCCTCTAGAAGCTTGATATCGGGCTGTGCATATTGGCCTATCAAATTTGGTTGTTGTCTTATACTGCTAAGGTTCTTTTTCATCTCGTAGGTCTGTGTTAACAACTTGTGTTCATGCCACACAGTTTCTGCTTGATGACTCCCTGTCCCACAGTGAATAGTTTAGAAACATTAACATTAATGCAATAAACATTCCGTCTTGGCTTTGTATTTTTATTGATCTACAGTAGACATCGAGTTTATGTGGTAAGTTAGTAGCATTTTTGCTCTTTGGCTATCACCATTATCCTTTTATGTTGGAAATTTTGTTGCTTGCTTCTGAAAGTCTTTCCTGGTATTTGTTAGCTCGGAGCAGGACAAAAGAAGGAAAAGCATCTGACGAAGCCTGAAGTGGGCCACTTTAGAACTCAAGGAGTCCCACTCAAGAGAAAATTAAAGGAATTCCCTGTTACCGAGGATGCTCTTCTTCCTGTTGGGACAACCATCTCGGTCCGCCATTTTGTGCCCGGACAGTTTGTGGATGTCATTGGAATCACAAAGGGAAAAGGTTTTGCAGTAAGTGTTTCTTGCCTATCTATGTCTACTACACTACTAATTTTTAAACAGTGCCTAGCATGGTTTCAAACTTTGTTAACATGGTATCATTAAAGCATGGGTTTCTTCCAGCAACAAAACTTCCCTTAATAATTTAGAAATAAATAATGAAAAAAAAGTCCATCTGCTTCATAATGCAGGATATACATTGATTTTAGGAAGTTGTCTTGTTTTAAAAAAGTCGATTTTTGCCCTTGACATTCAGACAATCAAAGCAAACATTGTTTGTGTTGCTGATGATATTTTGAATTTTGAAACATATAGGTAGATAATAAAATATTAACTGATGCTAATTACAAGTACAGTTCAGTTGTAAGGGAGATTAAAGAAATTGATAAAAAATATTTAACCTTCTCTTAAATATCTTGGTGTTGCTTTCTTAGTTTGGTAATAATGTTAATCCAAGTTTTTTATGTTTTAATGTTCCATATTAATTTCACATTGCCATTGCAATCAGGTGTATAACCTCATAATATTACAACTTTCATTTTGCTGATATTCTACATACAACTCTCCTTTTTTTAGAAACAACCAACTACTGCATATGCCATTGTACCATTGTACGTCAATTATATAATCTCTTTCTTTTCTATTCTTTTCTTGTAGGGTGGCATGAAAAGACACGGTTTTAGTGGGATGCCCGCATCTCATGGTGCTTCATTATCACATCGTAGCATCGGTTCTACTGGTCAAAGGGATTCTCCTGGAAGGGTATGTTATAACTCATAGTGTCCATGCACTGAACATTCCATGTACATCTCTCTTCTCAAACGGACCGGGTATTCCATTTAAACAAGCAGCAGTTTAGTTCTGGTGGAAGTTACTCACCCTCGTAACATTATTAATCCTGGAAGTTGTTTCCCAATGTGTACAATTATTAGAATTGATACGACCTTGTTTAAATTATTAGTGGCAGTGCTATTTATCGTACTTCTATCAGTAAGTCATAGGATTTCCATCTGCTTTGTGCATAATATTAAATAGATTTGCACTTCCCCTCCTTTTTAATGGCTACTCGGAGAGTACTGTCAAGTGTTAATCTGTTAATATTATAGGTAGTACCTAAAACTATTACTTGGGTATTCTTAATGCCTTCACTGGAGATACACATGTTTAGATGTATAAATCGGTCGCTTAAGCGAGCGTAGCGGTCATAAAATTTTAAGAATTTCACTATTTACATTATGTGCCCAAATGGATAGTGATCAGTGTTGTTCCTGCTTGCCCTCACATCCCATGACAGCTCCTGATGCAAATTGTAACAAGTTAGAGAGTATCCTGTAACTGTATGGGGCAAAGGGGAAAAAAACTTCAAGCCACTTATCATTTCTATAGTAATATAGCAATTTAAAGGTACAATCTTTCTATTGAAGCTATTTTTTTTTTCCAATTTGGTACGTGCAACATTAAATTAGCACAAACCAATGCATAATTGTCAAAAATAATGAATGGACAACTTGTTAACTTAAGATTTTCGGGTGAATGTGCTATTGAAGTGGTTGTTGTGTCCCAAAAAGAAAAAGATACAGCAGGTAGATAACAGCAGTGAGAATGTTGCAGGTTTTTAAAAACAGGAAGATGCCTGGGCGTATGGGTGGTGTACAACGCACAGTGAAAAATGTATGGGTTTATCAAATTGACCCTGCCAGGAACTTACTGTATCTGAAAGGGCAGGTAATTTTCATCTGCATTTTGCACTACATCTGCTGAAGTGTTCATGTTGTGAGGTGCATGTTATGCATACTCTTGTCAACTTTGCAGGTTCCTGGTCCTCAAGGCAGCTTTATTTTCGTCAAAGATTCAGTATACAAGAAACCCGACAGAGCTTTGCTGCCATTCCCTACATATTTCTCGCAAGAAGACGAGTCGGAAGACTCGGAGCCCCTCATTGCCGATCTCGGTGATATCGACCCATTCATGGTAGCTGATTAAGACGATGGCCAAATTTAGAAGAACGCTTTTGCTTTCAGCGCACTTCTCGACAATCCCCACGTGATTGTTTGTTAAATTTTGCATTGATATATGAGTAGTTCCTGGTTTTACAAGAGTCATCCCATTACTGACCTGCCAGATCAATGTTGTTCCCATGTACATTACCTGGCAGATACGCCGGGGCCCTGGCTCAGGTTAGGGTTTCGAGCTGATTGTTTGATCGACCGAGTGGAATTCGTTTTGTTTAATAAGTTGTGTAAGCTAAGATTCAGATAGATATATAAAATCGAAATCCCCACTGCTGAGATGGGCTGTGACCTGTGAGTTCCTTGTGATGCAGTAATTTATGTGCATGTTTCCGTTTGGCGCTAGGTGCGGGTCTTCTTGCAGAGTAACACTCTGCCTCCCTTCAGGTCAAAATGTTATCCTTCGAGTAACCTTATTTCTTCGCTCTGCGTGCCCGAGTAGGTTTCCATTATTATCTTTTATGGGAACACCTAAACATCGGTCGACTGAGAATTATCAATGTCTCGGTCGATAGCTGCCAGCTCTAGTACGTTTCCTCCTGTGTGACAGACTTTTTCTTTTCTTACCCAGCCCTAGTGTGTGGCATATGCTTGTGTGATTCTCCGTAGTGATGTTTAGATTTGTTTCTTTTATTTTTATGTCCCTAACTAGTAATCAGGCTTGCTAACTTTCCTTAAGTCTACTACAAAATCAACGCTACCTACAAAACACTAAGAAAATAAAACCAAGCTAGTTATCTTTGCTTGCATGTACAAAATTAACGCTACCTAAAACATCTACAAAACAAAATCAGGCTACCTAAATTTTGCTTGAATGTACAAAATTAACGCTACCTAAAATACGGGGTGGGATCCTATGCAGTAACTGTATGCTACTGTACGCTCAATGACATGTGGGGCCAGGGGCCACCCGTCAGTGGCAGTAACTGCAGTGCAGTAACAGCAGAGGATCTGAACCCCCTAAAATACACTAAGAGGACACGAGAAGGTCTAGTTGCGTGTGTCCGAGAAAAAAAGTTGTACCTAATTACACATATCCGAGTGCATGGGACCTAGTTGCATATTTTTTAGCCAAAAATGCAACTTAAACCTAGTTGCACATATGAAGTGGAAAAGTGTAGTTTAGACATTGTTACACATATCCGAGTAGAAACGTAGCAAGTGGAGAATTCCAAATGAGATCTAATTGCACATTTTAAAGTGGAAAAATGCAACTGGGAACTAGTTGCACATTTTGTATTGGAAAAATACAACTCGGACATAATTACATATTTTCGAGTGTAAAAAATGCAACAGGAAATTGGTTACATATTTTCAATCGAAAAAATGCAACTCGGACCTAGTTGCACTTATTAGAGCGAAAAGTGCAACTATGTCCTACCTGCACATTTTCGATTGAAAAGTGCAATTCAAACCTAGATGCACATATCCAACTGAAAAAGTGCAATTCAGATCCGGTTGCACATATCCGAGTACAAAAAAGTGCAACTCGTATCTACTTGCATATTTTCGCGTGGAAATAACTAACTAGGACCTAGTTGACCTTTTCGAGGGGGAAAAGTGAAACTCGGTCCTAGTTGCACACATTCGAGTAGAAAAGTGTAACTCATCACTTGTTGGAGATATCCGAGTCGAAAATTGCAACTCCGACATTGTTGCACATATCCGAGCGGAAAATTGCAACTCGGATCTTGTTACACATTTTCGAGAGGAAAAGTACAACTTAGACCTAGTTGCATATATCCAAGTGAAAAAGTAAACACAATATTTTAGCGAAATGTAAACATGTCCATAATAGAAGAAAAAAACATGCCTTGACAAGAGAGATTAATAAAATAAAATAAAAGAAAATTAACATAAATAGAGAAAAGAGGCACCGCAAGGCCAAAAAATAAAGCCGTTAGTATTGCTCTTCGCTACCTGACTGCAAAAGAAAAAAAACTGTCAATCAAACAAAATTAAAGCCGTGAAGCATATTCTATGCATAAAAGAGAGTTTGAACCAGACTGGTTAGGAGGCGTCACCGCCAGGATGTGAGTTCAAAGTCCCACGCCAAGCGTTATTTATTTTTCACTAACCGCAACAACTATTTATTTTTCACTAACCGCAACAACAAAACTGGACAGAATATGCATGAATCTTGGCACGATGCTGCGTAGGTCGACCGAGACATAAGCTAATCTTAGGCACATGAGGATTAGCAAATCCGATCAGCATATCGCGATCGATGGGGTTGAGGTTTGCGGAGGGAGGCGTGGACAAGACCACAAGCTATCAACTCAGGAGGCCGCGGACAAGCTGCTGTACGGCAGAGACGAGCTCCAAGCGGCGGAGCTGTCGTAGACGTGCCGGAGGGAGCGCTTCTGCACCACATGCTCCCATGCCTTCTGCCCCCACTTGATAAAGGGTGGCCCAATCTTCTCAGTGAACTCACAGATAACTTCAATATGATAACTAGTGCGCCACTAAGAACTCTCCCGGCTGATCTCTGATGCCAATGCAAAAGATAGCAACCCCAAGGATATTCTCAACTCCACACTCTTGCACAAGTAATCCACCGACTACAAGTGGTCCTGTACCGTCTTATTCCCAGTGGAACAGCAGGTAACACGTAAAGTTTGCAGATGAACTTCCAAATGAAGGCTTACAAGCTGATTCAATCTAGAGGTCTAGGATTTTAGTTTTAACGTAGTCTCCTCTATCTAATTTCGCCCAAGGGGTATATATGAGGGGGTATGGTGCGGCCACAAGTGGAATTGCGCAAGCAACCATCCCCAACTCGAATAGGACCCACTTTGGACTCTGTTTGGACTTTGGACTCGACCCAACTGATACAAACCGACCCACCATTAATGGGTGCGGCCTATGATGGTATACAAACCATGCCTATTAATAATAGGACATCTACATGACGCATTTAAACTCTTGGAGGCGTCCTCCCCTTGTTATGCATCAAATAACAATTGTTATTCTTTGTTTTCATCCTTGTAGCACTTGTTTTCCTGCTCCTCTTCATGTCCATCTTCATGTCCATCTTCATCCATGCTCAGCTCCTCTTCATGATCATCTCCCACTCATGCTTGTGTTATCAACAAACCTGAGAATATGATAGTGCATGGATTTAGGTAGTATAAAGATCTCATGAAGACAAACCATATTTATTACTAGGAAAGAATTCACCTTAAAATAATCATCAATGAGACTTAATATTTCTTTCCAACTCAAGCATAAATAATCCTCATGGACCTCTATTATGTCCCTATCATCCTCCCTTTCTTCAAGACAAGACGTCCTCGGCTTGTAGTAAGCTGAAAGTGGAATAAACAAAAAGAACAACGTGTATGCACAATACAAATATCTATAATGAGGTGCATTAGTTGTTATCATATCATAAAATTGTGCCCAAGACATGAGACCACGGATTTTGCTTAAAAACATCACATAATTGTCATAGCACTCCATAAAATAGCAATCACAATTGCAAATATAAGTGAAGCTCAATACATCATGGTCAAAATGAGAATCATATGTGTATATATTTTTATTGTTTAGTATCAATTCAAGTGTTCTCACAGAAGATCTATGATCAAATATATGTTTATTAGTACACTCAAAGGTGGGAACATGATTATTATTTTCATCATGAAAATTGCAACTTAATTTGCAAATATAAGTGAAGATCAATTTATTAGCACATGTATGTGACAAGTATTGTGGCAAACCAAACATATGTGTAAAATCATGCTCATATGTAGGAAGTTGTAGCTTAGTTACCCAAGGTAAAACAATGTTCAAATCGGCCACTTTATCACAAGTTATGCATATATGATTCACCATAAAAATTTCACTCATGCTAAAGTCACCAATAAAGCTAAAAGTGAAAGAAATAACATAATTGCTAGAATTGACATATGAAATTCCAGCAACCTTTTTCATAGCACTTTGCACATTAATTGATTCATTTAACATGATGTAATCCTCAATATCATTAGGTGGTAATTTAGCAATCACTTCTTTATGTGAAATCAACACCACATGATTAAATTTCGAAATTATTGCATTATCACATGTAGGTGGACTATCTATGTTTGTTAACTCACAAAGATCAACCTCTTCGGCTATACTCTCATTAATTTTTTCACATGACATGTCACCATGAAATTGGCATGAAAACATCACATAAATATCATAGCATGTCATAAAATAGCAATCATAATTGCAAATATAAGTGAGGCTCATAAAATCATGATCAAAAGGAGAGACATGTATGTATAAATTTCTATTGTTCAGTATCAAACCAAGTGTCTCCACAAAAGATCTATGATTAAAATTGGTGGTAGTAAAATCAAAGAAATCCAAACAAATTAACTCATTATATAGTGGATACCATGCTTCAATTGTGCTACTCTGATATATATAACAAAGTAATGGCCGAATAGTAGTACACATAATTTTCTTCTCATGTTTAGTATAATCATCATGTAAATTGCAACTTAGTTTGCAAATATAAGTGAAGTATAAATCAGTAGCATATGTACTTATCATGTTTTGTTGCAAATCAAACATATGTGGAGAATCATGCTTAGATTTAGCAAATTGTACACAATCCAAACGAGGTAACACAATGTTCAATTCAGCAATTTTATCACAAGTAATACATAGGTAATCCACCATAAAAATTTCGTTCGTGTTGTATGCACCAACCAAATTAAAAGTCAAGCAAGTAGCATGGGTGCTAGAATTGATATATATAATTTCAGCAATCCTATTCATAGCACATTGCACATTAATTGGTTCATGTAACATGATGGAATACACAATATTAATAGGTGGTATTTTAGCAAGTACTTCATTATGTGTAAGCAAGACCACATGATCAAAATTAGAAATATTCAAAATATCACATGATGGTGGACTATATGTGACTATCAACTCAGAAGAATTAACTAGCACATTAGTAGACTCACAAAAAGTTGTACTTGTAAGTGGTAGCTCCAAATCAGTACCAATGTCAATGGCATCCTCCTCAGAAATAATAGGCACTGATTCATCTCTCTCAAGTGTTGATGCAGGTTGTACTATTGATGGCTCCCTTTCTTCAAGAGTAACCTGCATATCACAAGAAATAATACTAGGCACAATGGTATGCTCCTCCAATGGATGCGATGATGGTGGTGGTGCAGGTTGTACTATAGGCTCCCTTTCTTCAAAAGCAACCTGCACATCACAAGACACAACACTAGGAGTAGACATAGTTACATTAGGAGAAATAGCCTCATAGGTCTTCTCAATCTCTACAAATCTCATAACCAATGGTTGATGTCTAATTCTTTTAAATGTTGTAGGACTTTCATGTATTATCCAATCTCTCTTATTATTCCAAAAGAATTGTAAATCAGGATAATGGCTATCAAAATTAACCTTATAGCTATTGCACCACATTGGACTCAACAAAAGGTGACAGCAAGTAAATGTTCTAGGAAGCACATTACACCTAATTTGTACTGTATGATCATGAATAGTTAACGGAATCGAGGTAGCATGAGTAATGTGAAGTGTAGCATCATTAGTTTTCAACATAAATGAACTGCGAGTTGTTTAAGATGTCAACTGTAATGCTTCAATAACCTCAATACTAAAAAAATTAGACCGTGTACCCTTATCAAGGGTAATAGCAACAGTACTACCATTGATGTCTCCTCTGAAGTGGAACAAATTTGCTGCAGGTATTCCACTAGAATCCTCCTCCCAGAACGTATCACTGCACACAGAATAACTACAAAACTCCATTGATTAAATTGTTAGTAACAAAATAACAATGGGATGTGGTGTTCTCTCACAACTCACTCAAAAATCTAGCAAGACAATAGATTATCTTACCGTTCCAAAGTGAATAGAAATACTTACCAACAAGTAGTGGCAACTAATATGCTTTGATGTGAAGAAGAGAATACCCAGGGTGTTAACAATCACATGACAAACAAGGTATATGGTGGGGCTTGGTATGGATACCTAACAACACCAAAATAACAATCCTATTTGCTGTCCAATGTGATATAAAAAAGCACAGGAAACACACACGTGGAGAAGAATGTGGCAAGTACCTATATGGATGGAATTGTTGCAATGCACTCGAAAGACACTAGCTAGATCTCTTATAAACAGGCACAAGATTTCTCAAAGAAACTAGTGCAAAACAGCATGCAAATATCTCCAAACCTTGTGGCAAATATCTCCAATTTTAGGCCTCTTCCTCTCTTTTTTTTTCTGTTTTTCTCTCTTCTTTTTCTACTCTTTTGGGCCAAATTATGCCACTTGTACGGACTGTACGGACCCAAATTTTTTTTTCCTATTTTGGCCACAATATGTCGCACCGCGGAGATTTTTTTTCCAGAAAAACAGCACAATGCAATGATCAGCTGAGCAGCCTGTGAGCACAAAAACGAGCTAGTCTTATATGGGTATGCTGCTATTTTGATATGTAGATAGGCTGTGGCTATGGTTCTCAAAGATACGGAGTGGAAATCAAGTGAAAAGGGCAATGAAAACAGCACGGAAAGCCAACTACAGCTAGTATGATCGCACGACAGGAAAACTGAAGTGTGGCAGAGAAACGCACCGTTTTGGTGCCCACGGCAGCGCACCGCGGTAGCTCTTTGTGCGGAATTTGTGTCACGGCAGCACGGTGCACATCAGCGAAGGGCAGGGCGCGGCAGCGATTCGCACCAATCCTCTACCGCGGCAGCGCGCGGTGGGGTGATGTGGTAAGTGTGAGACGGGGCTGCGGGCGGGTTTGGTAAGGGTGAAACGGGGTGAATCCGTGTGCGGTAGGGATAGGTGGCGGCAGCGATTGCGACGTTTTCCTGCCGCGGTAGGAATCCGATACCAACTAGAATTATACTTGTGGGGCACGGATTGGTAAGGAAAAACAACGTGGTTAGACACGGATTCAAGTCCAACTAGGGCAAGCGTGCGGCAAGAAATTGATGAGACAATGTGCCACGGTAGGAACCAAACCCAACACAATTAGATGGAAAACACAACTCGTATTGGATGTTTTTGGTGGAATTTTCGGTGGACTCTATGAAGAACACGAAGAACCCTAACCCTAACTCGAAAATTGAAGACACAAAAGGAGAAAAGAAACACAAAAATCAACACGAACAACAACTAGAGATTGCAAATTGGGGATGATCTAAGGCGATGGCAATGATCTACTATATTTTTGTGGGGCAATTTTCTGTATAGGAAGAAAAACACTCGAATCTAAAGGGAAAATATGATAGCTCACCGAGGCAACCTGTAACTCTGATACCAAGATGATAAGGGGTGGCCCAATCTTCTCAGTGAACTCACAGATAACTTCAATATGATAACTAGTGCGCCACTAAGAACTCTCCCGGCTGATCCCTGATGCCAATGCAAAAGATAGCAACCCCAAGGATATTCTCAACTCCACACTCCTACACAAGTAATCCACCGACTACAAGTGGTCCTGTACCGTCTTATTCCCAGTGGAACAGCAGGTAACACGTAAAGTTTGCAGATGAACTTCCAGATGAAGGCTTACAAGCTGATTCAATCTAGAGGTCTAGGGTTTTAGTTTTAACGTAGTCTCCTCTATCTAATTTCGCCCAAGGGGTATATGTCGGGGGGTTACCCCCGAGTAGGGTAAAGGCAAGTGCTAAAGGCAAGGTCAGAAGAGAAGTTTGGTCGAGTAGCCGCCTACCCGGTACTCGTTACCCGGTCGACTGCTACTCGGTCTTACACGAAAGATGGTCAGAAGGATGAACCCAGGAAGTTAAGTTTGTTCGAGTAGAAGAGCTGGTCCGAGTAAAATTGGCGGGAACCTACTCGGGCCAGAAGTCAAAGGAGCCGTTCTGACAACGGATCCCGCGTATCCCGGGTCCGTACTTGGCACTGTTCACAGCACTGTTCATCTGGGGACGGCGTGCCTGACAGCGACAGAGTGTCAGCAGGGCGTCGCAGGATAGGGGGGACCTACTCTGTGTTCGCACAGTGATAACAGACTGGTTACTTGGTTTTGCCCAACGACTTTCCGCATCAGGACAAGCTTAGAAGCCAAAGCTGTCAGCGGGAACTCGGAAGAAGGACAGTGTGCACACAATGTCGACACTTGTTTGTATTTGGCTGTATCCGGCTGGGCACCGGGTATATAAGGTGCCCCGCCGCCTCCTGCGCGAGGGACAAGACTTGGGCTGGATCATACGTAGAGATTCTTGACCTAGTTCTACCCGGAGAGAGAAGAGTAGCTACTCGGTAGCAAGAACCATTGTACTGTGGCTACTCGGTGAGACATCAGAATACATAAAGAAAGGCAGGAGTAGGGGTTTTACCTCCTCACGAGGGCCCTGAACCTGGGTAGATCGTGTTGTTTGCAGTGCTCGCTTCATCCTTCACGCGTCTACTCGTCGCGTGATCCCTCCCCGAGCGCCTCCAGCGTCCTTCGTCCCCACATCTTTAGCCATCCTATGGCATCTGCCGTGACACCACCACGACAGTTGGCGCCCACCGTGGGGCAACCAGCGGCGCTGGCTAGAGTTTCCGTTCGGACGGGATCGATTTCTGCTACCGGAGAGCGCGTGGTCTGCGGCCTTGTCCACAGATTCGGCTCCTTCGACTTCGTCACCGACAACCCGACGATTTCGGCGGCAGGGCCATGCCGGAGGGCGGCACGGTGCTTTCTTTCGGCGCGCACCTCGTCTACATCACCACCGTCGTCGACCGCGAGTACCCCGAGCTGGTGCATGACGCGGAGGATCCGCCTGCCGTTATCGCCGCACGCGGGAGGCCGCTGGGCCGCTCCGCGGACGTCGCGGAGGTGATGGTAGCTGGCCTGGCTGCAGACGCCGGGAAGGGCGCGGCTGCTACCGTTGCGGTCGTCGTCGAGGATCTCGCTGGCTCTAGTGCCGGCGGGAAGACGCACAAGCCTTACGAGAAGGAGTGCAACCTTCCGCTCTCCACTACTCCGACGATCCCTGCGTCTGCTGCGCGGACGGGCATGCCGCCTCCCACCGACCTCGAGCTCCTGACCATGAAGGCGCAGCTCGACCAGCAACGCCAGGAGTTGCTTGCCGAGCAGGCGGAGTTGGACAAGATCAGGCTAGAGTTTAGCTTAGATCAGCTAGAGTACAACAAGGCTCACGGTTTCACACCAGTTGTTAGGAGAGCTAGCAAAGTAGGCGCTACACGTCGCAACCTAGGTGCCGAGATGGCAACTGTTGTAGAGGCTCCCAGTCAGTCCGCCACCGCAAACACCTCCACCCGACCCAGATATAGCACACCCGCCAAGACACTTAGAGCTGCTGAGGCCGTAGCTGCCGAGTTGCCACATCTAGTAGGCGACGCGCGCGTTAGGCAGCATGAGAGGCTGAACGAGTTGGTGCTAGAGGTGGCTAGGCAGAACGAGGAGTTCCGGAAAGCCAACCCGGGTGCTGGCGCTTCTCAGGTGGTGCATTCGCATGTGGCCAGATCTAACGATCAGGCCTCATCCCCGCATCCTAGCCGAGAGAAAAGCCGGAGTGGGCATTCCGGCAAGGATAGGCAAATGCAGGTGTACGACCCGGCTGTTGCCGCGAAACAGCTCGCTGTGCCGCGACAGTCCGGTCAGAAACACAACGCTGCAGGAGCAGGCTCTCAAGCCCATAAAGCTCAAAGCCAGGCCCGAGATGGAGAGCGCCCAGGTCCTTCTCAGCATCCCGCCGCTCAGCCTACTCGGCAGAGGCAGCAGCCGCGTGCAGTGGCGCCAGTCGCCAACCCGGTGGAGCAGCCTGCAGCTGTGCAGGTGGATAGATATGATGACGGCTACTCGGCCATGGAGATGGCTGGCTATGATATTCTGGATCGTGTTGGCGAGCGCGTGTTGGCACCTGGAGATGCAAGGCACCAGCTGGACCGGATCAGCTTGTCGGCGCGGCTGGAGAACACAGGTCCTCCTGGCCCCGAGTGCTTTGGCCCGCGCATCATGAACGAGCCGTCCGTGAAGAATTTCCAGCTTGCAAGGGGCACCAAGAGTTACAACGGCAGCACCAAGCCGGAGGATTGGCTCAATGACTATGTCACCGCGGTTCATATCGCGAACGGCAACCGGAGATGGGCGGTGCGGTACGTCCCGCAGATGCTAGAGGGTACAGCTCGTACTTGGCTCAACAACTTGCCCAAGAACAACATCAATTGCTGGCTGGATTTCTCGGACGCCTTCATCAGCAACTTCACAAGCACTTACAAGAGGCCGAATAGGCCTCAGCAGCTGTCCGCTTGCAGGCAGCGAGAAGACGAGACGGACCGCGAGTACCTTACTCGGTGGAGCACATTGAGGAACACATGTGAAGGTGTGAATGAAGCCCAGGCCATTACTTGGTTTGCGCAGGGTTGCAGACATGGCAGTATGCTGTGGCAAAGGTTGCAGAGGGAGATGCCAAACACTCTGGCGGAGACCATCAAGATTGCAGATCAGTACGCACTCGGTGATCCTACTCAGCCCTTGATGGACTCCTCTGAGCCGAGAAGAAACTTCAACAGCAACAAGCGCAACGAGTTCCGCAACAAGCGCAGGGGTGACCGAATAGATGTTCGGTATGACCCCGAGGAGGTGAACGCAGTGGCTGTTGGAGCTGGGGGTAGCCAAAGGCAGAAACCTGCTGGAGCCTACGGGCAGAACCAGAACCAGGGCCAAGGCAACAATAAACCATTCCGTGCTCCTCAGTCGGGTAGCGGCAACACCGAGCAGCCGAGGAAGTTCGTCTTTGACGACATGAAGGATGGCCCATGCAGTTTCCACACTCAGCACCCCTCAAGGCCAGCTAACCACACTACCCGACAGTGCGAGTGGTGGGATCTGATCAAGAGTGAAGGCCTGCCTCCTCCTCCTCCTCTGCCAGCGGCAAATGCCAACGTGCAGTCTGCTCGCGCACCCGCAGCTCGGCCTCCGGTGTTCCCGAGAAGAGAAAATGTGAACCAAGTGGCTTTAGGAGCCAACCATCACTTCAACAATGAGAGCTACCGCAACAACAACAACAACTACAACCGCAACAACAACAGAGGCAACAACAACTACCAGGGCAGCAACAACAACGGCAACAATGGGGGCGGAGGCTCCAACCAGTACCAAGAGCACCATGAGAGCTACATGATCTTCACTTCTGAGCCCGTCGACAAGCAGTCACAGCACAGGCGTGCCATGGAGGTCAATGCCGTGATCCCCGCTGTTCCTCACTATATGCACTGGTGCAGCCAAGAGATCAAGTGGTCCCGAGTAGATCATCCCAAGGTGATGCCCAACCCGGGTAGCTACGCTTTGGTGGTGGATCCTACCTTCTTGGGCCCCGAGAAGAACGTGAGGTTCAGCAAGGTGCTGATCGACAACGGCAGCAGCATCAACATTGTGTACAAGGACACACTCGAGAAGCTAGGGCTGGCCGAGAACATGCTGCTACCCAGCAAGACCACCTTCCATGGCATTGTGCCGAGAGTCTCGTGCAACCCGATTGGCCGAGTGTGGATAGATGTGCTATTCGGTACAAGGGAGAACTGCCGAACAGAGCGCCTGCAGTTCGAGGTGGTTGATCATCAGAGCCCTTATCACGCTCTACTCGGCAGGCCTGCTCTGAGCAAGTTCATGACTTCTACCCACACGGCGTATCTAAAGATGAAGATCCCTGGCCCCAATGGCGTGATTACCATCTCTGGTGATTACAAGAAGTCCATGGAGTGTGCTTCTGCTGGTTCTCAGTTGGCGGAGTCCATGGTGATTGCTGCCAAGAAGAAAAAGATGTACGAGGTGGTGGCTATGGCGCAATCCGCGCAGGCTGGTGCGCAGGGCGTACCGAGTACGCAGCACGGGACCGTGTTCCAGGCGTCTCAAGAAACCAAGAAGGTTCAGGTCGACCCTGAGTTCCCCGACCGCGTAGCCATCATTGGCTCCGGGTTGGCGGAGAAATAGGAAAGCGAGCTCATCCACTTCCTCCGTGAGAATCGGGACGTATTCGCCTATTCCAATGAAGATCTACCAGGAGTCCCGAGGGAGTTGGTTGAGAACTCATTACATGTGCGTCCTGACGCCAAGCCAGTGAAGCAGGCTATGCGCCGCTTCGGAGATGAGAGAAGGAAAGCCATTGGCGACCAGATCACCAAGTTGCTGATAAGCAATTTCATCATGGAGGTGCTGCATCCGGATTGGCTAGCCAACCCGGTCATGATCGAGAAGAAGAAGTAGGATCCCAAGGCTGCTACTGCATGGCGCATGTGTGTCGACTACACCGACTTGAACAAGGCATGCCCCAAGGATCCCTTCCCGCTACCTCGCATCGATCAGGTGATCGATTCCACTGCTGGTTGTGAACTGCTGTCTTTCATAGATGCCTACTCTGGTTTCCACCAGATAGCCCTCAATCCTGCTGATCAAATAAAGACTGCTTTCATTACCCCGTACGGGGCTTATTGCTATCGTGTCATGTGTTTTGGCTTGAGGAATGCGGGTGCAACCTATCAGAGATGCATGCAGAAATTCTTGCACGATCAGCTCGGCAAGAATGTGCAGGTGTACGTAGATGACATTGTCATCAAAACGAATAAAACACATACTCTGCTTGCCGACCTTGAGGAAACCTTTGCTAACCTGCGCAAGTACAAAATGAAGCTGAATTCGAGTAAGTGTACCTTTGGTGTCCCGGCTGGCAAGCTACTCGGCTTCCTGGTATCTAGTCGGGGCATTGAGGCCAATCCTTCAAAGATAAAAGCTATTGAGAGCATGTCTTTACCAAGATCCCTGAAGGATGTGCAAAAATTCACTGGTTGCTTGGCATCTCTGAGCCGTTTCCTGGGCCGAATGGGCGAGAAGGCCCTGCCTCTGTACCAGCTGATGAAGAAAAGTGACAAGTTTGTCTGGACTCCGCAAGCGGACGTGGCATTCAACGAGCTGAAGGCAATGCTGGCTAGCGCTCCCATCCTGGCTAGTCCGCTACCCAAGGAGCCAATGCTGCTGTACATTGCTGCCACTAACCGAGTAGTCAGTGTGGTGATTGTGGTGGAGCGAGAAGAAGAAGGCAAGAGTGTGTAGCGCCCAGTGTACTATCTCAGTGAAGTGCTATCCAGCTCCAAGCAAAACTACCCGCATTACCAGAAAATGACCTATGGCGTGTACCTGGGCGCCAAGAAGCTAAAGCATTACTTCCAAGAACATCCTATCACGGTTGTGAGCTCTGCTCCCATCTCGGATATCATGGGCAACAAGGAGGCGAGTGGCAGAGTAGCCAAATGGGCAATCGAGCTGGCCGCATATGCTCCCGCGTATGCGAGAAGAGAAGCCATCAAGTCTCAGATTCTGGCGGAGTTTCTGGTGGATTGGGCTGAGGTGCAGTACGAGCCTCCTGCTCCAGTTTCCAATTACTGGAAGATGCACTTTGATGGCTCGAAGGTGAAGGGGGGCCTTGGCGCTGGCGTAGTGCTTACGTCACCCAAGCGAGACCAACTCAAGTACGTGCTGCAGATTCATTTCAAGGCGTCCAACAACGTAGCCGAGTACGAGGCAGTGGTGCATGGCTTGCGGGTAGCCAAGGAAGTTGGCGTGCAGCGCATTATATGCTATGGCGATTCAGATCTGGTGGTGCAGCAAGTCTCTGGCACTTGGGATGCTCTAGATGCCAACATGGCATCATATCGCTTCCTGGTACAGTCCATGACTGGATTCTTCGAAGGCTGCGAGTTCCAGCACATTCACCGAGCAGAGAATGAAGCGGCAGACGAGCTGTCCAAGTTGGGATCTTCTCGGCAATCCATCCCGGCGGGGGTTGCCTTGGAGCACTTGAGGAAGCCATCCATCAAGCCTTCTCCCAACTCGGAATCCATATTCGTTCCTTCTCTGCCAAGTGAAGAATCTGTTCCAATGGAGATTGACTGGGAGAATGCAACAGCGAACCCGGGGACTGCCGCTCCCTACCCGGGGACTGCCGCTCCCTACTCGGGGACTGCCGCTCCCTACTCGGGGACTGCCACTCCATACTCGGGGACTGCTGTCCTTAACCCGGGGACTGTCGCATTCATTGAGGAGGTCCTCGCCAATCGATCTGGGCTCCAGAGAATTGCTCCCAACCCTAAAGAGCAACCAGAAGTGCCTGTCCCAATGGAAGTGGACGAACCAGTATTTCCCGCATGGGAGACACCGAGTTGGGCCATGCCCATATTATCCTTTCTAAGGGACGGCACCCTACCAGAAGATAAGGTGGCCGCAAGGCAGATTCAAAGAAGATCCAAGGGCTACACTATATTCCGAGATGTGCTGCACAAAAGAAGTGTCACCGGCGTGCTGCAACGTTGTGTGGACCCAGAAGAAGGAGGAGAAATTCGGTTGGAAATACACCAAGGAGAATGCGGGCACCACGCCTCTTCTCGGGCATTGGTCAAGAAAGCTTTTCGGCATGGCTTCTACTGGCTCACAGCTCTGCAGCAAGCCGAAGACATCGTGAGGAAGTGCAATGGCTGCCAGATGTTCGCGAGTAAGATTCACATGCCTGCATCCGAGTTGAAAACAATTCCTATCACATGGCCGTTTGCCGTATGGTGCCTGGATATGGTTGGCCCCTTCAAGCCGGCTAAAGGCAACATGACACACATCTTGGTCATGGTGGACAAGTTCACCAAGTGGATTGAAGTGAAGCCTATTCGGAAGTGCGATGGAGCTACAACCGTGAGATTCTTAAAGGATGTGATCCTGAGATACGGCTACCCGCACAGCATCATCACCGACAACGGCACAAATTTCGCAGAGGGGGCAATGGTGCGGTTCTGCAGAGATAAGCACATCCGACTAGATGCTGCATCTGTCGCGCATCCCGCCTCCAATGGGAAAGTGGAAAGAGCAAACGACATGGTGCTGGCAGGCATAAAGCCAAGGCTGATTGAGCCATTGATGAAAACACCTGGGTGTTGGCTAGACGAGTTGCCAGCGGTGTTGTGGAGTCTAAGGACTACCCCTAACCGGTCGACCGGCTACACACCATTCTTCTTGGTATACGGGGCTGAGGCCGTGTTGCCAATAGACTTAGAGCATGACTCCCCTCGAGTAACCCTCTACACTGAGGTAGAAGCGAGAGAAGCTCGAGAAGACGACGTTGACCTGCTCGAAGAAGCAAGAGAGCTTACTCTGTCACGTTCGGCTATCTACCAGCAAAACCTGCGGCGTTATCATAGCCGAAAGGTGAACCCAAGGGTTTTCCGAGAAGGAGACATGGTCCTTTGGCTTGTGCAGCGCACAGCCGGGATGCACAAACTGTCTCCTCTGTGGGAAGGGACCTTCATTGTGAGCAAAGCGCTGCACAACGATGCATACTATCTTGTAGATGTGCGTCCATCACAGGCGAACAGGGCAGATAAAGCTGGAGAGGAGTCCAAGCGCCCTTGGAATGTAGCCCTACTTCGTCGCTTTCATTCGTGAGCAAAGATGTGTATGTACTCTCTTATCCGAGTTAAAATTCTACCCTGCAATCTGAAATTCAGCTCGGGGACTGCCCTCGCATAAACTTGCTCTGTGTGTTCCTAACCGGCTTTACTTTTTCCACTTGGTTGCTCTGCTTAAAATTTCACGAGTACATCTAGTACTGTGTTTAAACCTACATGCCAACTCTTCGACTCTGCTGCTGTCCGAAACCCGGCTTCATGGCAAGCAAGAGAACAAGCAAAAGGTCAATGAGCACAAGAAAAATTACTAAGGAAAGAAAAAGTGCAGGAACCCGGTAGGATGTTTTTTACTGTCGTTTCTGGTTAACTCCTTCTCGGCTAGGTGGTGGGCTGCGTTACTATGAGTATTTCTAAGTGGCTAAGTACTTGCAACTCCAACTTCGAATTCTTGTGACTCGAATACCAAAAAAGCAACAAGTTGCGGGTAAGAGCTGAGATAAAAAGGAAGAGCGAATAAGAAATGCAACTCGGGGACTCGAATGATAACGCAACCCGACATTCGAGCCAAAGTTGCTCAAATTGACTAAGTTAAATATCAAACATGAATAAAACTGAGTAGCAAACGACAAGGATAATTGTTTCGATACATCTGCACCCGGCATCCCGGGGATCTGATAAGTGTTTGAAGGATAAGATTGCAGGAGAAAATCAGGTAGAGGTAGCAACGTTCTCGGTGTTGGACTTGGCCGCTTAATCTTCAGTACTGGCCTTGGTAGCATCTGCTTCCGAGCTGGCGACATCGTTCTTCGTGGTGTCTGCATCTGTCTCAGTGGCAGCCTGATCTGAAGTGGCTGTGGCCACCGAGATGGGCCCCGTCGCTGAGGTGGAGGCAGTCGCTTGGACGCGGAGGCTAACTGTGTCGTCGAGGGCAGCTCCTGACGAGGTGCCGAACTCGAGCGCGGCGATGTCGATCGACATCTTCTCGCCCTCGCCTTCCTCATCGCTACCCGCGACGAATGTGGCCTTCCCCTTCCCGGTATCGTCGGCGGGACGGTCGAAGAAGCTCAAGTCCATCTCCTCCTCGTCCGTATCTTCGTCTTCGCCCTCCTCCTCGCCTTCGTCCACCTCGGTGTCGGGCTCGGTGAGGCCGTCGATGAAGGTCGCGGTGTCCGCGTACTGGGCGACCTCGTGTGCGACGAGCTGGCGGATAGCCACGCAGTCGGAATCCGTCTCCCACTTGGAATCCTCGCGCATCTCGCGGACGACTTGCAAGTTGAGATTTTCGTACCAACTGGTGACGAACAGCAGCATCATGTCAGCGCCTGCCCGAGCTCCAGACGCCCGCCACTTCTTCAGCTCGGCCTTCACGCCGTTCAGCTTCAAGGCGAGTCCATGGATTGTTGTTGGCTGTAACATCCCAAGTATGAAAACCATCCCCTTAGAATGTTTGTTGCATGTTTATTAAAGTATTGCATCATGTCATCATATTGTTTCCATGTTGTTTGCATTTGTTTCTTAATTGTTGCATTTGTTTTCCACTGTTTTTACAACTCAAATTCAAACCTTATTCAAACAATGGTTTCATACTTGCTCTGTTACAACATTTTAAATAAAAATCACAAATAATAACAACCAATTGGTTTCATTTTATGCCATAGTGATCACTTGTTAAAATGATGGTTCTGATCAATCATTTAATTTCCAATCACATTTAAAATTCCAAATTCAAGCATCAAACAGCAACCAATTGAATTCATGCAAATTATAAAACAATTTTGATCAATGGTTTATAATTTAACATAGGGGTTACCCTATTTAAAAGTGGGTTTTTATTAATGAGCATGTAATATTAAAATTCCCCAAATTTGGTTTAAATTCAAACAGCAAGCAAATATTTAAACTTTTGAAAATAAAAGTTAACAACTGTTTGTAATTGGCCTAAGGAACTTCCTCTAATTTTTCCAATTTTTTCTCTAACCTAAAAACCATCTTTTCCTTCCAATTTCTTTTTCAGCAAAAAAAAAAAAACAGAAAGGAGAAAAAAAAAATTCAAAGTTTGGCGCCAACAGGGGGTGGGCTGCGCCCAGCCCACCTCGTCTCCCTTCCGCGCGCAGCCCAGCCTGCCACTTAACGAAGAAAACGCTTCGTTTTTTTCCCCTCTCTCTATCCCTTCTTCCCGCAGTATGGCGGCCATCGGAGGCAGCCACGGCGGCATCGACGAGCGCCAACGGTGATCCACGCCCGTGCGCCCCTATAAAACAAGCCCTAGGGCAGCGCCGCCAACCCTAGCCCCCCTAGGTCCCTGTTCCTCGCCTCCACCGCCATTTCCACCCCTCTGCCATCGTTTTCCCCCCTCTGCTGTACCTCACCGGAGAACCTCGACTGAATCCGTTCACCGCACCGTCGCCATGGCTTTCCACTCCCCTACCTAGACACTAAAATCGAAAGCCCGCATCTGCCTCTTCCTTTTGGACACCGGAGCATCCACGGGGAGCCATCAGGACGTCGCCGCCGTCCACGACACCGCCGCTGCTGCCGTCGTCAGCCGTCGTCATCAACCCACTGCTTCCTCTACAGACGGTGGTGAGCAGCGTGGTCTCCTCCCTCTCTTCCTCGGCATCTGCACGCACGCATCCATCTCTGCACGCGCTGCATCGCATCCAAATCGAGCACGGCCGTGCTACTTCCCCGCCGGCGAGCAACGTCGATGTTTCTGTCCGTTAGGTTCAGCGCGCGCGTCAGTTTTGGGTTCAGATAGTTGGATCTGAAGCTCTTCCTCCCCGCGTCGCTGTTTCAGTCACGAAACTGAATCTAGTGCAGTGGTAACACTGCAGTCCGCGCGCCCGCAGGTCCCTGGTTCGATTCCGCGCGGAAGCGAATTAAACCTAACTTTTTCCACCTCTGGCTGACAGGCAGGGTCCACCAGGCAGTGACCCTGGCTGCCACGCCATCGCGCACACGCCACGCTGGCCCCCCAGGCCCACGCTGCAGTGGCTTGGGCTGGCTAACCGTGCGTAACAAAAGTTTCGGCGTTTTTCTGTTTTCAAAAATAGAACCTTTTAATTACAGATTAGTCCTCAATTTTAATTGGTTAATAACTTTTAATCTATAACTCTAAATAATAAAATCTAAGCATGTTTGTTGTGCTAAATTAAATTGTCTATCCAACTATGCCATTTGTTCCCTGTTTTGAATTTTCAAAATGCAATTCAAATTTGAATTCAAATAATTCAAATGCAATTTTCTAAATTCCATAACTAATTCATCTTTAATCCAAATAATGCAAATAAAATATGTTTTCCATACCATTTTGAACCACCTATTCAAATATAAATTTTGTTTCATGGTTTGAATAATTTAAATTGCCTAAATAATGTAATCCTTATTTAATTCATTTAAATTTGATAAAATCATAACTTGCCCCAAATAAATTATTTTTGAACATGCAAAATATGTTTTCAAACTAGAAAAATATGAACTTTTCAAATATGAGTTTGAATTTATGAATTGAGCAAATAAATTTCAAATAAAATTCATGCTTGTTTTAAATTCATTTAAAACTTGTTTAATTTTGCTTAAGTCATAATAAATTCATCCTAATGCCTTTCTCAATATTTGAAACATGTAATCCACCCAGAATTTTATGATCTTTTAAAATATGAATTTTGTTATTTATTTTGCACAATTTAAATTGGTGAAAACAACAATTACTTGTGTGTGTCACCTTTAAGTAACCAAAAATTCTTTAACTTAATAAATAAAAATTCTAAATTGCTAAACCTCATTTTAAATTGGTTCTAATGTTGTTATTTTGTTGTTTTCCTCATGCATGCATCATACTAAACCACTAGCACCTGTTGATTAGTTGGAAAACAAATAATCTAACCAAAATCCATGGGCTTTTCATATGCAACTCAAAATTGCATATGTGTCCATTTAAATTGTGTTACCATGTCAATTAGGTTATTTTGATACATCTATTAACTTGACATGCATCATCCCATGATTGTGCACTATGCCATGATATTGATTGTTTATTTTCCTGTATTGTTTGTTTGCTTCTTCTCGGATAGACGACGACGTTGAGACCGACGATCTTTACGACACCCCTTCTGAGGATCTAGCTCAGTACCCGGCTACTGGGTTTGCAGGCAAGTTATCACTCACATGAACCATTGTGTTCCTTTCAACATTGGTTACCGATACTTTCCGTTGTCTATTTCTGCTAGCCATATGTATCGTTGCTTCTGTTACGAACCTATCACATGATACCCTGAACCCTGATATTGCCTCACCTCCAGTCCTAAAACCCCGTTGCTTGGGCCCGTGTCTTACTAGCATGCTTAGGGTTGTTTTGCTCGAGTCTGTTATCAGTTACTTTCTGTTACTATATTCTGTTATATTCTGGGGCTCGATGTTAAACAACAACCTGTTAATTTGAGGTAATACTAATTTGCTGATAAGGCACCGGCAGGAGGCCCGACGTGGTTTTGAGGCCTGCTAGTGTCGACCCTAATAGGAAAAGGGTCTTGTCTACTGATCCATGATGAGCGCACTATCCGCATGTGGGAAGCGTGTATGGGCGCCCTCCTCAATTTGATTCGATTCGCATCTCGTCCAAATCACCACACTTAGTTCGGGCTTTCCATTTGATGCACGCATATGCAGGTACGAACCCGAGGCCAGGGTGGAACTTTTGTAGTCGGCATTTAGGGCGGCGTGGTCTTCCAGTGCTATGAGGGTCCCCTTTTCTTCGTGGGGCTCGATTAGCCGCGCACGCACAGCACGTGGTGCTTTGGGCTTGATGCGAAGAAGAGTTGAGTTGTGTTGAGTGCCCCGCTTGGTGGGAAAGGCCTTCCCATCTGGCGGGTTATTCTTACGTGTACGGCCAAATTGGTGCACCCCTGCAGGGATAAATCTTCTCGAGAAGCCGTGTTTTCTGCGGTTATGGTTGACTTGGTGAAAGTACTGGCTAACAAGTACTCAGAATAACTTACACCTAACTAATGATAACTTGACTAGTAATAGGCTTATTGACACAACAACTTGATCCATCATTAATCCAACTGTGTGAGTTATCCTCGGATTGCTTCTTTGGATAAGGGGCGAGGTCCAGGATGGGTTTGTTTGGTGGTTGGTTATAGCTGGTTACGATACGCTATCTTATCTCTTTCTGTGACACCGGAAGTTGTAGTATGTTCTGTAGTTGGTTAGTGCAGCCAGTTGCAGCATCTGTTATACCCCTTTTCTTCCGTTGATCCCAAGGCATCTGTGCTTGGTGTTGACGGGCTACACTTTGGTGAACTGTGAGTCTTGCTTGCCAGTACGTTTATATACTGACCCCTTTGGGGCTGTGGTTTCCGCAGACTACGCTTACGAGGATCCAGGTGACGGCTACTACGTGGAGTTTGACGAGGCTGCTGACGAGTAGTTAGCGGACCCGGGCAGGATCCGAGACATCGTGGATGGGCTCCGTCTTCTTTTCATTCCCGGCTTCTTAAGCCTATTTGGATTTGTCTGTACTCAGACCCTTTGAATGCTTCCGCTGAGTTGTAATGATGCTATGTTGGGACATGTGTCCTCTGGATGATTGTATTTGCTATTCTCTGCCCTAGTGAGGGCCAGTTGCAACTTATTTCAATCTTTTGTGTCTTAGAGATATGTTATGTTATCATCTTGTTCAAAGCCGTTGACGTACCATGTGTGTATGGTATGAAGTACGTCAATGGTAGTGTCCTGATTTCTACGGGATAGTTTACATCGACGGTGAATAGTAAAGATTGGTGGTCACACATAAGTGTTGGCCTAATCCTAAGAGCTGCGGGTGCCGGTAAGCCCCGTAATCCAATCAAAATACTGTTCAGTTCGTACGGTGAGTATCCTCTAGAAGTCCGGGTGCGACATTGGCGCGGAATCCTGAGGCCAGAAGAGGTCGTGGAGCTTGAAGGCAATGCGCACCAGCTCGGTGCCCACTCCTCCTAGACGTTGAAGCTGACCTTGCATGACGAGGAGGCATTCTTCAATTTCTGCCTTGGTGTCCGTGGGCTCGCCCTTCTCGGCGCGAGCTGCTCGGGCCTTTGCCAAAGCAGGCTTGCACGAAGACTCAAGGCCGGGGAAGACTCCTGAAAGAGCTATTGAGAAGATCAGAGACAGAAGCAGAGTAGAAAAATGAACCGAGTAACAGAGACGCAGAAAAGAGGGCACTTACTGTTCAGATCGTAGAGTAGCCCCTGAAGCTTGCTCTTCCACAATTCCTCGTCGGCTAGGTGCCTTTCTTCAATCAAGCGGAGCCCATCCAGCTGAGCGAAGAGGTTAGCATTGGTCTTCTTCAGCACCTCGCACTCCTGCTCAAGGGCTCTCTCCTTGGCCTTAGCTGCTGCTTCGTTTTTCTCCTTCTCGGCAATCAAACTCTTCTTCTCGGCTGCTAAGTTGAGGGCATCTTGGAGCGCAGTCTGCAGCTGGGTCTGGAGAGCTTCCATCTCGGTAGCATGTTCTTTCATTAGCTCGACAGCTTGGCTGGACAGTTGCTGCTGCACCTCAGCAGGCTTGAGACAGTCAAGATGCTCCTCGACGAACTTCTTATGATCTTCTGCGGAGAGCAAAGCATGGTTAGCAGAGTAGCGAAGAAAGAAACGTAAAAACAAGCCGAGAAGAAGGCACATACCTTCCAGTCTCTTGATCGTGGCTTGGCCACTCTCAACGAAGGCACGGCAGTTCGAGTGCTCCTCGGCCAGGGCCTTTAACTTCCCTGCAGAGTAGAAGTGGTTAGCGCAAAAAGCAAAAGCGGGCGTAAACACCAAACGCAAGAACCCGCGTAGCTAAGAGCGTACCTTCAACTTCAGAAAGCCTAAGGGTGCTGTTCATGACATCTTTCTCGGCTGCCTCGTCGGCTATGCGCTCCTTTTCTAGGGCGGCAATGCGCCTCCTAGCAATGCAATGGTTCCAAAGTAGCCGACGATACAGGCCGGTCCTCTTCAATAAGCTATTCTGAGAAGCAAAAGAAAAAAGAATCAGACAAAGTGATAAAGATTCAACCCGAGAAGGCGGCAACTCGGTTGAGTATCCGCCTACCCGGCTAGAATCTCGGGGACTGGGTGATGGGTAAGGAAAAGAAGAAGAGTAGAGGAAAAGGAAAAGGCAACTCGGGAAGGATGAGTAAGACTTACTGCGTAAGATTGCTCAAGGTCCTCTGCAGCCTTGCGGTGGACGAACATCTTGGCGGAGAGAGTGCTGGTGTTGGATGAGATGGTCATGGGCTTGTAACCCATGTCCGCCTTGTTTCAATCGACGCGCATGTGGTCCAGGTCGCCCAATTCCATGTCGTCCCAGTTCGGGTTGCCAAGGACCTTGCTGTCCCACTTGGCGTCGATAAAACCGACCAGATCAATCATTTGCTCAAGGCCCGTGGACGTCACCGCCTTGTCCTGGACCTCGCGCGAAGAAATGGAGATGGACTTGTCCTGGTTTTTGGCTGGGGGTCTGGAGTCCACTGCCGCGGCCTGCTTCCCCTTCTTGAGAGCAAGTCTCCTCTCCTCAGGGGTTAAGCCAACCTGGTACTGCTGGCTGACCTTCACCATGTAAGGTGGGAAGCTGGGCGGATCCGGGATGCGGGACGCTGCAGCGGCATCACCAGCCGCGCCGGGCTCGCGGATAACCAGCTGACCAGGCTTGGAGGTTGGTTTTGGCGGCGGCATCACGGCTACATATTGCGCGCCACCACGCGGCGGGTTCCAGCGAACAGCGCCCTCTGGCGGGCCAGATGGCTTCTCGGCAGCCTGCTTCATGGAAGTCTCCTTCTTGGCGGCTATCTTCTCGGCGGCCTTCTCTGCTGCAGCTTCCTGAGTTATCTTCTTCGCAACCGGCTTGGCCGGAGGGCTGGCTGCAGCTTTAGTCTTCTGCACCAATGAAGAGCTTGGCGCAGTGGAGGAGGTACCCTGCTGAGTAGGCGGCGCCAAGGGCGCGCTACTCGGCGCGGCATCCGGATGAGCGCTACCCTGCGCGGCGCCTGGTTGCTCGTCGCTCAGAGGGTATTGCTCCGCCTCGTTGACTACTTCAACCCGCTGCTCGGCAGCGGGATCCTGCTGTGAGGCGTCTGGAACTTCTACCCGCGCCTGGGCCGCGGGGTCTTCTTGTTCAGCAGCTCCTGTTGCGGGCTGCTCTTGTTCTTCTTCCTGCCGCTCAAGGGCGGCGTCGTCGTGCATCTCGTGGTCTTGATCTTGGTTCTCCTCGGCTGTGTTGGCTGGAGGAGAAGGAGGCTTATCGTGGCGAGCAGCGTCCTGCGCCTCCTGTTCTGCGCTGCGGGACTGCTGCTCCTGCTCGACGTCATGGGCGTCGGTATCCCTGTACCGAGCCTCGTCGGAGTCTTCTCCTCGTGCAGGAGAGGACGCGCCCGCTCTGTCCTGCGCTGCGGGCTCGCTCTCATCGTCGAGGTCGATAAGATTATCGACGTCGATGGCCGTTTTCTTCTTGGTCTTGGTGGGCACGAGAGCGGCGTTAGCATCCAAGGGGGCTCTGAAGAGAGAAATATGTTCAGAAAAGAGAAAAGGGCAGAAGAAACAGAGAAGAGATAACAAAGTAAAAGAATTGGGAGTTTGCAGCAATAGAGGCGCATAACTGAGGAGAGAGTACTTACCCTTTACGGGTAGGGATCGCCCGTGCTCGTTTCGTCGCGATCTTCGTGGTCGTCTTCCCGGCTGCTGTCTTCTTCTTCTTGGCGGGGGGCTCCTGAGAACCGCTACCCGTCCGTTTGCGGGTAAGAGGAGCAGCGACCGAGAGCGGCTTGACGACAAGGGCTTCCTCGCCCTCATCGTCGCCCTCCTCTTCAGCGTCAGCATCATCTGTGAAATTGGGAAAAAGAAAGAACAGCTCAGAAGCAGGAGGCAATTGGTTTGTACTACGTGCGACCAATCCGAATGAGCTCAATCACCTTCGTCTTCGTCCTCAGTCCAATCACGGACATACGCGTCTACGCGGTGCTTCTCCGTCTGGGCGTGAGGAAGGTTGATCTTGTCCGCGTTCTCAAAGGAGACCTCGTCGTCTTCTTCCCGGACATCCGACCAGTTGTCCTTAAAGCGTTCTTGGCTCTCAGCAAGCTGGCGAGTAAGGACCTGAAGAATAGCAAAGCATCACAAGTTAGTCGAGTAGCATGGAGGTATCCTACTCGGCAAGGCGTGCAAACCTAAAAGCACATTAAGCCTAAGCAGTCCTACTCGGCAAGGCGTGCAAACACCAAGCACATTAAGCCTAAGCAATTCTGCTAAGTGCCTTACTCGGGAAGGCGTGCAAACATTAAGCACGTCAAGCCTAAGCAGTTCTACTCAGCGCAGAGTGCAAGTGCTAATCGCAGCAAGATAAGAAGGCCAGCTACTCGGAACATACATGCAAAAAGCAAGATAAGGAGTACGTACCCGCTCGATTGGCTTCGTACGGCTGTATTGAACGGACAACGACGTCGCCTAGAGGGGGGGGGTGAATAGGCGATAAAAACTTTTCCGGTTAAGGCTTGCTAAATGCGGAAATAAACTAGGTGTTTAAAATAACAAGCATACAACCTAAATATTCTATGGCCAACTAGATGCACCAACAACTTATGCTAAGCAAGACAAGTAACAAGGTGATAGCAAGATATATAACTTCAAGCTCGAAGGCTATCACAATGTAAATTGCATAAGTAAAAAGCTCGGGTATAGAAATAACCGAGGCACACGGAGACGAAGATGTATTCCCGAGTTCCTCCCACAAAGGGGAGTACGTCTCGTTGGAGGGGTGTGAGCTCACCACGAAGGCCTACTCAACGCCACAAAGGCCTCACCCTATTCTCCGATGAACCCCGCCACAAAGGCCTAGTTCACCTTCCACTATTGGCAACCTTCAAACCCGAGGCACGCATCCACAACTCAATTGGAGGCTCTCGGTGTCACCACAATCTTGGGGCACACATCCACAACTCAATTGGAGGCTCCCAAGAACACCACAAGTCGTCTAGGGTCCAAGACCCAAGAGTAACAAGCTCACAAACTTTCAACTTCCACGAATCCTCGTGGAGAGAGCAAACCGATGCAACCGATGCAAATGGCAAGAGCACAAGTGCTCAAATCCTTCACTCTCAAATTCCAACAAAGCAACAAATGCTTATGGGGGAATAAGAGAGGAAGAACAATGGAGGAGAAACACCAAGAACTCCAAGATCAAGATCTACTAAGTTTCCCTCACTAAGAAGGAAGATGGATTGGAGGAAATGTAGATCGAGATCTCCTCTACCTTCTCCCTCAAAGATATGCAAGAATCATAGGAGGGATTGGGAGAGGGGCAAGCTTTCCAAGGTCAACAATGGTGGGAGAGAAAGGGAAAAACGTGCTTGGAAGACTTGGGGACCAATGGGGAAGAAAGCCCCCTTAAATAGGTCCCCACAAAAACTAGCCGTTTGTGCAGGAATCTGGGACCGGAATATCCGGTCCAAGTTTGGACCGGAATATCCGGTCTCAAGATCTGCTCGAAACCTGTTGACTTTAACCGGAATATCCGGTCCCCTTGGAAAAATCCGGTACCAATAATCCGGTCCATGTCAGTGAGCAAATTGGTCTGAAAACTGCCCAAACCGGAATATCCGGTATGCCCCGAATA
Source organism: Alopecurus myosuroides (assembly GCA_028641055.1). Lineage (NCBI taxonomy): Eukaryota > Viridiplantae > Streptophyta > Magnoliopsida > Poales > Poaceae > Alopecurus > Alopecurus myosuroides. The sequence goes on along the minus strand of CM054058.1, from coordinate 372,701,173 downwards.
ATCCGGTTCAAATAATCCGGTTTACTCCAGAAGGTTCAAGCTTCCAGTCCTTAGCCATTTTTCGCAGCAACCGGAATATCCGGTCCAGGATGAATAATCCGGACCAAATAATCCGGTTGACTCCAGTAGCTCCAACCTTCCAGTCCTTAGCCATTTTTCGCAACAAACTCCACAACCGGAATATCCGGTTCCTCCGAATAATCCGGTTCCAAATAATCCGGCTCCTCTCTGTCCCGAATATGGACCAAAACTACCCTAACCGGAATATCCGGTTGCCCGGAATAATCCGGCTAGAATAATCCGGTTGAGTCCAGAACAGAGAGGCTGAACTAGAAACCCCATAACTTTTGCAAATGAACTCCGAACGAGGTAAAACCAATTGCAATGGAAAGATAACAGCAAGGAGTATCCAAACAAAAAATGAAAATATTGATACCTCAAAGTATGGAGAAGTTACCACACATGGAAGGTGTGGGAACATTCTCAAAGACGAACGGAATATTTTCACCACCGAAAACGCAACAAGTTTTTCTTACGAAATCCGTTTTCGAGAAACCAAGGCTTGTCATGAAGATCACGACAAGCACTAAAACCCAAAGGAGACAAAAGCCAAATAAGAACCAAGAAAGATGATATGCAAAGTATGCAAAGGTTTGAGCTCTCCATAACGATTCGATCGAGTTACTCACTTGAGAGCCCCTCTTGATAGTACGACTATCTATCCTATAACCCGGTCTCCCAAAGACACGAGACCGGTAAAATAGAAAACCTATCAAGATTATACCTTTGCCTTGAGCATTCCACTTGAGCTAGATGATGACGATCTTGACTCTCTCAAGTTGGATCTTCTTTCTTGATTGCGCTTGCTAGCACAAACTCCGCTTGATGAAGACTTGCAAGTTGCTCCCCCATACACCATTATGGGAGAGACTAGCTCCCCCATACACCATTATGGGAGAGACCCTTCGGCAAATCTTCACAAGGCCACAATCTCCCAAAGTGGTGGCAAGCATCAAGCATAGGATATCTTCTAGATGCTTCACTTGAGCTTCTACGTCAAGCTAGATGACAAACACCGCTTGACGACGACATAGACCATGGGCTATATGAAATCTTCCTTTTGGTTCATGCCCATGGAAAGATACCTAACCACACATAGAGATGCGACACACACATATCATGGGTTAGTTCACAAAGCTATATTGACAATTGCTTACCATACCATGAGATACACAATCCCACTTGGTACAACTTGTAGCTTTGTGTGTTGATCGCTTGCTTGATCAACCTTGTATCTTTGCTTCTCACTTCTAAAGATGATGTCTTGAAGATGATAATGAAAGATCACCTAATCCTTTTTCTTCAAGACAAACTAGCAATAAGCTCAACTCAAACCAAGACCATTCTTCATATAAATCCATGAGAAAAACAATGGCCATCAAGGAAGCTAATAGAGTTCAACACATGAACTCCATTATTTCCTATGGACAAGATCTACAAGGATAACTCAATGCAAACATTAGTCCATAAAGGATTGTCATTAATTACCAAAACCACATATGGGGGAACCATGCACTTTCAATCTCCCCCATTTTGGTAATTGATGACAATCCCTTTTTACGAGGGTTTATATGATGAATAAAGCAAACATGCTAAACAAGAGCAAGGATGCAATAGCATGGAAAGGCAAATGCTTAAGAACGAAACTAAAGCATAGAACCTCAATTCCCTTAAACCCTCTAAACTTCTCCCCCATTGGCATCCATTGCCGAAATGGGAAAAAGGTTAGAAGGCCAATATAGTAAGAGCTCCCCCATAGTGTATGCATTCCTCATGATATGAGTGAAATCAAGTGCATATCTCCAACTATGAATAGATGGAGGGAGATCAAACTATATTGAGGATCCAAAGACTTACAAGAAAAATCAAATTGAAGGATACTTTCACAAAGAAGCAACCTACCAAAGGATCCGAAAAACCGATTGACCAAAATCATTATTTTGATAAGATCAACCAAGTGTTCTAGAAAATCAATAGGGAACTCCCCAAGGTACATGCACAATGTTAGATTTGAATTACTATATAGTGTGCACAACATGGAATCATCACTCCCTTCTAGATAATTTTGAACACAAACAAGTGCAAGCGAATGGATTGGAAATGAATCAAAGCAACTTGCAAACAAACAAAAGTTGAGCAATGAAGATCAAGAAGTGACAAATAAAGACTTACTCAACCGAAATAGATGCGTGTGACAAGGAAAAACATTTTTAGGAGACTAATAGGATGATAGAATCATCAACATAGTCTTTCAATATAAGAGGCACATAGTGCATATCATGTCTTTCCCATACACACAAACCATCAAAAGATAAAACACATAGGTCCACAAGCTTATTGAGATTAAAAAGGAATACCAAAAGAAAAGCAAAGCTTGTGCCGTTTAGGAACCACCAAGGAATATAAAGCAATAAAAAGTGGTCACTAAAGAAATAGAATATCAATTAAAGATGTAACTATTATCGTGTATATAAGTTTCTAAGTGGACAACAATCACAAAGATATATATCCACAAAGAAACATGCACACACAAAATAGGTACAAAGGTGAAGAACATGATATCCAAGAGAGGTTCATTAATATACCAATAAGATTTTTGCTTGAAAGCAAAGCACTAAGCTTAGTTTAATCTTAAGGGGATATAGATGAACACACAAAACTCATCAAAGCATCACAAATATCACAAGGGAAAAGTGATAGTTGGAATGCTTCGAGAAAGGTAACGCATATCACAAAAGGTTCAAATGGTTTTTGAGAATTCATCAATATTGCATATGAGAGACTTCAAGTAGAAGTTGCTAGATTAATATACTCGGGATTGGTGAATCATGAAAATGACTATAAATATCCCCATAGTATGTAATCATCACGGCTTACTCATAGTTGCAATTAAGATGATTTTGATAAGACATTTGCAAGAACCAAAAGAAATGCAACAAAGGGAAATCATGCCAAGAAGCAACCTACACAAGGTTGAAAGCTAGAAATGTATGCATGAGATAGATACTTGTTACCGAGACGACATTGGTGATGAAGAGGATGCGAGTTTGATAATCATCGTAGCTTGACTCCTATAATACCATGGTGAGAACACCTTCCTTATGAATGGAGCAAGCAACCAAATTATCTCCATTGTACCTAAAACAAAATTCAAGTACAAAATGGTACCCAAACTCATTGGGTCCAAAGTAGTTAGAACAACTACAATACATAGGACAAACTCCAAATAAATATGTGCATATTAATATGAATTTGAATTTCATGCACATCTTAGCCATTTAGGATTTGATGGAGTTTATCCTATATATTGGATCAACGAAAGTAAGCATGCCAAAAGATATATATAGTAAATATGCATGCACAAAACTTTCAAGAACCAAAACAAGATACAAATTGGACAAAGAACTAATTAAACCAAGAAGCCACTCACAAGAGTGAAAAGAAAGAGAATTGTCCAAAATATATCAAGACCCAAATCAACACATGATTGAGGAAACCAACATAGAGAGGATACCAAAAAAAAACATAAAAGAGTGAACAAACCCTCTACACTTTTCATGATAGCACACAAAGTACCAAGACGAAAAGTGTTTGTCTTCCAAAGAGACAAGTCATTGGGAAAACAAACAAATTTAAAGACAACAAGTGTTCAAACGCATATAGGATAGTTCTTCCAATAATAGTGCATTATTTATGATCTTGCATTTGAATACAAAATGAACACAATGGAATCATTACTCTCCATATATATTATTCAAACACTATTCATGTTTAAATAAAATCAATTAGATGAAATACCAATTTACGGAATGGTGATCTACTCAATGTAGGATAGCTTCCCCAAGAATAGTGCAACCCAAAGAAGTATGACTTTGAACACAAGTGCACAAGTATGGGATCATTGCTTTTCCTAACTCAAGAAGGAATAAGACAAATTTTGAGTAGAGCAAGGAAGACACAAAGGAGTTTGAACCAAACAAAATCCTTGGCAAGAAACAAGGCAATATTAGAGCAAAGGCCAAAGTAAATATGATCAACAAACTTACCACAAATTATTATAACTTGTCAAAGACAAGAGATCTATGGAGATATTTCTCGGTGGTAGATTTGTTCACAATCATATTCACAAAACATAAGCATGTGGTAAAAGATAGGAATAAAAAAACATGCTTAGATAGTGATTCTTGAAGGCTTCAAATAGAACCCGAAAAGCAAGGCAACAAGAACTCTCAAACAAACAAGATACCAAAGAAGAGTGACACAAAATATTTTAAGCAAATATGGAACTTGTTTGAGCAACATGCCACTTAGGAACAAGATAACTAACAATATCAACTCTAGGTGGCAATACCTCAAATGTTCACATTTTCTAGGCTTGTAATATGCACATAGCTTATTACTACCCCATAATGTGATAATCCATTGAAAACAACAAGAGGCAAAAATAAATCCAACTAGAGAAAGTTAATGGACAATTAGAAATTGAATTTCTCATGAAAAAGACATACCACATAGAGATTAGATAATATTGATATATCAACACTAAGTGGTATTCCTCATGTACACACATTTTAGGATAGTAAAGTGCAAAGCATATTACTACCCCAAAATGGGATAGTCCATTAATCTCCCAAAGAGCCAACTAAGATAAGCAACAATAGCAATGAAGGCTCAACACAAAGATCACAAGTACATGGAGTGCAAAACAACAAACATAACTAGATTACTCAAGATAGGTAAGTAGGAAGCACAACATATACAAACACATGCTAGAAACAAAACTAACATATGCAAGGGAGCAAGCAACTTTCAATGTATATAGAATTAAATACAAGTTACCGCTTGGAGGAACAATGGGCAAGAGATATATATAATCCAAGTGACTTGGCTTGAGGAAATATAATTGATGAAGATCCCTTAATTCTTCATAAAATAGCCAAGTCTCCAATGCCCTCCAACACCACCTATTGATCAAGTTTGAGCTTGTTGGTCCCCAACCAAGTTGGGTCCTAAGAGGTTAGTCACAATAGGTTTGGCAACCCAAATGGTTCTTTTCTTGACACCACTTGGAGTACCAACATACTTGGCAAACACATTGCCCACATTATCCTTCCTAATAGAATAAACATCATCAACAAGGATAGGGTTGGATAATGTACCATTAGTGCATGAAGAAGCAAAGTGTCCCTTCTTGCGACAAAGGTAGCAACATCGACTCTTTTCTTTCTTCTCAATAGGCTTCTCAACAAGAGGAGCATTGGCTTGAGTCTTCTTAGGAGGTGGCCGTTGTTCAACTCGTGGTTGAGCATGAGATTGAACAAGAGGCCTCTTCCCTAGTTGCTTCTCACTAAGAGGCTTCTTCTTCAAAGGGCAAGATCTAACATGGTGCCCTTCAATCTTGCACTTGAAGCAAATAATCTTGGCCGGATCTTTGACTTGTTCTTGGCCCTTCTTCTTGTCAATAATGGACTTGTTCTTGAGATGGGAGTTGAATCCAAGTCCACTCTTGTCATTGGGAAGTCTTCGCACTCTCAACATCTTGTCAAGTGTGGAACTCCCTTCATGACACTTTTCCAAGTCTTTCTTCAAAGAAGTGACTTGGGCCTTGAGCTCTTTAATTTCCTCTACATGGTTAGAATCAACACAAGAGCTAGAGGAAGTAGATGTTTCATTGTTAGAGCAACAAGGCAAGGAAAGTAATTCATCACAAGATGGAGAAACATTATGGGAGGATGAATTACTAATACGAGCACAAGTCAATATAGCATTATTAGAAGATATTGTGCTAGTAACCACATGAGGCTCACAAGATGTTACCTTTGTAGTGATAGCCTCAAGAGCTAATTTTAGCTTGGTATGAGATTCTAGAAGATCCTCATGAGAGCTAGATAGCTTTTCATGACTTTCTTCCAATTTCCCATACTTGCTAGTCATTAGCTCAAGTTGAGCCCTTAGCTCAACATTCTCCTTCAAAATAGATGCTTCACAAGATGTGGAGTTAGTAGCACAAGCATCAATAGAAATAGAAGAAGATAACTTGGCAAGCTCATTATTTAACCTAGAGTTTTCCTCAATTAGATTAGCATTGCCAACAACAAATTCAACCTTTTCATTTTTAAGCACTTTATATTTAGCATGGGTATGGTCACGTGCTTTAGTGAGATAGGCTATTTGTTCATTATAGAGCTCCTCGATAGATTCAAGTTTCTCCTCAAGAGTAACTCGGAGCTCATACTCTTCCTCAAGAGACATAGTGAGGGATGCCTTTTCATTCGGCATCACTTCTTTCAATCTCACCTTTCTTTTCAATGATTTTAGCGCTATAAATAGCAAAAGCCAATATTTCACTAAAAGGAGTGATAGCTTTACTACCTTTAGGGAGATCAAGAAGAACCAACTCACCCTTCTCCATTAAAGAGTCTTCGTCCTCATACTCTCCATAAAATATATCCTCATCCTCATCATCATCACAAGATGTAGTGGGTTCCAAAGGTGGTGATACCTTTGAATCCCTAGCCATAAGGCACATATGAGAAATGGATGGCGATGATGAAGATATACTAGAAGAGCCATTAAGGTCCATGTCTTGTTCCACAAAAAAGTGGGATTCCTCTACATTGTTAGCCACACAAGTACTAGAGGAAATGGAAGCATTATTTTCATGAAAACAAGACATAGGAAGCATATCATCATGAGATTTAGTTAAACAACTATTACATGATATGCAAGGTCTATCAACACTAGCATGTATGGAATTTTGAGTGCTAGAAGATATTAAGTCCAAAGATAGATCATTGCAATGGGATAGAGATGAAGTATAGTCAATAGAAAATTCACTATTCACAATGCAATTTCTATCACCACTCACCATATCATTACCTTGTGACAAATCACATGTTGGTGGAGTGGAGAAAGGTGTGAACTCATCACGGCCGGAAGTGGATGGAGAACAATCATCCTCAAAAATATTGGACACATCATATATATCTTGAAGTTTTGTCCATAGCTCATGAGCGTTCCGAAAAGGCATGATTGATTCAATAACTACATCGCTCAAAAAGGACAAGAGACCATTAGATACAAAAGTATCGAGATAAGAGTTTTCCTTATCCTCTAAAGATAAATCTTGAGAATCCTTAGGAGGAGGAAAATCCATATCTACAATTCTCTTAACATACTTTGGACCCATGTCCGTAAGAAATTTAAGAATGCGAATTTTCCAAACATCAAAGTTTCTACCATAGAATATAAAAGCGGAATCATGTTCTATTTCTCTAAACGACATCGTACTCTCTAGGATGTAAAGCCTAATAAAGAGAGACGAGGCTCTGATACCAATTGAACGGACAACGACGTCGCCTAGAGGGGGGGGGGTGAATAGGCGATAAAAACTTTTCCGGTTAAGGCTTGCTAAATGCGGAAATAAACTAGGTGTTTAAAATAACAAGCATACAACCTAAATATTCTATGGCCAACTAGATGCACCAACAACTTATGCTAAGCAAGACAAGTAACAAGGTGATAGCAAGATATATAACTTCAAGCTCGAAGGCTATCACAATGTAAATTGCATAAGTAAAAAGCTCGGGTATAGAAATAACCGAGGCACACGGAGACGAAGATGTATTCCCGAGTTCCTCCCACAAAGGGGAGTACGTCTCGTTGGAGGGGTGTGAGCTCACCACGAAGGCCTACTCAACGCCACAAAGGCCTCACCCTATTCTCCGATGAACCCCGCCACAAAGGCCTAGTTCACCTTCCACTATTGGCAACCTTCAAACCCGAGGCACGCATCCACAACTCAATTGGAGGCTCTCGGTGTCACCACAATCTTGGGGCACACATCCACAACTCAATTGGAGGCTCCCAAGAACACCACAAGTCGTCTAGGGTCCAAGACCCAAGAGTAACAAGCTCACAAACTTTCAACTTCCACGAATCCTCGTGGAGAGAGCAAACCGATGCAACCGATGCAAATGGCAAGAGCACAAGTGCTCAAATCCTTCACTCTCAAATTCCAACAAAGCAACAAATGCTTATGGGGGAATAAGAGAGGAAGAACAATGGAGGAGAAACACCAAGAACTCCAAGATCAAGATCTACTAAGTTTCCCTCACTAAGAAGGAAGATGGATTGGTGGAAATGTAGATCGAGATCTCCTCTACCTTCTCCCTCAAAGATATGCAAGAATCATAGGAGGGATTGGGAGAGGGGCAAGCTTTCCAAGGTCAACAATGGTGGGAGAGAAGGGAAAAACGTGCTTGGAAGACTTGGGGACCAATGGGGAAGAAAGCCCCCTTAAATAGGTCCCCACAAAAACTAGCCGTTTGTGCAGGAATCTGGGACCGGAATATCCGGTCCAAGTTTGGACCGGAATATCCGGTCTCAAGATCTGCTCGAAACCTGTTGACTTTAACCGGAATATCCGGTCCCCTTGGAAAAATCCGGTACCAATAATCCGGTCCATGTCAGTGAGCAAATTGGTCTGAAAACTGCCCAAACCGGAATATCCGGTATGCCCCGAATAATCCGGTTCAAATAATCCGGTTTACTCCAGAAGGTTCAAGCTTCCAGTCCTTAGCCATTTTTCGCAGCAACCGGAATATCCGGTCCAGGATGAATAATCCGGACCAAATAATCCGGTTGACTCCAGTAGCTCCAACCTTCCAGTCCTTAGCCATTTTTCGCAACAAACTCCACAACCGGAATATCCGGTTCCTCCGAATAATCCGGTTCCAAATAATCCGGCTCCTCTCTGTCCCGAATATGGACCAAAACTACCCTAACCGGAATATCCGGTTGCCCGGAATAATCCGGCTAGAATAATCCGGTTGAGTCCAGAACAGAGAGGCTGAACTAGAAACCCCATAACTTTTGCAAATGAACTCCGAACGAGGTAAAACCAATTGCAATGGAAAGATAACAGCAAGGAGTATCCAAACAAAAAGTGAAAATATTGATACCTCAAAGTATGGAGAAGTTACCACACATGGAAGGTGTGGGAACATTCTCAAAGACGAACGGAATATTTTCACCACCGAAAACGCAACAAGTTTTTCTTACGAAATCCGTTTTCGAGAAACCAAGGCTTGTCATGAAGATCACGACAAGCACTAAAACCCAAAGGAGACAAAAGCCAAATAAGAACCAAGAAAGATGATATGCAAAGTATGCAAAGGTTTGAGCTCTCCATAACGATTCGATCGAGTTACTCACTTGAGAGCCCCTCTTGATAGTACGACTATCTATCCTATAACCCGGTCTCCCAAAGACACGAGACCGGTAAAATAGAAAACCTATCAAGATTATACCTTTGCCTTGAGCATTCCACTTGAGCTAGATGATGACGATCTTGACTCTCTCAAGTTGGATCTTCTTTCTTGATTGCGCTTGCTAGCACAAACTCCGCTTGATGAAGACTTGCAAGTTGCTCCCCCATACACCATTATGGGAGAGACTAGCTCCCCCATACACCATTATGGGAGAGACCCTTCGGCAAATCTTCACAAGGCCACAATCTCCCAAAGTGGTGGCAAGCATCAAGCATAGGATATCTTCTAGATGCTTCACTTGAGCTTCTACGTCAAGCTAGATGACAAACACCGCTTGACGACGACATAGACCATGGGCTATATGAAATCTTCCTTTTGGTTCATGCCCATGGAAAGATACCTAACCACACATAGAGATGCGACACACACATATCATGGGTTAGTTCACAAAGCTATATTGACAATTGCTTACCATACCATGAGATACACAATCCCACTTGGTACAACTTGTAGCTTTGTGTGTTGATCGCTTGCTTGATCAACCTTGTATCTTTGCTTCTCACTTCTAAAGATGATGTCTTGAAGATGATAATGAAAGATCACCTAATCCTTTTTCTTCAAGACAAACTAGCAATAAGCTCAACTCAAACCAAGACCATTCTTCATATAAATCCATGAGAAAAACAATGGCCATCAAGGAAGCTAATAGAGTTCAACACATGAACTCCATTATTTCCTATGGACAAGATCTACAAGGATAACTCAATGCAAACATTAGTCCATAAAGGATTGTCATTAATTACCAAAACCACATATGGGGGAACCATGCACTTTCATGTATGGAATAAAGCCATACTGCCAATTGTCTCTGAGCCCGGTGGTCAGGATGGATCGCGCGTGAGCAGCGACATCCGCGTTGCTGAGCTCGAACATGGTCGTCCGAGTGCAATCGCGGGGGCCGCCCATGTAGCACATGGGGTGGGCGCGTTGCTGGAGTGGCAGCACCCTCCTGGCGATCCAGCAGGCGACTGGATCGTCGCTCTTGAGCCCTTCTTCGATCAGATAGCCGAGGCGCTCCTCCATCTGTGTCAAATTGCTGTCGACGGACGGCTTGGACTTCCAGTTCTGCCCGGTAGGAGCTCGGTTGCTCCACGAGGGCAGATTGATCCTGTCCTCCACCTTGGCTCCTGTCACATCCTCTTTTGGAGACATGGTTGTAAGGAGAGAAAAAGACCTAGAATTAGGGACCAACAGAAACTTTTCAGTTGATCCTGTTGTTTTTCTGAGTTTTAAAACTCCTGATGTAAACCTGATGTCACCTTTGAGAAATAAAGAGAGGATGGTTATCTTTTGTTCTTGTCACTTTTCAAACTTGTTAATCTTGGTAATTGATCACCCAAGAAAGAAAACAAGTTTTGAAATTGAAATCTTTAAGGAAAAACATGTTTTTTCCTCACTCTTTCCTAGCTATCACATACACTTTTCAACCCCATTTAAATCCTTGAATCCAAATTCTTTTTGTATATTTCTTTGGTTTTCATCCATGTTTATGATATGGAGTTGCTCAACATGCTCAAAGAAATATTTTTGAAGCAGTGGAAATAATGTTTTCATGGATGTTTTTCTGCCTAGTTGAAAAACAGGAAAAAAGGAAAAACAAGAAAACAGAAGACCACCCCTGTTTCACCCTTGTTTTCATCCACTTCCACATTTCCTAAATTCATATAAAAATATGTTTCTGAAACTAGATCATGTGCTCTTTAAAACCATAACTCCACATTTCCATTTGAAATTTATTTGCTTCACCAAATCAGCATCTACATTCTCTATTCCTTGTCTGTTTTCAGACTTAGGAAAATTCAGTAATCTCTTAACTGAATTTTCTGAAAAACCTGAACCTAAAAACTGACAGTGTGCACCCGATCCCAATCTTCTTGAAATCGTTGTTGTTGATCATCGAGGTGCCAAGCACTGTTGCCAAACCATCTACCCACTATCCTACCTGTCGATTCCGGCCCCTGGTTTCTCCTGGGACGCTGCAGAGGCGGAGATCAACTCCATGCCAAGGATGGTGCCCGTCGGGCCACCTTGTCATCAGGGCACAGTGTTGCTCGCGCTATGCCCCGTCTCCTCCTCGTTCTAGCCCCTGCAGAACGCATGGTAGGCTTGCCACCCATCCCCCGCATGCGTGCACACGTGCTGGTCGCGCCCTGGGATTCGAGCAAGGTGGCAATCGCCATGTCTGCCGTGGCGAGCTCCCGAGCACATCCCTCCCGTGACTCCTTCGGTATAAGTACCCATGCACTCCCTCAGCTCGCCACACATCTCCTCCCATCCACCGCACTGTCCCCCACCCGCTCCTCTCTCGAGATGATCCCTCTGTGAGAGCCCGCGGCCTCGCACTTGCCGTTCTGTCCGCGGAGGAAAAATTTCGAGCACTGCCTTCGTCTCTCCCTCTACCCTCTCCATTTTTGATTCATTTGTTTCCCTTACACGAGGCATGCATGCCTGACACCTCCTCTGGCCCGTTGCATTGCAGAACTGCCGCCGCCGTGCTCGACGCCGTCGGGGACCGCTCGGTGCGCACGGGCAGAGCAAGACGAACCAGGGTTAGCTGCGGCCACGGATCGGTCGCGGAACCTCCACTGCATCGCCTCGTCCCCAAACGTCGACTCCCATCAAGCCCTAGGTGAGCACCCACCCGTACGGGTTTCTCCCGAGCTCACCGTGGCTCTGTCTCGAGCTCGAGGAGGAAGAAACGGTGTGCATCGCCCGTTCGTAGATCAACGGCTCTGTTTGAATCCCTCTGGGATCTAAGATTGACCGTTAGATCTGGATCGAACGGTAACTTACCTGTTCGCGTGCGCGCGAAGGCAAGCTGGGCCGGCCCAGTGCAGCGCACCCTGGCGCGCAGTGGCCGAAGGCCCGCTAGGCCTGTGCTTTCCGTTTTTATTCTTTTTCAAAACTCCTGAAAACTGCCTAATCACTTTAATCCTGCTAAAAATACTTAAACCCCAAATCTGGCCACTCCAATTTTTCCCAGTGTACCTGCATGTTTTCCTAACCACATGCAAGTGGCAGATCCACATTTGCATCCCTGGTTTGAACATGAAAAATCTTGCAATCCAGCCTATCTGAGAGCTTAAACATGCAATAACTTTTTATTTAGGAATCCAATGGAAGTGAGGTTGATCTCTCTGGATAGATATTTTTGAGCTCTAACCAGATCAGTTGACCTCACATGCACTTGAGTTCCTATTTAAAATGACATGCAAAATGGTAAACAACCAGAGATCCACTAAATGAATTTTATGAATTTTTCTAAAATACTTTTTGAGATAAATCCTTTTGTATGAGCTTTTTTATGATTAGCTCTATCATATCCTAAATTTGTGTGATGTTTTGAGTTGTAGAATAATTTTGGCATGCATTACAAGTTTTATAGTGTTCTGCCATGTTTTGAATACTCATGTTTATTTAATTTGCTAAATGTATGAATGCCTTGTGTGATCTTACTAGCATGTGTAGGAGTTGTTTTCACTGCCATATGGTTGTTATCTTATAGATCTATCATGTTGGAATGAATATTGTTCATGAAAATGCCATGGTTGCCATGCATGTCATTATATATGCCTATTTTCCATTCTTTTAGATTATTAGAGTTGTTTGCCACATGTACTTTAATGCCATGATTGTTTTCATGCCATGCATGTTTAATATGCCTCTGTTATGTGTTTGTTTAGCCTCTGGTTGCATGCTTAGTTATGCTCTATTATTAGGTTATGCCTTGCATGTGTATGGAAATGCTTGTTTTCACATCTCTTGCTAGTTATTTGTGTTCTAGATTATTTTTCCATGCTTTGTACTCATTTTGGTGAATGACCAGAGAGTCATCTCACTCTTTATGGCTTTGTATGAGAGTGGTACACCCACTGGACTCATGCCATAAATTGGCTACTTGTCTTGTGAAAGACTATGTCATGCCATGCTTGTTTCTAGTGATTGTTTGAGAGTTTTAGCATTAGGTAGCATTATTATTTTTGGGGTGTTTCTTTTAGATGAATGCTTGATGTATGTGTGCTGTACTAGCTTGTGTTTGTCTTTGCCTTGTTCTGATTGAGTGTTTTCTTTTTATCTTTTTACGACGTTAGATAACGAAGAGACCATTGCTCCTGAAGAGGTTTTCTGTAACTCTTGTTTATTTCAAGAGTGTGATCAAGACCAGGACCAAGGCAAGCCATCCTAAATGCTTGCTTCTGTTTTACTTACCATGCATATTTTACTTCTGAAGTTTTTACTTAAGTGTTTCAAGTTACTTCTTTCAAAGTAAAACATGGTTTTGCCGCTCTTATAAATTGTCGTAGCCACTCCATAATATTGGTGTTGCCAAGCCCTTAGGAATTTTGGAGCCATACTTAATCAACTTAAGTCCCTTAGTGGACACCTTAACTTGATGTTTTTGGAAACAAAAAGAGTCTTGGAAAAACCCGAGGAAAGGTGGGACCTTGTCCGAGGGAAGAAGTATTGTTTTCAGCTTGTTTTCCAAAAATGACACATAACCTAGTCTTCGCCGGACAACCAAGACGTACTGCCACACTACCTCAAAACGGGTACGGGGTCTAGCTAATTGCTTGTCGGTGTTAGTCCGTGCCTACCTCAAAGTGCTATAGGGGTTAGAGTCCCCCGAACCGAATTGTCGCCAGGAGGGAGAAACGGACATTCACAGTGTGGGATTAAGTTCACTACCGGTTGCAGCAATTGGGGTCTCCTACCATGGCGGTGTGTTGTCAGGGGAAACCGGATCGATACGGCTGACTCACTCGGTGCCGGGGAGAGCAAACCCAGTTGAAGAGGTAGTCATTTACTAGCACGGACATAGTGGATGGTTAGGACCAGTTTTCCGATGTTTACATACTGTCTCGGACAGTCCGTGGTTGTTCACGGCGGATGTACTGGATCTTGTGGATTGTGTACACCTCTGCAGAGTAAAACTATTCAGAATAGCCGCGCCCTCGGATATGGGCAGTTGAATGGCCATGTAGCTAGTATTGTGTCAATGTTTTCGAAAAGCTGAAAAACTGGTTTATGATGTTGTACCTCGGAGGTACGTGAAAGGGAACAATTGTACCTTTGAGGTACCGGAGAAAGGTTGGTTCGAAAAGGTTGTTCTTCCAAAAAGATTGTTTTCAAAAGAGTTAAAATTGTTCAACCATGTTGAGTCTTATATTCACCATGGATAGTGCAAGCCTTTAATAAAATAGCCATCCTACTACCACTTGCCATACTTGCATTTTGGGCTGCATTTAGGGTGTCTTGCAGGAGTACATTCAAACGTACTCAGGTTTGGTTTCGTCCCTGGCTATTGTCTTGGTCAGATTTCGAGGAGCCGTCTCAGGAGGATACCTGTGAGGAGGAGTACTTTGACGATCCCGCCTACTAGGCACGTCTCCCGGTCAGCAGCCTGTGGTGCTAAGGCGTTGACATGGGTTCCGCTCGTCGTGTTTGCTTCCGCTACAATAAAGCAGTTGTGCTATGTGCGTTTGCCACTGTCCTGCGTGACAGTTGTCTCAGACTTGGTCGATAGACCATTTGTGTAAGACTATGTTATTCGTGTAATGGATGTGAACTCTGATGTACCATCTCTAAATATGTTGCTCATGACTGTCGATCTGGGATCATGAGTGTATGCATATTGGCGGTCTCGGACATCTTGTCTGGGGTCCCCACAGAGTTGGTATCAGAGCCATCCTGACCATAGGAGACCTTAGTTAGAATGGGCGTTAGCTAGTACTCCGACGTCTACCTTAGTTTATATAGTTTATCTTCCCTGGTTAACTACATTAAGTTTCTTTTCGCATTAAACTAAAATTTTGCACACTGGTCTTTAACTTAAAAACTTGTGTAGATGGACGTCACCTTCACCGAGTCTCTCCAGCTGGGACTTCTTCGGGACTATCTGTTCCATTTTGAGAAGGAGATCGTGGAGATGACCAAGATACTTGGGCGTCCACTACCTGAAGTTAGAGGAGGGGAGATCACTGGCTCGGTTGAGGGGTTATCATGGTTGGCGGAGTGCACCCTCCGTTCTCCATTGACCGCACCATCTGAGCCGGTACATGTCTTCCACGCGATTGACCGCTCTTGGGGAGATGCGATTGTCCGTGTGCTCGAGCTGGCCATCGCACGCATGTCTCACATCTATGCGGCTCGCCTGGTGGATACTCCTTTCCAGCGCCACGGGAGGCGTGACGATGATGGCTTCCCAGTTCCTTGCCCGTGTCCCCGTGACATTGTGTGCTCCCACATGAAGGACATGGAGTTTTACCTGCACTACACTCAGAATCACTTGGATTATCTGAAGATCGTTCACGCCGACCTCGTCGCCAGGACAAGGACCTTGGAGAACAAGCTGCGGACCACCCGTTTGGCCCGTACTCGTTTCTTCAAGAAGTCCGAGTCACTCGAGAACGCCAACGCCATACTCCGTGGCCGGCTGAAGACGGCTAGGGAGGATATTGCCACAAAGGATTCGACCATCGAAGAGTTAGAGGAAGAGATCGCCGAACTCCGCAAGGAGAATGAGGATCTTCTTCCTGATGACGATGTCCCTTCCGAAGGCATGGATATGAGTGAGCCGAGTGACCAAGAGGACGATGATCACGCCGGAGATGAGGAGGACCCTGAGGAGATCCTTTTCGACGGCGATGATGGAAACGCCTAGGTGATAGGCCGTAATGTTAGCCCGTGCTATGTAAGCACCTAGTACTAGTTGGCTGCGATGACCCCATCTCGCTGCTTTTGTAGTGTGGTTCTTCGGAAACCACTTGTTTGCTAGATGTTGATGTATGGTGTGCTATGTATGCTGAACCTGCCTGTGTCATGTATGATATGTTTGTGCTTTGGTTTCTCTGGAATAAATTACCTAGCATGTCTAAAAAAGTTCCATGTTTTCATCTACTTCAATTCTCGCTTGTCGATGTTAGACGAACACATCTATCTGCTCTTCATCTTATATCTTCTTTCATTCAGCATGCCGCGTGATCCACCCCCACCGCCGGAGCCAACTGCGGCTCAAGTCCTGGCCTTGTACATGCAAGACCGAGAGGAAATCCGTGCTGAGCGCGCGGCGACTCTCCAAACTCTCGCGCATCTGGCCAGTATTGGGACTAATGGTGGAAATGGTCCACGCTCCAAGCTCAAGGAATTCCAGAATACCAACCCACCTGTCTTCTCTCGGGTTGTGGAACCTCTGGACGCTGATGATTGGCTTCGCACCATCGCCAACGATCTGGAAGTTGCTGGTGTCGAGGAGAAGGATAAAGTCCTTTATGCTTCCCATTTTCTCGCCGGTCCTGCAAGGACTTGGTGGGAGACCACTCGAGCCTCCATACCAGCTGATCATGTCACTACCTGGGAAGAGTTCAAGGCCAAGTTTCGCAAGTATCATATTCCTGATGGCGTTATGGGAATTATGCGAGACAAGTTTCTGAAGCTCCGACAAGGTGGTATGAATGTGTCCAAGTATTGGGATGAGTTCACCAGCCTGGCTAGGTATGCCCCCAATGATGTTGACACAAAAGAAAAGAAGAAGGAGAGATTCCTCAATGGCTTACACGATGAGCTGCAATGCACGCTCGTGGTGATTCCTTTCCAAGATCTGGAGTCTCTTGCCAATGCTACTATCCTTATGGAACATAAGCGGCAGGCAGCCTTTGACAACCGCAAGAGGAAGATGATGCAACAAGGAGGACCAAGTGTCAATATGGCTCGCAGCTCCCCACCTGCAAGGCCACCCTTCAATAAGGCACCTGGTTATGCTCCTCGTCCAAGTTTTCCATCTTATCCAAGGCCTCCGACTTCTGGAGCTGCTCCTTATGCGCCTCGTCCTGGAGGAGGGAATTCTGGTAATACAACTACTCGTGCCGCACCAGCTGCACCCAAGCCCTCTGGAACTTGCTTCTCATGCGGCAAAGGAGGACATTTCTCTCGGGAATGTCCCACCAAGAATCCTGCTCCTACTCGCCCTAATGCGACCAAGATGACTCATGGACAATCTTCCAAGAAGCCTGGAAATATTGCTAAGGGACATCTGAACTGCGTCACTGCAGAAGAGGCTCAGGATAATCCAAGCATGGTGATTGGTACGTTTCCTGTCAACTCCGTACCAGTACCTGTTCTGTTTGACTCTGGGGCTTCGCATTCATTTGTCACCAAGCCTTGTGTGAGGAATATTGGATTAAAAGTCAGTCCCATGAATAGAGTCATGCGAGTGCAAATCCCAGGCGATATTACTAGAGCCACCCACTTCTGCAACAATGTGCCTATTGTTATCAGTGGGAAGACCTTTCATGCTGACCTAATAGTATTAGGTGAGAAGGGCATTGAGGTTGTACTTGGTATGAATTGGATGACTAAGTACAAGGGAGTCATTGACTGCCCCACTAAAACTATATCCTTGACCAGTAGCACTGGGGAAGAAGTCAAGTATAAGGCAGTCAAACCCACCTCCAAAGCTCACTGTCATAAGAGTGTATCCGACCCCTCTCTTGAACAGATTCCGGTGGTATGTGAGTATCCGGATGTCTTTCCAGAAGAACTACCCGGTATGCCTCCTGACCGGGATATTGAATTCATTATAGAGTTAGTGCCTGGAACCGGACCAATAGCTCAAAAACCTTACCGGATGAACCCGGAAGAACTGGAGGAGTTGAAGAAGCAATTGGATGAGATGTTGCAAAAAGGTTTGATTCGCCCAAGCGCTTCGCCTTGGGGGTCACCTGTCATCTTTGTGGATAAACGGGACGGTACCTCACGTTTATGTGTGGATTACCGGAAGTTGAATGATGTCACCATCAAGAACAAATACCCGTTGCCCAAGATTGAAGATCTCTTCGACCAGATGAATGGAGCTCGTGTCTTCTCCAAGATAGATCTCCGTACTGGTTATCACCAATTGAAAATACGGGATTCGGATATTCCGAAGACTGCTTTCACCACACGTTACGGGCTGTATGAATACGCCGTAATGTCCTTCGGTCTAACCAATGCTCTAGCTTATTTCATGAATCTCATGAACAAGGTATTCATGGACTTCTTGGATAAATTCGTCGTGGTGTTCATCGACGACATTCTTATCTATTCCAAAGACGAAGCTGAACACGAAGAACATCTGAGATTGGTGCTCGGAACACTTCGGAAGCATCAATTGTATGCTAAATTCAGCAAGTGTCAATTCTGGCTTAGAGAAGTGGGATTTCTTGGACATGTGGTATCCGAAGGTGGAATCTCTGTTGATCCCGCTTTGGTTCAGTCCGTCATGAAGCGTAATGCTCCCACCAACCCAACTGAAGTGAGATCATTTCTTGGTTTGGCGGGATATTACCGCAAATTTGTTCAAGGATTTTCCAGTATCGCCAGACCACTCACTCAATTGCTCAAGAAAGACAAGAAGTTTGAGTGGACTGACAAATGTGAGGAAAGTTTCCAAGAATTGAAGAGAAGATTGGTGACCGCTCCTGTTCTTACTATGCCGGATGTCACAAAGAGTTTTGATGTGTATTGTGATGCCTCAAAACTTGGGCTCGGCAGTGTTCTTATGCAAGGCGGGAAGGTCATCTCTTACATCTCTCGCCAGTTGAAGCCTCATGAACAAAATTATCCGACCCATGACTTGGAACTCGCAGCTGTTGTTCATGCTCTCAAGGCATGGCGACATTTCCTTATGGGAAACAGATGTGAGATCTTTACCGACCACAAGAGCCTGAAATATATCTTCTCTCAGCGTGAACTCAATATGAGGCAACGCCGGTGGATTGAACTCATCAAAGATTATGATCTGAGTATCCACTATCATCCTGGCAAGGCAAATGTTGTCGCTGATGCACTCAGTCGAGAACCCGCCTCTTTGAATGCTATCATCAAGGTCCGACAACCTGAGTTGTGGAAGGAACTTGACCAACTGGGTATCGAAGTAGTCAGCCATGGGATGTTGAATACTATTGAGCTCAAACCCACTCTTATTGATCAAGTGAAACAATCTCAGAAGGGCCAAAAGAGTATTGAGGGTATTAAGGATCGAATTAAGAAGGAACCTGTGCCTGGTTTCTCTATCGATTCTGAAGGAATACTCTGGTACAAAGATCGCATTTGTGTTCCGTACGAATCTGAGCTAAAGCAAGTTATACTCGCCGAGGCTCGTGATACTCCTTATTCCATCCATCCCGGAGGAACAAAGATGTATCAAGACCTTAAGGAAAAGTTCTGGTGGCATGGTATGAAGCGAGAGATCGCTTTATACATCGCCAAGTGTGATATCTGTCAGCGTGTGAAGGCAGAACACCAACGTCCAGCTGGTCTATTGCAACCACTCCAAATACCCAAGTGGAAATGGGATGAAGTTGGAATGGATTTCATAACTGGACTTCCCAAGTCAAACCGAGGACATGATGCCATATGGGTTATTGTGGACAGGCTTACAAAAGTTGCTCACTTTATTCCTGTTCGCACCACTCATCGTGGAGACCAATTGGCTGATCTCTATATATCCCGAATCGTGAGTCTACATGGTGTACCCGAGAAGATTGTCTCTGATCGAGGTACTCAATTCACATCTCGCTTCTGGAGGAAGCTACACAAAGCTCTGGGAACCAAGTTGTCTTTCAGTACCGCTTACCACCCGCAAACCGGAGGACAAACCGAGCGTGTTAACCAAATCTTGGAGGACATGCTTCGTGCTTGTGTTTTGTCCTATGGTGCTAAGTGGGAGGATTTTCTACCATTTGCGGAGTTCTCTTACAACAACAGCTATCAAGCTAGCCAGCAAATGGCTCCTTTTGAAGCCTTGTATGGTCGCAAGTGTCGCACACCCTTGAACTGGTCTGAGTCTGGTGACAGTCAGATATTTGGTGTGGATACCTTGCGTGCCGCCGAAGAGCAAGTTCAACTTATTCGTGATCGTCTCAAGGCTGCTCAATCTCGTCAGAAGAGCTATGCAGACTCCAAGCGACGCGAAGTTTCCTTCCGCATAGGAGATTTCGTGTATCTTAGAGTCACACCTCTCAAGGGGATGCCGCGTTTTCATGTTAAAGGGAAACTTGCACCACGGTACATTGGGCCATTCAAAATCATAGCCCGACGTGGTGAAGTATCTTATCAACTCGAGCTGCCCGCTGATCTCTCGGAATTTCACGATGTCTTTCATGTGTCTCTACTCCGGAAATGCCTCCAAGTGCCTAATAAGGATCATTCTTATAAGGACATCGATTACCGGACCATTGACATTAATCATGATTTGACTTATCGTGACCGACCACTCCGTGTTCTTGCCAAAGATGTTCGTATGACCAGGAGGCGTAAAATAAATTTCCTCAAGATTCAGTGGACTAATCACTCCGAGGAAGAAGCCACCTGGGAACGCGAAGATTATATCAACAAGGAGTTTCCTGATTTCCTCTATGACTAAACCCCCGAATCTCGGGACGAGATTCTTTTAAGGAGGGGAGGTCTGTCACATCCTTTGGAGACATGGTTGTAAGGAGAGAAAAAGACCTAGAATTAGGGACCAACAGAAACTTTTCAGTTGATCCTGTTGTTTTTCTGAGTTTTAAAACTCCTGATGTAAACCTGATGTCACCTTTGAGAAATAAAGAGAGGATGGTTATCTTTTGTTCTTGTCACTTTTCAAACTTGTTAATCTTGGTAATTGATCACCCAAGAAAGAAAACAAGTTTTGAAATTGAAATCTTTAAGGAAAAACATGATTTTTCCTCACTCTTTCCTAGCTATCACATACACTTTTCAACCCCATTTAAATCCTTGAATCCAAATTCTTTTTGTATATTTCTTTGGTTGTCATCCATGTTTATGATATGGAGTTGCTCAACATGCTCAAAGAAATATTTTTGAAGCAGTGGAAATAATGTTTTCATGGATGTTTTTCTGCCTAGTTGAAAAACAGGAAAAAAGGAAAAACAAGAAAACAGAAGACCACCCCTGTTTCACCCTTGTTTTCATCCACTTCCACATTTCCTAAATTCATATAAAAATATGTTTCTGAAACTAGATCATGTGCTCTTTAAAACCATAACTCCACATTTCCATTTGAAATTTATTTGCTTCACCAAATCAGCATCTACATTCTCTATTCCCTGTCTGTTTTCAGACTTGGGAAAATTCAGTAATCTCTTAACTGAATTTTCTGAAAAACCTGAACCTAAAAACTGACAGTGTGCACCCGATCCCAATCTTCTTGAAATCGTTGTTGTTGATCATCCAGGTGCCAAGCACTGTTGCCAAACCATCTACCCACTATCCTACCTGTCGATTCCGGCCCCTGGTTTCTCCTGGGACGCTGCAGAGGCGGAGATCAACTCCATGCCAAGGATGGTGCCCGTCGGGCCACCTTGTCATCAGGGCACAGTGTTGCTCGCGCTATGCCCCGTCTCCTCCTCGTTCTAGCCCCTGCAGAACGTATGGTAGGCTTGCCACCCATCCCCCGCATGCGTGCACACGTGCTGGTCGCGCCCTGGGATTCGAGCAAGGTGGCAATCGCCATGTCTGCCGTGGCGAGCTCCCGAGCACATCCCTCCCGTGACTCCTTCGGTATAAGTACCCATGCACTCCCTCAGCTCGCCACACATCTCCTCCCATCCACCGCACTGTCCCTCACCCGCTCCTCTCTCGAGATGATCCCTCTGTGAGAGCCCGCGGCCTCGCACTTGCCGTTCTGTCCGCGGAGGAAAAATTCCGAGCACTGCCTTCGTCTCTCCCTCTACCCTCTCCATTTTTGATTCATTTGTTTCCCTTACATGAGGCATGCATGCCTGACACCTCCTCTGGCCCGTTGCATTGCAGAACTGCCGCCGCCGTGCTCGACGCCGTCGGGGACCGCTCGGTGCGCACGGGCAGAGCAAGACGAACCAGGGTTAGCTGCGGCCACGGATCGGTCGCGGAACCTCCACTGCATCGCCTCGTCCCCAAACATCGACTCCCATCAAGCCCTAGGTGAGCACCCACCCGTACGGGTTTCTCCCGAGCTCACCGTGGCTCTGTCTCGAGCTCGAGGAGGAAGAAACGGTGTGCATCGCCCGTTCGTAGATCAACGACTCTGTTTGAATCCCTCTGGGATCTAAGATTGACCGTTAGATCTGGATCGAACGGTAACTTACCTGTTCGCGTGCGCGCGAAGGCAAGCTGGGCCGGCCCAGTGCAGCGCGCCCTGGCGCGCAGTGGCCGAAGGCCCGCTAGGCCTGTGCTTTCCGTTTTTATTCTTTTTCAAAACTCCTGAAAACTGCCTAATCACTTTAATCCTGCTAAAAATACTTAAACCCCAAATCTGGTCACTCCAATTTTTCCCAGTGTACCTGCATGTTTTCCTAACCACATGCAAGTGGCAGATCCACATTTGCATCCCTGGTTTGAACATGAAAAATCTTGCAATCCAGCCTATCTGAGAGCTTAAACATGCAATAACTTTTTATTTAGGAATCCAATGGAAGTGAGGTTGATCTCTCTGGATAGATATTTTTGAGCTCTAACCAGATCAGTTGACCTCACATGCACTTGAGTTTCCTATTTAAAATGACATGCAAAATGGTAAACAACCAGAGAGCCACTAAATGAATTTTATGAATTTTTCTAAAATACTTTTTGAGATAAATCCTTTTGGATGAGCTTTTTTATGATTATCTCTATCATATCCTAAATTTGTGTGATGTTTTGAGTTGTAGAATAATTTTGGCATGCATTACAAGTTTTATAGTGTTCTGCCATGTTTTGAATACTCATGTTTATTTAATTTGCTAAATGTATGAATGCCTTGTGTGATCTTACTAGCATGTGTAGGAGTTGTTTTCACTGCCATATGGTTGTTATCTTATAGATCTATCATGTTGGAATGAATATTGATCATGAAAATGCCATGGTTGCCATGCATGTCATTATATATGCCTATTTTCCATTCTTTTAGATTATTAGAGTTGTTTGCCACATGTACTTTCATGCCATGATTGTTTTCATGCCATGCATGTTTAATATGCCTCTGTTATGTGTTTGTTTAGCCTCTGGTTGCATGCTTAGTTATGCTCTATTATTAGGTTATGCCTTGCATGTGTATGGAAATGCTTGTTTTCACATCTCTTGCTAGTTATTTGTGTTCTAGATTATTTTTCCATGCTTTGTACTCATTTTGGTGAATGACCAGAGAGTCATCTCACTCTTTATGGCTTTGTATGAGAGTGGTACACCCACTGGACTCATGCCATAAATTGGCTACTTGTCTTGTGAAAGACTATGTCATGCCATGCTTGTTTCTAGTGATTGTTTGAGAGTTTTAGCATTAGGTAGCATTATTATTTTTGGGGTGTTTCTTTTAGATGAATGCTTGCTGTATGTGTGCTGTACTAGCTGGTGTTTGTCTTTGCCTTGTTCTGATTGAGTGTTTTCTTTTTATCTTTTTACGACGTTAGATAACGAAGAGACTATTGCTCCTGAAGAGGTTTTCTGTAACTCTTGTTTATTTCAAGAGTGTGATCAAGACCAGGACCAAGGCAAGCCATCCTAAATGCTTGCTTCTGTTTTACTTACCATGCATATTTTACTTCTGAAGTTTTTACTTAAGTGTTTCAAGTTACTTCTTTCAAAGTAAAACATGGTTTTGCCGCTCTTATAAATTGTCGTAGCCACTCCATAATCTTGGTGTTGCCAAGCCCTTAGGAATTTTGGAGCCATACTTAATCAACTTAAGTCCCTTAGTGGACACCTTAACTTGATGTTTTTGGAAACAAAAAGAGTCTTGGAAAAACCCGAGGAAAGGTGGGACCTTGTCCGAGGGAAGAAGTATTGTTTTCAGCTTGTTTTCCAAAAATGACACATAACCTAGTCTTCGCCGGACAACCAAGACGTACTGCCACACTACCTCAAAATGGGTACGGGGTCTAGCTAATTGCTTGTCGGTGTTAGTCCGTGCCTACCTCAAAGTGCTATAGGGGTTAGAGTCCCCCGAACCGAATTGTCGCCAGGAGGGAGAAACGGGACATTCACAGTGTGGGATTAAGTTCACTACCGGTTGCAGCAATTGGGTCTCCTGCCATGGCGGTGTGTTGTCAGGGGAAACCGGATCGATACGGCTGACTCACTCGGTGCCGGGGAGAGCAAACCCAGTTGAAGAGGTAGTCATTTACTAGCACGGACATAGTGGATGGTTAGGACCAGTTTTCCGATGTTTACATACTGTCTCGGACAGTCCGTGGTTGTTCACGGCGGATGTACTGGATCTTGTGGATTGTGTACACCTCTGCAGAGTAAAACTATTCAGAATAGCCGCGCCCTCGGATATGGGCAGTTGAATGGCCATGTAGCTAGTATTGTGTCAATGTTTTCGAAAAGCTAAAAAACTGGTTTATGATGTTGTACCTCGGAGGTACGTGAAAGGGAACAATTGTACCTTTGAGGTACCGGAGAAAGGTTGGTTCGAAAAGGTTGTTCTTCCAAAAAGATTGTTTTCAAAAGAGTTAAAATTGTTCAACCATGTTGAGTCTTATATTCACCATGGATAGTGCAAGCCTTTAATAAAATAGCCATCCTACTACCACTTGCCATACTTGCATTTTGGGCTGCATTTAGGGTGTCTTGCAGGAGTACATTCAAACGTACTCAGGTTTGGTTTCGTCCCTGGCTATTGTCTTGGTCAGATTTCGAGGAGCCGTCTCAGGAGGATACCTGTGAGGAGGAGTACTTTGACGATCCCGCCTACTAGGCACGTCTCCCGGTCAGCAGCCTGTGGTGCTAAGGCGTTGACATGGGTTCCGCTCGTCGTGTTTGCTTCCGCTACAATAAAGCAGTTGTGCTATGTGTGTTTGCCACTGTCCTGCGTGACAGTTGTCTCAGACTTGGTCGATAGACCATTTGTGTAAGACTATGTTATTCGTGTAATGGATGTGAACTCTGATGTACCATCTCTAAATATGTTGCTCATGACTGTCGATCTGGGATCATGAGTGTATGCATATTGGCGGTCTCGGACATCTTGTCTGGGGTCCCCACAGCTCCCTTCTTGGCCGGGATGTTCTTCACGTACAGAAAAGACCTCTGCCACTTACGGACAGAATCCAAGCCCTTGATGCGGGGATGGTTGGTTCCAGGGCGTTGCACCATCATGGCGCTGCCGGTTTCGGTTATCCGGCTGCTGGTGCCCGCCCCGTCTTTCTTGCCTTTGCTCTGCTGGCGGAAGAAAAAGTACCTTGACCATGTCTCCGTCGTGGGGCGAACGCCGAGGAAGCCTTCGCACACCACAGCGTGGTAGGAGAGGAAGACAACAACATTGGGAGGAAGGTGGTGCATCTGGAGACCATAGTGGTCGAGGAAGGAACAAAGAAAACCTGATGCGGGAAGCCCAAATCCTCGCGCGAAGTGCGCGAGGAAGACGACGTGCTCTCCCTCTTCCGGAGCCGGAACGAGCTCGTCGCCGGGTTGCCGGCAGCGAACACCGGGAGGAACCCTCCGGGTGTTCACCAGCCATTGGCAGTCCTCGGCGGTGACCTCGGACCCCGCCCAGCCGGCGCGAGCGTTGTCGTCGCGGGCCATGGCGGAGAGGAAGAAATTGGAGAGAAAAGATTGAGGTTTTGGTGGAATGGAAGAACTCGCGGCGGCGCAGTAAGTTGCGCGGCGGCGAGGAGCTCTGCAGCGGCGGAGAAACGGGAAGGCAAAGGGGAATTGTGAGCGGAAGGAGAAGAAGGAGTTACCGAGGGGGTATTTATACCGCTCCTCGAGTTACCGTTACGAGTTGAGGAAGTGGGATCAATCGTGGCAGTAATTGTGCGGCGTGGGGTCTGTGGGCCGGTTAGAAACGCACACAGCGCGGAACGCGCGTAACGGCCGCATTAGATCCCACGACGAGATCGTGGGCGATTACTGCGCGTGATGGGACGTTACGAGCTGGTGGGCCCACCCCGTGAAAACTGGGCGCGTGGCCTGTCAGTTACCGGGCACCGAGGCGTCGCGGTCGTGGATGCGTGACATGTGCCCAGTTGCGATGCGAAAAGCCGGATTGTGCTCTGCGCCGCAGAGATTCTGTTTGGGAAAATTCTCTAAGTCTTTTTACTCGGTTACAAAGAAGAGAAGTAGCTCTATTCGGAGGGGAAGAAACTCAAGGTATTTTACAGAATGCTACTCGGAGGTTTTTCACTCAGCATCTTGAAGTTCAAAGGCAAGGTTGCCAAGATTGGATTAAAGCTGGCAGGGCCCAGTGAACGAGTTCGCAGGACTCTACCAGCTTCAGGGACTGCTGTCGGGGGGTTACCCCCGAGTAGGGTAAAGGCAAGTGCTAAAGGCAAGGTCAGAAGAGAAGTTTGGTCGAGTAGCCGCCTACCCGGTACTCGTTACCCGGTCGACTGCTACTCGGTCTTACACGAAAGATGGTCAGAAGGATGAATCCAGGAAGTTATGTTTGTTCGAGTAGAAGAGCTGGTCCGAGTAAAACTGTCGGGAACCTACTCGGGCCAGAAGTCAAAGGAGCCGTTCTAACAACGGATCCCGCGTATCCCGGGTCCGTACTTGGCACTGTTCACAGCACTGTTCATCTGGGGACGGCGTGCCTGACAGCGACAGAGTGTCAGCAGGGCGTCGCAGGATAGGGGGGACCTACTCTGTGTTCGCACAGTGATAACAGACTGGTTACTTGGTTTTGCCCAACGACTTTCCACATCAGGACAAGCTTAGAAGCCAAAGCTGTCAGCGGGAACTCGGAAGAAGGACAGTGTGCACACAATGTCGACACTTGTTTGTATTTGGCTGTATCCGGCTGGGCACCGGGTATATAAGGTGCCCTGCCGCCTCCTGCGCGAGGGACAAGACTTGGGCTGGATCATACGTAGAGATTCTTGACCTAGTTCTACCCGGAGAGAGAAGAGTAGCTACTCGGTAGCAAGAACCATTGTACTGTGGCTACTCGGTGAGACATCAGAATACATAAAGAAAGGCAGGAGTAGGGGTTTTACCTCCTCACGAGGGCCCTGAACCTGGGTAGATCGTGTTGTTTGCAGTGCTCGCTTCATCCTTCACGCGTCTACTCGTCGCGTGATCCCTCCCCGAGCGCCTCCAGCGTCCTTCGTCCCCACATCTTTAGCCATCCTATGGCATCTGCCGTGACACCACCACGACAGTATATATGACGGGGTATGGTGCGGCCACAAGTGGAATTGCGCAAGCAACCAACCCCAACTCGAATAGGACCCACTTTGGACTCTGTTTGGACTTTGGACTCGACCCAACTGATACAAACCGACCCACCATTAAGGGATGCGGCCTATGATGGTATACAAACCATGCCTATTAATAATAGGACTTCTACATGGCGCATTTAAACTCTTGGAGGCGCCCTCCCCTTGTTATGCATCAAATAACAATTGTTATTCTTTGTTTTCATCCTTGTAGCACTTGTTTTCCTGCTCCTCTTCATGTCCATCTTCATCCATGCTCAGCTCCTCTTCATGATCATCTCCCACTCATGCTTGTGTTATCAACAAACCTGAGAATATGATAGTGCATGGATTTAGGTAGTATAAAGCTCTCATGAAGACAAACCATATTTATTACTAGGAAAGAATTCACCTTAAAATAATCATCAGTGAGACTTAATATTTCTTTCCAACTCAAGTATAAATAATCCTCATGGACCTCTATTATGTCCCTATCACCACTGCGGCTGGCCCCACCACAGCCCGTACCTCCACTTCGTCATCCGGGTCGACGCCGATGCAGACTAGGGTGGCCCGTCTTCGCCACGCACTACTCTGACGAGGAGCGGATGTACCCACGCTACATCGACATCATCGCCTCCCAGGACTACGCCGCGCGGCTACCCCGTGACGCCTTTTGCCTCTACTGTGGCACCGCCTTCTCCACCGCCGCCTGCCCGGAACACCATGACCGCCACCACGGGCACACACTCCCCAAGGCCGTCCTCCACATCGTGGAGCGCGATGGCCGGCACTGTGTGCGCTGCACGGGCTCCGAGTGGTGGTTCCCCTACGTGGAGATGATCATAGACGACCCGGTGCACGACGGCGGGCGAACACCAGCTGCTCCCGGTGCTGACGATCAAACCGGGGGCATCCAGTGCGGCGACCGTACGTCGACGAGTATGGGAATGCTGCTTCGCTCTGCTCCCCGGGTTGCTCCGATAGCTATGATAGGGAACTCGCCGGGTGGAGGCAGCGTCGGCACGCCAGGCGGGCCGCGCGCGGTCTGCCTCGCCAATCCACATTTGATTAGAAAAGGTGACAAATCTATTTGAGAGACTACTTGCTAAACTGACTGATCAAACCCTTAATTAAGGTGTTTCTTAAGGTAAATAAATGATACTCTACTAACCTAGGAATATTGAAACAAACAGAAACCAGCTGGCCTCTCCCGTCGCCTCCTCCGTGGGCGACGGGAGGGGCGAAACCCTAGCTCCCGCCGCCACCCCCTCCACCCCGTCTCTCTCCCTTGCTGCCCTTGGAGGCAGCCGCCAGGACAAGCCCTCGCAGCGGCGGTGAAGGGGGCGGAGGGATCTACCGCTCGCGGTTCCCTGCTGCATCGAAGGAGGCTGTTGCGCTGGGATCTCCGCCTCGCCCCCCGCGCGTCCTTAGCTCCCCGCGCCTCCGACTCGGCTCCGGAAGTTCTCCGCGGCTCGTCCCGGAGTGCTCTGTCCGGCGTCCGTGCTCCGCTCCTCTCCACACCATGGAGCGCGGTGGTCATGTGCCTCTGGCCGGTTCTGGGCCCGGTTGGGTTTGGCGGGCACGTGTCCTTGCTCCCTTCCGTGGTTGTGCAGGTGTTGTCCCGGCGGTCCGGCCGTCCATCCCGGCCCCAGGGGTATTGTCGGTAGTTTGACGGTCCTCGCCGTGTGCGGCGGCGCCGGTGCGACTTCTTCCATGTGGGCCCTCGGCTCTAGCTGCAGGGGTGGAGACCCCGACGTCCCGATGTGTCTCGGGAGGCACCGCTCATGGTGTCCTTCCGGTTGGTGCTCCGGGAGAAATCCCAGATCCGGGCCCTCTCGGATAAGGTGATCGCGTCGCCTTCGCGTCGCTCTTCCTCCTGGGAGGCATCGCCTTGGAGCATGTTCTGCATCGGGAGGCTCTTCCCCTCGTCTCTCCGCTGACCTTTCGCTCATAACCTCCGGGACTAGGTCAGTGGTCATGGTGGCACAACCTAAGCTGCCTAGATGTCCTGGAGTGGCCTCGGCATGCGATGCTCTTCGACCACGGGGTCGGCACACCGGTGTCGCCGCCCCAGTCTCGGCTATCCGACGCCCTTCGACTGTGTTTGGTCTCAGTGGTGCACTGTACTTTGGCTACTCGACGCCTTGTCTCGGCTATCCGACGCCCTTCGACACCGGTGGCATCGCACGGACTCGGCTATCCGACGCCCTTCGACCGTTCCAGTGATGTCCCTCAGCGTGCCTCTGTTTGGTGTCCGCATATTCTACTGCCTTCTCTTTCAGGTTACTTGCTTTCGGTGTTGAGGTTCTCACCGGAGACCCCCCTCTGGTGGAAGGCTAGGTGTTGGCATCGGGGGTTTCGGTTGGCTTGTTTGCTAACCTTCCCCTCCCCTTCTGTTTTCCTTTTCTCTAATCTACCTTTTTGTGTATTTTCTTTGTCTTCTCTTCCCCTGTACCCCCTGTAATCTCTCTATCAGTTGTAAGAACATGGACCGCCGGGATGCTTCGAGGGAATGAAACAAGCGGTGGGGAAATTTCTCCCCCCAGACCCGTCAATATCGAAAAAAAAGATACTCTACCTCTCTCAAAATAATTGACTTATATTTGTACGTGTTTTATGTCTACATACATCCATATTTAAATAAAGTCGGGTCAATTATTTTGGAATGAAGGGAGTACTACGAACTTTAAAAAAAAAATATTGTAAGATACTGCAAATTTTTTTGTAGCGCCATTTCAGCTATGTTCCCCTTGCAATTAGTAATGTTTTTCAACCGCATCTTCAGTCTTTATTCTTTTTGATAATAGTATGAACTAGACGGATATGCAAGCTTCGCCTCGCGGCCAACATCTCGTTCTGACACAACATGTCTGGCATGGTAGATACGCTAGTGATTTTGCTTGCCTCACTATCGCGAGTAACACTCTTACCTTTTCAAACTTTTTGGCTTAAGGGCACTCGTAGTTCTAAACAACAAAGAGGTAGAAGGTTAACCCACTGAAAACATAGAAGAGAAACCAGTCCCCTGCTTAGGCACCAACAAACCCAACCCTTGGTCACAAATGTCTCATAAAGACAGAACGGAACTGCCTTCGGGATAAAACTTGAGGACCGAACATGTCCTCGTCCTTCAGAATAGCAAAGGCAGTTGGACAGGGTGACATCAACAAAAACAGTTTCTACCGAACAAACACACTATTCCTGTAGTCACTATAATAGTAGAGCGAAATTTGCAACGTCCAGAACATCAGCAGGTTTGTCAACCATATCCGGAACCACATCACCAAAGAAAACCATCTCAGCAGCAGATCCATCTTCTCCATACACTATAACAACAATCCAGAACCTGCAATAGATCGACAAAAGGAAGAACATCTATTCTCAGACAAAAGAAACAAACAACAGAGGCATCAAAAGGTCAGGTGCAGAAATAACCAGAGCAACTTCATATTCGCATTCCTGACAACAGATTTGTCCTATACACCCCGAGCCTTTCTCTCTTGCCTTCTAGTTGCACTCATGGCATGACAAAAGGTCAAAAGCCACCATCCCTGATTGGGCTGCAGGTCACCGACCAGGATTTTACACCTAAATTTTTTACCCAGGAAAACCCATTGTGAGCATGCACAGACAATGATGCCAAACGTCACTGACCGTCACAACATGTGGGTTCATAACAAATAGTTCCAGATTCTCGAGAAAAATAAATAGCTACGCTACAGTAAAAATTGCAATTGCAATGTCGTTGGATTCAAAACGCCATCCCTTCACATTAATAAGCTCGGATGGATGCTATCCCACCAACCTGCATAACATCACAGAGCAGCATAAGAAATTACACGTGTAAATTATACGAAATAACAACACAGAAGTTATGGCTTATGAATGCCTGATGCAAAACGCTTCCGTAACCGTTTAGAAGATCCTGATTTCTAGAAACAATTGGTGAGAAAAGTAGACATCATGTTACTAAGCAAGATGCATGTCACTGATTAACTTAAATTGACATTGTACACAACATAGCCATATTTCTTTAGCTATTCTGAGAGCCCCACAATTCTAGACTTATGCACTGTTGTGCACTGTACCTTGAAAATGGAAACAAATCTGGTTAGACAGAAAAGACAACCCCATAGACATCTTAAATTACACGACGCAACCAACACATATATGCTAGTATATGATACACAAAAAAGACATCATATATGCAGTTAAAGCCGAACTGTTTTGCAGTTATGTTTCTCCTGCACAGTGAGATCTTTTTCTTAATACAACATACAAGTTTTGGCTCAGCAAACCAAAGTAACCTAGCTATACTATGCATCCCCATAAACCACCAGAACCGGCAGAGATGACGAAGAAAGATAAAACGGAGTAAAGAACCTCAAGTGCATTAGTCATTTGAAAAAAAAACTCATGTACAGCTCTACTTCCCGGCCTACCAACAAAACTACAGTCACCTCCTTATTCACACAAATAAGCAGCAATGCATTCATACAGGGCAATTAACAATGAGTCCTAAGTTCAGGATAAGCGCTCACTTGCATCACATATAGGCTTACATGTGGACTTGTTAAAACGGTAGGAGATATATACACAAGGGGAAGACATGTTGTGCAGAATAATATTTGGATTTGACACGAGTCACACATCTATACATCTATAGAGCCAGACTACATGCAACACACATTAGGAGAGATATTTTTATTCACAAGGAAAGGACATCTTGTCTCAGATTTCTATTAGATAAATGAAGAAAGCTCGTGGTACCCAAAAATCAAAAAGAAAAATTTGACCCTTGCAGATCATAAGGCAGCTGCAAATGTAGATTGAAAAATAAAAGGCTAAGCTACTGCTTAAAATCTCGTTCCAACAACCCCTACAAAAGAATTAAGAACATAATTACCCAAGAAGATAGGCGACGAAGCCGGACTCATGGGATAGAAGGGAGAAATGGGCAGATAACATGGGTGTGCCTACACATATTGTTGTTACTTTCTATTCAGCAGCTTTGGGACGTTACAATGTGATGTTCCGCACAATTGTTCTGTCCTCAACACACCGTCTGTTTCACCTGTAACACATTAGTTAAAGTCAAGGATAACGGATTGATAGTTGCAAAGCTGCCTTCCTCACAAAGAAAAGAATCTCTAGGTCTGCCTAAATCTCTTCTCGAGACTACAAAAGATTTAAGAATTGGCGAAGCCTGAACTAAACTGCACAGAGGTGCAATAGAAAAAAAATCGTTCAACACAATTCTTAAATTCATTTACCCACATATAAACTAATGATACTTACATTATAAATTTCAATAAGAAGAGGTCGGATGCTAGCTACTAAGAAGAATGGAGATACTCCTACCACATCAAATCTGGCAGAAAATTTACAGCTAAAAGCAGGCCAACCCATTTACTTCGAATCTGGATGGTGCAGATAGTGTGACCATACTCTGACTATACCATGAATATTCTCTTCATTAACTTTACATGAGATCATGTGACAACTATTGAAGAGAATAGTACCTGTAAAACCATGAATATTATGAATGGTGCAGACAACGTGATCAGAACCTGCAAAACCATGAATATTCTCTTCATTAACTTCAAATTATCAATACATGAGAAATCATATATAAAAAATTGAAGTGTCAAGCGCTCTAGCATAATTTTGCAAAGACTTGAAATAACATGAGATCATCTGACAACTATTGAAAAGAATAGTACCTGCAAAACCATGAATATTTTGAATGGTGCACACAGCGTGACCAGAACCTGCAAAACCATGAATATTCTCTTCATGAACTTTAAATTATCAATACATGAGAAATCATATATAAAAAAATGAAGTATAAAGCGCTCCAGCATAATTTTGCAAAGACTTGAAATAAGGAATAAAGATGAATGTGACACCAGAAAACAGGATGTATATTCAGGCACGTTATAAGCGGCAGACCATGAAAATCGGAAAGATAATTAAAACAGACTTGAAACTGTTTGATGCGAATATAAATCTTGGCAATAGTATCACGGCACCACAAGGTAAGATATAGCAATATGCAGCTCCTTTCATGGCTAACCAACCCTCTCAATTAGAACTGCGTCAATGCTCATGTGCACGTCTTCCATATTCTTTCTCCACTCAAAATTGGCATTTGAACATGTTTCTGAATTTGATCAAGACCCTCCAAGATGATATCTCTATCAGCACTCATTAACAGACCCGAATTGCAAATGACTCAGAACTTACACTTGTCAATCAACATCTACCCAAAAACTTAGAAGGTGGTTTGCAAAAATAGTGCTGAGGAAACCTAGGTCCCTGATGGCCGAAAGATCAATCTTGCAATTCTTCAATGGGGCGCTTCGAATCAAGTTAGACATTTGTTTATCATCTCAGAGTACAAACAAAATCAGTACAACAAAGTTTGAAAGTTCATCGAATGCATTGCGAGCATAGCATCAACAGCGAGTTAAGCCCTCGTTGACAGAAGAAGACCACAAGCAGTACGCTGCAGAACTCAGCCCAAACCAAAGGCCACGAACAAGTGACTTGGTGGAGCGCGCATAAGGTATCTGGGCGGCAACCATGGAAGCGTGGTCCTTGTGCCCATGATGGCGTTCATGTAGATCTGCGAGTCGTCAGAGATCAACTCGGTGAAGTGCTGAGCGACAGAGGTAACGGCCTTCTCGAAGCGCACGCCACACTGTTTGGACTCTTTCTCCTCCCTAAGGACGCCATCAATGTGGAGGCCCTCGCGACGACGGGGAACACATGGTGACGGCGGAGGGCGACGACACTACGGGCGGAAAAGGCGAGGACCACATCTCTTGTCACTACCCCTCGTGTGCCCTTTTTCCAGCGCTGCCTCCTTACACCATCTAGACCTAGGCACTGATGGTCTCCAGCGAGCGGTGGAGAAAAGATGGGCAAGAGGGAGAGAAGGTGGCGGTGGAATCGATGGAAGCAGACATATGGACATGGTACAGAGGGGAAAACAGGTGCAGGGTGTACCAGAGCTGCACGCAGCGGCGGCCGGAGCTGCAGTGCGCCGTGGCTCCAGGAAGTAGTCTTTCGTAGCCCTGTGAGCTCCGTGCAGCGCTGGCCTCCTCCCATGAGCGCAGAAGCTCCAGTTGGATTTGAGGAGAGGGACGTGGGTGATGTGGCGGATAGGGCGCGACGCCGGGGGCGGTGCCGGTGGCTTCGAGAGAGATGTGGGATAAGGTGCTGGGGAGGGGTGCTCTGCGGTTGGGGATAAGGTGTACTCCTGGTTATTTTTCTGATTTTTTCGAAGTGAAAGTGAAAAAAATGCAAGCGGGGCCCACACCACAGAGGTAGCGGGAGGGCAGATTGCCTGAGAAGCCTCCGTCGACTCCAGGCTTAAAGCCTTAGTTAATAAAGCCGTTTCTCCACACACACCTATGTCTCCGGAATTTTCTCAATTACCCTGAAGCACGCCTACTGGCGCTAGGCGACTTGCCTTCTGAAATTTTCATGTCCTCCTGTTTTTGTCATATCAAAATACTAAGATTACGTGGCAACATAAGTGCAAAATGCTGAAATGCAGTTTCCAAATGCTAACTTAATAAGAATACCATTAGCAAATGAGTTAATTAAGAAAATAATTAAGGTAGACATAGGTGCAAATATATGTGATTAGGAAGATAAGATTTAAATTATGGTAGGAGTAAAATTAAATATTTAAAACAAGCTCGGTTGCATCATGTCAGTGACATGATTGCCAAAGTTTATTGTGAAACGAAAGTTACTTTGACGACAAGTTAGGAAAAATATAAATGAACAAACTTGATTTATTCAGCTACCCCAAAACATGGACAATGAATATTTACCCCATTTCATAATTTACATGCTTAATTGAACCAGAAAAGAGTTAACTTAATACAAACATGTCCAAAACGACAAAGTTTAGGATGAACACATCCATGGGTAAGAATTATCCCATCCCAAAATGTGGTTAGGATGGCAATACTAGAGCTAAAGAATCAAATATTCCCCCTAAAGATAGAA
Organism: Alopecurus myosuroides; assembly: GCA_028641055.1. Lineage (NCBI taxonomy): Eukaryota > Viridiplantae > Streptophyta > Magnoliopsida > Poales > Poaceae > Alopecurus > Alopecurus myosuroides. The sequence continues at coordinate 372,665,619 of CM054058.1, read as the reverse complement.
CTATGCCTTGTCACGGATCCATTCTCGTAGCAAGTTTACCAACCAGATGTTTCCATTGTACAATTTCAAACTTTTTGTCCGAGATTGGTAATCCTATTCCTAGGTACATGGAGCGGAATGCACCTAGGTTACGGTTCAGTTTATTAGCGACCCTACATTCGACTCCTATGGGTTGCCCATGGCTATTTTCATAAACGACAACTTCGTTACAGATGACAAGAACTTACTCGCAAATAAATAAGTCAATTCAATTCGAAACGTTTAACAATCTATACCTAATAATAAAGAGAAGAAGCCTTCTTCCGGTCCATCCGTATTTTTACTATTTTGCCCTCCCACGAAATCGCATATTACACGCAATAGACGCTGTCTCTCAGCGCCTTAGTACGTTTTCGGTAAGTTTTCTTCTTTTTTATCGTTTCGTCCGGATTGGAGACCAGGTACAACACGAATTCCAATTGAGACATCCCGTCGGGTGAATAAAATCCACCTGTTCCGTTGCCTGGCAAAACGCCAAAGTGAATCAATCGTGACGAAGTTGTACACATGTTCCGTTGCCTGGTTGCGTGGCCTGGCGAAACGCCAAAGTGAATTGATCCTCATGGAGTTGCAACACTACGAGACATAAGTTGCTTGCCCATCCCATGGGGCAGCTCTTGCTTCTGTGACATGTTGTCGCAAACCGAGGAGTCCCCACCGATGACGACAGTGGATGTACAGGCTGCCATAGCAGCGCTTCCTTCGCCTTCTCGCAGATGCAGCTCCCCGGGACGACCCCGAATCGCCCATGCCCACATATCCTCACTCCACGCCTCCATATGGCCTGGATTTTGCCAGCTGCATGCTCTTTAGGTGCCCAGACGGCTAGACCCCGTGTCTCCGCACTGGCCACCATCGCTGTCAATGAGTCCATCGAGGACTATGAGTGTGCATCTCCGACTAAAGAGAAGAAGGACAATGAGCTGAAGCAACCTAGGATGTGAGAACCTTGATTAATGGCGGCCAACAGCCATTGCCGTTAGTCCTGTATCTGGCCAACAGAGTCGGGGTTGGGCCACCGTGCTCAGCTAGCTCGTCGTGCTACCGGACAGACCGCCCTTCACTCTCGACATGGACGAGGAACAGATACCGCACTTCTACTGCTCGCCCTCGCCCTGTCGCTCGTGGTTGCGAAGGCCTAGGACGACGACGAACTTTTCCTGTTGGATAGCTTCCAAGATGGCTGCGGCCGAAAAACAACGACAAGTTGGAAATTGGAATTGGCAAGCCGTATGTACCAATGAGACCCAAGAAGGCCACGACGACGGGGACGACATGTCGGACGTGGGGAACCCCCTTAGGTATTAAGTTGCAAGCAACAGATAATTGCATTAAACAAAGTGTGTAATGTAAGCAATGATTATGCACGCGGGCACCCTCACCGTTGTTTTGTCCCTAATGGCAACAACACATTCTCCCCCTTCACGTTTCTGACACTCGAGCAAGGCAACAAGGAGGCATGAACCCACATTCAAGCATCAATACTCTCTCTTGGAGTCACTAACAACTACTTGGCCAGAGCAACCACTAGCAACGGAAAGCATGCAAGATCACAAATAACATATGCAATAAAGACTATAATCAACTTGGCATAAGGTCAATATTCATTGGATCCCAGCAAACACAGCATATAGAATTACATAAGATCAATCTCGATAATGATAGGAAGCTCACGAGATCTAAACATGGAGGCATATGAGGATGAGACAACCATCTAGCTACAGCTATGAACCCGTAGTCCAGGGATGAACTACTCACGCATCACTCCGGAGGCAGGCATGGTGATGTAGAAGCCTCCGGTGATGATTTCCTCTCCGGCAGGGTGCCGGAAATTGCTCTAGGACCCTCCTGATCTAGGGTTGACGGTGACGGTGGCTGCGGAACTTTTTCGGGATTTTTGATCAGGTGTCTAGGGTTTTCCATCCGGGGGGATTAAATAGGCGAAAGGACAGAGGCGGTGGAGGTCCAGGGGCCCCCACACCACCCCCCGGCGCGGCCAAGGGGGGAGCCACTCTATGGTATGGCCCCCCTGATGCCCCTCTTCATCTCCTCTTTGGTCTTCTGGATGCTTCCGGGGAAAATAGGACTTCCGCGCTTCGAACTTTCCAATTCCGAGAATATTTCCAAAACAACTTTTCTGAAACTAAAAAACTGCAGAAAACAGGGAACTGGCTCTGTGGCATCTTGTCAATAGGTTAGTCTGGAAAATCGATAAAAATGACATAAAGAAGGGAGAAAACATGTAACAATTAGCATAATATTATCATGGAGCATCAGAAATTAGGGATACGTTTATGACGTATCAATAGTATACTAGTAACGGCTAATTACATGTGTTCAAAGCTGTGAAAGTATTATTTTAATATAGAAACATAAAGTTCACTTTTACGAAAGTTAAAGCATATAATATGAGCTCTAGAGACATGTCAAGTAATATGTATAACTAATGCTCATAAACAATAAATTTTATAGAAAAATGGAGATGGGGAAGAAGAACAAGGAAGAAGAAACTATTGTAAAACAATTTAAAGATTAAATAAAATGATACTTCAACATGAACCTTTGTTTGCTCGCTCATACAGAGCAAATATTTTGTGAAAAAATTGGCGACATGAAATTTACTATCTTTATGACATAAATATTCGGGAGGAAGTTTTTTTATCAATAGGTAACTAATATAGCCAATAAATTAATGATACTCTGCCAAAAGAACCCGGCCTGGCCTAGGCCCTTCCACACGTGCTAAACTAAATTTCCAGCCTAGTTACAAGGCAGTGTTAGTGCCACATCCTTTTAAAGGCCCAAGTCTGAGCTGCGCGGGGAAGCAACCGTAGCGTGCTAAGCCCCAAGCGACGAGATGGACACATTTTTCATCCCCTACAAGCAGCATGTCGTTATCTTCGCGAACATATCGCCATTCCAACTAACATTTTCACCCCAGCAAGTCAATAGAGCTCCTGTATGCAGCGACACAAGAGCCTGGGCACGTGCCCTGGGTGGAGGCATGGTAAAATCGCCCCTGAGTGGGAGGAGTGTTTGACACATGTTGAATTCGCATACAACAGGGTTGTTCAGTCAACCACTCAGCTATGCCCATTTGAGGTGGTATATGGTTTCAAGCCCATTACACCACTTGACTCATTGTCACTTCCTATACAAGAGAGAAAAATACGGAGGCATCCAAGAGAGATGCTTTTGTGAAGAAGATACATGAGAAAACAAGGGATGCCATAGAGAAGAAAAGGAAGTATGTGGCTGAGAGAGTAAACAAGAACAGGAAGGAGGTGTCTTTTTGGCCAGGAGACATGGTTTGGGTTCACTTTTGAAAAGACAGATTTCGAACACTGAGAAACTCCAGATTGATGCCTAGAGGTGCTGGTCCATACAAAGTGATTTCAAAAATCAAGAACAATGCCTACAAGATAGATCTTCAGTTGATGAATTTGGTGTGAGCAATTCATTCAATGTTGCTGATTTGACACCATACCATGGAGATGACCTTGATGCGTCGAGGTCGACGCATTTTCAAGGGGGGAGGATGATGAGGACATCCCTAGCTCTTTACCACATGAAGAAGTTATTATCCAAGAGAAGCATGATGAAGTGAGACTTGGACCAATAACTCTAGATCAAGGGCCAAGCTAGTAGAACAACATGTGAAATCACTCATTATTGAATATGATGTTTGTGCTTATGAGAATTTTTATACTACCTAAGTCTATGCATTTATGTATGATCAGAGTTATTGATAACACAAACATGGAGGTGGTGGAAAATAACAAGGAGGCGCTGGAAAACAACATGGAGGAGCTGGAAAACAAGAAGGAACGTCAAGAAAACATTGTTTTCTTGCTAGAAAACAATGCTAAAAATGGAGAAACCAAGATTACAAATGTGGAAAACAAGGCTACAAGTATGGAAACAAGTCCACACATGTTTTCCACTAGTAAGCAAGTGAGGAGAAGTGAGGAAGGCGCCCCATTGAAGATCAATGCACCATAATTAGAAGTCCTACTCCAAGTAGGAAAGGGCATGCGTGTCCTTACATGGCCGAATCTCTTAGGGTCAGTTTGTATATCTTTGAGTCTTAGTATGAGTTCTAGTCGAGTTGGGGTAGAGGTGCTTGCGCAAGGGCCTTGTGGCTGCACCCTCCCCCTTAAATAGCTGCCACCTGCGTGTGGTTTAGGTAGACCAAGTTAAAATAATAAACCTAGCCTCTAGATTGTATTGCTCAAAGCATTCATCTTGAAGTATACCATTGCTAATTTTACGTGCTATCTTTTTGTTCCACCGAGAATAAGGGGATACAGGACCACCTCGTAGTCTCTGATTACGTTGTGCAAGAGTGTGTAGTTGAGAATATCCAAAGGGATTGATTGTTGTTGCAATGCCAAGAGGGACTATCCAAGGAGCACTAGTTATCATACCACCATACACCAATTTGTGTTGCTCACAAGAGAAGATCGGGCCACCCCATATCAACCTCATTAATGAAGTTATACAACACCAACTAAAATCAAATTATTGCATACACGGGAACTCAACAGCCTAATATAGAAGTTCAAGGCTGCTCGATTCAACTGTGCTTATGTATTGGGTTACTCGACCAAGCCAACCCTAGTCAGACTCTTCCGCCTCCGGGTTGGATCCATACTAGATGGCATAGTCCCTGAGAGATCCGACTCCCCATAATAGATACCATCTTGCGCTCCGATGATGTTCAGGGATGCCTCGTCTAGGTCTTCATATTTCTATGTTATAGGCTTGTTCTTGACACTCTAGTTGGAGGAGATTTTCTTAATTATGATGTTGATGATGCTTATGAGACTTTGATAAATTTTATGAATATGCCTCCCTCTAAAAGGTTTAAAGAAAGTCCTATGGGAATTCTTGTTAAAAGAGTTGCGACTATAGAAACTTGTCTACCTAAACTTGAGAAGCAACTCTATGATATAAAGAGCGCAACACTAGAGAAATCCATTAAAGTTATTAAGAAAAGGATCATTTGAACCCAATGATAAAGCTTTTTAACCAACTATTAAAATTATGATAAAGAACATGGCAATTAAAGCTCATCTAGAAATTGGTCCGAGAGGGTCAATTTTACCTAAATCTATATTCAATAATTTGGGTTAGGGGAATTATCCTATTATGTAACTAAATTGTGCCTCTCTGATGGGGAAATCAAAACTCCTTTGAGATTAGCTAAAGAAGTCCCTGTCAACATAAAATATAAGCCCATACCTATTGATTTTGTTGACATTGATTGCGGTGACCCAGCACACCACTGCATGTGTAGTGCGTAAGTCATTGACATATTACTCACAGAAGAACTTATCCGTGAATATTACATCCCTCAGAGTGGTACAACAGAAACATAGCAGGTCCAAGCAAAGCTATAGGATACAAACTTTCGTTACAAAATATCGAGAATCTCTTCGATGAATCAAAGAAGATCTCATGCAAATGAAACATCAAAAGAAGCAATTTGAAGCTCCAAGGTGGAGAAGAATTCTAGCTCAGAATCTAATCCACTACGGCTGATGTCAACCCTAATCTATGGCTTGTAAACCACTGAGTCCAAGAATATACTCTACCTACACCTTGATATCTTCTCCTCCACCATCATTGTTGATGATGTCGCTTCATCGGTTAGATAGTATAAGACTCCTCCTAGCTTCATGAGATAGCGATGTCTTCCCGACGGAGACTTCCTTAAGGGCTTCAACTCTAAGCAGGGGGTCAAACGGGAACGAATGAGTAACGAGTGTTACTCAACAAGTTCATGATATACAGTGGTTAGTTTGATGCACTAATTACAACATTAGACTCGAAAAAGTCATAAGCTAATGCAAGGTTTTTCAATATCTCTCTTCAAGAGGTTGCTTTTAATTTGGAAAAATATGCCCGCCAGACCATCACAGGACTAGAACTTCATGGAGTTACCTTTCTATAGAGTTCGCAACTCCTTCTCGGAACAAGGGGCAACATGCCACATCCTTTTACACTCTGCAGAGGTGCGTTACTTTACCCATAGGAGATCAAGACCATGTTGCACAACCAGGTGTACAATCCTGTCCACTCCCACTCAGGTGTGGGGCACGGTTGTTGCTCCAAATCAAACCATGCTTCTCCGCACAATGCATGCCCACCCATTTCTGCCACACAGGTTGAACCCCTGATTCTATCCCTCACGATAGAGATCTAGGCGCCCCGGGCAGACACTCATAGACCCCAGAGTCCGTGGGTCGTAAGGGCTCCCACCCATGTGCATGCTGAAATTAGGATGGGCTTGCAGGCCCATTAGACAATTTCCATTTAATCCCAAAGGCACATGCTGCCATAGCAAATGGTGAGAGTTTAGTCCCACATTGATAGTTGGGAGAGTTTTGCACCAGTTTATAAGGTGAGCTCTCTCCCCACTAGTGTGAGTTGGTATGAAGAGAGAGGAGTAGTGGAGGTGTTCCACACGCGCGCTCCTCCTCCTCCGCCGCCCGCCTCGCCTCGCCTCGCCTCGTCACGACGCGCCGCGGGTTGCGGGAATGAGCCGAGCCGATGCCTTTATTTTGGATGTTGGAAACGGAGAGTCAACAGACACGCCAATAATATGAGACGTCATATTGATTGCTGTAACAGCCGCGCGCTGTAAAACGCTGCCATTGATCACGTGGTAACCGCGCACAGTAAAACGGCGCATTGATTACGTGGTAATGGCTGTAGTAAACGCCAAATTAATTTGTGAGCTGGCCGTTCTCCTGCCCGGCCGTGCCTATATATTGAGGTCGCAGGGGCGGACACAAACACACAACTCATACGCTCTGCACCCATTGTCGTTCCTCTCTCTGTTGCTGCCGCCGGTGATCCCATCCCGTCTACCGCGTACACGATCGACGGGAGAGCAGGCCTCCGAAACCCCGCCTCTCCAGATCCTGTACGGGAGAGGGGCGATTAGGTTTTTGGGGAGCGTCTCCTATGCGACTGCTCGATGCCGTACGTCTACTTCGACTACTACCTCATCGTCAACATGGCCACCGAAGCCGAACGAGCTGCTGCTGCCGCCGCTGCTGCCACCGAGGCCGCTGCTGCTGCTGAGGCCGCCAACGCTGCTGCTGCCGCCGCCGCGGCTTCCGCCACTGCTACGTCTACTGCCAACTGGCCGGTCGCAGGGTATAACACAATTATCCCTGCCCTTATTATTTCCATGTGTGCGATACTAGTAGTTTGCGTAGATGTGTCTACTGTCAATCTAGTATGCATGAATATGGTTAATTATCAGTATGTTTACGTCATGCTCGTGATTTATACTTGGATTAATTTAATCTGTAAATTGCCTAGATTCTTAACAATCCAAAAAACTAATATGTGTAGGCAATTTTCGATTCATGGTTTTGCTACTGCACTGAAACCAGACCCGTTTACGGGGACGTACTTTAAGCGTTGGTAGACCAAAATATTCTTATGGCTCACGGCTATGAACGTGTTCTGGGTCGCCGGTGTCACTCCCACGGGAACGATTACTCCTGAACAGGAGAAGGCGTTTAGGGATGTCACCGTCGTCTTTGTTGGATGCGTTCTAAGCGTGATCGGAGAGAAGTTTGTTGACGCATATTTACATGTGTGGGTTGCCAAGGACTTGTGGGAGGCGCTCAATTCCAAATTCGGCGCAACCGATGCTGGCAGCGAGATGTACAGTATAGAGCAGTTCCATGACTATAGAATGGTCGAAAACCGTTCTGTTTTGGAGCAGGCTCATGAGATACAGTGCATCGCTAAGGAGCTTGAAATTCTCAAGTGCGTGCTACCGGGCAAGTATGTCGCGGGATGCATCATCGCCAAGCTGCCTAATTCCTGGAGGAACTTTGCCACTACTCTGAAACATCAGAGGCGTGAATTCTCAGTACAGGATGTCATCGGCCATCTGAGTGTTGAGCAGAATTCGAGGGCAAAGGACTCGCATGGAAAAGGGAACGAAGGGACTTCTGCGGCCAATATGGTACAGAAGAACTACAACTCACACAAGAACAAGGCGAGGACTGGTGTCCAGCAGAATACCGACTTCAAGAAGAAGGCTAAGAAGACCTTCAAGAAGGATAAGAAGAAAGATGGCTGCTTCACTTGTGGTTCACTGGAACACTGGGCTGTGAAGTGCCCAAAGAAGTATGTGAAGCCAGGACAGGATTCCAAGGCTGTCAACATGATCGTGAGCAACAATGAGAATGGGGCATCTGGGCATGGTAATTTGTTTACTGTATTTTCAGTTTGTCAGTCTACTGATTGGTGGATTGACACAGGTGCAAACATTCATGTGTGTGCTGACATCTCATTGTTTTCTTCTTATCAGGTCACAAGGAACGGGTCCGTATTGATGGAGAACGGCGCAAGTGCTTCTGTACTTTGTGTTGGCACGGTCGATCTGAAGTTTACTTCGGGAAGGATCGTGCAGCTCAAGAACGTGCAACATGTCCCCGCCATCAAGAAGAATCTCGTTAGTGGCTCCCTTCTATGTAGAGAAGGATTTAAGTTGGTTTTCGAGTCCAATAAAGTAGTTGTAACGAAATATGGACTGTTTGTTGGAAAAGGGTATGAGTGCGGAGGTCTGTTCCGCTTTTCCCTCGCTGGTTTCTGTAATAAAGTCGTGAACAATATTCATTCGAGTGTTAATGAAACAGAAGTTTGGCATTCACGTCTTTGTCAGGTTGGTTTCAGTTGCATGACGCGGTTAGCAAAACTAAATTTAATTCCAAGTTTCACTTTAGCCAAAGGTTCTAAGTGACATTCGTGTGTACAAGCAAAGCAACCTCGCAAGCCCCACAAGGCTGCGGAGGAGAGACACTTGGCGCCATTAGAACTCATACATTCTGATCTCTGTGAGATGAATGGTGTGTTGACTAAAGGTGGAAAGAGATACTTCATGACGTTAATAGATGATTCCACTAGGTTTTGCTATGTATATCTGTTAAACACTAAAGATGAGGCTCTATACTACTTTAAAATCTATAAAGCAGAAGTTGAGAATCAACTTGAAAAGAAAATTAAACGAATCCGGTCAGATCGTGGTGGAGAGTATTTCTCTAATGAGTTTGACTCTTTCTATGCGGAACATGGCATTATTCACGAGAGGACGCCTCCCTATTCACCTCAGTCAAATGGGGTTGCCGAACGGAAAAACCGTACCCTAACAGATTTGGTTAACGCCATGTTAGATACATCGGGTTTATCCAAGGCATGGTGGGGGGAGGCTATATTGACATCATGTCATGTCCTGAATAAAGTTCCGACGAAAGACAATGAGGTGACTCCGTATGAGCAATGGGAGAAGAGAAAAAAAACACTCTCGTACTTACGTACTTGGGGCTGTTTGGCGAAAGTCAATGTGCCGATCCCCAAAAAGCGTAAACTTGGACCAAAGAACGTGGATTGCGTTAATTTGGGATACGCTAAGAATAGCGTTGGCTATAGATTTCTAGTAGTGAAATCTGAGGTACCTGACGTGAAGGTCGGTACGATTTTGGAGTCTAAAGATGCTACATTCTTTGAGGATATTTTTCCTATGAGAGATATGCAAAGCACTTCTAGACAGGAATCATAGGAGACTCCTGAACCTGCCATTCCTATGGAATATTATGAACAAACACATGATGAGAATACTGAGAAGGATGACGAGGAAACCCTTGGTAGGGGAAAGAGACAGAGGACTGCAAAGTCCTTTGGTGATGATTTCCTTGTGTACCTTGTGGATGATACTCCCACTTCTATTTCAGAAGCTTATGCATCTCAAGATGCTGACCACTGGAGAGAAGCGGTCCGTAGCGAGATGGATTCCATCACGGCTAATGGAACGTGGGAGATCACTGAACGTCCTTATGGCTGTAAACCATAAGGATGTAAGTGGGTGTTCAAAAAGAAGCTTAGGCCTGATGGTACGATTGAAAAGTACAAGGCTAGACTTGTGGCCAAGGGTTACTCCCAGAAAAAAGATGAAGATTTCTTTGATACTTATTCACCTGTGGCCAGACTGACCACCATTCGAGTATTACTCTTGTTGGCGGCCTCGCATGGTCTTCTCGTCCATCAGATGGATGTTAAGACGGCTTTCCTAAATGGAGAGTTAGACGAGGAAATCTATATGCAACAGCCAGATGGCTTTGTGTTAGATGGTCAAGAAGGAAAGGTGTGTAAGTTACTGAAATCTTTATATGGGCTGAAACAAGCACCTAAGCAATGGCATGAGAAGTAAAGTACAACTTTAACATATGTTGGATTCGTTGTTAATGAAGCTGACAAAGGTGTATACTATCGCCATGGTGGGGGCGAAGGAGTTATATTGTGTTTGTATGTTGATGACATACTGATATTTGGGACCAACCTCAAAGTAATCAATGAGGTTAAGTCGTTTCTATCCCAGAACTTTGAGATGAAAGATCTTGGTGTGGCTGATGTTATTTTGAACATCAAGCTATTGAGAGACAATGAGGGTGGGATTACACTTCTGCAATCCCATTATGTTGAGAAGGTTTTGAGTCGTTTTGCATATTCGGACTGCAAAATTTCTCCAACACCATATGATCCTAGTGTGCGGATTCGAAAGTTCGAAGGCACAACTAAGGATCAGCTGAGGTACTCTCAAGTAATTGGTTCACTCATGTATCTAGCGAGCGCTACGAGGCCTGACATCATGTTTGCTGTGTGCAAACTAAGCCGGTTTGTTTCCAATCCGGGTGATGTGCATTGGCATGCTGTAGAAAGAATTATGCGCTATCTGAAAGGTACCGTGAACCATGGACTTCACTACAGTGGATATCCTTCGGTACTTGAAGGGTACTGTGATGCGAATTGGATCTCTGATGCTGATGAGATGAAAGCCACAACGGGGTATGTGTTTACCCTTGGAGGTGGTGCCGTTTCCTGGAAGTCTTGCAAGCAAACGATCTTAACGAGATCGACAATGGAAGCAGAATTAACAGCATTAGACACGTCTAGTGTCGAAGCAGGATGGCTTCGAGATCTTTTGATGGACTTGCCTGTGGTTGAAAAGCCAGTACCGGCTATCCTTATGAATTGTGACAATCAAACAGTAATTGTCAAGGTGAAGAGTTCAAAGGACAATGCACAGTCCACTGTAACATCCCAAGTATGGAAAATAGCCATTAGAATGTTTGCTCTCTGTTATTTTATGTTTTGCATCATGGCATCATGTTCATTGCAATTTTTTTGCTTGTTTTCCTTTTGTTTTCCTCTGTTTTCATTTGTTTTCCAACTGTTTTCACTTGTTTTCCTTTGTTTTCTATTTGAATTTCAAACCAAATTTCAAACCTTTTGTTTTCATCCTTGTGATGTTACAATTTCCAAATGAATATTTCAAGTAAAAACAATCAATTGTTTCCATAAAAGTTGTGATTCCAAACTATTGTTTTGTTTCTATCAAAAATTCATTTAATACCAAACCATTTTCAAATTCAAATAAGTTTCCAAACAGCACCCAATTTGAAATCATGAAAATTACCAAAACAATTATAATCATTTGTTTCCATTAACCTAAGGTTCAAATATTTAAATCATTTGCTTCCAATATTTCAACTAATAGCAAATTCACCTAAATTCAATCCATTTACCAAACATCAAATAATTTGAATTATTTTGTGAAACAAAAGTTGGTAATTGTTGAGGTCACCCTAAATAACCTATAACCAAATTTTCTAAATTTTTCTAACCTAAACAACTAACATTTTCTCTCCTATTCCAATCTGCAAAAAAAAAATAAGGAAGAAAAGAAATAGAAACAGCAGAGAGATAGAGAGGGCCCAACCCAACTTTTTTCCCTCAGGGCCCAAATACCCCTTCGCATTGTCTTCTTCCTCGTACGGATTACATCCAGAGCACCACATATACAGAGATGCAGAAGCAACGGCCAAGCTCACTCCCCCCTCCCTATAACTCCATGCCCTAGCCTAGGGTTCCCCTAACCCTACCCTAGCTCCCTCCTCCCCGCCTCCACTCTCTCTTTTCTCCCTCCCTTTCTTCTCTGTTGCTCCCTCTCTCTGAACCCGAAACCCCACCGAATTCTCCTACTCCCTCTGGTGATCGCCGGCCGTCTAGCCCCCCTCTGGTCCGGGCGAGTGGGGGAATGGAAACCTCCCACCGCGGGCTCCCTCCTCCACCTCACGCCAGGGGCCGGGACAGCCCGTGGCGCCGCCGCCATCTTCCCCAAGTCGCCGGCGACCACCCCTCTGCCACGAACGCCTCTGTCCGCTCTGCTCCTCCATCTGTATCGACCAAGGTGAGCCATCCCCTCGCCTCCTCTTCCCTCTCGCTCTCCTCCCTTCCCTTCACGGCCACGCAGCCCACAGCACCACGCCCACGTCGCCCTCCCGTGCTCGCAGCAGCGCATATGGCGGACGGGTTCGCTGCCCCTTTCTCTGTCGCAACCGCTAACTGAACCTTCGTTCAGTTGCAGTTTCAGAGAACTACCGCAAACTGAACCATATACTCCCTCGATCCCCTCTCTGTCAACGACCGAACAGCACACCGCAGTGCTTAGCCACCCGCTGCGCACCCAGGAGGGTGTGGGTTCGATCCCCACCCCCTGCGGATTAAACCAAACTTTTTTTCCTTTTGTTTTGTCACAGCACCTTCCCAGAAATCACAACACAGTCCCTGTATATTTCTTCCCAGGCCCCTGTAAAATTATTTCCAAGTCCCTAGTTCATAAAAATGGCAGATTTGCACCCTAATCTTGTAAAATGCATAACTAAATCATTTTAACTCCAAATCCAACATTTTTAATATGTTTTCTGTACCAAATTGAATTGTCTACCCAAATATAAAATTTGTTTGCTGTTTTGAATATATTAAATTGGCGCAATATTTGAAAACTAGTTAATTCACTTAAATTTGCAAAAATCATAACTTGGGCATAAAAATTCCAAATTCAACAAACTAAATATGTTTTCCAATCAACTTTTCATGTACTTTCCAAACATAAATTTTGTTTGCTGTTTTGAATAATTTAAATTGCTGAAAACAACTGTTTCTTATTTAATGCATTTAAAATTGCCAAAATAATAACTTGCTCATTTTAAATCCAATTTCAACAAATGAAATATGTTTTCCATGCAAAATTAAACCACCTTTTCAAATATAAAATTTGTTTCATGTTTTGAATAATTAAAATTGGTTAAACAATTTAAACCTTGTTTAAATCATTTAATATTGTTAAATTCATAACTTGGTCAAACTAATTTCTTTTGGGACATATAAAATATGTTTTCCAACCATAAAAGTATAAGCTTTTCAAATATGAATCTCACTTAATGTTTTGAACAAATAAAAATTCAAATAAGTTCATGTTTGAATTAAATTCACTTAATTCTTGCTTAAACTTGTTTAATTCATAAATAATTTATTTGAAATCCTTTTTCAACAAGTGAAACATGTATTCCACCTAAAATTGTGTGTTCTTATCAAATATGAACTTTGTTATCTATTTTGAACAATTAAAAGTGGTGAAAACAACAAATGCTTGTGTAACCCCTTTAAGGCACCAAAATTCCAAAACTTAATAAACAAATTCCCAAACTTGGTAAACCTTATTTCAAATTGTTCTATTGTTGTTTTCTCCCTCCATGAATCATGCTAATTCACTTACACAAGTTGATTAGTTGTAAAACAATTATTCCAACCATAATTCATGGGCTTTCCATATGCAATCCAAATTGCATATGGGTCCATTTAAACATCTTATCTTGTCAACTAGTTTATTTCTATGCATCCATTAAATGGTCATGCATCATCCCATGATTGTGCACTATGCCATGATATTGATTGTTTGTCTCTCTGCGTTGTTTGTTTGCTTCTTCTCGGATATACGACGACGTTGAGACCGACGATACTTACGACACCCCTTCTAAGGACTTAGCTCAGTACCAGGCTACTGGGTTTGCATGCAAGTATTCACTCACATGAACCACTGTGTTCCTTTGAACATTGGTTACCCATACTTTCCGTTGTCTATTCTGCTAGCCATATGAATAGTTGATTCTGTTACGAACCTATCACATGTATCCTTTAACCCTGATATTGCCTCACCTCCATACCTATAACCTTTTGCTTGTTGCCCGTGTCTTACTATCATGCTTAGGGTTGTTTTGCTCGAGTCTGTTGCCCGTTACTTTCTGTTACTATTTAATTATGTTCTGGGGCTCGAGGTTAAACAATGAATCATGCTAATGTTATGAATAAATAATAACTTGATGATAAGGCACCGGCAGGAGGCCCTGCGTGGTTTTGAGGCCTGCTAGTGTCGACCCTAATTAGGAAAAGGGTCTTGTCTACTGATCCATGATGAGCGCACTAACCGCATGTGGGAAGCGTGTATGGGCGCCCCCCTCAATTTGATTCGATTCGCATCTCGTCCAAATCGCCTCATTTAGTTCGGGTGTTCCATTTGCCGCATGCATGTTTTTGCGAGCCCAGGCCAGGGTGGAAACTTTTGTAGTCGGCATTTAGGGAGACACGTTCTTAGAGTGCTATGAGGGTCCCTTTTTCTTCGTGGGGCTCGATTAGCCGTGCGCTCACTACACGGGGTTCTTTGGGCTTGATGCGAAGAAGAGTTGAGTTGTGTTGAGTGCCCCGCTTGGTGGGAGGCATTCCATCTGGCGGGTTATTCATACGTGTACGGCCAAATTGGTGCATCCCTGCAGGGTTAAATCTTCTCGAGAAGCCGTGTTTTCCGCGGTTATGGACTACTTGGTGAAAGTACTGGCTAACAAGTACTCAGGACAACTTAAACCTAATGATTAACAATCTGACTAGTAATAGGCTTAATGACACACAATCTGAACCCTCACTAATCCAACTGTGTGAGTTATCCTCGGATTGCTTCTTTGGATAAGGGGCGAGATCCAGGATGGGTTTGTTTGGAGTTAGTTATAGTTGGTTCTGATACGCTATCTTATCTCCTTTCTATTAGCCGGAAGGTGTAGCATGTTCTGTAGTTGGTTAGAGCAGCCAGTTGCAGCATCTTTATATCCCCTTTCCTCCGTTGATCCCAAAGCATCTGTGCTTGGTGCTGACGGGTTACACTTTGGTGAATTGTGAGTCTTGCTTGCCAGTACGTTTATGTACTGACCCCTTTGGGGCTGTGGTTTCCGCAGACTACGTTTCCGAGGATCCCCATGGTGGCTACTACGTGGAGTATGACGAGACTGCTGACGAGTAGATAGCGGACCCGGGCAGGATCTGAGACTTCGTGGATGGGCTCCGTCTGTTCGTTTCCGGCCTCTTAGGCCTATTTGGATCTTGTCTGTACTCAGACATGTTGAATGCTTCCGCTGTGATGTAATGATGTTATGTTGGGACATGTGTCCTCTGGATGATTGTATTTGCTATCTCTGCTCTAATGAGAGCTATTTGCAACTTATTTCCATCTTTTGTGTCGTAGAGATCTGTTGTGATATCACTTGTTCCAATGCCGTTGACGTACCATGTGTGTATGTTGTGAAGTACGTCAATGGAAGTATCTGGATTTCTATGGGATGGTTTGCGCAGACGATGAATAGTAAGAGAATGGTTGTCACACGTTTACGTGTTGGCCTGCTCATATTGAGATGCGGGTGCCGGTATGCCCCGTAAGCCATTTATCTACTGTTTAACGGACTGTGAGTATCCCCTAGAAGTCCGGGTGCGACATCCACAAAGCACATTAAAATGAGATTAAAAACTGTCAGACATTTGAGAAACTCCGGAGTGATAGCGGTGGATTATATCCAGTCGGCTAAGAATCTGGCAGATCCCTTTACTAAAGGGCTATCACGTGTTGTGATAGAAAGTGCATCGAGGGAGATGGGTATGAGACCCACATGAGTTGCCATGGCAGTAACCCAACCTATGTGATCGGAGATCCCGTGAAGTGGGACCTCGGAAAACAAGCTAGTGGTTAACTGAGGAGAGTAATTTTTACTAACCCACTCCACTGGAGATGCAGTACTCTCAAAAACTGTATGGCAGGTTGACTTTTGTCTTAATGTGTTCCAAGGCTTGTATAAGCAAGATGCTATCCTACAGAGCGATCTTTGGAGGAACACACCTATATGATCCTGACTGCTGGTCACAGTCTATGAGATTGGGTGATCTCTAATAAGTTCATGAATAGGCCAGGAGTATGACTAATATGCTCCACCCGAGGGGTCAGCCTTCGGCACCCTAGTACTGGCAAGACATTTAGTGAAAATATTTTACGCCAAACTAACAATTCAAGGCATAGTCCATTGTTCAGTTGTGATGTAGTGTAGCTACTTGTTCTAGGTGGATGTTCAACCCTAACGGGTCTCCACTGAAAATGCCGGTATATAAAAAACAGTGAATGGAATAGAGGACAACACCATGGGTCTTCGGGATCTGGTGGGGGATTGATGAAATTAGGATGGGCTTGCAGGCCCATTAGACAATTTCCATTTAATCCCAAAGGCCCATGCTGCCATAGCAAATGGTGGGAGTTTAGTCCCACATTGCTAGTTGGGAGAGTTTTGCACTAGTTTATAAGGTGAGCTCTCTCCCCACTAGTGTGAGTTGGTATGAAGAGAGAGTAGTAGTGGAGGTGTTCCACACGCGCGCTCCTCCTCCTCCGCCGCCCGCCTCGCCTCGTCATGACGTGCCGCGGGTTGCGGGAATGAGCCGAGCCGATGCCTTTATTTTGGCAGTTGGAAACGGAGAGTCAACAGACACGCCAATAATCTGAGACGTCATATTGATTGCTGTCTATTGCGTCACATTTATTTTGGTAACAGCCGCACGCAGTAAAACGCCGCCATTGATCAGGTGGTAACCGCGCGCAGTAAAACGGCGCATTGATTACGTGGTAACGGCTGTAGTAAAGGCCAAATTAATTTGTGAGCTGACCGTTCTCCTGCCCGGCCGTGCCTATATATTGAGGTCGCAGGGGCGGACACAAACACACAACTCATACGCTCTGCACCCATTGTCGTTCCTCTCTCTGTTGCTGCCGCCGGTGATCCCATCCCATCTACCGCGTACACGGCCGACGGGAGAGCAGGCCTCCGAAACCCCGCCTCTCCAGATCCTATACGGGAGAGGGGCGATTAGGTTTTTGGGGAGCGTCTCCTATGCGACTGCTCGCTGACGTACGTCTACTTCGACTACTACCTCATCGTCAACATGGCCACCGAAGCCGAACGAGCTGCTGCTGCCGCCGCTGCTGCCACCGAGGCCGCTGCTGCTGCTGAGGCCGCCAACGCTGCTGCTACCGCCGCCGCGGCTGCCGCCACTGCTACGTCTACTGCCAACTGGCCGGTCGCAGGGTATAACACAATTATCCCTGTCCTTATTATTTCCATGTGTGCGATACTAGTAGTTTGCGTAGATGTGTCTACTGTCAATCTAGTATGCATGAATATGGTTAATTATCAGTATGTTTACGTCATGCTCGTGATTTATACTTGGATTAATTTAATCTGTAAATTGCCTAGATTCTTAACAGTGCATGTACTCCCGCAAGACCTACAACGTACGTCTCTGGCAGTCCGTTGACATGCAAAAGGGAAAAGATCACAACTGGTTTACTTGCCCCGTACAAGACCCATGGTTAACGCGGTATTTACGGTGCACCATGTTCTGACGGCATTTGTGGTTAATTCCTAGGTAATGCTTTCCCATGCAGATGGAACCTTCCTTTTACCTATTCATTTTACCATGGTCCCATCCGCCCACCAAACAGAACACTACCACTCGGGTAGTCATTCAAGTAGTCATATTATTATAAAAATAGGATCATGCATTCTGTTGATAATATGTGGTACTACGATAGGGTTTTTGCAAATAATTCGTTAGGAAATACTGCAAAGGATATGAGCAAGTGATGAGCTTTCCTGAGATAGAGATAATAACAATAATCCATGTCTTCAAGGTTCGAGGGTTGCGTAGAGAAATCCCGAGATCTAAAAGATACCAAAGTAGTCCCAGCAAGGACTTCTGGAAACACTGGCAAGATGATACATGCATAGTAATGAGATGCATCGCGAAATACCCTGGAAAATACCCAGGTTACTAGTATAAGCTACACTTGATACCATAACTTGATCACATAGGTTTTAGGTTACTTAGAGTTGTTTCATTACTTGTGGTGACGATGTTGTTCACTTAAAGAGTTAATAACATTAAGGTTTGGAAGTTTGAATTATTTTACTTATTTATATTGATTGTTACTTCTTTTAGTCTCGTGGGTGTTTCACTTTTATTTAACAATCAATTGTTATCATGTTTAAGTTATGAGTTGTCGGATATATGCCAGTTAGGGGTGTGTCTGGCATAGGCCGAATGCCGGATTACCAGAATGTCCCGTAGATAATGCAACAAACCCCATTAGGCGGCCTAGTAAGCTGACGCGCAGGAAGCTGGATTCTAGAAGAACCTGGACCACAACCCAATCGTGGTCCGGCTTGGAGAAGAAGCCGGATGCCTTACTTTCCAAGTTAGATACTTTTCGTAGTCTTCTAGGTTTCCTCCCTGTAAGCCCTAGTCCGGCTATCTATATAAAGTCGTATGGGAGCCAGATGGCTTCCGAGAACTCGTCAGCTTTGTCCGGAATGCACTTTCTAATAAGTTGCATTCCGGCATTCTTCAGCTCGGTGACAAAGGCCTCGAAAGCTCGGATACGGTCAAGCCGAGAAGTAAGAGGATTTACCTCTGTTATGAGAATCAGAGGAGAAAAAATATGAGAAAGCGAGAAGGACAAAAGAATGCATTATACAAATCGAGTGAAAAACTTGGTAAAAAACTAAAAACTTAACAATAATATTGTCCATCTCGGCGCATTCTTCAAAACACCGATGGAGGGAGATTTTTGAGGTCTTGGATTGTCCTCTTATCCTTCTCAGATTGAGAGGAAGCGCGAGACTCGGACAAGACCAAAGCCAATTGGCTTTGCTCCAGATCCTTCTAAAGCTTTACATTGATCTTGTAAAGCTCAGAATTCTCCTTGCAAAGGTTCTCGGCGTTACCAGCATCTTCCACAACCTGTTTGGCCTTAGCCAAAGCAACTGGAAAGGAAATAAGTAAAAAAGTTAACTCGGGAAAAAGTCCTTAGAAAAATTTCGAGAGATGAGAATAAAAAACAAGGAAGATAACATATGCTTAGCAGCAATCTTCTTCAGCTGATTCTGAATCTCGGAAATCTCCGAGTCTTTGTCATTCAGAATGCCAAGAAGGGATTTCACCTCCAGGTACTTGATGGTAAGTTTATTAAAAACTTCCACGTTGATGCTTTAGGCAGTTTGCTGAAAAGTATACAAAGGAAAAGATTTGGTAAAAAAAACAAGCAGGCAAAGAGGAAAATTATTAACACAAAAAGTACGTTTTTGTCTTAATACTTGGGGGGCTAGAGATATTAGTTGGCTCATCCTTTGCAAACCACTTAGCATCTCTGTGAAGTCTTTGGCGTATTCCGAGAAGGAAATCCCCATATGGTGCATTCCGTCTTGGATAACCTGCTGAGTTGAGAAGGCGTAATTATTCCGGAAAAGTAATCCACCTTGCGGCCAGGGACAAATCAAGGGGGCTCGGGCGAAATACTTTGTTGCCCACAGATGAATGTATTCGAGTTCGTCAAAGCATGCCTCTTGCTTTACCTTAAACTTCTCATCGAAAGTTGGGATTAGCTCAATTTTTGGGGACGATGAAGGTCCTCCTTCTTCATGTTCCGCCCTTTCCCACATGTCTTCTGAGGGCGCATCAGGCTGGCTGGACTGGCCTGGAGGGGAAGACGGGATCCTCTCGAGCAGCTGAGATTTCTTCGGTGGCTGCTGTTGGAGTATCTGGGGCTGTAGCGGGGGAAGACTTAGGTGAAAGAGCATGTTGCCCTATGTGTAGTTTTGGTAATTGATGACAATCACTATGGACTAATGGTGTATTGAGATATACTTGTAGAGTTTGTCCATAGGCAATGTGTCACACCCCAGTTTTGGGTCACTTATAACACATGAGGGAAGCCATTTTTGTGAGCCAACAAAAACTTTTTAGTGCCCTTGTGTAATCCAACATTATGTAATGAACCATGATTATCTATGCAATGCAAGAAAGCTTTGATCAAAAATCATTTACTATCTTTTCTGATGTTTTATTATTATTTCTGTGTTGTTTTCCAGATGATGTTTTCAATACATTTCATCCAAAATTCTTGTGACATTGTTGCTTTCAACTTAATAATAATATTTGTTTTGGTTTGAACCAAGAAACCAATTTGTCAAAAGAATAATTGGATGTTTTATTCTAAGTTTTCTATAGAAACTTATTTCCGAAAAATAAGCCAAGTAGATGTTTTTCACTCATGTTATCTATATGTTAGGGAATCACATTATATGTTTTCTTGGCATGAATGTGTTCTCTAATATATAAACTACAAAGGGGTGAGCTTGGTTTGAAAAATTGAATTGAGAAAACAATCATTTGCTTGATGGTTTTGTGTTAAGAAAATAAGGCAAAATTGAGTTTTCTGAAAAACTGAGAAAATATGAACTAGCTGTTTTTCCACCTTGTTTTCAGAGCCCATTAGAATTTTAAATTTGTTTTATTTTGGTGTTTCTGAAAGTACAAAACTTTCTTAACACAACCTCACTTTGAAAACAAATTTTGGATTGAGCTTGGTTCATGAACACAGGACCAACATTTGCCTAATCCAGTCTGTTCCAGCACTTAGCAAAAATCCCCTAAGTCTTTTAACTAAAAATGAAAAATTCAGAAAATAAAAAATGGCACCAAATTCTTTTGATCATAACTTTTTATTGAAAAACATTTTATCTGAGCCACTTGGGCCTTCTAGAAGCCTAGTCATCCCTCTCCATTTTCTATGCTTTGGATACTAGGTGAGTTGACCATAGAGGAGAGGAGGGGAGAGGGAACAGAGATGAAAACAAGGGGGAGTGGCATGGGAGAGCTTTGACAGAACGGAACTGTGCGTGTGCACTGTGCCCACCTCGTGCCATTTTCCACGCCCTCTCCGTTGCAAGCCTTGAATGCCCCCCTTTCACCTCCTAGCCACGCCCAAGGGGCAAGGGGCACGACATGGACGCCCAGGGCACGCCCCGAGCCCATTCCCTGTCGCCTGAGTGCTCCCCCGTGCGCACACACCGTGGCACCGTGGCTATAAAGCCACGGGCACGCCCTCGCCTCGCCACTGGTCACACCACCCACCCCTCCCACACCCAGACCACGAGCGCGCACACCCTGGGCTCGCTGTGAGCCCAGAGTGCCGGAAAACGCCGCCGGCCACCGGGGAGAGCAAAGGTGGGAGGCGCACGCCGTGGGCAATCCCGCCCCTCTCCTTTGCATCCATCGCACTTGCCACCCTCCGTAGACCTCCGTGACGCGTTTCCGTGTCCCCTCGCTTGTAGGTTCGCCGGAGAACCCGTCGGTGCCGCCGGGGACCCGCAGCATCGCGCCAGCGACTGAGGCCGTCCCGAGCCGCGTCTTCACCTCCCCTGCACTACCTCGAGCCCGCGACACCACCCCGACCCCGCGCCACCGTCCCACACGGCCCCTAGGTGAGCAATCTCCTGTTTCTCACCGCCGGCCGTGCGCCGATTGAACGAGAGAGAGATAGAAGAGAGAGGGAGGAATGAGATGGTCGTGCGCTGTTGATTGTGAGATCAACGGCCACGTTCAAATCATGAAACGTTACGTGCGCGCCGCATGCCACAGAAGCGAGCTGGGCCCCAAACCTTAGCGGGTCGTGCGCCCGTGAGAGAAGAACAACGGAATCTTACAAGTTACTTTAATCGTGTTAAAAATAGCTACACTCAAAAATAAAATCAACCAAAATTCTCTATGGTAGATCTAATAAATCCTGATCACATGCATCTTGTGGATCTAAATTTGGGTCATTATTTTGCAAACAATAAATCATGTTCCACACACTATCTGTTAAGGTAAAAGTGCAATAACTTTTTGTTGAAATGTTCAAAATGTGCAAACTAAAATTCTTTGAGTATCTCTTGACTAGATCTATTAGTAGAGCTTTAACTCGCATCAAGGTGAGCTACCATTTGGAATTCCATCCACTTTGGTAAATGTCCAGTAGCACATTCTAGGATTTTTAGAAGTTATTTGAAAATACTGTTTGATGTAAATCCAACTGGATCTGTTAGTGTATGCGTAGATCTATGTTATCCTAGCTTGGTGTGATTTTTAGAGATCTAGATTTATTTTGGCAACAGATCTAAGATTTTGCACTTTTCTGTTAGAAATAATATGTGTAGATTTATTTTTAAAATAATTGCTTGCTAGTGTTTTTTTTCTAGCATGTTTAGATGTTGTGCTTAGTGTTAGAAGGTTGTTTACTACTCAAGTGTGTGCATGTTGGGGAAATATATGGAACTAGTATATGCCTAGTATTGTTCTCTAGTTTTTATTTTAATAAATCTTGTGATGGAAGGTATAGATAGATTTACTACTCAAGTTTTTAGAAGTATTTTTTTGGATCCAGTACCATTTTGGTACTAATTAGTAATTTTTTTCACCTCTGATAGGTTGTACTTTATTTTTTAGAGATGCATGTGTAGTTATAATGTTATTTGCTCATAGTGTTATTTCTCACTAGAATAAATAGTTGTATTTTTTCTTAGTGAATATTTTGTTTTCCACAAGTTGGACCAGAGGCTTAGCACCTCTTAAATGACATGGAAAACCTAGTGGTACACCCACTGGTTCCATCTCATGTTGTTGAGAATGGCATATCTCAACCATAGTAGTAGAAATAATAATAATGAATATTGTTGTTTTAAGTGTATGCTTGTGTAATGATGTTTTGTGAACTTGTGTGCTATTTTGTTTGTGCATTGCTTGCTGTATTGTTTGGTTGAGTACCATTGCTTTCTTATTTTAGTTCTGATTGTGTGTCATTATTTTTATTTTGCGACGATAGAAAACGAGGAAGAGATAGTTGGAGCGGGAGGATATTACTATCACTCTTGTTGCTACCACGAGAAAGACCCTCAACTCCACCAAGGCAAGCCATCCTTAAAGCTTGATGTTATGCTACTTATAATTATCTATCATGCATGTTCTACTTCTGAAGTTTTAGAAAAACTTGATTACCAAAACTATTTTATTGAGTGACTATCATTATTACTACTAATATTATATAGTTATATTATCACCTTGCCATTAGTCAACTTGGTGTTACCAAGCCTTTAGCCACTATAAGGTATATAAATACCGTCTAAGATAATAATCTTGAGTCCCTAAGTGGACACATTTAAATTTTGCTTTTGCAAACAAATGAGTTATGAAAAGTCCACGGTGAAAAGGCGGGACCTTGTTCACCGGGGGGGGGGGGGGGGCTAAAGAGGTGTTTTCAAATGGTTTACAAAAGGCACATAACCTAGTCTTCGCTGGATAACCAAGAATGGGCCTATCTAGATACTTGTTCTCGTTAGTGTGTGTTTTATCCCAATATGCTATAGAGAGGATGATTCTCTGAACCGAAGTGTCGGCGGGAGGGAGTAACAAGGCATTCAAAGTGAGGGATTTAGTTACCCCCCGGAAGCGACAGTTGGGTCTCCTGCCGTGGCGGGTTGGGACCTGGTGCCGGGGAGATGACACCCAACTGAAGGGGTAAGCAATTACGAGCTTGATCAGAGTGGACAGTTAGGATCATTATTTTTATGCTTGCATATCGTTGTGTCGATCCATGGGTGGTTCATGGCAGATGATTGGATCTTGTGGAATGTGTACACCTCTGCCGAGTAAAACTATTCAGAA
Source organism: Alopecurus myosuroides (assembly GCA_028641055.1). Classification (NCBI taxonomy): domain Eukaryota; kingdom Viridiplantae; phylum Streptophyta; class Magnoliopsida; order Poales; family Poaceae; genus Alopecurus; species Alopecurus myosuroides. Next base: position 372,641,811 of record CM054058.1, on the reverse strand, counting down.
TAGCCGAGCCCTCGGATATGGGCAGTTGAAAGGCCATGTAGCTAGCATTGTGTCAAGTTTTCAAAAAGGTGTTTTTGAACAAAGGACTTGCACCGTGATGGTACCGATGAAGGAACTGGAGATGTTTTCCAAAGAAGTTTTGCAAAGAGAAAACTCTTTTATAAAACCAGGTTTATAAAACCTCTTGGATATGCAATATCTACAAGAGAAAGAAAAACTATATTATTTTCTTCTGAAGTATCTTCTTCAACAAAGATACAGAGATGTTAAAGCAACCATGATGTTTTCTTAGATACACACCATGGGTAGTGAGCCTATTTATAGCCTACCTATCCACCATATAAGCATATTGCATTTTGTAAGTGTATAAAGGATGTATTGTAGAGTACATTCAAATGTACTGATCTTGGTTTCACCCCTAGCTATTTACTTGGCCATACTTTGAGGTGATGCCACCTGAGGAGGAGTACTTTTCCGACGACTATGCGAATTAGGCCCGGCTCCCGGTCAGCAGCCTGTTGGTGAAGGCGTGACATGGGCTATCTACGTTATCTTTAGTTTCCGCTGTGTGTTGTGAGACATTTGCCTTTCCTGCGTGATAGTTGTTAAGACTTGGTCATGTGACCATTTGCTTGTAAGACTATTTTATTCGTGTAATGGATAAAGTATCTGTGTACCAACTTTGTATGTTGTTCACGACTAAAATTCTTGGGATCGTGAATGTATGCATATGAGGGGTTCTGGACCATCCGGTTTGGGTCCTCTACAAAGTTGGTATCGGTGCTATCCTGACCTTACGAGCCCTTAGTTAGCATGGACGTTAGCTAGTACTCTGAAAAACCTATAATATACTTAAGTGACTAAGTTTTAAATTGTTCTTATGTTATTGTAACACTACATACATTAAGTTATGCCAATTTCCAATCTAAAACTTTTCACACTTGGGTCTAACTTAAGCTTACTTAAATTTTTGTGTAGATGGACGTTGTGTTCACCGAGGCTTGCCGGTTGGGACTGGCGAGAGACGTCCCCTTTCGTTTCGAGCGTGGGATCGTAGCGATGACAGAGCTTATTGATCGTCCGGTTCCCGAGTTGCAGGGAGGGATGATCTTTGGTTCTCCTATTGAGGGAGACTTGTTCGTGGAGTGTACTATTCTTCCTCCGCTGACCACTCCATCAGCAGAGACCTTCGTCATCACCGTCTTTGAGCGCTCCTAGCAGGAGGGCGCTGTTAGGGTGATCCAGAAGGCTATTGCACGCCTGGCTCATCTTAGAGACTTCCAATACATGGGTACTCGCTTTGAGTTTCTCGGGAGGAGAGATGAGACTGGCACACCTATTGCCGTACCCCAGGATCTCGATGGTATGGGTCCTCACCTCGAGGACATGGAGGTCTTGCTGCACCACACTCCGCGTCGACTTGATGACACGACCATTCTGCAGCACACCACTGTTGCAGAGTGCCATCTTCTCTATACCCACCTGGGTAAGATGATGCTTGACCTTGAGATAGAGACCGCCCGGACCCGAGCCTTGGAGGGACAGTTGCGGACCACTCGTCTGGCCCGTACCCGTCTCACTCACAAGGTGGAGGCACTTCAGGCTGACAACGCGACTCTGAGTGGGCTACTGAAGACCGCGAGAGAGGAGGTGGATACTCGGGACACCACACTCGAGGAGCTGGAGGAGGAGAACACCGAGCTCTGCAGGGAGAATGAGGATCTCCTAGTCGACGATGACATTCTATCAAATGCTGATGGGATGGACATGAGCGAGCTGAGCAAGCAGGAGGATGAAGACTTAGCTGAGGAGGAGGATCCCGAGGAGATCCTTTTCTACGGAGACAGCGAGCATGACTAGTCATAGTACCTCTTAGCTTTTGGAGTTGTGCTAGTGAGATGTACGCCGACCCTATGAGGCGAATCCCTCGATGTAGCTCTGAGAAGCGTAGTTGTGTTAGTTGTCTGTTGATGTGTTGTGCTATGTATGACTCTATTCTTTGAATGTGATGCTTGTTTGAGTGATATCTATGTTTGGAAATTTGTCTCAGCCCATAAAAATCGTTCCCCTTAATCGATCACTTATCATTTCTTTTTGGTTTTTAGACACTCTTTTTGGTTGCTCTAGTTTTTGTTTTTCAAAAGCAAAGAAGTCTTGTTGCATAGTCTTACGCATGTTTCACTAAAACAGCATGCCGCCGCGTCGGGAACCACTACCACCACCCCCGCCGACCATGTAGGCATTGCTGGCCTTGATGACTAAGGATCGCCAGGCCGCACGAGCTGAGAGTGCCGCCACTGTCACTGCCCTGCAGCAGATAGCCCCTGCCAGCGCCAACAACAATAATAATGGCGATGGCAACGGAAATGGTAGGCGCTCGAAGCTGAAGGTGTTTCAGCAGAAAAATCCTCCAGTTTTCACCAAGATCGTGGAACCACTAGACGTTGACGATTGGCTTCGCACCATCGCCAACAATCCGCAAGTGGCGTCAGTGGAAGACAATGACAAGGTGCTATTCGCCACCCACTTTCTTGCTGGACCAGCAAGGACTTGGTGGGAGACTACCCGTGACACTATCGCCGCTGGCCACGTTTTCACTTGGGAAGACTTCACTGCCCGGTTCCGCAAATATCACATCTCTCAGGGTGTGATGAGCATCATGAAGGACAAGTTCCTGAAGTTAAGGCAGGGAGGTATGTCTGTATTAAAATACTGAGAAGAATTCACTCTGCTAGCCCGGATGCACCAAATGAAGTTAACACAGAAGCTAAGAAGAAGGAGAGATTCTTGAATGGGCTGCACGATGAGTTGCAGTGCACCTAGTGGTCATACCATTCGTGGATTTGGAGTCACTCGCGGATGCCGCGATGATGATGGAGCACAAGAGACAGAATGTATTTGACAATAGGAAGAGAAAGATGCAGTACCAAGGTGGACCTAGTTCACCGAGGCACCGCCCCACACCCTATGTCAGGCCACCACAACCACACAGGGCGTCTGCTTATGCGCCAAGAAACCACCATAACAACCACAACCACAACAACAACCACCAACATGGCCACAACAACTACAACAACCACCACAACAACAACAACCGTGCACCTTATGCACCCAAGCCAGGAGGCAGTGGTAATGGAAATGGGAATGGAAACAAATCCAACCATGCTGCCAAGCCAAACCAGAACCCAAAACCCAATGGAGGTTGCTTTGCCTGTGGCAAGGAAGGAAATTTTTCTCGTGACTGCCCGACCAAGAATCCTGCCCCAGCTCAGAACAATGCTACCAAGATGACACATGCAGCAGCACCCAAGAAGCAGATTATGACCAAGGGGTATCTGAATCATGTCACTGCTGAGGAGGTTCAGAAGACGCCATATATGGTGGTGGGTACGTTTCCTGTCAACTATGTACCTGCTGAAGTATTGTTTGATTCGGGTGCATCGCATTCCTTTGTTACTATGCCATTTGCTGAAAAAAGTGGTATGAAGTCTACACGTATGCGTGACCCTATGTCAGTACAAATACCTGGAAACAAAACCCAAGCCCACTTTGTTTGCTATGAAGTACCCATGGACATACAAGGGAAAACTTTTCATGCCAACCTGATAGTACTGGGATCCCAAGGGATAGAAGTAGTACTGGGTATGAATTGGATGACCAAGTACAAAGGTGTTATTGATTGCACCAGGAAGTCCATATCATTGACTGCCAGTGATGGGGACAGAGTTGCTTACACCGCAATCAAGTCCACATCAGAGACTCACTACCACACTGGTATAGCCACTGCACTTGAGGAAGTTCCGGTAGTATGCGAATACCCGGATGTGTTTCCTGAGGAGTTACCCGGTATGTCGCCTGATCGAGATATCGAGTTTGTCATTGAGTTAATACCCGGCACTGGACCAATAGCACAGAAGCCTTATCGGATGAATCCTAAAGAGCTAGATGAGTTGAAGAAGCAGCTGGATGACATGTTAAGGAAAGGTTTGATTCTCCCTAGTGCATCACCATGGGGATCACCTGTCATTTTTGTGGACAAAGCGGGACGGTTCCTCATGTCTATGTGTGGATTACCGTAAGTTGAATGATGTTACCATAAAGAACAAATACCCGCTGCCCAAAATTGAATACATGTTTGACCAGCTAAATGGGGCAAAAAAATTCTCAAAGATCGATCTTCGTACTGGTTATCATCAGTTGAAGGTTCGTGAGACCGATATTCCAAAGACCGCATTCACCACACGTTACGGGTTGTATGAGTACACCGTGATGTGTTTTGTTCTAACAAATGCTCCCGCCTACTTCATGAATCTTATGAATAAGGTTTTCATGGAATGCCTTGACAAGTTTGTCGTGGTTTTTGTTGACGACATTCTTATTTACTCCAAGAGTGAGGAAGAACACGAAGAACATCTGAGAACTGTTCTGGGAACACTTCGACAGCATCAACTGTATGCTAAGTTCTGTAAGTGCCAATTCTGGTTGAAAGAAGTCGGATTTCTTGGACACGTAGTATTTGGAGGTGGAATCTCTGTTGACCCTGCTCTGGTTTAGACTGTAGCTAATCGGGTTGTCCCGACTAATCAGACTGAAGTCAGATCATTTCTGGGATTAGCCGGATATTACCGCAAGTTTGTTCAAGGATTCTCGAGCATCGCCATACCAGTCACTCAATTTCTCAAGAAGGATAGAAAGTTCGTGTGGACGGGAGAAATGTGCTGAGAGCTTTCAAGAATTGAAGAATCGACTCGTGACAACCCAGGTACTCATTATGCCGGATGTCACCAAGATTTTTATGTGTATTCTGATGCTTCTAAGCTTGGTCTTGAAGTGTTCTAATGCAAGAGGAAAAATTCATCTCGTTTATCTCATGACAGTTGAGACCACATGAGTTGAATTATCCCACTCGCGACTTAGAGCTTGCTGCAGTTGTGCATGCTCTCAAAGCATGGCGACATTTTCTTATTGGGAAGAGGTGTGAAATATATATGGATCATAAGAGTTCGAAGTATATCTTTACACAGCATGAACTCAATATGAGGCAATGCCGTTGGATACAGCTCATGAAGGACTATGATCTTAGTATCCACTATCACCCTGGGAAAGCAAATGTTGTTGCGATGTTATTAGTCGAGAGCCAGCCTCTCTGAATGCTATGATTCAGACCAGACAACCGGAGTTGTGGAAAGAACTTGACCAACTTGGTATCGAGGTGGTCAGCTATGGCATGTTGGACGCCATGAAAGTTAAACCAACTCTTGTTGATCAAATCAAAGAAGCTCAGAAGGGCCAGAAGAGTATTGAGGGAATTAAAACCCGCATGGAGAAAGAAGAAGTTGCCGGTTTTACCATTGATTCTGATGGAGTCTTATGGAGAAAGAAGCAAACTATCATGACTGAGGCTCATGACACTTTATACTCTATTCACCCTGGAGGAACTAAAATGTATCAAGATTTGAAGGAGAAGTTTTGGTGGCACGGAATGAAGCGAGATATTGCCTCGTTTATAGCCAAGTGCATAATTGTCAGCAAGTGAAGGCTGGCCATCAGTGTCCCGGTGGTTTGCTACAACCATTACAAGTGCCTGTTTAAAAATGGGATGAAGTTGGGATGGACTTCATTACTGGGCTACCGCGGTCCAGTCGAGTAAATGATTCGATGTGGGTAGTCGTTGACAGGCTCACCAAAGTTGCACACTTTATACCTGTCAAGACCACATATCGTGGAGACCAGCTTGCTGATCTCTATATTTCTCGGATAGTCAGCCTACACGGAATTCCCAGCAGGATTGTGTCAGATCGAGGATTGCAGTTCACATCTCGATTCTGGAAGAAGTTACATGAAGCTTTGGAAACCAAGCTAGCCTTAAGCACAGCCTACCATCCACAGATTGATGGACAGACAGAGCATGTGAACCAGATATTGGAGGATATGCTTCGTGCCTGTGTTTTGTCCTATGGAGTTAAGTGGGAAGATTGCCTACCGTTTGCAGAGTTTTCCTACAACAATAGCTATCAGTCAAGCCTACAGATGGAACCGTTTGAAGCCTTGTATGGACGGAAGTGTCGCACACCTCTGAACTGGACTGAAACAGGCGACAGTCAAATATTTAGAGTTGACACTCTAAAAGCTGCAGAGGAGCAAGTGCATTTAATCCGTGACCGTCTTAAAGCCGCACAATCACGCCAGAAGATTTATGCGGACACGAAGCGTCGCGACGTATCTTTCATAATTGGAGATTTTGTGTATCTGCATGTTACGCCGCTCAAAGGGATGCATTGTTTCCATGTCAAGGGAAAGCTTGCACCTCGGTATATTGGCCCGTTTAAGATCCTAGCCCGTCGTGGAGAGGTATCTTATCAAGTTGAACTACCTGAAGAGTTGTCAGCCTTTCACGATGTTTTTCATGTGTGGTTGCTCTGGAAGTGTCTTCATGTACCTGAGAAGAATCTCACTTACCAAGACGTTGACTTCAAGACCATTGACATAACTGATGATTTGACCTATCGTGATCGACCCATGCGTGTACTTGAGGAAAATGTCCGCGCTACCAGGAGAAATGCTTTCAAGTTCTTTAAGATTCAGTGGACGAATCATTCAGAGGAGGAAGAAACCTGGGAGCGTGAAGATTATATCAGGAAGGAGTTCCCTGGTTTCCTTAAAAACTAGACCCGCGAATCTCGGGGCGAGATTCTTTTAAGGGGGGAGATCTGTCACACCCCAGTTTTGGGTCACTTGTAACACATGAGGGAAGCCATTTCTGTGAGCCAACAACTTTTTTTAATGCCCTTGTGTAATCCAAAAGTATGTAATGAACCATGATTATCTATGCAATGCAAGCAAGCTTTGATAAAAAAAATCATTTATTATCTTTTCTGATGTTTTCTGTGTTGTTTTCCACATGATGTTTTCAATACATTTCATCCAAACTTCTTGTGACATTGTTGCTTTAAACTTAATGATAATATTTGATTTGGTTTGAAGCAAGAAAAAAATTTGGCAAAAGAATAATTGGATGTTTTATTCTAAGTTTTCTATAGAAACTTATTTCTGAAAAATCAGCCAAGTAGGTGTTTTTCACTCATGTTATCTATATGTTAGGGAATCAGATTTTATGTTTTCTTGGCATGAATATGTTCTCTAATATATGGACTACAGAGGGGTGAGCTTGGTTTGAAAAGTTGAATTGAGAAAACAATCATTTGCTTGATGGTTTTGTGTTAAGAAAATAAGGCAGAATTGAGTTTTCTGAAAAACAGAGAAAAACAAGAACTAGCTGTCTTTCCACCTTGTTTTCAGGGCCCATTAGAACTTTAATTTGTTTTCTTTGGTGTTTCTGAAAGTACAAACTTGCTTAACACAACCACACTTTGAAAACAAATTTTGGATTGAGCTTGGTTCATGAAAACAGGACCAATATTTGCCTAATCCAGTCTGTTCTAGCACTTAGCAAAAATCCACCAAGTCCTTTAACTGAAACTGAAAAATTCAGAATACAGAAAATGGCACCAAATTCTTTTGATCATAACTTTTGATTAAAAAACTTTTTAGCTGAGCCACTTGGACCTTCTAGAAGCCTAGTCATCCCTCCCCATTTTCTATTCTTTGGATACTAGGTGAGTTGACCAGAGAGGAGAGGAGGGGAGAGAGAACATAGATGAAAACGAGGGGAAGTGGCATGGGAGAGCTCTGACAGAACGCCACTGTGCGTGTGCACTGTGGTCACCCCGTGCCATTTTCCACACCCTCGCCATTGCAAGCCTTGATTGTCCCCTTTTTCACCTCCTATACACGCCCAAGGGGCAAGGGGCACGGCATGGACGCCCAGGGCACGCCCCGGGCCCATTCCCTGTCGCCCGAGAGTGCCCTCGTGTGCACACACCGTGGCACCGTGGCTATAAAGCCACGGGCACGCCCTCGCCTTGCCACTGGTCGCACCACCCACCCCTCCCACACCCAGACCACGAGCGCGCATGCCCTGGGCTCGCTGTGAGCCCAGAGCGCCGGAAAACACCGCCGACCACCGGGGAGAGCAAAGGTGGGAGGCGCACACCGTGGGCAATCCCACCCCTCTCCTTTGCATCCACCGCACTTGCCACCCTCCGTAGACCTCCCTGACGCGTTGCCGTGTCCCCTCGCTTGCAGGTTCGCCGGAGATCCCGTCGGAGCCGCCGCAGACCCGCAGCATCGCGCCAGCGACTGAGGCCATCCCGAGCCGCGTATTCACCGCCCCTGCACTGCCTCGATCCCGTGACACCACCCCGACCCCGCGCCACCATCCCACATGACCCCTAGGTGAGCAATCGCCTGTTTCTCGCCGCCGGCCGTGCGCCGATTGAACGAGAGAGAGATAGAAGAGAGAGGGAGGAAGGCGAGTCGTGCGCTGTTGATTGTGAGATCAACAGCCACGTTCAAATCATGAAACGTTACGCGCGCGCCGCGCGCCGCGGAAGCGAGCTGGGCCTCCAAGCTTTAGCAGGTCGTGCGCCCGTGAGAGAAGAACAGCCTGCACCCGATTTCTTTTTCTTTTTAAAAATCAACAGAATCTTGCAAGTTACTTTAATCGTGTTAAAAATAGCTAAACTCAAAAATAAAATCAACCAAAATTCTCTCTGGTATATCTACTAAATCCTGAACACATGCAACTTGTAGATCTACATTTGGGTCATTATTTTGAAAATAATAAATCATGTTCCACACACTATCTGTTAAGGTAAAACTGCAATAACTTGTTGTTGAAATGTTCAAAATGTGCAAACTAAAATTCTTTGAGTAGCCCTTGACTAGATCTATCAGTAGAGATTGACCTCACATCAAGGTGAGCTACCATTTGGAAATGTCGTCCACTTTGGTAAATGTCCAGTAGCACATTCTAGGATTTTTAGAAGTTGTTTGAAAATACTTTTTGATGTAAATCCAACTGGATTTGTTAGTGCATGCGTAGATCTATGTTATCCTAGATTGGTGTGATTTTTAGAGCTCTAGATTTATTTTGGCAACAGATCTGAAGTTCTGCAGTTTTCTGTTAGAAATAATATGTGTAGATTTATTTTTAGAATAATTGCTTGCTAGTGTTATTTTGTTTTCTATCATGTTTAGATGTTGTGCTTAGTTTATAAGGTTGTTTACTCACATATCTAGCATGTTAGAAAGTGTGCGCATGTTGGGGAAATATATGGAGCTAGTATATGCATAGTATTGTTCTCTAGTTTTTATTTTAATAAATCCTCTGATGGAATGTATAGATAGATTTACTACTCAAGTTTTTAGAAGTATTTTGTTGGATCCAGTACCATTTTGGTACTGATTAGTAATTGTTTTCACCTCTGATAGGTTGCACTTTATTTCTTAGAGATGGATGTGTAGTTATAATGTTATTTGCTCATAGTGTTATTTCTCACTAGAATAAATAGTTGTATTTTTGCTTAGTGAATATTTTGTTTTCCATAAGTTGGACCAGAGTCTAAGGACCTATTAAATGACATGGAAAACCTAGTGGTACACCCGCTGGTTCCATCTCATGTTGTTGAGAATGGCATATCTCAACCATAGTAGTAGAAATAATAATAATAATGAATATTGTTGTTCTGGGTGTATGCTTGTGTAGTGTTGTTTTGTGAACTTGTGTGCTATTTTTTGTGTGCATTGATTTATGTATTGTTTGGTTGAGTACCATTGCTTTCTTAGTTTAGTTCTGATTGTGTGTCTTTATTTTTATTTTGCAACGATAGAAAACAAGGAAGAGATAGTTGGAGCGGGAGGATATTACTATCACTCTTGTTGCTACCACGAGAAAGACCCTCAACTCCACCAAGGCAAGCCATCCTTAAAGCTTGATGTTATACTACTTATCATTATCTATCATGCATGTTCTACTTCTGAAGTTTTACAAAAACTTGATTACCAAAACTATTTTATTGAGTGACTATCATTATTACTACTAATATTATATAGTTATATTATCACCTTGCCATTAGTCAACTTGGTGTTACCAAGACTTTAGCCACTATAAGGTATATAAATACCGCCTAAGATAATAATCTTGAGTCCCTAAGTGGACACTTTTAAATTGTGCTTTTGCAAACAAATGAGTTATGAAAAGTCCACGGTGAAAAGGCGGGACCTTGTTCACCGGGGGGGCTAAAGAGGTGTTTTCAAATGGTTTACAAAAGGCACATAACCTAGTCTTCGCTGGACAACCAAGAACTACTGCCACTCTACCCCAACATGGGTACGGGGCCTATCTAGATACTTGTTCTCGTTAGTGTGTGTTTTATCCCAATATGCTATAGAGAGGATGATTCTCTGAACCGAAGTGTCGCCAGGAGGGAGTAACCGGGCATACAAAGTGAGGGATTTAGTTACCCCCCGGAAGCGACAGTTGGGTCTCCTTCCGTGGCGGGTTGGGACCTGGTGCCGGGGAGATGACACCCAACTGAAGGGATAAGCAATTACTAGCTTGATCAGAGTGGACAGTTAGGATCATTCTTCTGATGCTTGCATATCGCTGTGTCGATCCATGGGTGGTTCATGGCAGATGATTGGATCTAGTGGAATGTGTACACCTCTGCCGAGTAAAACTATTCAGAATAGTCGAGCCCTCGGAAATGGGCAGTTGAAAGGCCATGTAGCTAGCATTGTGTCAAGTTTTCAAAAAGGTGTTTTGAACAAAGGACTTGCACCGTGATGGTACCGATGAAGGAACTGGAGATGTTTTCCAAAGAAGTTTTGCAAGGAGAAAACTCTTTTATAAAACCAGGTTTATAAAACCTCTTGGATATGCAATATCTACAAGAGAAAGAAAAACTATATTATTTTCTTCTGAAGTATCTTCTTCAACAAATATACAGAGATGTTAAAGCAACCATGATGTTATCTTAGATACACACCATGGGTAGTGAGCCTATTTATAGCCTACCTATCCACCATATAAGCATATTGCATTTTGTAAGTGTATAAAGGATGTCTTGTAGAGTACATTCAAATGTACTCATATTGGTTTCACCCCTGGCTATTTACTTGGCCAGACTTTGAGGAGATGCCACCTGAGGAGGAGTATGAGGAGGAGTACTTTTTCGACGACTATGCGAATTAGGCCCGGCTCCCGGCCAGCAGCCTGTTGGTGAAGGCGTGACATGGGCTATGTACGTTATCTTTAGTTTCCGCTGTGTGTTGTGAGACATTTTCTTGTCCTGCGTGACAGTTGTTGAGACTTGGTCATGTGACCATTTGCTTATAAAACTATTTTATTCGTGTAATGGATAATGTATCTGTGTACCAACTTCGTATGTTATTCACGACTGAAATTCTTGGGATCGTGAATGTATGCATATGAGGGGTTCTGGACCATCCGGTTTGGGGCCTCTACACAATGCTTGATGTCCATGTGTTGGATTCAAGATGATCAAGTGGTAACAAAGATGCTATTCATGTGAATATCCCAAGTTTGGTCATGAGAGAGTTTAGCATATTGCAAGTATTCTTCAAGAAAAATATTGTGTGAACATTCATCTTTACCTTCGAGACATCATTATTATGAATAGAGAATAAAAGATACAAAGTTTATCAAGGTAAAGTGCTAAGCGATGATTAATATTGATCAACTCACAAAGAAAGAACATGTACCATGTGGGATCATGGTACGGTAAGTAATTGTTCATATAGCTTTGTTTTATAACCCATTATATGTGTGTGTGGTATATCTATGTGGGGTTAGGTATCTTTCCACGGGCTTGCATCAAAAGGAAGATTTCATATAGTCCATGGTGGATGAGGTCAAGTTGTGGTTGTCATCAAGTTTGAGAACTGCAAGTCCAAGCGGAGCATATCAAAGAGATCACATACTTGGATCTTGCCACCCTTTAGGAGATAATGTCCATGTGAATATGGACTTAAAAGAGCCTCTCCCATAGTGGCGTATGGGGGAGAAATCTATGTGTCTTCATCAAGCAAAGCGAAATCAAGAAAGATGTTCCATCTTGAGGAGGTCAAGATCTTCATCATCTAGCTCAAGTGGAATCCTCAAGACAAAGGTATCATATTTATATGTTTTATATTTTACCGGTCTCATAGCATTAGTTGGGAGACCGGGTTATAGGATAGATAACCGTACTATCAAGAGGGGCTCTCATATTAGCAACTTGATCGCATCGTTCGGAGAGAGATCAACCTTTGCATACTTGTCATCATCTTTCTTGGTTATTATTTGTGTTTTATCCATTTTTTTGTTTTAGACCTTGTCATGTTCTTCAAGATAAGCTCAAGTTCATCAAAAATGAATTTCGCACGATTAACTTATTGCCTTTTTTTCTATCGGAGGTTTTACGGATTGCTCTTTTATAGATAGGTCAAACCTTTCGTCATTTAGTTTTATCCTTCCTTATATAACTGTTATGTTTCTTTGTATAATCTTTTTTTTTCTCGTTGTTGCGATTTCAACAAGCCCAAGATCATCAAAAACGGAGTTCGTATGCAAAAGATATGCAGTTTTGATTATGGATGATTTCCTGTAAACTGGGAGGCCGGCCTCGGGCCCTCAAGGCAGACCGGTTCTGTTAGGTAGTCGGCCTAGGACACGCAGAGAGGCCAGCCAGGCCGGGCCTAGGCCAGGGCACCCAGTTTTCCCCAACGGGAAGAATTCGTGTGTACCTATTTAAGGGGTCTTCTTCCCCATTGGTTCTCCACTTCTCAAGCAAGTTTTCCCCCACCAGTGTTGACCTCTTGAAGCTTGTTTTCTTTCTATTCCTCCATGGTTCTTGCCTCCAATTATAGGGAAAGAGAGAGAGGAGATCTAGATCTATCTTTCCACCAATCCATCTCTCCTCTTAGTGATGGGAAGCCTTTGAGTTCTAGATCTTGTGGATTCATTTGTTGAGTTCTTCCTTGTTCTTCATCTCTTCTCCCCCATAGCATTTGTTGTTTTGGTGGGATTTGGGAGTGAAGGATTTGAGCATTTCTTTTGGTCTTTCCATTGGATAGGTTGCATTGGTTTGAGTTCTCTACGACTATTCGTTCGAGTGAAAGGTTGAGAAGCTTGTTACTCTTGGGTTCATGGAGTGACCTTGAGCTTGTCCTCTTGGGTACTTGGAGTGCCCTAAACGGTTGTTGTTGTCCCGGAGTTTTGGTGGCTCCGCACCTTGTTGTCCAGGAGTTTTGGTGGCTTGGGACCTTGTTTCTATCGCGAAGTTTTGGTGGCTCACGAGATATTGTTGGGTGCCTCCAATTAAGTTGTGGAGATTTCCCCAACCTTGTACTGGATCGGTGACCGCCCTCAAAGGTCCCATAGTGGATCGTGGTACTCCGCATTGGTGGAGGCACGAGGAGAATAAGGTGATTCATTGGGCTCTTGGAGTCGTTGTGACTCCACACCTCTCCAACAGAGATTAGCTTCCATTGGGAAGTGAACTTGGGGATAAATCATCGTCTTCACGTCTCTCGATAATTTCTATACCCAATATCTTTACTTATGAAATTTAGTTTGTGATAGCCATCGAGCTTGAAGTAACATATCTTTTTATCACATAGTTGCATAAATTGTTTAGCATATGTTGTTGGTACACATAGGTGAACCTAGTTTGTTTAGGTTTTGGCTTGATAAATTAAACGCTAGTTTTATTCCGCATTTATTCAAGCCTTATCTGTAATTATTTTTAAACGCCTATTCACCCCCCTTTAGGTGACATCTGTGTCCTTTGAATTGGTATCAGAGCCGAGTCTCTCTTCATAGGGTTTCACAACCTAGAGAGTAAAGATGTCGGCTAGGTGATTGTTGCATAATGACACTTTTATATTCGATGGCACAAATTATAATACTTGGAAAATTAGTATGCTTAATATTTTTAAGGACATGGGTCCAAATATAGAGAAAAATTTAGATATGGGGTTTTCTTCTCCAACGGGCCTTGATTGCTCTTTAGAGGATGAGAAAAACTTATATTCAATACTCAAGCTACTAATGTGTTTTTCAAATATTTGAGCATTGTGGTTCTTGAGTCAATTAGGACATCTAGGAAAGCTCATGAGATATGGACCAAGCTTCAAGATAAATATGATGTGTCCAAAAATTGTGGGAATGATTATTCTCCCTCCATCTCCGGGTGTGATGAGTTATCAACTTCTTCTACTTCACCAACATGTGGCAAGCCACAACATAATGATATGGTGAGTAGTGACAAAAAATGAAATCTTGACAGTAAGCTTATTGTTGATGATTCTTCATCTCTATCTTATTGCAATACTTTGTCTATGGACTTAAACACATCTAGAACCAAAACTTATTTACATGCTTGTGTTGATAGTCCATGCATATCGTGTACAAATTTCTTGACTAAATCTTATGATGATATGCTTGATACATCTTGTTTCCATAGTAAAAATGGTTGTATTTCCTCTAGTCCTTGTGTTACTAACCATGTAGAAGAAACTCAACATTCCATGGACTAATATGTGGATTTAAGTGGTGCTTCAAGTAATGGTTCATAATCATCTACCATATCTCACTTATGCCTTATGGTTAAAGGTTCAAAGGTAGCTCCTACTTTGAACACCAATGTATCTAGTGATGATGATGATTATGATGGTGGTGGTGATTGATGTCTACGCACGCTTCTATTCTTGTAGACAGTGTTGGACCTCCAAGTGCAGAGGTTTGTAGAACATCATCAAGTTTCCCTTAAGTACATCACAAAAGGTTTATCGAACTCAGGGAGGTAGAGGTCAAAGATATCCCTCTCAAGCAACCCTGCAATAAAGATACAAGAAGTCTCTTGTGTCCCCAACACACCCAATATACTTGTCAGGTATATAGGTGCACTAGTTCGGCGAAGAGATAGTAAAATGCAAGTAATATGGATGATAATAAGTGATAATAGCAATCTGAAATAAAAATGGCAGAAAGCAAACATGTAGCAGAACAGGCGGAAAGCGGTGTTTCAATGCTTGGAAATAAGGCCTAGGGCTCCTACTTTCACTAGTGGACACTCTCAACAATGAAAACATAATTGAATGCATAAATATCATTTCTTCACTATGCTACTCTGAAACACTCTCCGGTCGAATAACAAACACTAATCATTGCGTAGGGCTGTAACAGCACTCCTCAAGTCTATATTCCCTCTCTAGGGAACCCCACGCTATCACTATCAGCGCCCTGAATTAGTACTAAACAAAAGCCACAATTTAATAGGTTCATCTTCCAACACAAGATATAAATATCATGCTAAACCACACGGTGCACACACTATGACCTTTACACCGGGATCAAAGTGTTTACGTAGATAACAAAACCACTTGAGTAGCATAACAGATGAAGATCAATCTACATATTCAACTATATTACAAAGCTCATGATCACATAAAGATCACACCATGGGAGAGAGAGATGAACCACATAGCTACCGGTAGAGCCCTCGGCCTCGGGGGCGAACTACTCACTCCTCATCATAGGAGAAAGAAACGGCGATGGAGATGGCGGTGGAGTCGATGGAGATGGCTTCCGGGGGCACTTCCCCGTCCCGGCAGGGTACCAGAACAGAGATATGTGCCCCGAAACTTGTCGGCGGCGGCAGCGGAGCTACGGATGTATTTTGTGGAAAAGGTCGATTCTTTTTAAGGTTTTCCCTCGGGGGAGTATAAATAGGCGAAAGGGCAACGTCGGTGGGCGCCCGAGGGGCCCACACCACTAGTCGGAGCGGCCAGGGGGCCCGCGCGAGCCTATGGTGTGGGGGCTCTAGGCCCCCCCCCCCTTCGGGTCTCCTTTGGACTTCCTGGAACCTTCGGGAATTCTAAGACTTCCAGGCTTCGAATTTTCCAATTCCAAGAATATTTCCATAACAACTTTTCTGAAACTAAAAACAACAGAAAACGGGGAACTGGCTCTGTGGCATCTTGTCAATAGATTAGTCCGGAAAATCGATAAAAATGACAAAAGAAGGGAGAAAACGTGTAGCAATCGGCATAATATCATCATGGAACATCGGATATTATAGATACGTTGGAGATGTATCAAGCATCCCCAAGCTTAGTTCCTACTCGTCCTCGAGTAGGTAAACGATAAAACACAATAATTTTTAAGGTGACATGCTACTAACATAAACTTGATCATTATAATGTAAAAGCATTTGTACGCTGAGATCATAGAACTTTAAACACAAACATGATAAATAGAACTTTAATAATAAAGCATAGCAATCACTTTGCATCATGAAGAGTGTCTCAAATAAAGGATCATGAAAAATAATGCATTAAAAGATATATGTTCGTTTCAAGTATAGAGAAAGCATGGCAAAGTGGTATTTCGCTAGTCCTTAAGAATGGGACAAAACATAAATGCCAAGACACCTTCGAAGTTCATGAGGAAGATTAGAGCAAATAATTTGAGAACAAACAGTATCACATCATGAATCAATTATTGATGTTTATGGGAAAAATGCACATAAAACTCAAAATGGCAAAAATTCTCTCTCAACGGTGCATAAAGTTAGAAGATGGAGACTCAACATAAAATTAAAAGAAATGCCCCTTCGCGGAGGGAAGCAGGGATTACTCATGTGCTAGAGATTTTTATTTTATTAAACAGAGGTATTAAAAGTTTGACACTCCTCCCATCCATCTTTCACAAACCATGGCTAACCGAATCCTCGGGTGCCTACCAACAATCACATACCATGGAGGAGTGTCTATATTTTTGGAAAGGTGTATGCTAATGTCAACGAATGGTAAACATAAAATACAGTACGTCACAAGACAACTGGATTCACAAGAGCGGCTCCCATATGAAGGACGCATCTGGGTAGAAGGCCATCCCCCTTTCTCTTTTGTTTACGCAATTTTTATTTGACTGATAAATCAGGGGCAAAAATAGTGAAGAGAATTTGTTTGTATTAATTTGGGGCTGGGCACCCCGCTGCCAGCTCTTCTATTATTTGGACAAGCGGATGAAACCACTAGTCCATGGTGTGAAATCCAATCAACAAGTGAGATAAAGATTCTCTATTGACGTCCTCATGAGCAAAAACAAGAACACAAAACAAGAGTAATTTTGAAAGTTTTAAAGGTAACACATGGGAAATTTACTTGGAGTGGCACTGAAATACCACATGTAGGTAGGTATGTTAAACACAATAGGAAAATTTTGGTTTTTGGGAATTGGATGCACGAGTAGAGCTCATACTCAGTACAAGTGGAGGCTAGCAAAACACTGGGAGCGACAAATCAAGAGAGAATAAGAGCCATAATCATGCATAGCGACATAAACATCATTAATTAAAGCATAAGCGGTATCACAAGTTCAAAAACTAAATGGTCATCGAGGCTATTCGTGAATGGTTCATAGTCGTAAACATGGTGTGAGCATGCGCCAAGTCAACCAAATAAAACATTCAAAAGAGAATACCACAAATTTATGCTTTACTATGACAAGAACAACTCATGAATCTGTCAATGTCATATTAAACACTCTCAGCTAATTAAGGCTATTCATGCTAATCAATAACCACAAGGATTTAAAACTAACATAACATCTAGGATGGCATGAAAAAGTTCTAGCCACAGTCTATACAAGCTTCTACTTGCACTGTTATAAATTCTACATCAAGCAGCAGTTTCTTTTCCCAACAAGCACCATACAAAAAATGTTTTAACAAAAATACTCTACATGATACAGCAAGCAAACATGAAAGTACTCACATAACACTACTAAAACTAACAAAATCTGAATAAGAGATGCATGAAAACAAAGGCTAAATGTTGTACTAGCAAAAAGTGAACACTCACAGAACAATAAGAATGAAAACTAGAGTGTTCTAAGCAATGAAAATGGAGCGTGTCTATCTCCCACACAAGTATGATAGGTTCCAACTATTTATTACAGCAAAGAAAACCAAAAAAACTGAACACAAAAAATTAAATACGCTCCAAGTAAAGCACATAAGATGTGACCGAATAAACATATAGTTTCACTAGAAGTGACCTGATAATTTGTCGATGAAGAAGGGGATGCCTTGGGAATCCCCAAGCTTAGACGCTTGAGTCTTCTTGGAATTTTCTAGGATGTACCACCGGGGCATCCCAAAGCTTAGGATTTTCACTCTTCTTGATCATGTCATATCATCCTCTTCTCTTGACCCTTGAAAACTTCCTTCACACCAAACGTCTCACAATCTTCATTAGCAACGTTAATACAATCGAAATAATAAATTCACATGGTTCAGTTTGAACACAAGCCTAACACCCATAAAATCATTAGCTATTGTCACAACTTATTTTAAAACACTTTTTCTCAAAAGAACACCAAAAGAAAGAGATTAAGATGCAAATGCAATTATTGGAAGAAATCTGTCAAAACAGGATAGCAGGTAAAGATGATTTTTTTTCAAAAATCTTCTGTTGCTCAAATAAAAAAGTGGTCAACTAACAAAAGTTTCAAAATTAGCTTTGGAATAATAAAAAACAATTTCAGATCATTCTGATCTTCCAGGATTTTATACTATGTTTTACGGTAGACAGCAGAAATCTGTTTTCTGCGGAGAAATCCGAAAACCAACTCCAACTTTCGTCAGAAACTTTTCTTGGCACTAATAAAACATGAAAAGAAAGATACAAAGGAGTTTCTACAGAAGTATACAACCCCTTGACTCAAAGAAAATAGGAAAAAACAATTTGAATAAAAACATGGGTTATCTCCCAAGAAGTGCTTTTCTTTAAAGCCTTTTAGCTAGGCATGATAATTTGAGAAGATGCTCACATAAGAATAAGAGTTGAAGCACAATAAGAGAGCATCAATAAGAAAATATAAAACACATTTAATTCTAACCCACTTCCTATGAAAAATAATCTTGTAGAAAAACAAGTCATGAAAGCATAAAGAAACAAGCATAGGAAAGCAAAATAAGTGCAACTTCAAAATTTTCAACATAAAGAGGGGAAACTTAATATTGTTGAGATGCATAAAACCATGTCTCCCTCTCTCATAATAACCTTGAGTAGCATCATGAATAAAATGAACAATATAACTATCACATAAAACATTCTTATCATGAGCCACATACATAAAAGAATTATCACTCTCCACATAAGCATAGTCATTCTCATTAATAGTAGTGGGAGAAAAATCAACAAAATAGCTATAATTATTATTCCCATCACCATAATCATCAAATATAGGAGGAATGGTATCATCAAAATAAAATTTCTCCTCAACAGTAGGTGGACTAAAAATATCATATTCATCATTGTAATCATCATATGTAGGAAGAATAATATCACCATAAGCAATAGAATAGTTATCCTCCAAAATGTGTTCATTTGTAAACATATCATCATTTTTACTAGGAGGAGATGTATCAAGCATATAATCATCAGCAACAGAAGTATTTTCAAACACATCATCCACAAGTTTAGAGCTTTCTATATCATTTTTTTTAATATCAAAAGTAGTGTGCTCTTTCCAATCATGATCACTACTATATGTAACAGGCATAGGCTCATCATCAAATCAAATTTTCTCCTCCGTTCTTGGGGAACTAAAAAGACAATTTTCATATGAACTAGCTTCCCCAAGCTTAGACTTTTCCATAGCATTAGCAATAATGCTGTTCAAAGAATTCATACTAATAACATTTCTATCACTATTATGCAAACAAACTTCCATAGGTTTTTTAATTTTCTCTTCAAAAGCATCATGTCCTAATTCAAGATAAATATTATAAAGCTATCTCATATTTTTGTTGTTTTCTATTAAGCCCAACTAGTGAAAACAAGAAACAAAAATATTTAACTGCAGAATCTAAAGGAAATAACTTCGAGCACTCACACCCGAGGATGTGAGTACCTTTTACCTTACCTCCCCGGCAACGGCGCCAGAAAAGAGCTTGATGTATACACACGCTTCTTTTCTTGTAGACAGTGTTGGGCCACCAAGTGCAGAGGTTTGTAGAACAACAGCAAGTTCCCCTTAAGTGGATCACCCAAGGTTTATCGAACTCGGGGAGGTAGAGGTCAAAGATATCCCTCTCAAGAAACCCTGCAATCAAGATACAAGAAGTCTCTTGTGTCCCCAACACACCCAATATACTTCTCAGGTATATAGGTGCACTAGTTCGGCGAAGAGATAGTAAAATGCAAGTAATATGCATGATAATAAGTGATAATAGCAATCTTAAATAAAAATGGTAGCAAGCAAACATGTAGAAGAACAGGCAGAAAACGGTATTTCAATGCTTGGAAATAAGGCCTAGGGCTCCTACTTTCACTAGTGGGCACTCTCAACAATGAAAACATAATTGAATGCATAAATATCATTTCTTCACTATGCTACTCTGAACCACTCTCCGGTCGAATAACAAACACTAATCATTGCGTAGGGCTGTAACAGCACTCCTCAAGTCTATAATCCCTCTCTAGGGCACCCCACGCTATCACTATTAGCGCCCTAAATTAGTACTAAACAAACGCCACAATTTCATAGGTTCATCTTCCAACACAAGATATAAATATCATGCTAAACCACACGGTGCACACACTATGACCTTTACACCGGGATCAAAGTGTTTCCGGAGATAACAAAACCACTTGAGTAGCATAACATATTAAGATCAATCTACATATTCAACTAGATTGCAAAGCTCATGATCACATAAAGATCACACCATGGGAGAGAGATGAACCACATAGCTATCGGCAGAGCCCTCAACCTCGGGGGAGAACTACTCCCTCCTCATCATAGGAGACATCAACGACGATGGAGATGGCGGTGGAGTCGATGGAGATGGCTTCCGGGGGCACTTCCCTATCCCGGTAGGGTGCCAAAATAGAGATTTGTCCCCCGAAACTTGTCGGCAACGGTGGCGGAGCTAGGGATTTATTTTGTGGAAAAGGTTGATTATTTTCAGGGTTTTCCCTCGGGGGAGTATAAGTAGGCAAAAGGGCAACGTCAGTGGGCGCCTAAGGGGCCCACACCACTAGCCGACGCACCCAGGGTGGAGCCCACGCGAGCCTATGGTGTGGGCGCTCTAGGGCGCCCCTCCGGGTCTGTGGCATCTTGTCAATAAGTTAGTCCGGAAAATCGATAAAAATGACATAAAGAAGGGAGAAAACGTGTAACAATTGGCATAATATCACCATGGAACATCAGAAATTGTAGATACGTTGGAGACGTATCAATGATGATGATGATGTTGACGATGAAATGACAATGATTCTTTAATGGAGATAGGTAAAATGATTCATAATATCCTTTATGAGGATAAAGATTCTTGTTCCAATTTCCTAGAAATCATTAGATCATTTGATAGGCGTAATATCTCCATTAAGGATTTGGAAGCATGCATTGACACGTGTTATAGCCGCGAGCGTGATTATTCAAATAAAATTGCAAAACTAAAGGAAGCTCTTGTAGAAGAACAAACCACCAATGAATCTCTTCAATATACTTTTACTCTAGAGTTATAAAAAGTAAAGGACTCTCGTGATTATCGTGGTGGTATCACGGCAGACGCCATGGGATGACTTAAGGTTGGGGCCGATGGACGCTGGAGGTGATCGGGGAGGGATCACACGGCGAGTAGCCGCGTGTAGGATCTATCAAACACTGCAAACAACACGATCTTACCCAGGTTCAGGGCCCTCGTGTGGAGGTAACACCCCTACTCCTGCCTCTCTCTTTATATGGGGTTTTTCCGAGTAGCCACAGTACAGTTCAGGCCTTCAGCCGAGTAGCCACTCTAGCTCTCTAGTTCTCTCTATGTGTGTCAAATGTCTCTGGGCGAACAAGCGAGTCGAACCTCTCACGGGAGGAGGCGGGGCACCTTATATACTGGTGCCCAGCCGAATAGAAAAAGACTATAAGGTACGACCGATGGGACAGGCACACTGCAGAACAGAGCACGCTTCCGGCTTCTCGCTGACGCGAGCGCCGTAAGCCGTCGCGCCGTTCGGAGATGGGACCTGTCCACCATGTCAGTGAGATAGGGTAGGCCCCTAGCCCTGTCTTGTCCCCTCTGTCAGTGACAGGACTTGACAGGCGCCTACCGCACTTTAGCCACGCCGTAGCGCGGATAATCACGCGCTCCGTAAGTTGAATCGCATGCTGGTACGAACGCAGGATACGCGGGATCCTTTGTCAGAACGGCTCCATTGACTTCTGGCCCGAGTAGGAAACCACTCCCTCTACTCGGACTATCTCCTCTACTAGGAGGAACATAACTTCCTTGATTTCTCCTCTTGGCCATTGGTGGGTACGGCCGAGTAGCGGCCTGCCGGGTAGCAAGTACCGGGTAGCCAGCTACTCAGTCAAACATCCCCTTGACCTTGCCTTGAGCAATTGCCTTACCCCTACTCGGGGGTAACCCCCCGACATTAGTCCCCGAAGCTGCTAGAGTCCTGCGAACTTGTTCACTGGGTCCTGCCAGCTTAAAAACAGACCTTGTCTTCATATTGCAAGAGGCCGAGTAGCACCTCTGTATGGCCATTTAATGCTTGCTTGAATCTCCGCTTCTCCGAGTAGCACTGTCTTTCTTCTCTGATGCCGAGTAAAATGACTTAGTGAAATTTCGAACTCGCTCCCGCTGAATCAGAGCGAATCCACCTCTCCGTGTATATACGGGGCACGTGTCACGCCCTTGTGCCCCCGACGCCTCGGTGCCTGGGAGCAGCAGGCCACGCGCCCATAACTGCAACCCTAGCCCACTAGCCTGTTAAGTCACTTCAACCGTACTCAAGTGCCCACGATCTCGACGTGGGATTAACTGCGCCCGTTACGCGCGCGATATGCGCTGTGTGCATTTCTAACGGTTGCGCAACCCACGCCGCACGATCTCCGCGCACGATCAATCCGCGAGTAATTCGCTGGTAACGGCAACTCGAGGGGGAGAGATAAATACCCCCTCGACGCTCCCCTTTCCTCTTTCCTGCTCTTTCCCGTCTCGCGCCTCCTCGCCTCTCCGCCGCCGTCGAGCACACCGCCACCGCAACCGCTTGCTGCGCCGCTGCTCCACGCGCCGCCGGAGAGATAGAGAGAGATTCCTTTGCCTGCAAACTCCGATTCGCATCTCCCACTAGCGCGTCCGCTTCCAATCTTCCCCGTGCATCTCCGTCGCCATGGCTGCCCACGGAGACGACGATGCCGCCGCCCGCGCCGGCTGGGAAGGATCAGACGTCACGGCAGAGGACTGCCAGTGGCTTGTCAACACACGCCGCGTGCCTCCCGGTGTCGTGTGGAGGCATCCAGGTACGGAGATCGTACCCAAACCAGAGAAAGATGAATATGTTGTCTTCCTTGCGCACTTCAAGCGCGCTTTAGCCTCCCAATTTCCGAGTTCTTCTCCAAGTTTCTCGAACATTTTGGCCTCCAGCCACATCATCTTCCACCCAATTCTCTCATTATGCTTTCTACCCACGCCGTGGTGTGCGAAGCCTTTCTGGGCGTGTACCCAACTATCCACACTTGCGCTCGGTACTTCTTCCTCCGCAAACAGAGTATTCCCAATCCGGGAAAGACCGATAGCGCCCGCGCCATGACCCAGACGGGATGCGCCATGATGCTGCAGCGCTCCACTGGCCATCACCCACGAGCTAAGAGACTGGAAACTGTGCGCAAGTGGCAGCGCAGTTTCCTGTACGTGAAGAATGTCGCCACGGAAGACGAGAAGCCGATCCAGGACCGGATAGGGCTTCCAAAGTTCAAGAATGCCCCGCCAACTCAACAGAACTGGGGCTATCACCCGAGGACCACCATCGAGGATGTTTTCCAAGTTGAGCGACGCCTGGCCGAGTTGCGCGAGGAGGGGCTTCGCCGGGATGATCCAATTGCATGCTGGATCTCACGCCGAGTACTTCCGCTCCAGCGCCGCTCGCACAAGATGTGCTACATGGGAGGAGCCCGTGACTGCACAAGGACAACAACTTTCGAGCTCACCAAAGCTGAGGTGGCTGTCTGGGCCAGGTCCATCATGTAGACCTCGCTTAATGACGATTGGCTGTATGGCTTCGAGCCGTATAGCCGCACCAAGCCTATCGGACAGGTTAGTACTTTGTGTTTTACTTCTTCACTTTGATACCGAGTAAATGGCTTCTCAGCTTTGTATGCTTAGTATCTGCATGCTGCATCAAGTAGAATACCATAAACACCCTGTTGGCTTTTATGCTTTGTGTTTGCATGCCACGTTGAATAGAAATCCTTAGCTGAATATGCTTTGTGTTTGCATGTTATTCCGAGTAGAACTCCTTAGCCCCATATGTTGTATGTTTGCATGCTGTTCCGAGTAAGACATCACACATGCCCCTTTGGCTTTATATGCTTTATGTTTGCATGCCGTGCCGGATAGAATCACTTAGCCAAATATGCTTCGTGTTTGCATGCTGTTCCAAGTAGAACCCCATAGCTGAGAACTCAACTCACAGTGCTATCTTGTTTGCCTTCTCAGCACATTGATCGGCAGAGAGCAGAACATACTGAGGTCTTCGAGGGAAATTGGCATGCTGACCGAGAAGAGGATGATGAGAAGGCCTACGACACCGAGGACACTCTCTGCATCCCACACGCCACTCAGCCTGGTAAGCACCGAGTTGATGCGTCTATCCGGGACTGGTCCGAGGATGACGAAGGTGACCAAGTCCACCTCTTTGCTTACCAGCAACACGGTTTGATTTCCTTCTCTGCCTCTGAATCTCTTCTCTCTTCTACTCTGCAGAGGATCCCGAGCAAGAGGATGACGACAAGGCCTTGGAGGTTAATCCTCTGTCCGTGGCTGCTCCCCCAACTCGGAAGAGGGTGGGCAGCGGTGCCCAAGAACCTGCTCCGAAGAAGCCCAAGAAGGAGAAGAAGGTCACCACCAGCAGAAGACAACCTCCCACCACCAAAGGGTAAGTCACTTCATCCGAGTACCACTTTGCTGCTGCTTCTCGATATGCTCTTCCGCTTATCTCTTTCTGAACTATTTCTTTCTTTTCTTCCAGCGCCCCCCTGGACGCTGACGCTGCCGCGGCCCCCACCCGCACCAAGAGGAAATCCGTGGTGGACCTCGAGAAGCTCGTCGAGCTCTCAGACGAGGACGATGAGCCAGCCCAGCAGGATAGGACGCGCGCGCCCCCTCCTGTGAAGCTAGAAGAAGAAGACGCCGGCGCCGAGAAGACTGGCGCTGGTGACCAAGTTGAAGATGCGACCCTTGAGCAGCAGACCTATGCGTATTAGAGTACGCAGGATGCTGCTCACACCGAGATGCCTCCCTCTCCCCCAGCTACATCAGCTGGGGAGAATGTTGAAGAAGAAATCGAGAACCAAGACCGTGCCGCCCTGGAGCGGCCAGAAGACAACTCTGAGCAGCAGGAAGAACAAGCTGCAGCTCAAGATGACACTGCGGCCAGGCCGCGGGTAGAAGAAAATGTTGACACAAGACCTGATCCCGCTGCCGAGCTGCGGGTAGAGAAGACCGTTGTGGAGCCTGTCCTCCAGAGCCAAGCGCAGCCAGACCCTGCGCAGGGTAGCCGGCCCCCTGTGCCGCCTACCCAGCAGGCGAATCCACTGACTGCACCAAGCCCTCCACCAAAGCAGAGTACCTCCAAGACTGCTTCTCAGCAAATGCCCCCACCCGCTTCACGCCAAGTGCCTCCGTCCGCTTCTCGGGCGGACACTGCTCCCAAGAAGGCTGCTAAGCCTGAAGCTGCGACTACCCGGAAGAATCCGCCGTGCAAGGTTGCACAATATGGAGATCTGATGCCACCACCCAAGGCACCTCTTGCGCCAGCCAGTTAGCCGGCAACAAAGAGCACGCAACTCACCATCGGCGCTGCTGCTGGATCTGCTGGCCCAGGCGAAGGGTCGAGTGCTGGAGGTGCTGCCCGCGCACAAGGCAGCTGGCCGTCATACCTGCTGGAGGTGTCCCAGCAACACAGCATCTCCCTGGCCAAGGGCGAGAAGCGGCTTTCCGCCTTGAAGGAAGGCCAGGCCAAGGCTGTGGACGTCCAGTCCAAAGGCAAGGGAACAAAGCCAGCTCTTGACTTCCACTTGCGCGAAGCCGGCGAGAACTAGATCGAGTCAGAAGGGCTAACCGCGGTCCTGGACCGGGTAGGCTTTGTGGACAAGGTTTGGGAGAGCGACGCTCACGGCGTCGAGAAGTGGAATGGGCTTACTTTGGGCCCAGTTGACCACTACCGCATCGACTGGAACAAGGCCGACATTGGCTCTGTTCCAATGAACGTTGCCTCCAACACTTGCACACTGGCCGGGAAGCTATTCTGCCTCCGCAAAGCTGTCGAGGACGTCGAGAAAACATATGCTGTAAGTTTTTCTTGCTTTTCTTGTTTTTTCCGAGTTACAGTTTCTCTTTTCTTCTTGTCTTCTTCTCTTCTTCTTAGCCACTCCCCAGTCCCCGAGATTCGGGCCGAGTAGGAGGAAACTCGACCGAGCTGCCGTCTACTCGGGCCAAATCTTCCAAATTTCTCTAACTCCTTTTCTTCTCTTTCACAGAATAGCCTCCTGAAGAGGACCAAAGTGTTTCGCCGGCTGCTCTGGAACCACCGCGTAGCCAAGGACCGCATCACGGCTCTTGAAGCCGAACGAAAAGATGATGCCGCGATGGAGCAGGCGGCACTAGACCGCGCTCTCCAAATCTCTGAGATAGAAAGTAAGCCTTTAGCTATTCGGTTTGTGCATTTGTGTTTACGCTCGCGTTTGCTTTTTGCTATAACCCTGTTTACTCTGCAGGCAAATTCAACGAACTGAAGGAGCAGCATGAACACTTCCACGTCTTCTCTTCCTCTGCCGAAAGCAAAATCAAGCATGTCGAAGGTGAGTTGCTGGCCACTCTGCACTTGTGCTTCTTCCTTTACATGGTTACTCTGCTAACACTGTTGTTCTTCTCGCAGAAGAATACAAGACATTCCGGGAGCAGCATATCAACTGCTTGATGCCTGCCGAGGTGCAGCAGCAGCTGGCCACCCAAGACGCGGAGCTCCAGAAGGAACGCGACGCAGAGCGCGCCGAGTTCGAGCAGATGCAAGTCCAGCTCAAGACTGCCCTCCAGGATGCCTTGGACCAAGCTACCGAGAAGGAAGAGGTCAAGAAGACCGCCAAGGCCCGGGAAAAAAACCCTCGAGATGGAGCTCTCAGTGCTGAAGAAGCAAAATGAGCAACGCGTCCTCCAACTCGCCAGCGCGTGCAGCATCGAAGACCGGCACATTGCCGATGAGGAGGACTGGAAGATCAAACTGGACGCGCTGCTGGTGGATCTCCGACGTAAGTTTCCTCTGAATTTTCTCCTGGCTGTTTCTCTTCTGGGCTACTTGGCTTGCTTTTCCTCTCATCCTTGCAATTTGGTTTCATCTATTTTCTGCCTCCATTTCTAACTCTTATATGTTTCTTCTTTAGATATTTTCCCTGATCTCCGCGCCGCTAGCACGCCTGGTCTGGCGAAAGCACAAGAACTCCGAGCTGCCTCCGGATTGCCCACCAACACCAAGTCCACTATCAACGACAACCTTACGAGCATCAAGTCGCAACTCCGCCAACTCAAAGGCTTGGGCACCACCATGGTGTCCACGGCATACAAGCTCCATGACCTGTTCTGGCCGGATGAGTCCGCGCCAAACAGCTTCAGCGAGATCGCCGAGAAGCTGGATGGCATGATGGCCGAGTTGAAGAAGTGGCGCGCTTCGGCAGCTCGGGCAGGAGTGGATCAGCTTCCTCACTTCATCTGCAGCTGGTATGAGAACCTCAACCTCGACAGGATCCTCGAGATGCGCGAAGACTCCAAATGGACCAAGGATCCCGACTGTGTTGCTCGCCGGAAGGCAGTACCCTACGAGATAGCCTCCTACGCGGACACCGCCACCTACATCGACGACCTCCCCGAGCCGGAAACCGAGGCTGAGGAAGAGGACGATGAAGAGGACACCGAGTCGGAGGACTTGAGCATGTTCGAAGAGGATGCCGCCAAGGGAGGATCCGGGAAGGGGAAGACCAAGGTTGATGCAGAAACCGAGAAGCTGGAAGCCAACGCCCAGGAGGCCACCATCACCACCGAGATGGTGATCCAGCAAGCGGCTCCCGAGTTGGGCTCGACGGCTGGTTGATGCATGTAAAATGCATACATGAACTTTGCATGTTATTACTTGTTTTTCCTACATATTAGCAACTTATATTCATGTTTTATAATGATTTGGGGGATTTTCTAAACAAACCCCCTTCTTTTGGTTCTAACCCTGTTTTTCCAGAAAATGTACTTTTCAGTGTTTCAGACTTTCCGGGAGCTTTGGGACTCAAAAGGGCAAGGCCAAAGAGCACGGTTCATAATTTTTGAGACGAAGACCATGTGCCAAAGGAGAGGGCCAAAAGGCCAACCAGGTTGCAAAGAGGACCCTCCATGTGGCCAGATTCCTTGGCCGCGTGAGAGGCCCCCTTTTTGCCCCCGTGGCTCCGATGCCGTCGATCTTTCTTCTCCCGAGTGTCTCGTGACCTAAAAACGACTATATAAAGGGTCCCCTGGCCTTTTTGAGGAGGAGGAGGTGCCGAGAGACGAAACCACGAAACAGAGAGACAGAAGGCTGCCGCCGGAGAAGATCGGAGGGGGGAAACGCCGCCGGGATCACCCCCGGAGGGCTCCACCCCCCTCCGGCGTGTTCATCATCAACATCTACAACAAGATCAGCTCCATCTCTCCACTGTAATCTCTTGGAAAACACGATGTATGATGCAATACTATATTCCCTTGATGTATTGTGTCTCCCCGTCTATGTTTGAGTAGTGAATTGTTCTTGGCAATGGTGAAATAGTTCGTTGATTGGTTGCATACAAGTTTGTTATCTTCTATGATTGTCTTTATGTACAAAATATGAGTGCACGCATATGTTGTGGAATGCATGTAAGGTGATCACCGGTGGCATAATGGAGTGGTGGTGACTTGGGAGTGACAGTAACCTGAGGCCGAGCCACAAAGTTAAGTTATTGGGGGGTATATATAGGGGACCTTAGAACGTAAGGTTATGGTGGGACTTTATGTCTTAATCAATCTTGTGCAGTCATTTACTTGGCCACATGATCTATCATAAGGGGTTGTAGATCATTTACTTGACTATACCTATTCATGGCTCGTTCCTAGAAGAAACAACTAAGACTAAAACATGTGCTTCACTAATTGTGACAACCACACGAACGAAACACCTATTGCTAGAACACTTGCTCCCTTGAGATACTTGAGATATTTGCTTCTTGCTACTTGTGAAACTTGCTTACAAACTTGCTTTAGAAACTTGCTTTAGGATTACTTGCATTTTGAACTTGCTTCACTAGTTACTAGACAAACCACACTCCACGTCACTTGCTTTTAATTAGTTAGTTCCTTTTAGTAAAACTTATTACTTTGCATAAACAGCCATATAAGAGGGTTATAGGGCTTTAGAGAATAGATAGCTTACCTTTAGCTCCTCGTGGGTTCGACACTCAAATACTTATCGAAAGGTACTACAATTGATCTCCTGCACTTGGGAGTCATCACTGGTGCGGCACCTGACGCCACGGCGCTACTCAGGACTCAGTCCACTTCATCCACTTCGGCCACCGATCTCATCTCGGTTGCCACTTCAACTTCAGAAGCTGCCAACGCCAACACTGAGGTTGATGCTGCCAATGCCAACGTGGACAACACCGCTACCTCCAACTAGTGAAGCCTGAAAAACTATTTCCTTAAACTTTTATCAGATCCCCGGGATGCCGGGTGCAAATGTATCCATACTATTAATTCTTTGTTGCTACTCAGCTTTATTCCAGTTGAAGTTTGATTTTTAGCAATTCTGGCTCAATGTCGGGTTGCGTTATTATGCAAGTCCCCGAGTTGCATTTTTCATCCACTTTCTCTTTTCGTCTCAGCTCTTACCTTCCACTTGTGGCTTTTTTGGTAGTCGAGTCACAAGATATCAAAGATTGAGTTTCAAATACTTAGCCACTTAGAAAAATTCATAGTAACGCTGCCCATCACTTAGCCGAAAAAAAGACATCAAAAAACAGTAAAGAAAACTCTACTCGGTTGCCACACGTTTCCTTTCCTTAGCAGCTTTTCGTGTGTTCATTGACCTTTGGCTTGTTCTCTGGCTTGCCATGAAGCCGGGTTGCGGACAGCAGCAGAGTCGCAAAGTTGGCCCGTGAGTTTGAACACACTACTTTACGTGCTTTTGAAATTCTAAGTGGTTCAACCGAATAGACAAGATAATAACAAAATAGACATAAGGAGCAATTTGGACGAGGGCAGTCCCCGAGTTCAATTTCAGATTGCCGAATAGAAGTTTAACTCGGATAAGAGAGTACATACACAGTTTGCTCACGAAAGAAAACGTCGGAGTAGAGCTACATTCCAGGGGCGCTTAGATTCCTCTCCGGCTCTATCCGGCCTGTTCTTCTTGGGTAGCTGTACGTCAACAAGATAGTAGGCATCATTGTGCAAAGCCTTGCTCACAATGAACGGCCCTTCCCACGGAGGAGATAGCTTGTGCATCCCGGCCGTGCGTTGCACGAGCCTAAGGACCATGTCTCCTTCTCGGAAAACCCTTGGGTTCACTTTCCGGCTGTGATAACGCCTCAAGTTTTGCTGGTAAACAGCTGAATGTGACAGAATTAGCTCTCTTGCTTCTACTGGTAGGTCAACGTCATTTTCTCGAGCTTCTCTCGCCTCCGCCTCAGTGTAGAGAGTTACTCGGGGCGAGTCATGCTCTAGGTCAGTGGGCAACACGGCCTCAGCTCCATATACCAGGAAGAATGGTGTGTAGCCGGTTGACCGGTTAGGGGTAGTCCTTAGACTCCACAACACCGCTGGCAACTCATCTAGCCAACACCCATGTGTTTTCAGCAATGGCTCAATCAGCCTTGGCTTTATGCCGGATAGCACCGTGCCATTTGCTCTTTCAACTTGCCCATTGGAGGCGGGATGTGCAACAGATGCAACATCTAGCCTGACCCGCTTCTCTCTGCAGAATCTCGCAAGAGTACCCTCAGCAAAGTTTGTGCCATTATCAGTGATGATGTTGTGCGGGTAGCCGTATCTCAGGATTATATCCTTCAAGAAACTCACAGCTGTAGCTCCATCGCACTTCCAAATAGGCTTTACCTCAATCCATTTGGTGAACTTGTCAACCATGACCAGGATGTGAGTCATGTTGCCTCTAGCCGGCTTGAAAGGACCCACCATGTCCAAACACCAAACAGCAAATGGCCAAGTAATGGGAATGGTCTTCAACTCGGAAGCAGGCATATGAATCTTACTTGCAAATCTTTGGCAGCCGTTGCACTTTCTCACAATATCTTCAGCTTGCTTCAAGGCAGTGAGCCAAAAGAAGCCATGCCGAAAAGCCTTGTTGACCAGAGCCCGAGAAGAGGCGTGATGTCCGCATTCTCCTTGATATCTCCACCAGAATTTCTTCCCCTTCTTCTGGTTCTACACAGCGCTGCAGCACACCAGTAGGACTCCTCCTGTGCAGCGCATCTCTAAAGATAGTATAGCCCTTGGATCTTCTCTGAATTTGCCTCGCGGTAACTTCATCACTGGGCAAGGTGTCGTCCCTTAGGAAGGATAATATGGGCATAGCCCAACTCGGTGTCTCCCGCGTGGGAAACACTGGTTCGTCCACTTCCATTGGAACAGCCACCATTGCATCTTCTGAGTTGGAGACGAGTCCTCGAGTCACCGAGCACTCAGCAAGGACCCCCTCGATGAAAGCGACAGTCCCCGAGTTAGGAGGGGCAGTCCCCGAGTAAGAAGGGACAGTCCCCGGGTTGTAGGCGCCAGTCCCCGGGATGGAGACGGCAGTCCCCGGGTTCTCTTTTGTGGCCTCCCAGTCAATCTCCATGGGAACAGCTTCCTCACTTGGCAGAGAAGGAACGAATATGGACTCCGAGTTGGGGGATGGCTTGATAGATGGCTTTCTCAAATGCTGCAAGGTAATCCCAGCTGGGATGAACTGCCGACAAGACCCCAACTTGGACAGCTCATCAGCTGCGTCATTCTCTGCTTGGTGTATGTGTTGGAACTCGCATCCTTCAAAGAATCCAGTCATGGTCTGCACCAGAAAACGATATGATGCCATGTTTGCATCCAGAGCATCCCAGGTGCCTGATACTTGCTGCACCACTAGATCCGAGTCGCCATAACAGATGTGCGTTGCACACCAACCTCCTTGGCCACCTTCAAGCCGTGTACCACAGCCTCGTACTCTGCTACATTGTTGGATGCCTTGAAATGAATCTGCAGCACGTACTTGAGTTGATCTCGCTTGGGTGACGTGAGCACCACGCCAGCGCCAAGGCCTTTCTTCACTTTGGAGCCATCAAAATGCATCTTCCAGTAGTTGGCTACTGGCGAAGGAGGCTCATACTGCACCTCAGCCCAATCCACCAGAAACTCCGCCAGAATTAGTGACTTGATGGCTTCTCTTCTCGCGTACGCAGGAGCGTACATGGCCAGCTCAATCGCCCACTTGGCTACTCTGCCACTTTCTTCCTTGTTGCCTATGATGTCCGAGATGGGAGCAGAACTCACCACAGTGATGGGATGCTCTTGGAAATAGTGCTTCAGCTTCTTGGCGCCCAGGTACACGCCGTAAGTCATCTTCTAGTAATGCGGGTAGTTCTGCTTGGAGCTGGACAACACCTCACTGAGATAATATACTGTCCGCTGCACAATCTTGCCTTCCTCTTCTCTTTCCACCACAATCACCACGCTGACTACTCGGTTAGTTGCAGCAATGTACAGCAGCATTGGCTCTTTGGGTAGTAGACTAGCCAAGATGGGGGCGCTACCCAGCATGGCTTTCAGCTCCTTGAACGCCACATCAGCTTGCAGTGTCCAGGCAAACTTGTCACTCTTCTTCATCAATTGATACAGAGGCAAGGCCTTCTCGCCCATTCTTCCCAGGAAGCGGCTCAGAGAAGCCAAGCAACCAGTGAATTTCTGCACATCCTTCAGGGATCTCGGCAAAGACATGCTCTCTATAGCTTTATCTTTGAAGGATTGGCCTCAATGCCCCTACTGGATACCAAGAAGCCGAGTAGCTTGCCAGCCGGGACGCCAAAGGTGCATTTAGCTGGATTCAGCTTCATCCTGTACTTGCGCAAGTTGGCAAAAGTTTCCTCAAGGTCACTAAGCAGAGTATGTGTTTTATTCGTTTTGATGACAATGTCATCTACGTACACCTGCACATTCTTGCCAATTTGATCATGCAAGCATTTCTGCATGCATCTCTGATAAGTAGCCCCAGCATTCCGCAACCCAAAGCACATGACACGATAGCAATAAGCTCCGTACGGGGTAATGAAAGCAGTCTTTATTTGATCAGCAGGGTTGAGAGCTATCTGATGGAAACCAGAGTAGGCATCTATGAAAGACAAAAGCTCACAACCAGCAGTGGAATCGATCACCTGATCTATGCGGGGTAGCGGAAATGGATCCTTGGGGCAGGCCTTGTTCAAGTCGTTGTAGTCCACGCACATACGCCATGCGGTGTCAGCCTTGGGGTCCTCCTTCTTCTTCTCAACCATAACCGGGTTGGCTAGCCAGTCCGGATGCAACACCTCCATGATAAAGTTGCTTATCAGCAACTTGGTGATCTGATCACTGATAGCTTTCCTTCTCTCATCACCAAAGCAGCGCATAGCCTGCTTAACCGGCTTGGCATCATGCCGCACATGCAGCGAGTGCTCAACCAACTCCCTCGGGACACCTGGTAAATCCTCATTGGACCAGGCAAAGACATCCCGATTCTCACGGAGGAAGTGGATGAGCTCACTTTCCTATTTCTCTCCCAACCCGGCACCAATGATGGCAACACGGTCTGGGAACTCAGGGTCGACCTGGACCTTCTTCGTCTCCTGGGACGCCTGGAACGTAGTCCTGTACTGGGAACTCGGCATGCCAGGCGCACCACCTTGCGCTGCTTGCGCCATAGCCACCACCTCATGTATCTTCTTCTTCTCGGCAGCAATCACCATGGACTCCGCCAACTGAGAACCAGCAGAGGCATACTCTAAAGACCTCTTGTAATCACCCGAGATGGTGATGACTCCATTGGGACCAGGGATCTTCATCTTCAGGTAGGCAGCATGGGTAGAAGCCATGAACTTGCTGAGAGCAGGCCTGCCGAGTAGAGCATGGTAGGGGCTCTGATGATCAACTACCTCGAACAATAGGCTCTCTGTGCGGCAGTTCTCCCTGGTGCCTAATAGGACGTCTATCCAGACGCGGCCGATTAGAGAGCAAGAAACTCCCGGCACAATGCCATGGAAAGGGGCCCTGCTGGGTAGCAACATGTTCTCGGCCATTCCGAGCTTCTCAAGCGTGTCTCGGTACACGATGTTAATGCTGCTGCCGTTGTCGATCAGGACCTTGCTGAACCTGACATTCTTCTGAGTACCCAAGAAGGTGGGATCCACCACCAAAGCATAGCTACCCGGGTTGGGCATCACCCTAGGATGATCAGCTCTGGACCACGTGATCTCTTGGTTGCACCAGTGCAGGTAATGTGGCACAGCAGGGATCACAGCATTGACCTCCATTGCATGCATGTGCAGAGACTACTTGTCGGCGGGCTCGGAGGTGAAGATCATGTAGCTCTCATGGTGCTCCTGGTACTGGTTGCGGTCTCCACCACCATTGTTGTCGTTGTTGTTGTTTCCTTGGTTGTTGTTGTTGTTGTTGTTGTTCCTGTTGTTGCGGGTGTAGAAGTTGTGGTTGCGATCGTTGTTGTTGTAGTTGTAGTTGTGGTTGCCGTTGTTGTTGAAGTTGCGGTTGGCTCCTAAAGCCACCTGGTTCACATTCTCTCTTCTCGGGAAAACTGCAGGCCTGTGAGCAGCTGCCCGAATAGGCTGCACATTGGCATTCGCAGCTGGCAGAGGAGGAGGAGGGGTAGGCCCTCATTCTTGATCTGTTCCCACCAGCTGCACTGCCGAGTAGTGTGGTTGGCTGGTCTACCCGGATGCCGAGTATGGAAGCTGCATGGCCCATCCTTCATGTCCGTAAAGATGAAGTTCGGAGCAGGACCCGAGTTGCCGCTACCCTGCTAGGGAGCATTGTACGGCTTCTTGATGCCTTGGCCCTGATTCTGGTTTTTCCCGTACTAGGCTCCAGCAGTTTTTTGCCTTTGGCTACTCCCAGCAGCCGTAGTCACAGCATTCACTTCCTCAGGATCGTACCGAGTATCAATCCGGTCACCTCTGCGCTTGTTGCGGAAATCATTGCGCTTGTTGCTGTTGTAGTTCCTTCTCGGCTCAGGAGAGTCAACCAGAGGCTGAGTAGGATCGCCGAGTGCATACATATCTGCAATCTTGATTGTCTCGGCGAGAGTACTCGGCATCTCTCGCTGCAGCTTCTGCCACAACTTGTTGCCACGCTTGCAGCCCTGAGCGAACCAAGTGATGGCCGGGGCCTCATTCACACCCTCACAGGTGTTCCTCAAAGTGCTCCACCGAGTAAGATACTCGCGGTCCGTCTCCTCTTCCCGCTGCTTGCAAGCGGACAGTTGTTGCGGCCTATTCGGCCTCTGGTAGGTGCTGGTGAAGTTGCTGACGAAGGCTTCCGAGAAGTCTAGCCAACAGTTGATGTTGTGCTTGGGCAAGTTGTTGAGCCAAGTCCGAGCTGGACCTTCTAGCATCTGCGGTACATACCGCACAACCCATCTCCGGTTGCCGCCTGCAATGTGCACGGCTGTGATGTAGTCATTCGGCCAGTCTTCTGGCTTGGTACTCCCATTGTAGCACTTGGTCCCCCTGGCCAGCTGAAAGTGGCTCACAGATGGCTCATCCATGATGCGATGACCAAAGCACTCGGGGCCAGGTGGTCCCTTGCTCTCGAGCTGCGCGGACATGTTGATCTGGTCCAACTTGTACCTTGCATCACTGGGCTCCAACACGCGTTCACCCACGCGATCAGCAATGTTTCTTGGGTCAGCATAGCCGGCTAGCCCCATCGCCGAGTAGCCATCATCATATATGTTCTCCTGCACAACTGCGGGTTGCACCACCGGGTTGGCTGCTGGCGCAGCCGCACGCGGCTGTGCTGCAGCAGGCTGCTGCGGCCTCTTCCGAGTAGGCTGAGCGACAGGATGCCGAGAAGGGCATGCCCGATCTCCATCTTGCCTCTTGCTGTGAGCTTTATGGGCTTGATAGCCTGCTCCTGCAGTAGTGTGTTTCTGACCGGACTGTCGCGGCACAGCGTGCTGTTTTGCGGCGACAGCCGGGTCGTACACCTGCATCTGTCTACTATTCCCAGAGTGCACACTCTGGTCCCTATCGAGGTTGGGAAGCGGTGATGACCCCTGGTCATGAGATCTCGCTGCATGCGAGTGCACAACATGAGAAGCTCCAGCACCCGGATTGGCTTTCCGGAATTCCTCATTCTGCCTAGCAGCTTCTAGCACTAGCTCATTGAGCCTCTCCTGTTGCCTAGCGCGCGCGTTGATGCATGTAAAATGCATAGATGAATTTTGCATATTTTCACATGGTTTTCTATTACATATTGCATCATATAAGGGTATAATTCAATGTTTTATAGTATTTTGGGGTTAAATTACAAAGTCCCCCAACATTTATGGAATTAACCCTGCCTGTCAGAAACCTCGTTTTCTATATTTTTGACGTTTCAGGGGGCAAACTTCCGCGAAATCACCTGAAAATCTGTGGGGGGTCATTTTCTTGGAAGGAGAAGACTTGCGGGCGAAGGATCCACGAGAATTGGGCAAGGAGGCCCAAAAGAGGACCCACCACGCGGCCAGATTCCTTGGCCGCGTGAGAGGCCCCCTTTTGGCCCCTGTGGCCCCAATTCCTTCCATCTTCGACTTACCGACTCCGTCTTGACCTAAAACCGACAATAAAAAGGGTCCCCCGTACCCTTACGGAGAAGAGCGTCGCTGAAACACCAAAACACTAAATTAGAGTCCAGAAGTTCCAGATTGGAGGGGGAAAACTCCGGCGGGGCGCCGCCGGTGTGATCTCCTACCCCTCCAACGTCATCTCCATCGACATCTCCATGAAGAGGGAGTAGTCCACCCCAGGGCTATGGGTTTGTGCAAGTAGCACTTGTATCTCTGATGAGGGGATAGTAACCCGGTATGCCAACTCCCAGGTGAGATTCGGCCCAAACGACGGATGGATCAAATCCGGCTAAGGACAAAGAAGCTTCTAGAAGGCCCAGGACTTGTAAGGATCGTAACCCGGATTGTGGGTTACGGTAAGGAAAGTTAGGGTTCGTATGAAGAGTTCGAATAGGACTCGAGAAGCGCTTTGTAGGGCAAGTCAAGGGGGATATGAGTACTATATAAACCAACCCCTGGGCTTCGCCTAAGAGGGATCCAGGTCATAGTTGTAACACCTGTTATCGAGTATCCAGTATAATCATATCGAGAGCCGGCGAGTTGTTTTCCGGTTCTTAGATTGCTTTCGCCATGTTCTCTTTCGAGCTAAACCCTCTCCCAAATACCTGTGTCGACTTGCCCCAAGATCAGTTACCTCAGGTAACATCTGCCGTGATTATCCCACGACAGTTGGCGCCCACCGTGGGGCCTGCGTCCAAAGGTGTTTACATCACGGGAGAAGCTCGGAAGAGCATGAAGAACCTCATCGTCGGAGAAATCTACGTCAACGGCAAAGGAGAGAAGATGGTAGACGATTCCGGCTGGGGGCCAGAGTCGGATTACCTCGAAACCGGATCCATCGTGACAGTCGGCAGCATCAACGTCTTCATCGGTATGGTATGTACTTCCAGTTCGAATTGTGATAATATTGGATCTGATTCTGTGTCAGGGGAAGACGCGTATGTCCGATCGGAACAAGAAGAATCGATTGGAACAACGGGTCAGATAGAGAGGGAGGATGATACCGAGTCTATACGGGATTTGTCGGAGGATCGATATGAAAGGGAAACCAGCGAGGAAGAACAGTACGAATCTACACCGGGCATCATGCGCCGGGTTGCAGTTTATGCGGCCCCCGCGACCAATCTCAATCAAGAAAACGCGGCCGCGGCACCAGCTGGGGCGGTTCAGGCAGCGGCTCAGCAGCAAGGACCAGTTGACCCGGTCTTGGCCCAAGTCGATGGAGAGTCGGCGTCTGTCACCAGTCGCCCAGCGGACGAGGAGCGACACGCAAATATGTTCGGGTTCCAAGCGAACCGGACACCGGGGGCGGGCCCCTCAAACCCGCGTCACCCGGCTCTGTTTGATAATAACTTGATTTTGGACCCCACAGTCTTGGCCACAGTTATTACCCCGGAAAACGCGGCAGAACGTGTAAGAGACCTGGACGTAGCTCGTCGTGCATTGGAGCAGCAAAGAAGGCAAGTGGAAGCAGAAAGGCAGGGGATGGCCGCGCGGCAGCGCGAATTGGATGACCGAGAGACCCGGCTCCGGGAGGAAACGACAAGGATGCACCAAAGGCACCGAACTATGCTGCCGGCAACAGGAGGGGTTATTAACCCGACCGCCCTGGTGTTCACGCCTCAAGATCAGCCGATTCCGCCGACGAACCAAGGGACCATACCGCGACCTTCAACGGGAGCACATCCGGTAAGCGCGCCAGCCGGGTTACCTTTGCCACAGACAGGGGCGACAGCCGGCAATACCATGCCGCCACCACCATCGCGATTCCGCACACCAGCAGGTCATTACAACAATCCCATGGACAACGTGTACGCAGCAACGCTCGCATTAAACCAGATCCCTGTGGGAGACTCGCCTCATGCGGAAGGAACCCGACGAGCAATCGATCTACTACACACCGCGGTAGCACAGCAAGCTAATTATCCGGATCATAGGAGCGGGATGCATGGGACGCCGTACGCCAGCCAGCAACAGGGCCATGTTCAAACGAATGCGGCGCAACGAAGGGAAGAGCAGCAGCAAATGCCGCCTCCACCGCGTATCCAGACAGCACCAGTAGTATCAGCAGCGCAGGCGGTGGTGAACAGTTCCAGAGCCAGAAGAGCCGGGGCCGGGTCTGCAGCGCACGAGTTACCAGTGGTGCCGCACCCCGCGGTACCCCCAGCCGGGTCACGCGTTTCCCGGGCAAGACCGGCCCCAACCACCCTTGCGGGACCAAAGTGCCTTTCGGACGATATCAGAGCAGAACCTTACCCGGAGAAGTTCAAAGAACCGGGGAAAGTAGTAAATTATGAGCCAACAATGGATCCAGAAACGTGGCTGAGCAGCTATGAGATGGCAATGTCAATTCGCAACGCATCCGAGAATCTCCAAGCCAAATTCATGTACTTAATGATGTCAGAGGGAGCAGCAAAGTTATGGTTCACCAACCTACCGGAAAAATCGATCAAATCGTGGGAGGAGCTAAAGACCGCATTCATCAAGCACTTTCATGGGACATGCAGAAAGTTATTTACTATTGATGATTTAGAAAGATGCGTTCAGAAGAAAGGAGAATCGGCACGCAGCTGGGTACGCCGGGTTATGGAGATACTCCACTCGTCTACGGATATCCAGCCTAAGGACGCGCTACAAGCTATGGCAAAAACATGTAAGTACGTTCCTTTAGTACAAAAGCTAACTCGCATGAAATCTAGTAGGAATGCAGCGGAGGTTACAATGGGAGAGTTAATGGATGCGTGCAACAAACACGCTGCAACGGATACCACAGAGGAGGAAGTTGACGACAAGAAAGCAAAAGCAAACGCAAGTAGCAGCGGGAAAACCGGCAATGGGTCGGCGCCAAACAATAATGGAAGTAGCCAAAACAAGCGCCCGTTCGACGGGAATTCCGAGTTTGTAGCCAACACGGAGGCCGGGTCTTCAAGACTTAGATCCGAAGGGAATTTTAATACTGGGAATCACAATGGGGGACACTACCAAGGACCTCCAAGACCAAGCAACAGTTGGGACATATTTAGGATGGCGTGCCCGAAGCATAGCAGGAATGGCAAGCCGGCCAATCATTCACTAGAGCAATGTGCCGACTTACAAAGGTGGAAGAACGAAGAAGTGAACAGAGCTATGCGAGGTGCGGGCCGGGGAGGAGGTCCGGGTCTAGGTGGAAACTTGGGTAACGGGCCGCCCCCAGCCGGCAATCCGCCAGCTGGAAATCAAGGTAACAATCAAAATGGAGCAGGAGGTTTTCAAGCTAACCCCAAACAGCTGGGTCAATATCATGTGCACACTACAGGAGGCTCTAACAAGGATAAGAAGATACTGAAACAAGCAGTTAATTCGGTCTCTTCCGCTGTTCCAAGGTATTTGAGGTGGTCAGAACAAGAGGTAACATGGAGCAGGAAGGATCACCCGGATAGAGTTGATCACCCGGGAGTCTTAGCTTTGGTAGTGGCACCACAGGTCAACGGCTACGAGCTGAAAAAAGTCCTGATGGATGGAGGAAGTAGTATCAATATCCTGTACTGGGAAACTTTTCTGCGAATGGGCTTAAAGGAATCGCAGCTGCAAAAGAGTACAACAGTTTTTCACGGGATAGTGCCGGGTCACTCAGCATGCCCTGAAGGAAAGGTGGCACTGGAAGTAGCTTTTGGAGAGTCAAAGGATAATTATCGAGTCGAGTGGCTTACCTTTGAGGTAGTAAAGTTGCGCAGTCCTTATCATGCATTGTTTGGAAGGCCGGCTTATGCCAAGTTCATGGCAAGACCGTGTTATGTGTACCTACAACTGAAAATCCCGGGTCCCAAGAAGACCATTACAATAC
The DNA here is from genome assembly GCA_028641055.1 of Alopecurus myosuroides. NCBI lineage: Eukaryota > Viridiplantae > Streptophyta > Magnoliopsida > Poales > Poaceae > Alopecurus > Alopecurus myosuroides. Next base: position 372,601,148 of record CM054058.1, on the reverse strand, counting down.
ACGGAAACCGGGATATAGCAGCTGAGTGCGATGAGGGAGACGCGGCAATGGCCGAGCAAGCCTGCAGGAAGGAAGAGCTCAAACATTACCGTTCTCAGGTAGACCTAGAAGAGAGGACAACGTCAAAAAAGCCAACCCCTGAGGGGGACAAAGCAAAAGTTAGGGCAGAACAAAACCCTAAGATGGTAGGCTTCATCAGGAGCAATACTTTCAAAACTCTCAGCAGGGAAGAAGAAGGCGTACCACCGTCCGCAGCTGATCACGTTCCAAGGAAGATATACCCGGACTGGCTAGCAAATCCGGTACTCATTACGAAAGGGCATAGCAAGTGGAGAATGTGCATCGGCCGTATCAACGCGAGGCCGATTCTCGAGAATAACTAAAGCAGTGTAATGGGCGGCAGGTTTCATACGCACTCTTTTCCTATCCAGGGTACCTAAGGGGACTGGAAGGTTTTTAATGAGGCGGCCTGCTGATTCAAAAAAGAAATTTTTATCAATAAAAGAAGATGGTTTCGAGTCTTATCATGGTCTTTGCTTCAGTTACAAGTAAGTAACATTGTTACTATCAATACATCAGTATCATCGAAATACATTACATGAATATAGGTCTCCGGGGGGTGATCTGCTTCAATAAGTAATCACAAGACCCGGAGACCCGGCCATGATGCCTATGAGTTATGGGGGCTGATTACTCGAAAAAACGGGTACAGCTGCAATCCTATAACTGGACAAAGGAGCCAAATTTCTTGGTTATTCTTACTTAAGCTCGATGTGACTCGCACTAAAGTGGCATGATCTGTTCGCGTACGATTACAATCAAATTATGCAGCCCAGTGTGGCTTGCTTGATCTTGTTTTTCGTATAGACGCAACGACATGGTATCCACGCGAAAGCCGGCTTATAGTACAAGATAATCAAAAGGGTCATCTAAACCACAAGTCCATGCAGAGTATAAGGCTAAAAAAGCCGGAAACTCAACAAATATTAAGCATGACTTCAGTATTTATGTAAACAGATATTGGTATTCAGCTTGGTAAACAGCAGTATGTCATCTGAGAAAGGCCACGCCCCTATAGCTCGTACTTTGGGTCATGGGGACTGGGGACTTCGAAACAGAAACAAACTGTTTTAACTACCCAAGCCTGAAAACCTTAATTTCCGAGTATTGGGGACTTAAAGAAAGGTTCCTCTATCAAAACCTACGATACTCGGTTAGCCGAGTCTCAAAAGGAAACTGAAAACAAGAGTTCGAAGTATCGAGAATAAGCTTATAAGTAACACAAGGATCGAGATTATCAAAAGCCAGGGGAGGCAAAGAGTTATCATAAGATTAATAAGCATACAGTCATAGTATCAGCGTCAATGGTGCACAAGCGCACCACCAAAAATCATATCAGTCTCGAGAAACACAAAGCGTTGGGTAGCGTCCTACTCGGCGTCCTGAGAGTGGTCCTCCGGGTCTGAATCTTGGACTTGCTCCTTGGCCTTACCAGCAGCTTTACCCGGGCTCTTCACTTCTGGACGAACAGGCGGAGGCACGGCTGGGGTAGAGGTAGACGGCTTTACGCCCAGTTCTGCTTCCCTCTTTGCAGCCTCTTCCTTCCTCCTAGCCAGATCAGTCGACCATTTGTCCAACATATCAATAGGGGGAGGCGCCTCCACCAGGATAACCTTGCCCTCAGAATCATACGAGCTCATAATTGTGTTTAGATCCATCTTGTCGGCCAAAGCTGTGGCTGAAGGACGTACCGCAGATTGTATAGCTTTGAAATCCTGGGGCTTGAATTTGGACCCGTCAGCTTTAAATTCTGGGAACCCGGATACTATCTTTGCCGGGTCAAGCTTTGGAAAATAAGCCTTCGCCAGCGTTAAAGCCCGGGTCACCCCAATTCGGCAGGACGAACGCTTCAGTATTTCAATCCATCCAGGTGCTGTGGAAAAGGCCTGTATAAGGGTCTCCTCGCCCGGGTATACCTCAGAAGGCCACTTGATAGCATCCAGCAAAAGTTTCGTGCCGGCAAAAAACGTCCGGAGCACAGTCTTCAGAGTTTTTACTTGAGTAATGGCATTCTCCTCCGGAGCAGCAAGGTTAGCACCTGCAATCCAAACATGTGAAAGCATATCAGTCATGTTGGTTATTACAGCGGCAAGATAGAGGTACGCAAATTAATCGCAAATAGCAAACTTACTTAGCAAGATACGGTAAGTGTCCGTAAGCTGAGCCGACAGGTTATTCAGCGAGGACTGGGCAGCATGGTACTTCTTCTTGTATGAGGTGGCATCTTTTTTCAAAGTCTTTATCTCCGCTTCAAGGGCCTCCCTACGCTTAACTTCAGCCAGCAAGAGCTGCTCAGCCTTAAGTAACGCTTCATCTGACTGAGTAATCTCTGCCTGCAAAGGCCGGGTGAAGCTGTAAGCCGGATATCGCGAGAGTATTTTATCTGAGGAAATGATTGCCGGCAAGTACTATGCGAAGTACCGAGGATAATTAAAAAAAAAAATTATACTCGGGACTTGGGGACTGGATGTATAATAAGGAGTATCAAGTAAAAATTACCTGATGTGCTGCAGCCATACGTTCTAAGACAGTCCCTTCTGAAGCTTTCATGGCAAGAAGAGCGCTCATCAGCTGGTTAAAGTCAGCGTTATCCGAGTTAGATGGCTCGGGTACCTGGAAAGTGGGAAAAGGAGCATTTCTTGTAACAGGAGGTGGCACCCGGGTCATCCGAATGTCGGAGTCTGGTCCCCCTCCCGCGCTTGAAGCTGCCCCCTTCTCCTTCTCGCTCGTGTGCGAAGCGATTGGATACTCGGCGTCATGCCTAGCTGGCTCCGGTGGCGACATTTGCTCGTCGCCAGCCGTAGTGAAGGCATCATCAGCCGACTCGCCCTCGACCCGGACTTTAGCTTCGGTGTCCTCCTGGTCGCTACTAATAACCGTGGCTCTGAAGAAGGTGCAAAGGCGTAATTAATCTTTGGTTATGGAAAGAAAGGGGATGAAAGTTCGGTATAATATCCGGAAAAGGCGTTTACCCGGTGTTTACTGGGAAGTCCGAGGGGAAGCCGTCACTAGACCCGGAAGAGACTGAAAAATGGCAAGAGAGGTCTGGGATTACGTTACAAAGGAATGACTGGAAAGAAGTTTTGTTTACAACAAATACCAGGGTGTTGAACCGGGGGCGGCGAAGCAACCGGGTTAGGGGTCTCGTTGCCCGGATGATTCCGGGTTACTCGGCGCCTAGTCATGGGTGGCTCCTTCAGTTATGATCAAAAGGGGTGAAGATGGGGTTAGCCCCGGAGTGACGTTATGGGAGCAAAAAACCAAAGTGTAAGGGGATGAAGTAAAAACCTGGAGGGCTATCCTCTGGGATTTCCTCTTTGTTCCGGTTCTGGTGGCCGGCTCCGGCTCTTCCTCCTCGCTGGTGGACCCGCCCCTGCTGTCCGTTTCTTCTTCTTCGCTTTGGTCCTCTCGCTCTGAAAAATGTCCGAGTTACAGCATAAAGAAGAAGAAAGGGCAGGATATAACGTGTGCAAAGGAATCAAGTAGGTACCTTCATTCGAGTCAACGACATCGTCTTCCTCCTCCCCGTCTTCGGAATTAGGAGTGGAGTCGACCGTCCAAAAGTCATCATCGGCCTGAGGAGAAGATGCCAGGATAGTGATTAATATCGAGTCAAGAGAAGCGAATAAAAGTAAGTGTTAGAAGTCAAAATCAAAAGGCAGAAAACTTACTCCAGGGGTTGGATTCTCGAGGGTAAAAGGTTCTAATCCGGCTATGCTCCGGATTACTTCGAGCTTCTCTGTCAGGAAACCCTTAATTGTTTTGTTAATGTCACCCGGAGCAAGGGTGCGGGTAGAGAATCGAATTGGGTCCGTGGTTTGACCCGAGTATTCGCACATCAGCTTCTCACGAATGGAGTTTGGCTGAATGCGGAAGCTAACCCAGGTCTTCACCAGGTTTAGCCCGATGAGGCCTCGGGCGGACAAGATGGAGATCCTAGCTAATAAAGGCAAGATCGCCTCCCTGTCTGGTTCAGACGCGAAGGCGTTGAATTTCTCGGAGATGTCAAGTTGACCCTCCGAGTAACCCGGCAACTTCTTCTCACCGGGTGGAGAGGTATCCTGGCAGTAGAAGTACGAAAGCTGCCAGTGCTTTACGTGGGAATTGAGAGAAATAGGAGGCATCAGGGAGTTCTTGCGGCGCTGGATAGAGACCCCGCCGCAAGTGAGAAGTGCGCCGTCGCCGCTTTCGCGACACGGCTTGCACTGAAAAAGTTCGACGAAGAGGGCTAGACTTGGCGGTGTGCACAAGTAAGATTCGGAAAGAACAATAAAATGGGAGATGTTCAAAATGGAGTTTGGACCTATATCGAAGATACGGAGGTTGTAATGGTCTAAGACGTCACGGAAGAAGGGGTGACCCGGAGGCCTAAAGCCTCGGGTCACATGTTCAACGAAGCATATTACCTCATTCGTCGCTGGAGAAGGCCGGGTTTCATTGCCTGGCACTCGCCAGTGGATAGACTCCTGTGGAGGTAGGGTTCCAAGCTCGACCAACTCCTCCAGCTTGGCCTTGGTAACGGAGGACTTCCCCCAATTGGCCGATATGGAGCTTGTGGATTTAGCCTTATTCGGCTGTTTCCCCTGCCTCTTGGGTGCCATGGGATTGACCTGGTAAAACATCGAAGGAAAAGACGTAAGGAACAAAAACTTGGAAGTTAGCAGGCAAGCAATTACCCGCAATTTGAACATAACCCGGCTATTGCCTCGCTGGGTCAAGAATGATTTGTCCGGGTATCAAGTGACCTTACAAAATACATGGAGCTTTCCGTAAAAGCAAATGTTTGGAGAAGTTAGGGGGATGCTTATATGCTTACCATCTGCGAATGAGTCGGAGAAGTAAGATTTTCTGAGGAAGGAGAACAAGGGCGGAAATTTCAGATGGCCCGAGCTTAGATTGGGAATCTTATTTCTAAAATTGTGACCAGATTAACGATTACTGGAGTTAGGGGAGTAATATAAGCTATGAATCCTATCCATAGGAATGTTTATGGTAAGTATCAGTGAGTTAATCCGGCGCGGCCCGAGAAATTGCGGACCGCTCGATTCAGATCTAATTAGAGGAAGAACTAAGAAATTGCGGGGGTAAGTTGGAGGATGTAAGGGACTTACTGAAGGAGATTGGAGTAAGGCCTTGCGGAGACAGATGGCGCAAGATTCGTGTCCTTTCGTGGTCGTTGGCCGGCGAATCGGAGGCTTGACGGTGGATTCGGGAGCTGGTGCGGCTCGCGCGGCGGCGGAGCGCAAACGAAGGCGGATGGGCTCCGGCGAGATGCGTGGGGTTCCCGTGGTGGCGCTCTGCGAGCTTGAACTTGGGGAGAAGAGAAATGGGGAAAGTGAGCCGTTAAGGGTTGAGTTTGCCTCCTGGGGTTTATTTATAATAAACCGGGTGGAAAAATTTATCCTAACGGGCGAAACCCGGGAGTTGCGGAGTAATGGTTGGACATTTTGAAATTTGAAGACGTGCTTTATGTGCACTTAGATATGATCCCGAGAAAAGAGAAGGGGGGAATCTCTTTCCTGGTATTAGCACTAATTATCGAAGAAGGTGCGAAGTCATGGAGTTCCTTACTAAAGCTCGAGTCTGGAAGATTAAGGGAAAACCCTTGAGGGAGAGCCGGGCTTTTGCTTGGCTTCCTTGGTACCAGTCACGGCTATTCATCAGCGCGCTGCGTCCTGATTTTCATATGTTTGTGTCTTATATTTCTGTAGGGAATAGCCAGCGCTTCGAAGAGTAAATCTTGGAAGCCCAGGCTATTCTGGGGACTACTGATGAGGGGATAGTAACCCGGTATGCCAACTCCCAGGTGAGATTCGGCCCAAACGACGGATGGATCAAATCCGGCTAAGGACAAAGAAGCTTCTAGAAGGCCCAGGACTTGTAAGGATCGTAACCCGGATTGTGGGTTACGGTAAGGAAAGTTAGGGTTCGTATGAAGAGTTCGAATAGGACTCGAGAAGCGCTTTGTAGGGCAAGTCAAGGGGGATATGAGTACTATATAAACCAACCCCTGGGCTTCGCCTAAGAGGGATCCAGGTCATAGTTGTAACACCTGTTATCGAGTATCCAGTATAATCATATCGAGAGCCGGCGAGTTGTTTTCCGGTTCTTAGATTGCTTTCGCCATGTTCTCTTTCGAGCTAAACCCTCTCCCAAATACCTGTGTCGACTTGCCCCAAGATCAGTTACCTCAGGTAACATCTGCCGTGATTATCCCACGACAATCTCTCTCTCTATGTGCTTCACTAATTAGATCTGTATGAGCTGCCTCACATGATTACGGGCACCGTTGTAATTCCTATGTGGTGGATCTTTTCTATGAGTTATTGAATCTGAGATTGCAATTGTTTCTCTTGAGTTATTTGAGTAGACGTATCTTATGTACCCCGTTCTTATTTGCTAGCTTTGATCAATGTAGTTCTTGAGAGCGTGTGTGGGGTGATGGGTGCATTAGTTGGAGTAACGGGGGGTGGCTAGTGCTATGAAAGTGACAGAAGTTCAGCGATCCACTTAGGTTTTGTTAAACCTTTCTTAGTTACCTCACTAGGGATAAAAAGGAGTACCTTGTTACCGGGGTTTTGAAGTGACACTAATCAATCTCCATGACTAGATCTAGCAAGTTCTTACTTCAACTTCATGTCACATTGCTTAAACCTATACTCTGGTTTTTCCTTAATTATCGAGGTGTTATGATTTATTTCGCATCTTGGTGGAGTATAAGAGGGATCAATATGACCGTAGAGATCTCTATGCTAGGACGTGATGCCCATATGAAAGTACTCAATGTTAAACATGTTATTGTAATCTCACATGTAATTCTTTATGTCCACAGTCTACCACTTTATTTGAGAGAATGCAAGTGTGAAACCATGAACCCCGGTCCTATTTTAATTATAAGAAAACACTCTAGTTACTTTGCTGCAATTTACTTTACTTGCACTTTACTTTACTTGCATCTCCAATTCGAATTTACATTATGTCCATCACCACTTGCATCACAAAAATACAAAAACAATCTATTGCATATTTATTTTCTCATTTGCATTTAGTAGTAGATTTAATTATTGCACATTTACTTTCAGTTTTGAATTGCAATTTAGAAGTCTCACACCTTGTGCTTGACAACCACTTGGTGAGGTTGAGGGCACAAAATTCTCTACTTGTTTGCAGGATCCTGGAGGAAGCTTGGAAGACAACTGCTGAAATACTGGCTCCCCAACAGTTCGATATAAACCCTCGAGTCACCCTCGTGGGGAAGAAGGCTTTCCACTAGCTACACACTCTGCACTTGGAGTCTCAACCTAGCCATTAAGCGTTTTTCTGGCGCCGTTGCCGGGGAGCCATAGGTGAAGGAGTTGTCCAAGGGAGCTCACAAGAAGTCTTCATCACCAACAAGGTGTGCAAACACCTAAGCTTGGGAAGGTTGCACCTACGTGAGTACCGTCCTTTCTATCTCCACCTTCTTTCAAGTAGATTGTTTTGTTTCTTGTCTTGTTTTTGTTCTTGTTCTTGTTTTGTTTTGTCTTGCATATTTTATTTGAGTTTGCATTTTAGTTTTGCATTTAGTTATCTAGTTTATTTTAGTATTTCGAATTTTCTTAGTTACTTTACTTTTGTTTTGCATAAAAAATTAAAAACTACATAAAAACTGTTAAAATGGGTGATAGAACTAAATTAAGTGACTACACAAATACACCCAATGACCAATTCATTGCTAGGACAATTACTACACCTGAAATACAAGCTGAAAGCTATGAAGTAAGTCCTATTTTATTGAATTTAATTACTAGAGAGCAATTTGGTGGTAGTGCTATGGAGGATGCCTCTATGCATCTTCATGATTTCATGGAAATATGTGATATGCAAAAATTTAAAAATGTGGAAAGTGGTGTTTTAAAACTGAAATTATTTCCTTTTTCACTTAGAGGAAAGGCTAAAAATGGTTACTTTCACTACCTACAGCTAGTATAAAGTCTTGGTATGATTTAAAAGAAGCTTTCATTAAGAAATATTATCCTCCCGTTAAAATTTTGCAAAATAGGAATAATATCCTCTCATTTAGGAAAAATGATAATGAACATGTAGCCATGGCATGGGATAGAATTAAATTAATGAATAGAACATGCCCATCACATGGAGTAAATGAATGGACCATACTACACTCTTTTTATAATGGTCTAAACTACATGTCTAGAAATATACTTGATTCTGCTGCTGGAGGTGCCTTTATGAGTAAAACTATAGGTGAGGCTAAGAGCATATTAGAAAGCATATTGCAAAATTATAGTCAATGGAATACTGAAAGAGCACCCAATCCCACTAAGAAAATAAACTCAATTGAAGAAACCAATGATTTGTCTTCTAAAATGGACACTATTCTTGCCTTTATTAATAAACAAAATATGGAGAATGTGCCTTTGCAAGAGCTAGCTGGTAGTAATTCTGAAAGTGTGGATGTTAATTTTGTTAGGAATTATGGTAGCAATGGTTTTGGTAATGCTTACAATTCATATAGTAAACCTCCTTATGTGCCAAATAAACCTTTTTGTTCCATATCCTAATGCTAATGAAAATAAGTGGAAGCCTTCTAGTGAAATTTCTGAATCTAATAAATTGCTTATGGGACAAGTTGCTAGTCACAATGCTATGATACATGAGTTAAATAAGTCTATTGCATCCATTAGTAGTGATATTAAAGGATTGCAACTTCAATCTTCGAATTTAGATAAAGCATTGTCAAAATTAGCTGATAATCAAGCAACTCTATTAAGCATGTCAGCAGGAAAGCCACAAGCACAACCTAGTGTAGGAATGAATTCTATTACTATTGCTGCTCCTATTATTGAAAATATTGATCATATTTATGAGAATACAAGTGAGCATGTCCCTACTAGCTTAGAAGAAACTTTGAATGAAATAGTGAAGTGCCCTGAATATTTACTTCCATATATGTCTTATCTTGCTAGCAAAGATGAAATTAGTCCTCATGAATCAAGCATGCTAGCTAAATTAGAGAGTAAAGTAGAGGAAATTATGATGCTTACTGAAATTAAGGATCCATTGCTTTATTTAGAAAAAAGTAACTTGCAAGAACTTATTGCTACTCTACAAAAATTTGCTAGTGATCCCACTATAAATGTTAATAAACCTGGCTTTGGATCTTATATTGCTAATCATGTCTTGCAAGAAAAAATTGCTAGGTACAAGAATGAGGCCATGATACCTCCCAAGCTTGGGTATGCATGGATCCCCAAGGTGCTAGTTTCAATTGGAAAAGAAATTCACCATGCTATGTTAGATCTAGGTTCTAGTGTATCGGTACTCTCTAAAGAATTATATGAATTGCTAGAACTAGAAAATTTAGAAAAGTGCTCAAGTGAATTTGTCCTTACTGATAACTCTACTAAACATAATGTAGGACAAGTAAAAGATGTTATGATTGAATTGCACATGACTTTCGTACCCGTTGATTTCATTATTATGGATATGGGGGATAAATCCCCTAGTCCTATTATTTTGGGTAGACCTTTTCTTCGTACTACAGGTGCAATCATAGACTCCAAGGAAGGGAATGTCAAGTTTCAGTTCCCTCACAAGAAAAGCATGGAGCACTTCCCAAGGAAGAGGGGCACGCTGAAGAACAAGCTCCCTCATGAGCTTTATCCCTCTTGATTATCAAGTAAGTACAGCCTAGCTATATGGCTATAAAGAAAGCGCTTTACAGGAGGCAACCCGGTTGTTTTTGTTTGGATTTTCCTAGTTTCCTCTTGCTGTCTCAATAGATTAGTTTTTTTGTTTTAATTCTTGAGTTTTCAATAAAGAGTCAAGTCAAACCCATTTGGACTTATAAGTTGCTATCCTAGTGCATGAAATTTCTGTTTCAGCACGAGTCTACTCACCGTATGATTTTACGTTTTTTATTGGTATGTCGGATTGAGCTAATTTTTAGTATGTTCTGCAACTTTTCGACCTCTGTAAGAACGAAAATTGGCTTAATTTTTTGACGATTCTAGCTTAGGGAAAAACGTTCGTTTTGCTGCTGCTGTTTTTCTGGACAGATTCTGCCTTCTTTTGTTTTATGCACTCTTTGGGCATGGGAATCGAATTTCTATGATTATTTCAAGCAAGATAGTGAACATACAACATAATGAACCTTATTGTCTATCTACTGGAGCATTTTATTTGGAATTTTTCACAGCAAGCATGTGATTTGTTTGTCCTTGCTAATCTCACCCCACAGAAAAAGAATGGGAGAAACATGTTTTGTGAAGTTTTTTTTCACAGGGAATAGAGGAGCTGCGCCTCAAGACATCCAAGAATGGTGAAAGCCATAAGCTTGGGGATTTGATGAACACCCCACGGGAGCTACACTCTTTTGGTTAGCACACGTCTACTTTCTGTTTTTCTAAGCAAAGCATTTATCGTAGAGACTTGAAGCGTCTAGTTTTTGTTTTTATTTTTGTTTTGATAAGACCACCACCATCATTTTATACGAGATTGAGCTACTGGAGTTTGGGGTTGGAATTTATTGGATTCTAGTATTATGACTTGGAATAGGGATGCCATGGTTGATTTGAAGAGCTACATATGTTTGCATGATTTATAGGCTTTTTATGTGTAGAAATTTGCAATAATGTTGTCTTGAGCTATCTCTTATTCATGTCCTTGATGTTAATTGCTGGTTTATTTAGTTTTTCATGAAATGAGTAGTTCTATGGACATATGCATGCATAGTAGCTGGTCAACTATCTCCCTCTTGCTAGCCCAAAAATTTAAAAATTCCAACAAGTAAAAACTTGTTTCCAACACTCCTTAGCCAAGTATTTCCAGTGAGTCCACCATATCTTCCCATTAGATTCATTGCTATTCCGAGTATGTTCACCATGTTATTGTGTTATTTATGTTCTAAATTAAGATATTCACTTTATTAATTGTCATGGGTTGAACTTGGGATAGGACTCTCACGAACTTTTGAAGGCACACTTTACTTTTTATGCATCTAATAAACATGACCCAATAATGGGAGCCACAAGTTTTGCGTTTGACAAGTGTGTGGTTGGGAGCTAGCTATAAACGTGTATCACCGGAAAGTTTTCAACATTGCACAAAAAAATTACATTTGGTTGATATCATGTACTTTTTTTTTGGACTCCTGCCATGCCGAAATGAAATAGAGGAATAGTAAGTTTTGATGAGTAAGTATCTATATGACTAGAGAAACGCATTGGGCCGCTAACCCAAGCCATGCTTTATCATGGTGGAAATTTACTTACAGCTTGAGTGACTCTACAACACATCCTATAATAAAATAAGAAGCTATGCGTAATAGTGAATGAAAATAAAAAGGATGATGAGTCTACTCCGTTTGTTCATCTTGTCATTGTAACATGGGCTTGTTTCCATGTCATGGGGCAAGAGGTACCTCTTTGCGGTTCTCTATGATGTCATTAATACTTATTATGATTGTACAAAGCTTATTAGGAATCTTAAGTTGAGTAATCATGGAGTAGGTTTTCACACTCACGGGGCATGAGGCTTTCAACCACCTTGTCATTATCATTACTTCAATACTTACAATTTTAAGATGCTAGTGATAAAGGGGCAATGAGAGTCCTAGATCAATGGATACCACATTTCAATTAGTAATTTTAGTTGAATAATTTAGAGGCTAAATAAGACTTGATCATGTTTTACCTCTACTCAATTTTCTCCAAAGTGTCCACCATATTTTCTATTCTCCATTATTCTATTCTTTGACACATATAGGATTTTATTTTTCATTTTGTGTATGCATTTGGTCCATAGTGCTTTTATTTCATTATACACTTTGTGAACTTTCATGAAGTATCTTTGCTTGCATATTTGATATTTCTTACAACATGAATTGTATATTGCTACTCATTTCTAGTATTAATCATTTGATTATATGTAGCATGAATAATCCTCCTTGATATCCCATGACTGTTTCAATATGCAAAACCCATCTTAGTTTTATCACCTTCATACTCGAGGACGAGCATGGGTTAAGCTTGGGGATGTTGATGCATGTAAAATGCATAGATGAATTTTGCATATTTTCACATGGTTTTCTATTACATATTGCATCATATAAGGGTATAATTCAATGTTTTATAGTATTTGGGGGTTAAATTACAAAGTCCCCCAACTTTTATGGAATTAACCCTGCCTGTCAGAAACCCCGTTTTCAATATTTTTGACGTTTCAGGGGGCAAACTTCCGCGAAATCACCTGAAAATCTGCGGGGGTCATTTTCTTGGAAGGAGAAGACTTGCGGGCGAAGGATCCATGAGAATTGGGCAAGGAGGCCCAAAAGAGGACCCTCCACGCGGCCAGATTCCTTGGCCGCGTGAGAGGCCCCCTTTTGGCCCCTGTGGCCCCAATTCCTTCCATCTTCGACTTACCGACTCCGTCTTGACCTAAAACCGACTATAAAAAGGGTCCCCCATACCCTTACGGAGAAGAGCGCCGCCGAAACACCGAAACAGAGACCAGAAGTTCCAGATTGGAGGGGAAAAACTCCGGCGGGGCGCCGCCGGTGTGATCTCCTACCCCTCCAACGTCATCTCCATCGACATCTCCATGAAGAGGGAGTAGTCCACCCCAGGGCTATGGGTTTGTGGAAGTAGCACTTGTATCTCTCTCTCTCTATGTGCTTCACTAATTAGATCTGTATGAGCTGCCTCACATGATTACGGGCACCGTTGTAATTCCTATGTGGTGGATCTTTTCTATGAGTTATTAAATCTGAGATTGCAATTGTTTCTCTTGAGTTATTTGAGTAAATGTATCTTATGTACCTTCTTCTTATTTGCTAGCTTTGATCAATCTAGTTCTTGAGAGCGTGTGTGGGGTGATGGGTCCATTAGTTGGAGTAACGGGGGGTAGCTAGTGCTGTGAAAGTGACAGAAGTTCAGCGATCCACTTAGGTTTTGTTAAACCTTTCTTAGTTACCTCACTAGGGATAAAAAGGAGTACCTTGTTACCGGGGATTTGAAGTGACACTAATCAATCTCCATGACTAGATCTAGCAAGTTCTTACTTCAACTTCATGTCACATTGCTTAAAGCTATACTCTGGTTTTTCCTTAATTATCGAGGTGTTATGATTTATTTCGCATCTTGGTGGAGTATAAGAGGGATCAATATGACCGTAGAGATCTCTATGCTAGGACGTGATGCCCATATGAAAGTACTCAATGTTAAACATGTTATTGTAATCTCACATGTAATTCTTTAAGTCCACAGTCTACCACTTTATTTGAGAGAATGCAAGTGTGAAACCATGAACCCCGGTCCTATTTTAATTATAAGAAAACACTCTAGTTACTTTGCTGCAATTTACTTTACTTGCACTTTACTTTACTTGCATCTCCAATTCGAATTTACATTATCTCCATCACCACTTGCATCACAAAAATACAAAAACAATCCATTGCATATTTATTTTCTCATTTGCATTTAGTAGTAGATTTAATTATTGCACATTTACTTTCAGTTTTGCATTGCAATTTAGAAGTCTCACACCTTGTGCTTGACAACCACTTGGTGAGGTTGAGGGCACAAAATTCTCTACTTGTTTGCAGGATCCTGGAGGAAGCTTGGAAGACAACTGCTGAAATACTGGCTCCCCAACAGTTCGATATAAACCCTCGAGTCACCCTCGTGGGGAAGACGGCTTGCCACTAGCTACACACTTTGCACTTGGAGTCGCAACCTAGCCATCACGCGTCGCCGGCAAGATTCGGCAACTCAGCAGCTACAGCCTCTGCAGCTCTAAGTGTTTTGGCGGGGGTGCTGTACTTGGGCCTAGTAGCAGTGTTTCGGCTAGCGGACTGACTAGGAGCCTCACCCACTACTGCCATCACAGCGCCTAAGTTGCGACGAGTAGCGCCTAGCTTAATAGGCTTCCTAACAACAGGAGTAAAGCCGTGGGCTTTGTTGTACTCGTTTTGGTCTAGGCTAAGCTCAAGCCTAACCTTTTCTAGCTCCAGGTGCTCAGCGAGTAGCGCTTGACGCTGCTGGTCGATCTGCGCCCTCATGGTCATGAGCTCAAGCTCGGTGGGAGGCGTCATGCCCATCCGCACAGCAGATGCCGGTATTGTCGATGTCGTGGAAGGAGGGATGTAACCCGGAAGGTTGTGGGGCGCGTCGTAGGGCTTGTGAACCTTCTGGGCAGCACTTGGGCCAGCAGGTTCCTTGATGACTCCCGCGGCAGCGGCTGCGCCCTTCCCGGCATCGATAGCCGGGCCGGTCATCATCACCTCCACGCTGTCCGCGGAGCAGCCGGTTGGCTTTCCGCGGGCAGCGAGCACAGCAGGAGGATCTTCCACGATGAGCACCTCCTCTGGGAACTCGCGGAAGACGGTGGTGGCGACGCAGACCGGGTGCGAGCCGAAGGAGAGCACCGAGCCGCCTGTCGGCATGGGTTGGTCGCCAAAATCTCCAGCATTGTCGGTGACGAAGTCGAAGGAGCCGAATCTGTGGACAAGGCCATAGACCACACGCTCCCCAGTAGCATAAATGAGTCCCGTCCGAACATGGACTCCAGCCAGCGCCGTTGGTAGCCCCACGGTGGGCGCCAACTGTCGTGGTGGTATCACGGAAGACGACATGGGATGGCTTAAGGTTGGGGCCGATGGACGCTCGAGGTGATCGGGGAGGGATCACACGGCGAGTAACCGCGTGTAGGATCTATCAAACACTGCAAACAACACGATCTTACCCAGGTTCAGGGCCCTCATGTGGAGGTAACACCCCTACTCCTGCCTCTCTCTTTATATGGGTGTTTTCCGAGTAGCCACAGTACAGTACAGGCTTTTCAGCCGAGTAGCCACTCTAGCTCTCTAGTTCTCTCTATGTGTGTCAAATGTCTCTGGGCGAACAAGCGAGTCGAACCTCTCACAGGAGGAGGCAGGGCACCTTATATACTGGTGCCCAGCCGAATAGAAAAAGACTATAAGGTACGACCAATGGGACAGGCACACTGCAGAACAGAGCACGCTTCCGGCTTCTCGCTAACGCGGGCGCCGTAAGTCGTCGCGCCGTTCGGAGATGGGGCCTGTCCACCATGTCAGGGAGATAGGGTAGGCCCCTAGCCCTGTCCTGTCCCCTCTGCCAGTGACAGGACTTGACAGGCGCCTACCGCACTGTAGCCACGCCGTAGCGCGGATAATCACGCGCTCCGTAAGTTTAACCGCACGCCGGTACGGACGCAGGATACGCATGATCCTTTGTCAGAACGGCTCCATTGACTTCTGGCCCGAGTAGGAAACTACTCCCTCTACTCGGACTATCTCCTCTACTCGGAGGAACATAACTTCCTTGATTTCTCCTCTTGGCCATTGGTGGGTACGGCCGGGTAGCAGCCTGCCGGGTAGCAAGTACCGGGTAGCCAGCTACTCATTCAAACATCCCCTTGACCTTGCCTTGAGCACTTGCCTTACCCCTACTCGGGGGTAACCCCCCGACAGTGATAGAAATCTTGAGGTGGTTAATTTTCTTAAAACTAAAAAAGATGAGCTAAAAGTTGCACATGCTCAACTTAAAGCTTCATATTCAAAAGATCTTACCAAGTTTCCTTCTCCTATTTGCTATTGCTATTAATAATGATTCTTGTGCTACTAACTCTATTTCTTGTGAAGCATCTACATTGAAGTAGAATGTTGAGCTAAGGGATCAACTTGAGTTGCTAACTAGCAATTATGAGAAATTAGAAGAAAGTAATGAAAAGCTCTCAAATCTCATGAGGATCTTTTAGTTTCACATGATAAGATAAAGTTATATCATGAGGCTATTATTACCAAGGTGATATCTTGTGAGCCTCGTGTGGACATTAGCACAAACTCTACTCAAAATTCAATTTTTCCTTGTGCTAGTCCTAGTAATTCATCCACTCATAATATCGCTACATCTTGTGATGAATTTATTTCAATGCCTTATTGCTCTAACAATGAAGCATCTACTTCCTCTATTACTTGTTTTGCTACTAACCATGTAGAGTAAATAAAAGAGCTGAAGGCCCAAGTTACTTCTTTGAACAAAGACTTGGAGAAGCGTCATGGGAAGTTCGCACTTGACAACATGTTGAGTGTGCAAAGATTGCCCAATGACAAGAGTGGACTTGGATTCAAATCCAATAATAACAAGAAGTCCAATATTAATAATAAGCATACCATCAACAATAACAAGGGAAAAAAACAAGTGAAGAATCCGGCCAAGATTGTTTGCTTCAAGTGCAAGGTTGAAGGGCACCATGTTAGATCTTTCCCTTTAAAGGAGAAGCATCTTAGTGAGAAGAAACAAGGGAAACGACCACAAGTTCAATCTCATGGTCAACCTCAAGTTGAGAAATCAACTAAGAAGAAAGGAGGAAGACAATGTTGCTACTTATGCCGTGAAAAGGGCCACTTTGCTTCGTTATGCACTAATGGTACATTATCCAACCCTATCATTATTGATGATGTTTATTCCCTTCGGAAGGATAAGGTTGGAAATGTGTTTGCCAAATATGTTGGCACTCAAAGTGGTGTAAAGAAAAGAAGCATTTGGGTTTCCAAGCCTATTGTTACTAACCTCTTACGACCCAACTTGGTTGGGGACCAAAAGGCTATAACTTTATCAATAGGTGTTGTTGGATGGCATTGGATATTTGGCTATCTTATGAATAATTAAGGGATATTCATCAATTATATTTACTCAAGCCAAGTCATTTGTATCATCATATATCTATCTCATATCCAATGTGTCTTCTTGCGGTAACTTGTATTTAAATTATATACATTGAAAGTTGCTTTCCCCTTGCATGTGTTAGTTTTGTATCTAGAATGTGTTTGTATATGGTGTGCTTACTAATTACATATCTTGAGTAATCTAGTATGCGTTTGTTGGTTTGCACTCCATGTACTTGTTTGTTTTGTGTTGAGCCTTTATTGCAATTTATGTTTAATTTAGTTGCCTCTTTTGAGAATTAATTAACTATCTCATTTTGGGGGAATGATTTGCTTTGCCACCTCCCAATCCTAAAATATGTGTACATGAGGTATATCACTTATTATTAATGTGACAAGATTATATTGTCTCGAGGTGGTATTCCATTCTCATGAGAAATTCAAATTTTACAATGTTTATTAATTTCTTATTGGATTTCACTTGCCTCTTGTTGAAAAGAAATGGATTATCAAATTATGGGGAATAATAAGCTATGTGCATATTACGATCCTAGAAAATGTGAACATGTGAGGTAATGCCACTTAGAATTGATATTCTAAATTATCTTGTTACTACGTGGCATGATTAGCTCAAACAAGTTCCATATTTGCTTAAATGAGTTTTTGTATCTCATATTTTGGTTTCTTGGATTTGAGATAGTTTCTTCGTGCGGTGTTCCTCAAATTTGCACTAGTATGTATTATTTTGGAAATTGGTTGCTTCAAGATATATTAAGCATTGCTTTACATGATCATTTGACTAGTTTAAGCCACCAAGAATCTCTATGTAAGCATGGTAATTAACTCATATCCTTTTCCATATGCTTTTGTGTTGTGAACATGATCATGAATTTTTTTGCAATATACCACCAAAAAGTAACATCATACCCTCCTTGTCCTTGGCAAGTGACAACCATATTTGTGGTAGAAGTTATTGATCATATTTACATTGCGCTTTGCTTCCATTTGTATTATCGAGAAGAAATTGTTTTGTATTAACTCTTGTTGTCTTGCTTGCCTCTTGAAGATCTATGTGTTATAATCAAAATAAAATTCTAGTGTAATGGTTGTAAGAAAAAGCGAGGATCCCCTTATAGTGCTTTTTGTATTCAAATGCAAACATCCAGATAATGTACAATTCATGAGACAGCTATCTTACTTCCTTTAGTACACTATATTTTCAATTGGATTTTCTTGCCACTTAATGAATATTTCTAGTATATGAGTATGAATAGTGATGATCCCATTTGTGTGCAAAATCCAAAAATCATGAATAGATCATGGGGGAGCTCTCATAGATTCTTTTGAACACTAGTTATCGTCAATTGATATTACATCTTTTTAAATTGGTATTTTAATCACTATCTTGTGTGTTTGTGGAAAGCACAACTTTTCTTTTTTGGTACTTTGTTCCATCATAAAAAGTGTAGAGGGGTTGGTTATCTCATTCCTTGTTTTTAATTCTATCGTTTTGAATGAGATGAGTCTTTAAGCATATTTTATATTTTCAACTTCTTTGCTAATTTTTTTTGCTCTGATACCCTCAATTGGTATTAATTGGAGTTTGATATATCACTCATAGATATTTGCTTCAATTGACATCTCTTGGAAATTGAAATGATTCATTTGATGTCTATTGGGATCTCAATATTTTACTCCTTGATGCATTTTTATGTAGTCTACCCAAGTGATAAGTACTTACTTGGGGATTTTATTTTCACATGGTATATTTTCTAATTGTTATCTTATCAATCACGAGTTGATTTTGTTTGGTTCTAATTGGTATCTCATTTCATGTGTTGACGTGGATATTTGATATAATTTGGACAACCTTTATGTCATGTCATGCCTTTGTGTGCATATCTTGGTTTACTAGGTGTTTTATCCAAATTACATCGCTTTTGGTTCTTGAAAGTGATTGCATGCATAATTACGAATGTATATGTTATGGAATGTTTACCTTCCTTGATCGAATATTTATATAGAATAATATCCATCAATCCTAAATTGGCCAAGATGTTCATGAAATTCAATTTCATATCTATATGCCCATATTCTTGTGCATTGTGTCCTATATATTTTAGTTTGTCTAACTACTTTGGACCAAATGAGTTTGGGGACCAGTTTTGTACTTAAATATGTATTACGTACATTTGAGATGCATTGGGTGCTTGCATCATTCACAGAGAAGGTGTTATCACTACATTCTTATTGGAGTCAAGCTATGATGATGAATGAATTCTTATTTAGTACAACATCACCTATGCTTTCATATACTCTAACATTTCAAACTTTAGTAGGTTGTATCATGGCATGAAACATATTTAATCCTTGTGAAACCTGTTGCTTTTATCAAAACGTCACAACTATCTGTTTTTCTCTTATTGATGTTTGTGATGTCTTTGATGTTTTTTTGTTGGAAGGTCATTCATATACTTTAAGATAAAAATTAAAGCTATGTGCTATGCTTTCAAGCAAAGATCTTATTATCGTATTTATGTCTTCAAATTGGATATCTCGTTCTTTTTGTTTGTAACTATATTGTGTGTACATGTTTATTTATGGATGTACATCATCATTATTGTGTTTTATCTAGAAACTAATACACATGATAAGAATTACATGTCTTATTGGTACCCTAATGGTTTGGTGTCCATCATTTTATTGGTAACTTCTCTTATGGCTCAACCACCTCTTGCTCCAAGTGATATGCCTTGTTTTATTTTATGCTCACTTGCACTTGCTTTGAGTTTTGAACAACAATGGGGGAGTTATTATTCCATGTTTGTGCACTTTTCATTCACAATTCAATACTTCTAAATCATGCACAAATATTGGGGAGCTTCTCTATTTTCTTAAAAACACTCATTTTCTCAAACAATAATATACCTTGTTCATTTGGTTTGTTGGATCTTTTTGATTGCTTGCTTCTCTTTAGGAGAACATTAGAGATTTGTATACCATCTTATTTGCAATCTTTGGATCCTAAGTAAAGTTTTATTTCATCCCATAATACATCATTGGGTGTATTTGATTTCACTCATATTATGAGAAGTTCACATCCTACGAAGGAACCCTTACTATATTGGCCATCTAAAATTTCTATGATCCCATTTTGGAAATGTATGCCAATGTGGGATAAAGTTTAGAGGGTTTAAGGCAATTTGGTTTCATGCTTTGGTTTTGTTCTTAAGCATTTGTCTTTCATGCGCATGCATCATTGCTTGTTTATTTGCATGGTTGCTCGAATTCATTATATAAACCCTCGTAAAAGAGTTTGAAATCAATTACCAAATTAGGGGAGATTGAAAGAGCATGGTGCCCCCATGTGTAGTTTTGTTAATTCATGACAATCACTATGGACTAATGGCTGCATTGATCTATACTTGTAGAGTTTTTCCATAGGAAATGTTTGATGTCCATGTGTTGGATTCAAGATGATCAAGTGGTGACCAAGGTGCTATTCATGTGAATATCCCAAGTTTGGTCATGAGAGAGTTGAGCATATTGCAAGTATGTCTTGGATAATAATATTTTGTGAACATTCATATTTACCTCAAGACATCATTATTATGAAGAGAGAAGAAAAGATAGAAGGTTGATCAAGGAAAAGTGCTAAGCAATGATTAATATTGATCAACTCACAAAGCAAGAAGATGTACCATGTGGTACCATGGTATGGTAAGTAAATGTTCATATAGATTTGTGTTCTAACCCATTATATGTGTGTGTGCTATATCTATATGGGGTTAGGTATCTTTCCATTGGATTGCATCAAAAGGAAGATTTCATATACTCCATGGTGGATGACGTCAAGTTGTGGTCGTCATCAAGTTTGAGAAGTGAAAGTCCAAGCATATCATATCTAAGAGATCACGTGCTTGGAGCTTTCCACCCTTTTGGAGATAATGTCCATGTCAAGATGGACTTAAAAGAGCCTCTCTCGTAGTGGCGTATGGGGAGCAATCTATGTGTCTTCATCGAGGAAAGCGAAATCAAGAAAGATGTTCCATCTTGAGGAGGTCAATATCTTCATCATCTATCTCAAGTGTGATTCTCAAGGAAAATGTATGATCTTGATAGGTTTTCTATTTTACCGGTCTCATAGCATTAGTTGGGAGACCGGGTTATAGGATAGATAACCATACTATCAGGAGGCTCTCATTTTAGCAACTTAATCGCATCGTTCGGGGAGAGCTCAACCTTTGCATAATTGTCATCATCTTTCTTGGTTCTTATTTGTGTTTTCTCCATGTGTTGTTTTATACCTTGTCATGTTCTTCCAGATAAGCTCAAGTTCATCAAAAACGAATTTCGCATGAAAAACTTATTGCGTTTTTTATATTGGAGGTTTTACCAATTGCTCTTTTATAGATAGGTCAAACCTTTCGTCATTTATTTTTATCCTCCCTTATAGAACTATTATGTTTCTTTGCATAATCTTGTTGTGCTTGTTGTTGCTATTTCAACGAGCCCAAGATCATCGAAAACGGAGTTTGTATGCAAAAGATGCGAATATTTCATTATGGATGATTTCTATAAACTGGGAGGCCGGCCTCGGGCCCCCAAGGCCGACCGGTTCTATTAGGTAGCCGTCCTAGGACGGCCCCAGGCCGGGCCTAGGCTGGGACGCGCAGAGAGGCCAGATAGGCCAGGCCTAGGCTGGGGCACCCAGATTTTCCCAATGGGAAGAATTCGTGGGGACCTATTTAAGGGGTCTTATTCCCCATTGGTTCCCCACTTCTCAAGCAAGTTTCCCCCAACCATTGTTGACCGCTTGAAGCTTGTTTTCTCTCTATTCCTCCATGATTCTTGCCTCCAATTAGAGGGAAACAGAGAGGAGATCTAGATCTATCTTTCCACAAATCCATCTTCCTCTTAGTGAGTTGAAGCCTTTGGGATCTAGATCTTGTGGATTCATTTGTTGAGTTCTTCCTTGTTCTTCATCTCTTCTCCCCCCATAGCATTTTTTTGTGGGATTTGATAGTGACGGATTTGAGCACTTATTGTGTTCTTGCCATTGCATAGGTTGCATCGGTTTGAGTTCTCTATATGGATTCGTTCAAGTGAAAATTTGAGAAGCTTGTTACTCTTGGGTTCTTGAGTGCCCTTGAGCTTGTACTCATGGGGTACTTGGAGTGCCCTAGACGGTTGTTGTTGTCTCGGAGATTTGGTGGCTCTAGACCTTGTTGTCCCGGAGTTTTGGTGTCTCGGGACCTTGTTTCTTACTCGGAGTTTTGGTGGCTCTCGAAATATTGTTGGGAGCCTCCAGTTGGGTTGTGGAGATTGCCCCAACCTTGTACAGGATCGGTGACTGCTCTCAAAGGTCCAATAGTGGATCGTACATCGTAGCACTCCGCATTCGTGGAGGCACGAGGAGAATAAGGTGAGCCATTGGGCGCTTAGAGTCATTGTGACTCCATGCCTTTCCAACGGAGATTAGCTTCCATTGAAAAGTGAACTTCGGGGTAAATCATCGTCTCCACGTCTCTCGGTTATTTCTATACCCGATCTCTTTACTTATAAAATTTACTTTGTGATAGCCATCGAGCTTTAAGTACCACATCTTTCTATCACATAGTTGCTTGAATTTTTTAGCATAAGTTGTTGGTGCACATAGGTGAACCTAGTTTGTTTAGGTTTTGTCTTGATAAATTAAACGCTAGTTTTATTCCGCATTTATTCAAGCCTTAACCGTAATTATTTTTAAACGCCTATTCACCCCCCCTCTAGGCGATATCTGTGTCCTTTCATTAGTCACCCTAAGTGCGACAGCCTTATGTTTCTTCCTGCCTTTTCCCTTCAAAGGAACGGGAGAAAGGATAAAGGGAAAGAAAAAACTGAGATTAAAAATCGGAGAAAGAAGATCCAAGAAAAGTATGCAAAAGAAAATCATATGAAAAGAAATTTCGGATCTTTAGCTGGAGGTGGCAACGGCAACACCGTCGAGGTCGATCACTTCTTGACTCGTATAAATCTTCTTGCTCTTCCGTCCTCCGGCAGCTAAGAAGCAGGATTTTAGCTCCGCTAGTTCAGCTTCGGAGGCAAGTTGATCTTCTCCGAGATCAGCAAGCTGCAAAGATATAAACCCGGATTAGTAAAACCATCCGAGAAGATAAAAGTTCGAAAAACTACCCAAAAAGGCGAAAATTATAAGCATACCTTGGGAGCGTGGTTTTTGGCGTGGTACATTTGTAGTCTTTCCTCGTACTGGTCACGATTTGCCACCAAATGATTGACGCGCTTTTTGAACTCTTTCTTCGACAAAGCTGACTTTGTCACTCTCATTGCATCGTCAGGACCTGTGTATTCACACAGAAGCTGACTGCCGTGGAATGCAAGAGGTTGGATCCTCCTTCCGAGCCAGCAAAGGACCGTGTCCATGCCGGTCAGTGGAGGAGAAGACGCGACGAGTTTCGTTATCCGCCTTTTGATTGGCAGCGGGTCTGGAGGCAAAACCTGGACTGCATCCAACGCCCATTTATCTTTAGGCGTGGCAGCGGAATTGGTGAAAGTCAGAATTCCTGTCTCCTTTCTCGGATAAGGAATTTCCGGGCGGTAGAAGAGCCCATCCAGAATTTGTCGGACTCAGAAGTTTTTATCTTTCGGGGCTACTCATTCCTAAACCTACAGAGGTTGAAGGAGATAGTCCACAAGTGCGAAGAATACCATCGGTGGTGTTGCGCTTCACATTGAAGCGGTACTAAAAGAAATCTAGTCGGGGTTCTATCCCTATATAACCCTTGAAAAGAGCCTGGAACCCGTCTATGTACATAATAGAATTGGGAGGCAGGTTGCGAGGTTGAACACCGTAGTGGTTGAGGACTTGAAGGAAGAACGCAGAAGGCGTAAAACCCATACCTCGGATGATATGGGAGGCCAAAATGACCCTTTCTCCGTCTTTTGGAGAAGGCTCATAATCTTATTCATCCATCCGCCATTTGTCTTTGACGATGAATCCGTCCTTCTCCATTGCGTTGAGGAGAGCTACTACCACGTTGCAGTGACTCCAATTCCCGGAATATGCTTCCTCTTCGTCTTTGCCTTCGGTGGTGATGACGGCCGCCGTATTGTCGCTGTCATGAGCGGAAGATTCCCCCTCCCCAGTTTTGGGGACGGGAGGAGGAGGAGTAGCGAACGGCGGTGGCATGGTTAGAATCCCCTCCCACCGGTGCGCTCTCGAGAAACTCCGGTGCGGCCGTGGAGGAGCTCGGAGGTGCAACAGGAGCAGAGAGGGAGACGTTCTCCATCGCGGTGTCTAGGTTGGCGGCGGTCTCGGACACGCGAGGAGGGCTTCCGGTAGCCATTCGACGCAATCGTGCGATGGAGCACTAGCCACCGATGTCTAGATCTCCGGTGAGGTTCAGACTTGTTTGTTCTCCGTTTCCTTTCGCTCGAAGCAGTGGAGTGGGCTCTATGCTCTAGGAGGTTCGAGATGGAAGATGATACAGAAGGAGAACCGGAGGGTTCGAGGTGGCTATTTATAACCACTTTTGCACCGAGATTCGTCCCAACGGCTCTTTTAGCCGTGGGATGACTGACGCGTGTAATACGCCTCCAATGTATATATAATTTCTGATGATCCATGATGATATTATCCAATTGCTACATGTTTTCTCCCTTCTTTATGTCATTTTTATCGATTTTCCGGACTAAACTATTGACAAGATGCCTCAGAGCCAGTTCCCTGTTTTCTGCTGTTTTTAGTTTCAGAAAAGTTGTTCAGGAAATACTCTCGGAATTGGAAAATTCGAAACCCGTAACTCTTAGAATTCCCGAAGGTTCCACAAAGTCCCGAAGAGACCCGGAGAGGGGCCTCAGGGGGCCCACACCATAGGGTAGCGCCCCCCTTGGCCGCGTCGAGGGGTGGTGTGGGGCCCCTAGGGCTCCACCGCCTTTTCCCTTTCGACTATTTATTCCCCTCCGAAGGGAAACCCTAGGCACGTGATCAAATATCCCCGAAAAGTTCCGCAGCTGCCATCGTCGTCAACCCTATATCAGGGGGGTTCTGAAGCTGTCTCCCGGCACCCTGCCGGAGAGGAGATCATCACCGGAGGCCTCTTCATCACCATGTCTGCCTCCGGAGTGATGCGTGTGTAGTTCATCCTTGGACAACGGGTCCATAGAAGTAGATAGATGGTTGTCTTCTCCTCCTACGCCTCAATGTTTAGATCTCGTGAGCTGCCTAACATGATCGAGATTGTTCTTATGTAATTCTATGTGATGTGTTCGCTGGGATCCGATGAATATTGAACTTATGCCAAGTTGATTATAGTATTTGTGATCTTGCATGCTTTCTGTTGCTAGTGGTTGTTCTGGTCAAGTAGTTGCTAGTGACTCAAAGAGGGAGTATTTATGCTCGATAGTGGGTTCATGCCTCATTTTCGCCTGTGCTCGAGTGACAGAAATGTGACGGGGGAGGATGTGTTGTTGCCACTAGGGAGAAAACATCGGTGTGAGTGCCCGCGTGTACAATCATTGCTTATATTACACACATTGCTTAATGTGTTTATCTGTTACTTGCAACTTAATACCTAAGGGGGTTCAGATGATAACCTAAGGGTGATTATTAGTCATAGATGCAGTTGGATTATGGTCTATGTATACTAGCAAACATGCCCGTGCGTTGCAACGGGCTAAATGAAAATTATCAATATATCAACGACCCGCGTAACCTAGCCTTAGTTCACCATTTTCTCCGTTCTCTCCCTTAGCAAAGCCCAAGCTGTGACTAAAGTGGCAAATTTACCTCTCTATACGAAGTACTGAAAATAGAGCCTTCACCCACTTAGTTGCCTCTATCCATGGGAATGATTCCATTATCGCAAATGGCAACAATATCTACATACAACAACGCTCTTGAAAAACATCGAATACGGTATGTGAAATAAACAATGCATATATACATTCTCGACCAACTACGTATTTCTCATAATATTAAGATCATAATTATCGACTGTATATTCCCCACAATTTATGAACTGTAAGTTACTCTGAACAAAACACGCAAATTATCGACTGTATTTTGCTTGAAGTACACTAAATGAAACTGCCAAGTTAGCACACGCAAATATCCGGTACTCTATAACATAGTGAGATCACAAAAAAAAATTGGAGGTGTACATGAAGGAAATTGTTGTCATGCACAAGGAAATAACCTGCTCGCATATCTTTTGTCCGTTGAAACAGTCATGGAAGCATCTTTTCATCTTTCTCAATACTTATCTGGTTACAGAAAACCACCGCTTCTAAAAATTGCACGAAAAAACGTCATTTCATCATCTAATCTTTGCATTAAACACTAATTGGTTAGTTTAGCTTGGCCGACGTTGTTTCTGACCCGGCGGTACCCATGATCAGAATGACGTGGTTATTTTCTTTTTTCCTCTTATATCTTCTATTCCTTTTTTTTCTCACAACTGCCTGGGTGGATCGATTCTCCGGCGAGGTCCGACGGCACCGCCGCACCGGCTCGTCGCCACCTAGCCCTACAGCGTACCCGACCTCTCATCGCGCCCTGCTTCCTCTTCTCCCGTGCGTGCTTCCCATGCCACACACAGCTCCCACGCCATACGCCGCGCTCGTCGCTGCCGGTGGTCTGTTCTGCCCATGCTTCGTTGCCCAGCAGGTCTCCGAGCACGCCAAGAGCTCCGCATCACCGCCATCTATCCCCAGGACAAAGGAATTTACCGGATATGTCTTGAATCGAGTGCTTGGTCCCCATCTCCCCCGGCACCGGTGCGACACCGTCGCCTTCGTCACTGTCACTGTGTTCCAGTCCTTGCCGATAGTCCTTAAGTTCCACGATGCCACCTCACCAAGCTCTCCCTCCCTCCATGCCTGAGCTGTTTCCGTCTCTCCGCGAATGCCTGCTTCTGCTCCGGTCAAGCCCGAGCTGCTGCTGCTGCTCTGACGGCAGGTCAAGCCGGAGCTGCATCTGCTGCTCCAGCGCAGCGCCTCCGCTGTGAGACCACGATTGAAGCCGGCCTCCCGGTTGAGGATGGTCTGGTACGCCAACCGCCAGCTGATGGTGCTTCTCAGGGGGAGCACGAGCTGCTGCTGCTCCGGCGGCGCGGTGAGGCCGCACTCGAAGCCGGCGTCCTGGTCGAGATCGATTCTGTATGCCAACTGCGACACGCTGACGGGTCCTCGGCCCTGTTCGAGCTCTCCATGCGCGCTCACCGTGACAGCCGACACAGTGCTCAAATTTACGACGTCGTGGTCGCCGGACGGTTCCTGTGGCTCTGCCCGTGGGACGAATGGACCCACAGAAGCGGGGGCTCCACGACCGCGGAAGCCCTGAGCCGCGCAGTGAGCATGGAGTCCGGCGGCCTGCAGGTCATGGAGCGCGTGGAGGCGCTGCTGGTCGTTGACTACGCCGAGTCCCGATCTTTGTATCTCGGTCGATCTGCATCTTGGGCGGAGATATATAACAAATCCCAAGCAAAGGCGGTTAGAGAAACGCGCCTGATATGGGATACCTACAGCGTGGTCGTCATGGATGCATCCTCGATCAGATCGGGTCAGTTACGTGCGACGGACCAAAAAATCAAGGTTTTTAGCGATCGCGTGCGACGTGCAATGTCCCGGTTTTTTAGCGTGGTTTTCTTGACGTACCTACGGTCGTTAAGAGAAACCATATAGTAGAGATTGTTGTAATGCCCACACTAAATATCATAGTAGTCATCATGTCATGAATGTGCACTACGGTGGCACCTCTATTTGTCAATTGCATAGCTGTAATTTGTTCACCCAGCATGCTATCTTTTATGGAGAGACACCACTAGTGAACCTATGAACCGCGGTCCATTTTTCTACATTGTTAAACAAACGTCTACAATTTCCTGTTTTCTTTATTTACTGCAAGCATACAATATTTTCCACACTATATGTCTAATCTTTGTTTTCAGCAAGACCGATGAGATTGACAACTTCACTGTACCGTTGGGACAAAGTATTTTGGTTGTGTTGTGTGCAGGTTCCGCGTTGTTGCTGACACAGGTGAGGCGCCATCACCACCGTCAGTGGCATCATCCTTCCGAAGATCATCTTTCTCCTGTTGTATTGATAACCTTGGTTCTTAACTGAGGGAAATTCTTACTGTTGTGCTCATCACACCCTCCTCTTGGGGTTCCCAACACGTAAGCACCAAGGAATTTCTGGCGCCGTTGCCAGTGAGAAAGAAGTGTTCTGGCAAGGGGAGTCTCTCACTCTCAACCTCTTTATTTTGTTTATTGTCTTGTTTTTATTTTTGTCTTGTTTTGCTTCTTTATATCAAAAAAATAGTTTACTTTATAGCTGTTATTTTTGCTTTTCTGCTCTTAGTTTAATCTCTAATCATGATTCTACCCAAGTTTACCTTGAAAGACGTACCAATAGGTAGCGGTCATATAATTGGGAAAGATAATATTGGAGAGTTCTTTAATTATGTTCGTAAGCATAAAGAATTTGAGGATAGATCCTTAGCTAAACTTGCTCCAGATTATGAAACCGCTGCAGCATCTCTAGTTCGTATGCTGGAAGCTAGGTTTGTTAACCTTAATCCCATAATACAACAAATGTTCCTCAACCTTGATAACATCAATGATAGAAAAAATGAGTTTATCCTAGAAACTTTGTTTAAAATATTTGGTGATGTTGCCATTGAGGCTAGAAAAGTTTTTAACCGATCTGAGATGTCAGGCTCATGTGTAGATGTTAATTGTACACCCGATAAAGCCAATGATAAGGAAATTAAAATACCAATACCCTTTAAATTGGTAGGAATGCATGAAACTCTAGAAAAGAATTTTGATTGGATTGTTCTTGCAAACCCATTTGATGAAAGTAGTGTGCCTAAAAGTGTTGATAAAGGGACATCTAAAACTTCTATAGATGAGATACAATTAATTGTTGAGGATATTTATAAGCTTAATTTTGATGCTTTCTCACTTGAAAATACTTGAGTTGCTTTCTATGCCTAGCTGAAAGGCGTTAAAGAAAAGCGCTACCAGGAGACAACCCGTTTTATTTCTCCATTTTCAACCCATTTTCCATCATTTATTTTTGTGTGCTTTGCACCTGGGTGTTGTCTATTTCCTTAGCAACCCCTCTGTATCTTTTCTTTTGTGTTTTTGTTGAGCCAAGTAAAGCCTCTAGTGGAAAGTTGAGACTATATTTCAGATTTCTGTACAGGAAACAGATTTCTGTTGTCCACTGTTAAATTCGTATAAAATCACATAAAATTCAGAATTACCTGAGTTTGTTTGTGTGTAATCCTGGGCTATATACGCAACTTTTCTTAGTTTAACACTTTTTGATTTGAGCAACATAAGATTTTCGAAAAAAAATATCTTTACATGATGTCCTGTTTTGATAGATTTCTGCCAATAATTGCATTTGCATCTTAATCTCCTTCTTTTGGTGTTCTTTTGAGAAAAAGAGTTTTAAAAGAAGTTGTGACAGTAGCTAATGTGTTTATGAGTGTTGGGCTTGTGTTGAAACTGAACCATGTGAATTTATTATTTCGATTGTACTAACGTTGCTAATGAAGATTGTGAGAAGTTTGGTGTGAAGGAAGTTTTTAAGGGTCAAGAGAAGAGGATGATATGACATGATCAAGAAGAGTGAAGAACCTAAGCTTGGGGATGCCCCCTGGTACATCCCAGCAAATTCCAAGAAGACACAAGTGTCTAAGCTTGGGGATGCCCAAGGCATCCCCTTCTTCATCGACAAATTATCAGGTCACTTCTAGTGAAACTATACTTTTATTCGGTCAGATCTTATGTGCTTTACTTGGAGCGTCTTTTATTTTTGCTTTCAGTTTTTATTTATTTTTGCAATAAGCTTGGTTGTACCCCAGCATTCTTTTATTGGAGAGTGACACGCTCCACTTTTTCATGGGAATACTTTGTATTCTTAATATTTGTCTGGCTGCTGCATTTATTTAGCTTCTGTTTTGCATGCATCTCTTATCAGAGCTGTTAGTTTTAGTAGTGTTATGTGAGTACTCTCATGTTTGCTTGTTGTAGCATTTGTAGAGTATTTTTGTTAAAACATATCTTGTATGGTGCTTGTTGGGAAAAGAAACTGCTTCTTGAGGTAGAATTTATAACGGTGCACGTAGAAGCTTGTATAGATTGTGGCTAGAACTTTTTCATGCCATGCTAGATGTTATTTTAGTTTTAAAACCTTGTGGTTATTGAGTAGCATGAATAGACTCAAATAGCTAAGAGTATTTAATATGCCATTGAAAGAATCATGAGTTGTTCTTGTCATATTAAAGCATAAATTTGTGGTATTCTCCTTTGAATGTTTTATTTGGTTGACTTGGCGCATGCTCACACCATGTTTATGTCTATGAACCAGTCACGAATAGCCTCCATGATAATTTAGTTTTGATCTTGTGATGCCACTTATGCTTTATTTAATGATGTTTATGTCGCTATGCATGATTATGGATCTTATGCTCTCTTGATTTGTCGCTCCCAGTCTTTTGCTAGCCTCCACGTGTACTGAGTATGAGCTCTACTCATGCATCCAACTCCCTAAGACCAAAGTTTTCCCATTGTGTCCACCATACCTACCAACATGTGGTATTTCACTGCCACTCCAAGTAAATTGCTCATGTGCTACCTTTAAAACTTCCAAATTACTCTTGTTTTGTGTTCCTATTTTTGCTCATGAGGACGTCAATAGAGAATCTTTATCTCACTTGTTGATCGGATTTCACACCCTGGACTAGTGGCTTCATCCGCTTATCCAATTGATAGAAGAGCTGGCAGCGGGGTTCCCAGCCCCAAATTAATACAAACAAATTCTCTTCACTATTTTTGCCCCTGAATTATCAGTCAAAGCATAATTGTGTAAACAAAAGATAAAGAGGGATGACTTTATACCTAGATGCGTCCTTCACATGGGAGCCTCTCTTGTGAAATCTAGTTGGCTTGTGACGTACTGTATTTTTTGTTTACCATTCGTTGACACTAGCATACACCTCTCCTAAAATATAGACACTCCTCCATGGTATGCTATTGTTGGCAGGCACACGAGGATTCAGTTAGCCATGCTTTGTGTAAGATGGATGGGAGGAGTGTCAAACTTTTAATACCTTTGTTTAATAAAATAAAAGCTCGAGCACATGAGTTGATCCCTGCTTCCCTCCGCGATGGGCCTTTCTTTTACTTTTATGTTGAGTCTCTATCTTCTAACTTTATGCACAGTTGAGATAGCATTTTTTCCATTCTGAGTTTTATGTGCATTTGTCCCATAAACATCATTAGTTCATTCATGAAGTGTTATTGTTTGTTCTCCAACTATTTGTTCTAGTCTTCCTCATGAACTTTGAAGGTGTCCTGGCATTTATGTTTTGTCCCACTCTTAAGGACTTCCAAAATACCACCTTGCCATGCTTTCTCTATACTTGAAACAAACGTATAACTTTCATTGCATTGTTACTCATGATCTTTTATTTGAGTTACTTCTCATGATGCAAAGTGATTGCTATGCTTTATTATTAAAGTTCTATTTATCATGTTTGTGTTTAAAGTTCTATGATCTCAGCTTACATATGCTTTTACATTATAATGATCAAGCTTATGTTAGTAGCATGTCACCTCACAAATTATTGTGTTTTTATCGTTTACATACTCGAGGATGAGTAGGAACTAGGCTTGGGGATGCATGATACATCTCCAACGTATCTATAATTCTAATGCTCCATGATGATATTATGCCAATTGCTACATGTTTTCTCCCTTCTTTATGTCATTTTTATCAATTTTACGGACTAACTATTGACAAGATGCCACAGAGCCTGTTCCCTATTTTCTGCTGTTTTTAGTTTCAGAAAAGTTGTTCTGGAAATATTCTCGGAATCGGAAAATTCGAAGCCCGGAAGTCTTAGAATTCCCGAAGGTTCCATGGAGTCCCGAAGAGACCCGGAGAGGGGCCTCGGGGGGCCCACACCATAGGGTGGTGCCCCCTTGGCCGCGCGGGGGGGGGGGGTGGGGCCCCCACGGTTTCACCGCCTTTGCCCTTTCGCTTATTTATTCCCCTTCAAAGGAAAACCCTAGGCACCTGATCAAATATCCCTGAAAAGTTCCACAGCCGCCATCGTTGTCAACCTAGATCAATGGGGTTCTGAAGCTGTCTCCCGGCACCCTGCCGGAGAGGAGATCATCACCGGAGACCTATTCATCACCATGTCTGCCTCCGGAGTGATGCGT
Organism: Alopecurus myosuroides; assembly: GCA_028641055.1. NCBI lineage: Eukaryota > Viridiplantae > Streptophyta > Magnoliopsida > Poales > Poaceae > Alopecurus > Alopecurus myosuroides. Next base: position 372,569,156 of record CM054058.1, on the reverse strand, counting down.
GAGTAGTTCATCCTTGGACTACGGGTCCATAGAAGTAGATAGATGGATGTCTTCTCCTCCTATCCCTCAATGTTTAGATCTCGTGAGCTGCCTAACATGATCGAGATTGTTCTTATGTAATTCTATGTGCTGTGTTTGTTGGGATCCGATGAATATTGAACTTATTCCAAGTTGATTATAGTCTTTATTGCATATCTTATTTGCGATCTTGCATGCTTTCCGTTGCTAGTGGTTGCTCTGGCCAAGTAGTTGCTAGTGACTCCAAAAGGGAGTATTTATGCTCGATAGTGGGTTCATGCCCCCTTTTCGCCTGTGCTCGAGTGACAGAAAAGTGATGGGGGAGGATGTGTTGTTGCCACTAGGGAGAAAACAGCGGTGTGAGTACCCGCGTGTACAATCATTGCTTACATTACACACATTGCTTAATGTGATTATCTGTTGCTTGCAACTTAATACCTCAGGGGGTTCGGATGATAACCTCATGGTGGATTATTAGTCATAGATGCAGTTTGATTACGGTCTATGTATATTGTTGTAATGCCTGCACTAAATATCATAGTATTCATCATGTCATGAATGTGCACTACGGTGCAACCTCTGTTTGTCAATTTCCCAGCTGTAATTTGTTCACCCATCATGCTATCTTTTATGGAGAGACCCACTAGTGAACCTATGAACCCCAGTCCATTTCCTACATTGTTAAACAAACCTCTGCAGTTTCCTGCTTTCTTTACCTACTCCAAGCATACACCATTTTCCACATTATACGTCTAATCTTTGTTTTCAACAAGACCGGTGAGATTGAAAACCTCACTGTACCGTTGGGACAAAGTAATTTGGTTGTGTTGTGTGCAGGTTCCGCGTTGTTGCTGACACACGTGAGGCGCCATGACAACCGTCAGTGGCATCAACCCTCCGAAGATCCTCTTTCTCCGACTGGATTGATAACCTTGGTTCTTAACTGAGGGAAATTTTTACCTCTGTGCTCATCACACCCTCCTCTTGGGGTTCCCAACACGCAAGCACCAGCGTGTTTCGCCGGTAAACCCGAGAAACAAGGGGACGGGGTGATAATTGCTATCTCCTTGTTTCTCGCGCAAAATCTGTCAGAGATACAGTTTCACTCTTTTGACTGAAACCAAGCGTATGTGACGTAAGCACGATTTCATCGCTTACGTCACAGGTTCCTTCTCTGCGAAGACTCGTGGAAGAAAAGCCGGATTTTGGTGAATCCGAGTTTGGCATTGAAAGTTTCTGATGAAAGAAGAATCAAGATAAAACGCCGAAATTTGTGAAAAGAATACAAATCCACGAGAGACGAAGATGAAGTCTTAATCCTTCTTGGGGGCTACTGTCGGATATATGCCAGTTAGGGGTGGGTCCGGCATTGGCTGAAGGCCGGATTACTAGGATGGCCCACAGGTAATGGAACAAAGCCCGTTGGGCGGCCTAGTAAGCTGACACGCAGGAAGCCAAATTTTAGAAGAACCCGAACCATGGCCCAATCGTGGTACGGCTTTGAGAAGAAGCCACATGCCTTACTTTACAAGTTAGATACTTTCCGTAGTCTTCTAGGTTTCCTCCCTGTAAGGCCTAGCCCGACTATCTACATAAAGCCGGACAGAAGAGAAAGACAGAACAAGTTCTCAACTTAGCTAGAAGCTAACTCGCTGGTAAATTCACCCTCGCCTAGTTACGAATCCATACTCATAATTGTACTCTGCACACTTCAGGCTTCATCCCTGATTTTAGTGAGATTGCAGGAGTAGGAATGTCATATCGTTGCGTCGTACCGAACCTGGGTAAATCATGTCCTTGTTTCCAGTACTCTGATGTTTCCACCCACGGTTCTACCGGTAGGTCATGAAACCCCCGTCTATGATCCTAACTATGAAGTCTCGACATGAGTAGTTATCACATGGTTAGGTAAGAAAACAACAGCACATTGAAAACAACTTTTAAAAGATAACAAACACATTCTATTGTATGTTTAAAAGTGTAGAGATAATTACAAAGAGTTTAATTGAAAATGAGTAACTAATACAACCAACTCTATCATCACATAATTTTCTAATGACTTGTGATGATAGGTTTAGTAGGTGTCAAAACATTAGGGTTTTATTAATAAGGAAAATAATGTTGTGGTAGTTATTGCTGGTTATAATGGAACATGATAGAATTCCATTATACTTTTAGAAACAAGTTCATACATTAAAAAAAATGTTTTATGCTTCTCATATTTTATTTGAGAATGTGTTTCTCTTTAATTTGGTATAACATTTGAAGCTTTCTGAAAATATTTGAATAAGTTATTAATTTCTTAATTTTAAATGAAATAAATGACTAAGAAAAATATTGCACACATGAAAAAAATCATTTGACTTTGAAAACATCATAAGATGGTTTGAATTTTTCTTTTTGAACAATTTGGTATATACTATTTTATTTTGATTTTATTGAATTATTCTTATTTTCCCAATTTTATATTAATTAATTTAAATTAAAAATGTTCAAATTTAAACTTCAACAAATATTTTTGAAAAGTTTATAAACATTTGGAATATATTTTTCTAAGTAATTACATATTTTATTTTTATTTTTTGATAAGTAATTGAAAATATATTGAATTAATAGGTTTTATTTCTTTTCTGCCCTTTTTCAACTAACATGCGGGACTCAGCTGTCATGTTTGAATTTAATGCAAAAAATAAAATAAAAAGAAAAAGAAAATTAGTTATGACGTCATGATGACATCATGACTGTGTCATCACAGAGGAATTCTTCTCTATTGAACCCCAATCGGGTGGTTTATCCCGAATTGGGCCGAGTGGATGGTACCTATAGCTAGAGGAGGTTGCGGCGAGTGTGGGGGCACCGATGGTGTGACCAAATGGTCACCGAGTTACTCCGGCGACCACCAGCGCGGTGTCGGGCGGCGGCGCACGGTAGCTACTCGATTTCGACTACGAACTTCAAATTGGAGAGTACTACAAGATGTAGCAGCTCACCGTGGAGCTCGTGGGCGCGTCAGTGAGCCGAGGCGAGGTCGGATTCGCCGGTGAGCTTCCACGGTGGCCGGCGGACGAGGGATAAGGGAACGATAAAATTCGCGGTATTCCGGCCATCCCGGTCCATGCGCAAGGTCTAGGAGGTAGAGGCAAGCACGACACATCTCCCGGTGGTCTCACTAGGGCTTCCCGTGGCCGGACGCTGCGACGGTGAGAGATGGCATCGGCAGTTAGGGTTAGGGTTTCGGTTTTGGCTCTCTCCCAAAAACAAACATAGAGAGAGAGAGTGCAGGCGAGGGAGAGTGAGCGCGATGCGGACGTCTCCCAGCTTCTTATCCACGCACAAAGACGGAAAGCAGGAGTTGGCACCGACGTGACATCACGATACTCTCATCTGCCTTCTGGCGGGAAGAAGAAAGAAAGAAATTCAATTTCTCGAAAACCCACTGGAAGTTTTGGAATTCCCGTTTAAGTCCTTCTGCTTAAAGAAACTTAAAATAAAATCTTTTTTCAGGGCCTTGTTGTGAACACAAAAATTATTAAAAATAAGATTTGTAATTATTATTAAATTCTTATCCTCACCATATTTTACTTTAGTGAAATTGAACAAGATTTGAATTTTCACTTGGGGTATTTTAATTTAAGTGATTTTGTTGTTTTCACTCACTTTAAACTCTTAATTGGATTTAAAATTATTTTGTATATGCAATGACATGAAAACAACACCACTAATATGTTATTAAAATAATGGTATGTTTTACATTGGGCAATTTTTATATATAAGTCTTTTAGGGAATACTTGGTAAAACTTCTCAGTAGTGTTTTTATGTTTTGCACAGAAAAATCACCAACTAGGAAATTTATTTCCAAGTCAAGCCAAATGATTTTGATTAGGTAATGGACTTGTTTTTATTTTGTGTGGCTTTTTTATTTTCATATTTGAGGTTCTTATCAATTCAGGCGGACACTTCTTTATATTGTGTGTAAGCCATGTTTGTTATTTTAAGCACTTGATCAAGTGGAAAACATGAGTGGCTTTGGAATCTTATTTGTTTGTTTTCCACCCAAGTTCCAAGTAGGGTTATTATCCCATATTGGTTTTTAGAACATGTAATCCTTTGCATCGTGATGAAATTTTGCTATTATCTGTTAGTCTTATGTATGAAAAGGGTCTGGAAAACAAGGTAGGTAAGCTTGTTACCATCTACCTCAACATAGCATAAGACATTTGAATGTAATGGCTTGTTATTATTTCTTACTTGATACTTGATTCCATTAATCATATTATTATGAGTTCCTCATATTGATGAGCGTGACAAGGCATAGAGATTCTAGGTTCTCTATATTACCTAATGATTCATTGGATAATATCTTATGCTCCCTTACTGAGGCAGTGTTGATTCTTGTGGTCTTCTATTGCCTTCAATTCCTTATGTCTAGTTGCCACTTGTATTCTATTATCACCTTTGTCCATTGCAGGTAGGTTCATCTCTTTGTTTCCAACTTCGACTGTCTCACCTTTGCGGGGAAGACATCCAATTACTCCAAGCAAATATTTTATCTAGATGATTGTAAAAGAATGTGAGTTTATTTTATGACGTCAAGTTTCCATGTGCATACAAGAAGAATTTGTTAACAAGTGGGCAAGACTTGCCTCTAAATTACTAATCATATACAATTGGCTGAGATGTACTAGGTTATTCAACATTCTGTTTGTTTTTTCATGACACTCAATTGTTGGAGTATGCAAAAGTGATTTGTTAACAAGGTCTCGAAGCTTGTTACCAAACTACTTCTATAAAACACTAACATTGGAATATCACACTATTTCTTGAGGATTAATAAGATCAGATTGGGATAAAAGAGTTTCCAAATACTCTTAAGATAGATTAGAATAGCACCTCTAGAACATTCAAAAGAATCCTTCTGCAGGTCTTCTTATGGTAGTTCCTCCTTCCTTGTGGGTTGCTTCTCTTGCAGAATGTCTTCGAGAAGATTGGGAAACAAGATAATAAGATAGTCTAGACAAAGTAGAAATATCTAGATCAAGGGTTGGTTCAGGCTTTTATTCTTCTTCAATATACTTCTCATTTTGTTTCTCATAAGATATGTACTTATTTCACATATGATTGGTTTTACTTAGCTATCAATTCAATTCCTTTATTAGAGGTTATAACTTGTTGTTATTCCCTTAATGGTATCCACATATACTTTAGTTGTTGATCATTATGTTTTGAATAGAATTGCGGAGTGTTCGTGGAATGAGGACTTAAGACAATAAGTTGATCATATGATCCCCTAATGTGTTGATATTTCATATGCTCACTTTTATAAGATGAATGAGATAATGAGGATATGCAAGTTATTGGAGTTCAATGATTTAAGTCAGAGTTGCTAGTTGGTTTCTTAGAGTGTCATGTTGTTATTTTATATTCTTCATTTGTAATTTTTAGATATGTACATATTCCATAAATATGTTATTGATAATAATTAACTCATTTTCCCCTTGTGGGGTTTGAGTTAACCCTTGTTTCCATCATTTGTGTTCTATTGAACCTTTGTTATTCAGTTGTAAAGGCTCAATTAAAATAGTTGTGAGATGATTTATAAAGGTGTTATGTGAGTTGATTGATAACTTAGAGAGTTGTTGTTTTAAAGGAGATAACATCTCTGTTGATGAGATGGTTCAATTGTGCATTACTCATTTGCGGGAGTATAATCATTAGTCATGTGATTTGGATACTCACCCCTCTTTGAGTTCAAGATACCTAGTAAATTATCCCAAGTCACTTACAGACTTGTAGTTAAGGTTGTTGAGTGTTTGTGCTTGGTTATAACCAATTATGGTTTGTCTTATCAACTGATTTGGTTTGTAGAGATACTATGTTATAAAGATCACTCCAAATGTACTCCTGACTAGATGATCTAAACCTATTTCATCAAGTCAAGTGAAACATTGGTCACTTTGCCTCGTTTAAACTTTCGCGCCAAAATTTATCGTATTTTTAGACGCATGCTTTGCAAATGCACATAAAATATTTAGACCCTTATAACTTCCCAAACACTGGGATGTTACATTGATTGCATAGGAGATGGACGCGTAATACTTGAGAGGCCTTTTCACAAGGCTATTATTAATATAAATGAGGGATCCATTACATTTCAAACCACCATTGTGGGAAATCAAAAGTTCCCGGACAATAAGACGGAGGTTAAGTATGAGTATGTTTTTGGTCTTATTGACAATACTTGATTCTTACTTTATGCCTAGCTGAAAGGCATTAATGAAAAGCGCTTGTGGGAAGCAACCCACCTTGTTTTCTCTTGTTTTCTTTTATTTTGTTTTCTTCTATTTTCTTTGAGTCGGAAGTTCTTACCTCTGTAGCAACCGCTCCTTAAGCTTTTTATTTTGTTTTTGTGACAAGAGTAACCTCTATTTTAAAGGAAGTGCAATTTGCTGTTTCCTCTCTAGATTTATATGCTTCGCCAAACAATTCGTATCTCTCAGCCAGAGTGCGAGAAAGTTCTGAAAAAATAGGCACCTGCCCCAGGTTGTTATCTAACTTTCATTAGTTGACCAATTTCTTATGGACGTGTCTAGGCAGCGCACATGCGCTTGTTAGGTGGATAGAGCGCCCACCTATTATGATTAGTCTTTTTTTTTTCAAATAAGTATAACTTGTGAGTTGAATGTCGGAATTAAAATCCGTTTTTAGTTTTAGAACCCTCGCGATTAAATCTTCAAAACTACATCTCATATGTACATGTTTCGACGAAATTTTTTAGGAGCAACTTTTGTTCATGACGAAGCAATTTTGCTGCGCTACTAAGAAACTTTGTGGGAGACTAAAAAACTATATTGGGAACATTGGTAGGCAATTTCGCAGCAATAATGAGCAACTTCTATAGGATGTTAGGGAACAAATCGACATAATTGACCAGGTACTATATGATGATAGACAACATGTTGAGAGGATTGAGCAACTTCTATAAGATGTTGGTCAACAAATCGATATAATTGCGTAAGTACTATATGCTGTTAGAAAACAATTTGACATGATTGAGAAACTTGATGTTGGGAAATGAATCGACATAATTGAGCAAGTACTATATGATGCTAGACAATAAGTTGATAGGATTGAGAAACTTCTACAGAATGTTGGGCAACAAATCGACATAATTGAGCAAGTACTATACGATGTTAGACAACAATTTGACATGACTGAGCAACTTGATGTTGGACAACAAATCGATATTATTGAACAAGTACTATATGACATTAGACAACAAGGTTATATGATTAAACAACTTCTATGTTGCCGAGTTAGACAAAAAAATTGGTAGAATCGAGCAACTAATGTATGCTGTTAGGCAACAATTTGATGGAGTTGAGCAACTAATATGTGACTAAACTCATAAATAAATTGATCTATTGGAACGTTTTAGACAACAGATTGGTAGAATTGAGAAACTAATATACGAAGTTACGCGACAAATTGGTAGAATTGAGCAACTGTGTGGGTTTAATTTTTTTCCTACTCTTCCCCATTTTTCTCTTCCATATTTCCTTTCTTTCCTATCCCATCTGTTTCTTCCCCCAATGTGCATAAATTTTTGGGGTTGGTTCTCTGCTAGATCAAGTCGTTGTCCCGAGGAACCCGTCCGTACGGTTGTGAATCTTGGGTCTACGGCAGCGGACCTCACCCACGGCGTGAGAAGGTCAGGCCATGGTGAACAAGTCAACGAGGGCAGGCAACCAGTCCGACGACGGCGGGGAGAAGGTCTGGCGACGGAAGGGTGTCGGTCGAGCGACGGTGGGGAGTCGGTCCGGCGGCGGGGCGTGGTTATCCGATGGTGGTGCCTGGTCTGACGCCAAGGACGTGCGGGATCGGCGTCGAGGCTGCCTTCGTTTTAGGGAATGGATTAGACTGGACCTGGGTGGTCTGATGGTTTTCTTTACTAGGATAGCGTGCGCTCGGTTTGTCGATCCGACGCAGCTCCTGTTAAGTATTTGGGACTTTTTATTTGAGCTACAGAAGTGCCTCGGAAAATTCATCTTTACAGTCTGTTCTGTTTTGACAGATTTCTGCCATTATTTGCATTTGCCTCTTAATCCTTTTATTTTTGCGTTCTCTTAAGGGGGAGTTATAAAAGAAGTTGTGACAGTAGTTAATGTTTAAATTGAGTGTTTGTTTTGTGTTAAAACTAATCAAGTGGATTTATTTATTTTTTGCACTAACGCCGCTAATGAAGATTGTGCGAAGTTTTGTGCGGAGGAAGTTTTCAAGTGTAAAAAGAGGAGGAGGATATGAGAAGATGAAAGATAGACAAAATATCAATCTTGGGATGCCTATGTCACCCCCAAGAAATATCCAAGAAGTACAAGCGTCAAACCTTTGGGATACTCAAAGCATCCCTTCTTCATCAACAAAATTATGAGGTCACTTTTCGGGACACTATATTTTTATTGCTTCACATACTATTTGTTATTCTTCTCGCGTCATTTTATTTTTCTACCAATTTTGTTTTGTTTGCTTATCGGTCACAATTGATTGGATCCTAACATTCTTTGTTGGAGAGAAACACACTCTATTCTATTGTTTAGAACACTCTAATTTTCACTGTGAATTTGTGTTCGTGATGATTGTCATGTTATGATTTCGACTTATTGTGTTCATTGTTATGATATTTCACCTATTTTACATCCGAAAATGACATAATTGTGCAGTATGCTAGCCGTTGGGGGGCAGAGGTGGCTTATTTTAGGGTAGCTGGTAAAGCTGCAGCCGTTTTGCCGCAACAACTGAAAAAGGTTGTCCTATAATAGGGTATCCGTTAGAGATTCTCTTATCCTACTATGCTACGAGCACAAGTATTTTTTTTTGAAATTTTCTATGAGTACACGTAGTGTATGCCTACGGCGTAAATTAAAAAAACTAATAATCTAAAACAACACACATTTTAGTCTCCACTACTAATAAAAGCCCGAACATCAATTCCGCTAAAGCCACCCAACTTATTGCACACAGGATAACCCAGACCATCCGATCTGGTTAACTAACATGTATTGTTCTGCCGGTAGACTTCCCCGCGTGCGTCCTGATGGTGCAGATCGTGCACTCGTTGAGAGATGTGACGCCCCGAGATCGGGCACTATGCAGATTCCAGCATTCCCGCCAAAATCCACATAATAACCGATTCCAGGTTGCCACTTGTGATAACATTACAACGGTTCACGAATAATCCACAACAACAACAGAAAAGATATATACAAGATGACTCAAACGAGCCAAGGATACAACTGATACAATACAAAGATCCAAATAATAGCGGAAGAAACAACATAGTGTCCGACTACGGACAAGATACAAATTGGACTAAGAGTCCTGAAGATAACCGAGAGCGTCCAATCCCTGCCCAGGCCAAGCCGGAGGGATTCCCAAGCTAACGTCGTCAGACTTCAAACCTGTTGACTGCAATGTTGAATATGCAGCCACGAAAAAGATTCGTGGGTCAGTACGGTTAAGTACTGGCAAGTGGATAAACCATACTCACAAGATACCGGCGTAGCCAGTCATCACAAGATACAAATACTTTGGGATCAACGGAAAGGAAGGGATTATTGCAAATAAGCGGCAGCGGGCTGCACTAACTAACTACAGAGACTCGAAACAGCTTCCGGCTAAAAGAGGGGGATAAGATAGCGTATCGTAACCAACTAGTATTAACCACCCAAACAAACCCATCCAATGTCACCCCCTACTAAGGAAGCAACCCAAGGATAACTCACACTGTTGGATTAAGGATGGATCAAGTTATTGTGCCAATAGGACTATTACTAGTCAAGTATCATTAGTTAGGTGTAAGTTGTTCTGAGTACTTGTTAGCCAGTACTTTCACCAAGTCAACCATAACCGCGGAAAACACGGCTTCTCGAGAAGATTTAACCCTGCAGGGGTGCACCAATTTGGCCGTACACGTAAGAATAACCCGCCAGACGGGGGATCAACCCACCAAGCGAGGTACTCAACACAACCCAACTCTTCTTCGCATCAAGCCCAAAGCACCACGTGCTGTGCGTGCGCGGCTAATCGAGCCCCCACGAAGAAAAGGGGGACCCTCATAGCACTGGAAGACCACGCCGCCCTAAATGCCGACTACAAAAGTTCCACCCTGGCGCCAAGGGTTCGTACCTGCATATGCGTGCATCAAATGGAAAGCCCGAACTAAGTGTGGTGATTTGGACGAGATGCGAATCGAATCAAGTTGAGGGGGGTGCCCATACTCGCTTCCCACATGCGGTTAGTGCGCTCATCATGGATCAGTAGACAAGACCCTTTTCCTAATTAGGGTCGACACTAGCAGGCTTCAAAACCACGCCGGCCCTCCTGCCGGTGCCTTATCATCAAATTATTATTACCCAAAACATTAACATGTTGTTGATTGAATTGAAACCCAACTATCAACTAAACAGGTGATACGACAAAGGATAACAAGACTCGAGCACAAACAAATCTAAGCATGCAACTACGACACGAGGGCTAACAAGGTAAACAAGCAAGTAAATAGGAAGTGGAAGGAAAAGCTATATCATGGCTGCAAAGGTAACATATAATAGGATCGAGACACACGCATCGAATCAACAGGCCAGAATAAGAACAACGGAAAGAATCGGTAACAAGTGATGAAAGGCAGCCATTTGGCAGCAAGTGAGTATACTTGCCTGAGATCCAGCAAGTAGAGGTACATCCACAGAACTTGTCGTTGCTCACATCATCTCAACGTCCTATCCGGGAAGAAGCAACGAACCTCGAACAAACACCGGATGCAACAATTACTACTACGGCAAAAGATCCAGCATGATCAAGACATGGATGCATGACAATTTAATGGATGCCTAGAAATAAACTAGTTGACATGATAACATGTTTAAATGGACCCATATGCAATTTGAGTTGCATATGAAAAGCCCAGGAATTATGGTTGAAACAATTATTTTACAACTAACCAACAGGTGAAAGTGGATTAGCATGACGCATGGATGAGGAAAACAACAAAATAACAATAATAGAACCAATTGGAAATAAGGTTTACCCATTTTGAAATTCACTTATTAAGTTTTGGAATTTTGGTTACTTAAAGGTGTTACACAAGCATTTGTTGTTTTCATCAAGTTTAATTGTTCAAAACAGATAACAAAGTTCATATTTGATTAGAACACAAAATTTTAGGTGGATTACATGTTTCAATTATTGGAAAAGGAATTACAATGATTTAATTATGAATTAAACAAGATTAAACAAGTTTTAATTGAATTTAATTCATGTTTGAATATTATTTGAATTTTATTTGTTCCAAACATAAATTCAAATTCATATTTGAAAAGTTTATGTTTTTCTGGTTTGAAAACATATTTTACATGTTCAAAAATAATTTAATTTGAGCAAGTTATGATTTTATCAAATTTAAATGATTTAAACAAGGTTTAAATTATTTAAGCAATTTTGATTATTCAAACCATGAAACAAGATTTATATTTGAATAGGTGGTTTGAAATAGCATGGAAAACATATTTTATTTGTTGGAAAACAATTTCAAATGATTTAATTAAGCATGTTACTAATTTAAATGCATTAAACAAGAGGTGAAGCAAATATTCAATTTAAATGTGGCAAACCAGAAAAGAAAGTTGATATTCAAGTGTGGCATGTGATTTTGGATGAAATTCATGTTTTGAGTATTTAATTTGGAGCAACCATTTGCAAGTTATTAATTATGCCATTTAATTTGTCATTTTTAAGAATTATTAAATAACATTAATTTTAATTGCCCAAAATGCAAAACAAAGTTGATAAACAGAAAGTACAATGAATTTGGATTGAAAAACATATTTTATTTGGGTCAATTGAATTAAGTATGAATTACTTATGGAATTAATCAAAATTAAGAGGATTTGTTTGAATTTGAAATTTGGATGTATTTGAAATAATCAAAACAGAAAACAAAAAGCATATTTGAAAAGTTCATGAAATTTTGATGGGGATACATATTTTATTTGCCCAGAAGGGAGTTGTATTGACAAAGTTATTGCATTTACAACATTGGGGTTTATTCTGCTATTTTCTGGAAAAACAAAAAGATAAGCAGGAATTTTTTACACACGGGGAGGGGAGACCCGCGCTGGCTGACAGCTGGGTCCAGCGCCAGGGTGGCGCCACAGTGGAGCGCGTGTGGTGAGGTGGCGCAGGGGTCTATGACCCGCGGGCCCGCAGCGCAGCGCGGTAGGGGAAAAAGGATGGGGAATTCCCCGAGCGGGGACTCGATCCCCCGCCCTCGCGGTGCGCGCACGGACACTGAACCACTGCGCTGCCTGAAGTTTGGTGATACGATAGGAAGCTGACTGAAGAAGAGGTAACCCCGACGCTGCTAACTGAATTTCGACAGAAGCGGATGCAGACTTTCAGTCGGAACAACGCATCGGCCAGGGCGACCAAACGGCGGTATCCGCTGTAAGTAACTGCGTGTACGTGCTGTGCGAGTAGGGGTTGCAGTGGGTGCTGCTGTGTGGAGAATTGGACTTCACAGCACATGAACACAGCAGGCGTCGTTACTGAATTTCCGACAGCAGCAGATGCGGCCTCTCCGGTTCAGAAACAACGCCTGGACGGGGAACCTGTAGCGGCGATGGTGATTTCCTCTTGAGCGATCTAGATACAGACACTACAGGTGTGCGGTGTGTGAGCTGCTGGGTGTGATTGGTGCCGAAAAGCAAATAGAGGAAGGTGAGAGCTTCAGCTCGTAACCGACCTAGTCCATGGCGGACAGAGAATAGACGAATGCTAACGGGCAGTGTCGGCAAACGAAACAACAGGTAAACGGAGGGGGGCGGTCCGTATTCTCACCTAGAGGGTGATGGAGTAGTTGATGGCGCTTGGAGAGGAACGGAGATGCCGGATTTTGCCGGAGAACAGGGCTGGCCGGCGAGGAAGAAGGCGATGTCGACGCTGTTGTAGTCGACCTCTTGACGAACCCTGGTGCGTGGACGTAGTAGACGAGGGTGCGGTTCCATTTTTGTACCCGGGTGAGGTCAAGGGGGATCATGGCGACAGGCGACGATTTCTGACGGTGATGGCATCGGTGGGTGTTGAAGTTCAGAGACAGAAGGCTTCGGGGAGAAGGAAGGGGAGATGGCGGTACGGCAGAGAGGAGGGCTAGGGCTAGGCTAGGCAGAGGGGGGGAGGTGGTCTTATGGGGGGGAGAGCTTGGTACGGCAGCACATCGAGGAGGGGGAGGAGAGGATCGTGCGGTGCTGCGGCTGATCGTACAGGGAGTGACATCACAGGGAGGAAGATGACAAGCGACGAAGAGGTATTCGGGCCAAAAGGTGGGCTTGGGGGGTGAGCTGAGGAAAAAAGAAACAGATGGGCTGGCTGCCCCCCTCCATTTTTTGCTTTTGATTTTTCTTTTCTCCTCTCTTTTTTTTTTGTAAAGGATGAAAAAGAGGGAGGGATAGAAATATTGTTTTTGGGGGGTTTATTTTATTAAATATTTTTATTACTTTTCAAAACAGAAAAAAATAAAAGCAAATGTTAGCATTATTTTCACAAGTTTGAAATTTTAATTGATTTAAAGTTGTTAGTTGAATTTTTCAAATAGGGTTTGAGGGTGTTTATTTGATAATTAAATTTTATTAATTTGCAAAACAATAATTAAAAGTAAGGTTAGTTATTGATTTCAAAATTGGAAATATTAGTTTGATTTTTAAGTGGTTAGTTGAATTTCAAATAATGTTTGATTTGGGAATTTGGAAATAAACAAATTCTATTTAATAAGCTCAAGCAGTTTTGCAATCATTATTGAATTTAATAGTTGGCAGGAATTTTAATGTTTAAACCACAATTTTACCATGTCAATTATGATTGATTTGGAAGTGAAATTGAATTTTCCATTAGGGTTTTAACAAAAGGGAAAATTTTATCAACAAGCAATTTGATTAAAACAAATCCAACTATTGAAAAACAATTGAGTGGTTTAGTTTGCAATTTTGAAATTGGAAATTTTGAACAGGTGTGAAAGTTAAAAGTGGTTTTGAATTTGAGTTGTTTCGAAAACAGAATGCAATGCTCATGTGATGCATGTGATGCAAAGCAAAAAGAAAACAAACACTTTCTACTAAGGGTAACACCCCAGGTGTTATAGACGACACCACTAACAAGGGATTGCGCCCTCGCAATCCACCTGCTAACCCGGGAGGGGAAAGAAGTTCGACTATCGATTCTTCGTGCTTCCAGTTGATCTTCTCGACACCACTAACAAGGGATTCTCGACACCACTAACAAGGGCTTCTTGTTCGGAGTGACGACGATGTTCTTCCACCAGGAATCTTCCGATGATCGAACCTATTAGGTTAAAGGCTCAGAAAACGTCCACCCACGTAGGATCCTAACACTTTGAAAGATAGACAAGGGGGAGACTCCAAAACAAATAAGATGGGAGGGGAAATAGAATAGGGATAAGGAGAAAACAAGAATCCTATTGAGATGTTTTTCCAAAATAGTCTAGCAGAAATAGTTTTTGATACTCTAGAAACAACGACCGTTAGCGAGGTTATCCTGCAGGCTTTGCGGACCCGTTGCTTCGATAACCATTCGTATCGAAACAATCTCGGGAATCGGAACCAAGGCTCTGATACCATTTGTGACGCCCCGAGATCGGGCACTATGCAGATTCCAGCATTCCCGCCAAAATCCACATAATAACCGATTCCAGGTTGCCACTTGTGATAACATTACAACGGTTCACGAATAATCCACAACAACAACAGAAAAGATATATACAAGATGACTCAAACGAGCCAAGGATACAACTGATACAATACAAAGATCCAAATAACAGCGGAAGAAACAACATAGTGTCCGACTACGGACAAGATACAAATTGGACTAAGAGTCCTGAAGATAACCGAGAGCGTCCAATCCCTGCCCAGGCCAAGCCGGAGGGATTCCCAAGCTAACGTCGTCAGACTTCAAACCTGTTGACTGCAATGTTGAATATGCAGCCACGAAAAAGATTCGTGGGTCAGTACGGTTAAGTACTGGCAAGTGGATAAACCATACTCACAAGATACCGGCGTAGCCAGTCATCACAAGATACAAATACTTTGGGATCAACGGAAAGGAATGGATTATTGCAAATAAGCGGCAGCGGGCTGCACTAACTAACTACAGAGACTCGAAACAGCTTCCGGCTAAAAGAGGGGGATAAGATAGCGTATCGTAACCAACTAGTATTAACCACCCAAACAAACCCATCCAATGTCACCCCCTACTAAGGAAGCAACCCAAGGATAACTCACACTGTTGGATTAAGGATGGATCAAGTTATTGTGTCAATAGGACTATTACTAGTCAAGTATCATTAGTTAGGTGTAAGTTGTTCTGAGTACTTGTTAGCCAGTACTTTCACCAAGTCAACCATAACCGCGGAAAACACGGCTTCTCGAGAAGATTTAACCCTGCAGGGGTGCACCAATTTGGCCGTACACGTAAGAATAACCCGCCAGACGGGGGATCAACCCACCAAGCAAGGTACTCAACACAACCCAACTCTTCTTCGCATCAAGCCCAAAGCACCACGTGCTGTGCGTGCGCGGCTAATCGAGCCCCCACGAAGAAAAGGGGGACCCTCATAGCACTGGAAGACCACGCCGCCCTAAATGCCGACTACAAAAGTTCCACCCTGGTGCCAAGGGTTCGTACCTGCATATGCGTGCATCAAATGGAAAGCCCGAACTAAGTGTGGTGATTTGGACGAGATGCGAATCGAATCAAGTTGAGGGGGGCGCCCATACTCGCTTCCCACATGCGGTTAGTGCGCTCATCATGGATGACGAAGGCATGGATCCTGGACCCTGCGAGTAAGGACACCCCCTCTCAAGCCTTCTGGTCAAGGCCCAACAGGAAGCGCCCTTGGAGTACTCTAGAAGGCCCATGAGAAGTCCACCCGCATCAACTTGCGGGTTAAGTAAGGGAACTTGTAACCGACCTAAGCTAGGGTTTGTGTCCTCTCCGGGTTGAACTCGAGACCTGGCTATCTATATAAAGCCAGGAGAGCCCCCAAGGAGAGGACCAAGTATTACCGCACGACCACAAAAGCCTTGAAACTCGAGATCTACTCTCGATTTGAGCATCCTGTAACCGATCTAATCATCTAATACAGATCGACAGAAGGCAGGAGTAAGGGTTTTACCTCTACGAGGGCCCCGAACCTGGGTAAATCTCGCCCCCCTGTCAAGCCGACGATTCCACCAGCGCCTATGACGTCTCCTAGTCGAAACCCGATAGGATCACCCGAGGGATTTGTGGAGCCAGAGCTTCGACAATTGGCGCCGACCGTGGGGACCGCGGGCGCTGGATCACCGGCATCTTCGGCTTCATCGACATCCAACTCCCGTTGGAAACCATCGACTACGGCTCCGAACAATCCTGTACGGATCGGATCCGTCATAGTCACGCCTCACTCGCCGGAATCACGCCCGGTATTCGAGGATCTGGAGAAGAGCGTCACCCTGACGTTCGGAAGTTTCAACTTCATGGCGAACAGAGACGGAATCCTCCACTTCTCGGATGAATCTGAACCCGAATCTGGAGCCGTCAACTCGCGCTTGCCTATGGAGAAAAGCGGCGAGTCCATCCGCTTCAACACGATCGACTACCACGCACTCTCGACAGAGGAACCCTCTCGGGTGCGAAGAGCTTCCCGATCTGCGCCTAGGACACACGGACCACGACTGGCCCAAGTCTGCATGGCAGGGTCGGAATAGCCCTCGGAAACTGAATATAGCGCAACCGAGCGCGATCTAATCGGCGTCTCGCGGGAAGCCTGGAAAAGAGCCAAGGAATCCATGCGAAAGAGTCAGCCGCCTGCAGCAGGTGCCACGCAGGAAGACCTAACCGCCTACCACTATCACCTAGTGAGAGCGGCCTCAAACATCAAGGATGCCCGAGCGGATCTAGCCCGTCGCAGGAGAGCGGCGGATGAATCAAGCCTACGTCGAGCCGAGCTATCCCTTGCACCTTCGGTCGGTACCCAACCCGGGGGAAAAGGACCCGCAGCGTCGACGAGGGACCACGAATCTATGGCTGGGACCAACAGGTCTACCACGTCTTCTTTCATGAGGGTTGACGACGACGGCAACGTCTACCCGCAAACTCCAGCCGCTGCAATTCTAGCCGCAGCAACCTACATGCAGATGAACCAGCCGACGGACAGTGATCCTCGGGTGGAACAATACAAGCATATCCGCAAGGGTCTAGGGCTGGCAGCCGCGAAACTTGCCTCCCACGATCGCAAGGAACAACTGGAGAAGGCGCGACAGGAGAAGGACAAAGACAAAGATACGCCCCGCAGGCACAGGAGCTCCTCTCCGAGAAAGGATAAATCGCCGCGTCGCGGCCGAGGAAAAGAGGCTCGACACCGCGGCGATAGTCGAAGCAGCAGCGACGACAGCCCGAGAGACAAAGATTCGCGGCACCACAGCAGCCGCTCGAGAAAACGAAGCAAGGAACCAAGAAAAGATAGCGACCGTGACCGGTCCGGGTACGACGCGCGATCCGATCTCGCCGAGAAGAAGGTGGATAAAGCGAGGGCTTCACGATATCGCGAGCGTTCCTCATCCGGGTCTTCGGACGACGAAACCTGCGGAGCACTTTGTTTTGCTCGCAGTATTCGTGAGGCACCTCTACCCAAGAGATTCAAGCTCAGCTCGGAGGTGACAAAATACGATGACTCACTCGAGCCCTCCCAGTGGTTAAGTGACTACCTCACGGCAGTAAAATGCCAACGTGGTAACAAGAACACGGCCATGCAATACCTCAATTTGCACCTAGCCGGAGCGGCCCGCAGCTGGCTGGAGAGGAGACCACGATCTTGCTACGCATCGTGGGACGACCTACATCGCGATTTCTGCAAAAACTTCCAGTCGACCTACAAGAGGCCGGCTACAATCAAAGAACTACGAGCTTGCAAACAGAAAAGTGGTGAATCCACGCGAGAATACATCCAGCGGTGGAACACGCTCAGGAACACCGCAGGGACAATCTCTGAAGAAGTGGCGATTGAGGCCTTCGCCAAAGGAGCAAGAAGAACCGCGTTTCGAGAAGAACTCGGCAGAGCTGCGCCCAAAACCATAGGGGAGCTCATGGTCATAGCCGAAAAATGGGCCAATGGAGAAGATGCAGTACGCAATGAAAGAACATCATCGCCCACGCACGACGAAGACCGTCATGGGCGAAGAAAGAGAAGAAAATATTACGACCACGAGGATAGAGAAGAACTAGTGGCAGCAGAATTCACGCGAAGTCGCGACTCCGGTCGTCGTGGAAGTCACGAATGGAGACCAAAGGCAGAAGAAAAAACACCCGAGGAAGACCTCGATGCGTACTGCTCGCTACATCTGTTCACAGACAAGCGCACGGGCAAAACTAAGGCAACGCACCTTCTCAAGGATTGCCGAAAGTTCATCGAAATCTCGGACGCACTCGCCAAGAAAAGATTTGCCTCCACCCAAAACTATCCACCACTGCCAGGAGGGGGACAACAATTCCAGCTACCACCGCCTCCACCTCCACCAACCAACCCAAACATGGCACTCGCCGCATTGCCAGCGCCACAACAACAAAACACGGGAGCAAATACATACCCGACTCCGCACGGACAACTCCTCGGGATGATACAGAAGGTATGCCCCTCTCGCAGAGCTCAAAAAACTAACTCGAGACAAATATGCATGGCAGTGCAGACGCCACCAACGAAGCCCGAGTACCTGAAGATGGCCGAGCAGCCAATCACGTTCTCGAAAGAAGACCACCCGCCACGAGTCTATCGACCAGGACACGCCGCCCTTGTCATTCAAGCTCAAATTGGCAACTATGACCTGGCCCGCGTATTCATGGACGGTGGCAGCGGCATCAACATCATCTACGCGGATACACTCCGTCGAATGAACAAAAATCTGGACGGCCTAACGGAATCAGAAACATCCTTCCACGGGATAGTTCCGGGCAAGGCAATACGTCCACTCGGAACAATCAACCTTGAAGTTGTACTGGGCTCCCCACGCAACTACAGAAGGGAATTCCTGGACTTCGAAGTCGTCGACTGGCCCTCACAGTACCACGCCATTCTCGGTCGAACAGCGTTCGCCAGATTCATGGCCGTACCACATTACGCATACTTGAAGCTCAAGCTACCCGGCGAATACGGTGTGATCACCATTGACGGAGACTTCCAGAAATCGGATAAGTGCGACATATAATTTAATGAGATCGCGAAATCTTTCGGGATGCAAGAAGAACTACAAGAGCTGGCAAAAACCACGGACCACTCCGTCATGCCCCTCACGAAGAAAAACGCGCCTGAACTGGAATTCAGCGCCAACAGCGACACTCGCAAGCACCAAGTGCACCCGACGGATTCCGCCAAAACCGCGATGGTTTCCACAACCCTCTCGCCAGCATAGGAAAGCGCGCTCGTCAAACTCCTCCGTGAGTACTGGGAGATTTTCGCCTGGCAGCCCTCAGATATGCCAGGTATACCCAGGGAGTTTGCCGAGCACTCACTCGAAGTCTTTCCTAACGCCAAACCCATCAAACAGACGACTCGACGATTCTCAGAACCCAAGCAAAAGGCGCTGGGCGAAGAAGTGAATAGGCTCCTAGCCGCCAACTTTATTAGAGAGATCAAGATATCCACCTGGTTGGCGAATCCGGTGCTGGTCCCCAAGAAGAACACGGATATCCTTCGGGTGTGCATCGACTACACGTCACTAAACAAGCACTGCCCCAAGGACAACTTTCCTCTACCACGAATCGACCAGATCGTGGATTCCACAGCAGGTTGCCAACGCCTCTCCTTCCTGGACGCCTACTCGGGATATAATCAGATCCGAATGAAAAAGGAAGACGAAGAGAAGACGGCATTCATCACACCACACGGTGTATACTGCTACACGACAATGCCCTTCGGGCTGAAGAACGCAGGTGCAACATATCAACGTTGCATGCAGAGATGCCTTGCCAATCTCATTGGCAAGAACGTACAAGTATACGTCGACGACATCGTCATCAAAACTCGAGTAGAGGACACACTCCTCGAAGACATTAAAGAAACATTCGACGCCCTTAATGCATATCGGATCAAGCTACTGAAGAAGACGGACAAATTCGAGTGGACACCCGAAGCCAAACAAGCATTCGCAGACTTGAAACGGTCGCTGCAAAGCAGGCGCATTCTTGCAACACCACAAGAAAGGGAGCCACTTCTTCTCTATTTAGCCGCCACAAACCAGGTCATCAGCACTGCAATCGTAGTCGAACGACCTGAAGATGGCAAGGCATACGGAGTCCAGCGACCAATATATTACATCAGCGAAGTGCTCTCGCCATGCAAGCAGCGATATCCTCATTACCAGAAGCTTGCATATGGAGTTGTCCTCACAGCCCGAAAGCTCAAACATTACTTCCAGGAACACGCCATCACAGTGGTTAATGATGCGTCACTCGGGACAATCATGAACAACCCTATGGCATCCGGAAGAATAGCGAAGTGGAGCATCGAGTTGGGCGCTTGGGATATCACCTATGCAGGACGCAATGCAGTCAAATCCCAAGTTCTCGTGGAATTCATCAGCGAATGGACAGAGCTACAAACACCAGGGCCACCCGAGTATACGAGCAATTGGATCATGTACTTTGACGGGTCCAAAAGAAACGAAGGAGCAGGAGCTGGAATCGTTCTTATTTCACCTCGTGGAGACAAACTGCAATACGTCCTGCGACTAGACTTTCCACCAGATGATCCAGCATCGAACAACGACGCAGAATATGAAGCACTGTTGCACGGGATGAAGATGGCGATTGCTTGTGGAGCTACCCGATTGATGATTTATGGCGATTCCAATCTCATAGTGCAACAAACAATGAAAGAATGCGATGCCATTGCTGAAAACATGATCGCGTACCGCGACATGTATAATCTACTCGAAGGAAGCTTCAAAGGATGCGAGTTGAAGCATATTGCAAGATCCAGTAACGAAGAGGCGGATAGACTGGCCAACATGGGTTCCACGAATACACCCATACCGCCAGGGATATATTTCGAGCGGATGATTAAGAGATCAGTCAAAGTAAAGAAAGCCGTAGAGACACCCGCAGCACAAGAAACAGAGGTCAGCCCGCAAATCGCGCTTCTCGAGCTAACTCATAACATATCACGGCAGGTTTTTCTGGTCGAGCCAATCTGGACGCAGAAATATCTCGACTACCTGCTCAACAAACAGCTCCCGGCCGATCCACGTGAGGCTCGACAGCTAATCAGGCGTAGCAAATCCTTTCGGGTGGTTAATGGAGAATTGTACAAACAAAGCATCTCGGGCATACTCCAGCGCTGCATCGCACCCGAAGACGGCAAGGAATTACTCCGGGACATACACCAGGGTGATTGCGGACATCATGCTAGCTGGAAAGCAATACTGGGAAAAGCCTTTCGAGCAGGATTCTACTGGCTAACAGCAGCCAACGATGCAAAAAACCTGGTCGATAGATGCGACGCCTGCCAGCGATTCTCACCAAAGCCGCACGCACCCGCCACAGAGCTGCATATGATACCCATCGCCTGGCCCTTTGCGCAATGGGGGCTAGACATGGTTGGACCACTACGCAAATCCACACCAGGAGGATACACACATTTGCTGGTCGCAGTCGACAAATTTACCAAATGGATCGAAGCTATGCCAGTGACTTCGGCTAGCGCCCAATGCGCCATCAAGTTCCTCGACTCCATAGTATGTAGATTCGGTGTACCACATGACATCATTACAGACAATGGTACAAACTTCACCGCAAAGGAAACACAACAGTTCTGCGAGGAGAAAGGAATCAATTTCAAGTTTGCTTCGGTTGCCCATCCGCAAACAAACGGCCAAGTCGAAAGATCCAACGGCTTAGTTTCGGGTGGCATCAAAAAGATATTGCTAGATCGTCTACATCCCGCTGCGGGACATTGGGCAGAGGAGTTACCCTCCGTACTTTGGAGCCTCCGCACAACTCCCAATCGATCAACGCAATACACACCATTTTTCATGGTATACGGGGCAGAAGCCGTCCTTCCCGAGGAGGTCCGATTTAGCACCCCACGAGTTGTAGCCTACAGCGAAGAAACCTCCAACAAAGCACTTGCAGAAGATATGGATGCACTCGACGAAATTCGGGACATTGCACTCGCAAGATCCGCGGTCAATCAACAATCACTACGCAATTACCACAGTCGACGCATACGCCACAGGTCATTCGTGGTAGGCGACTTGGTGTTGCGGCTGAAGCAAAAGGAAGGACACAAGCTCGAACCACCTTGGGAAGGACCCTTCATCGTACACGAAGTGATCCCAGGAGGAGCCTATCGATTGAAGAATCCCGAGACCGGAGGCATCTATTCCAATCCATGGAACATCGCGCAACTGCGCAAATTCTACCCCTAGGTTTACTTGTTTTGCAACAATAAGGCTATGCTAGCCAATCTTGTAGCTCGAACACATGACTTCTCAGTCATCGCAATGAAATACATGATTTCCTCATCATATTTACCCGACAGATTTCCAGTCGATTACATCCTAAAAAGTTACAGGTACACACCCCATTAAATACACGGGGGCTACACCTAAAACTAAGCATCACAAAGAAATATCATCAAAAACAAGGTTACACACCTTACAAACAGTTTTTACAAACTATAAACATTTTTACAGGATATTCACATCCGATAATCAGTCAAACCGCTGAGCATTCTCAGTCGCTAAGACCCTATCTACCTCTTCAGAGGTCATTTGGATAATCTTCTCGGCTGCAGGGCGTACAGCATCATAAAACGGTGTGATGTCTTCGATTGCATAATCTGGGCGCCGAGCTACGGAGTTCAAATCTATCTCAGGATGCCATATTCGGACAAACGAGAGAGCCACAACCGCGCCGCACATCATTTGTTTGCGTACGCACGTGCGAACCTCCCCTTCTCGTCCAAACAGCCTGAGAAGATAACTCCAGTCTTCGGGACCCCTCTCGAGTGGATAAAAAGCAGCATTCACCGCAACCAGGACTTCGTGGAAAGAACTCACGAGAATTCTCGCCTGG
This sequence comes from Alopecurus myosuroides, assembly GCA_028641055.1. Classification (NCBI taxonomy): domain Eukaryota; kingdom Viridiplantae; phylum Streptophyta; class Magnoliopsida; order Poales; family Poaceae; genus Alopecurus; species Alopecurus myosuroides. Next base: position 372,545,965 of record CM054058.1, on the reverse strand, counting down.
CGGACTCGAAATTTCAAGGTAGCCATCACAAAACCTCGACTGCGATCAGACCAGAAATTACTCGCATGAGGTTTTGTGCTGTTAGCTTCTTGATGAATGAGGTTTTCCACCCACTGCTTCTCCTCTCTGTCATCTGGTCTCACAACTAAAGAGCAAACGCACTTAGTCAGATAAGAAGCAGAGGGGAGAAAAATAGCATGGGAGCTACACTACTTACATAGTAACTCCCTTGCAATCGAAGACAGTTCATCCATCAGAAATTGCTCGCGCTCAGCTGCCAATCTCTGTTTGGATATCGCCACATCAGCTACCCCGCGCAGCGCTTTCAGTCTACGCTCACCCTCCTGAACCTTATCACGAAGGCCAGCAAAAGTGCCCACGGCAGCCACAAGTGGATTTACTGGATTACCACGTCCACCAGAAGTTTCCGCGGCAAACACAGTAGCCTGGAAGAAGCACAAGGAAAGAAGTGAGATGCCCTACTCGAGTGGTTTCTAGTCGCACATCTGACTAAACACGCTTGGGGGCTACTCCCATCGGGAGACAAAGGTACAAACAGCAAGAATAAAAACTCCAAAGGATAAATGCTTCGATCAAGGACAACAAAAGTACGGGAATACATCCCAAGGTTCATTACATTCAAAGAAGGAAATAAAAAAAAACTACGAGGCTACATTGGTACTCCCACTAGCAGCAGTCGACCCTCCCTTCTTCCGAGCAAAAATCTCAGAAAGCTTCCGAGCAAGAATGGCGGCTTGCTCGCCAAAACGAGAGAGCCGTACCTTTTTGCCCGTGGAAGGATCGACTGGAATGGACGAGTAAGCCTCCTCCAACCCTTCGACTCCGTGCGCCATAGCAAATTGAATCGCAGTCTTCGCGCCAGCCTCCGATTGAGCGACTGCAAAGGCATCCAGAAGCTTTCCTTCTGAGAAGACCTTCAACATATCATCGAGCGCAGGTGCAGGAGTGGCGTTGGCGAGGAGGCGACCGTACAGTTGCCCCAGCACTTGGGTAGCATCACTGACCATGGAAGAAACTCCATCAGCGTGCCTTTTAAGCTGGGCAAGCGTATCGGTTACCACATCCACCCGCTGGAGTCCAGGGATTTCTAGAGGAACATCCAGAATACCTGCGAAGGGAGAAAATAATACTTAGCAAACTACAGCCAAGTGAAGAATCAGAATCGCGAAATTCCAGCAAGCTTACCCGCGAAGCGCTCAGCAAGGGGACGGAGGAACCCGACAAGCTCGCTGTCGGCCTTACTGCCGGTTTTCTCTAACTCCTTCAAGGACTTCCGCGCGTCCGCAAGCTGTCGACTGAAGTCTTCCGACTGCATGCGGGAAGTCTCTAGCTCTTGTCGAATGGCCGTCAGGTCAGCTTCTCGAGCAGTTACCTGCTCAGAAAATTTGACCTTTTCGGATTCTGCAAATTCAAGTCGAGCTGCAAAGAGACGCTTGTCAAAAACTCTAGAATGAATGGAGTGTGGAAGACAGGGGAACGATAGAGCTCACCCTTGAGAAGATCGTTTTCAGTCCGGAGTCGGTTGCGGTCTGCTCGAAGAGACTTGCAATCCGATTCAGCGAGAACGACGCGGCGACCAATCGCCGCAAGAGAATCAACGAGTGACTGCAAAAGCGCGAAGACGGAAGAGTTAAAAAGATCAAATTTGAGCCTGTACCCGATTATTTACAATCGACTACAGCCTCGGGGGCTACTCCCATCGGGAGCACTGCCGTGCACCCGATAAAAATTAAAAGCACGAAGATAGAAGAATTAGAAGGATTACATTGGAGCCTGTACCCGATTATTTACAATCGACTACAGCCTCGGGGGCTACTCCCATCGGGAGCACTGCCGTGCACCCGAGAAAAGCAAAATCATGAAGAAAAGATGAACAGAACTTTGAGCCTGCAGCCGATCGCACGCGATCGACTACAGACTCGGGGGCTACTCCCATCGGGAGCACTACCGTGCACCCGATAAAGAAATTCTTGAAGGCCAAGAGATAGAAGTTTACCTGTCCGGTGGCGCGGGAGAGAGGATCCGCAGAACTGTCCGTCGCCTCCTTCGAGACCGAAGTCCTAGCGGCGGAGCTGGGGATTTCTCGCTCCACAGTCGCAGCATCAGGCGCTGCCCTGGGAGAGTTCTGGACGGTGCCTGCAGTGGGGGTTTCACCCGCGTCCTTTGCTTTGTTCCTCTTTTCGGGAGGAACGTTAGCAGCAAACCTACGCGGGCTGATCGCTTGCAGACTGCAGTGAAAGATAGAAAAACATCAATATCGGAATTTAGAAGTTGATCGACTGGCATTACAAAAGAACAAGGAAAAAACACTTACTCATCATCTTCATCATCGTCCAGAGCATCCGCGTCCCAAGCGGTTGCTATCACTGGAAACGAAGCCGAAGGAGGAAGAGATTGGAGTGGAGTCACATGGATAGGAGCTTGACTAGGCGATGCTTCCAAGGATTTGTCCTTTGAAGTAGCTTCGTTTTCATCTACCCGACGACGTTTCGGGAGGGCGCCATTCGAGTCTTCGACGTCATCCGAAGAATCGTCCTCCGAGCTCGAGGAAGCATTGGCGACACTGGTGTCAACCGCGCCGTCCTGGTGACTAGACACTTGCTCCGAAGCAGCTCCCCCCGTAGCTGGCGGGTAGCAGTCCGCCATGGCTAGACTCTACGAAGACAAGAAAACAAGAAAGATCTTATCGACTAAAAATTCAGAAGATGAAAGTAACTCAAACACAAGAAACTAACCTCAGCCGGAGGAGGATTTGAAGCAGAAAAAGCTTCGACTGAGCAATCGGGGAATTGCTCCCCTACCTTCAGTCGAGTGATGACCGCGATCTTCTTCTCGAATTCTACATTCGAAAGTTCTTCGCGACTCACTCGGCTGGGATCTTCTGCACCTTGATACTCCCACATAGTGGAGGGCCTTTGCTGCAGAGGCTGGATCCTGCGCTTCAAGAAGAGGCTCGCCAGATGGAGCCCGTTGAGCACTACTCCCGAGGTTTGGTCTCGAAGAGCGGCTACTCTTGCGAGTAAGGGCGTGACCGTCTGGATTTCCTCGGCTGACATCTTGTGGCTCCAAGACTTGCGCCTCGACAGAACTGCGAATGGGTGAAACTCTACGAGCCCACCCGAGCTATTGTCGACGACGTAGAACCACTTCTTCCGCCAGCCTTGGGCGGAGTCGATGAAGTGCATGTTGAAGTATGCGTTCTCCTGGCGCGCCTGGATCCCGAAACCACCCGTGCGAAGTGGCTCGCCAGGCTCGGACTCCACCCGCGGCTTCTCGCGGAAGATCCGGATCTTGAACAGCGCTTTCCAGAGCGCCCAATGCGGGCGAATGCCGAGGTAGCACTCGCAAAGCACGATGAAGCACGAAATGTGCTGCATCGCGTTCGGAGGAAGGTCATGAAGCTGTATGCCGTAGGCACACAGCAACCCGATGAAGAAAGGGTGAAGGGGGAAAGAAAGACCTCGAGTCACGTGGTCCACGAAGACCACGCGCTCATTCGACTGAGGGTTGGGTACCTCTTCTCTTTTCCCGAGGCGGACGCGCTTCTCCGCCTCCGCCGGTAGCAATCCCTCCCGCTGCATCTCTTTGATGCTTTTTGCGGTGGTGTTGGGGGAGCGCCAGTCGCCGGCGCGAGGAGCGGGTGGCGCAGAAGGCTCGCCAGACGCCAGAGTACCAGCGCCACGCTTCCTTCCGCCAGCCATTGTTTGCAGCGAGAGCTTGAGCGCGAGGAAGATGAAGATGGGCGCAAGGAAGAAGACGAAGACAGAGAGCGGGGAAAATTTTACTGCGGCGCTAACACCCCTACTTATACACGGGGCAAGGCAATCTCAGCCGTACGATGCGCTACGTGGCACCTATCACGGCTGCCACGCGTGAGGATGAAACGAAGCGGCGGCCTGCGCTGTTTCGTGCCACGATCTTAACAGAAGATCGTGCGCATTTACTGCGCGTTTCGCGTAGAAAACGGGAGCGACGTCTCGTTTCCCGGTCAAAAAGCTGACAAGGTGGGCCACCATCTGCTACCACTCCGTCACGTCCCATCGGGAGAAGAGGAGTGCGCCATGACGTCATGACGTTCGTCATTCAAAATTGAGATTTTTTCGAATGGAAGTTCAAACGCGAAATTATCTTCGTACGAATATCGATTCCTTCGGATGAGACCAACTTTTCCACGAACAGTTCATAAAGCAAGACCTCTTCGAACGAGAAAGAGGAAAATACCCTATGCACGAAAAACTCTTTCGTATGGGCACAGCATCCCGAACATGAAAACTCTTTCATACGGGCTTGGTTTTTTCCAACGCGAAATTTCTTTCGTATGGAGCTCAAACAAATCCATCGGGTGGGAAAAACCTACCTCTCCTACACGTGATAATTCTACATCATAAAAACCTGGATTGTTCAGCCGACTAGGCACATCTGGATGCCGTATTCTTCGAGTACGAAGGTAAGACCCAGAAAGATCTTTCTTTTGGGCCTGGAATCGCACTCGAAAGCTACGTCCTCCTGCATAGTTCCGTGTCAACAACACGAAGAAAAATCCTAGCGGACGCGCCGGGTACCCTCTTAGGTTAAGTTCGACTCGATAAGTCCACAACGGCCCAGTCGCGACAATCACCTCATCGGGTTCGAGTCGGAGGTCTCGAATCTGTGTAGGCCAGGAGTGTTTTTGCCCTAGTCGCAATTAATTGGCCCTGATCTCTCGGGAGAGCCAAGCTACTGTGCCACATCCTTCTGCAAATAAAAGCCGTAAAACAGGCGCCAGTACTACTCGATACTCGAGCTTTATAACTTACAATACAGGGGACACACCCTTCAAAAACAACAACTGTCAAGCTGAACTTCCGAGAGGGGATTAAAAAAGTTCTGACCGTCTACTCGACTGAAAGTAAATCCCAGTCGAGCACACGCTCGGGGGCTACTGACGAAGGCATGGATCCTGGACCCTGCGAGTAAGGACACCCCCTCTCAAGCCTTCTGGTCAAGGCCCAACAGGAAGCGCCCTTGGAGTACTCTAGAAGGCCCATGAGAAGCCCACCCGCATCAACTTGCGGGTTAAGTAAGGGAACTTGTAACCGACCTAAGCTAGGGTTTGTGTCCTCTCCGGGTTGAACTCGAGACCTGGCTATCTATATAAAGCCAGGAGATCCCCCAAGGAGAGGACCAAGTATTACCGCACGACCACAAAAGCCTTGAAACTCGCCAGGGGTGCACCAATTTGGCCGTACACGTAAGAATAACCCGCCAGACGGGGGATCAACCCACCAAGCGAGGTACTCAACACAACCCAACTCTTCTTCGCATCAAGCCCAAAGCACCACGTGCTGTGCGTGCGCGGCTAATCGAGCCCCCACGAAGAAAAGGGGGACCCTCATAGCACTGGAAGACCACGCCGCCCTAAATGCCGACTACAAAAGTTCCACCCTGGCGCCAAGGGTTCGTACCTGCATATGCGTGCATCAAATGGAAAGCCCGAACTAAGTGTGGTGATTTGGACGAGATGCGAATCGAATCAAGTTGAGGGGGGTGCCCATACTCGCTTCCCACATGCGGTTAGTGCGCTCATCATGGATCAGTAGACAAGACCCTTTTCCTAATTAGGGTCGACACTAGCAGGCTTCAAAACCACGCCGGCCCTCCTGCCGGTGCCTTATCATCAAATTATTATTACCCAAAACATTAACATGTTGTTGATTGAATTGAAACCCAACTATCAACTAAACAGGTGATACGACAAAGGATAACAAGACTCGAGCACAAACAAATCTAAGCATGCAACTACGACACGAGGGCTAACAAGGTAAACAAGCAAGTAAATAGGAAGTGGAAGGAAAAGCTATATCATGGCTGCAAAGGTAACATATAATAGGATCGAGACACACGCATCGAATCAACAGGCCAGAATAAGAACAACGGAAAGAATCGGTAACAAGTGATGAAAGGCAGCCATTTGGCAGCAAGTGAGTATACTTGCCTGAGATCCAGCAAGTAGAGGTACATCCACAGAACTTGTCGTTGCTCACATCATCTCAACGTCCTATCCGGGAAGAAGCAACGAACCTCGAACAAACACCGGATGCAACAATTACTACTACGGCAAAAGATCCAGCATGATCAAGACATGGATGCATGACAATTTAATGGATGCCTAGAAATAAACTAGTTGACATGATAACATGTTTAAATGGACCCATATGCAATTTGAGTTGCATATGAAAAGCCCAGGAATTATGGTTGAAACAATTGTTTTACAACTAACCAACAGGTGAAAGTGGATTAGCATGATGCATGGATGAGGAAAACAACAAAATAACAACAATAGAACCAATTGGAAATAAGGTTTACCCATTTTGAAATTCACTTATTAAGTTTGGGAATTTTGGTTACTTAAAGGTGTTACACAAGCATTTGTAGTTTTCATCAAGTTTAATTGTTCAAAACAGATAACAAAGTTCATATTTGATTAGAACACAAAATTTTAGGTGGATTACATGTTTCAATTATTGGAAAAGGAATTACAATGATTTAATTATGAATTAAACAAGATTAAACAAGTTTTAATTGAATTTAATTCATGTTTGAATATTATTTGAATTTTATTTGTTCAAAACATAAATTCAAATTCATATTTGAAAAGTTTATGTTTTTCTGGTTTGAAAACATATTTTACATGTTCAAAAATAATTTAATTTGAGCAAGTTATGATTTTATCAAATTTAAATGATTTAAACAAGGTTTAAATTATTTAAGCAATTTTGATTATTCAAACCATGAAACAAGATTTATATTTGAATAGGTGGTTTGAAATAGCATGGAAAACATATTTTATTTGTTGGAAAACAATTTCAAATGATTTAATTAAGCATGTTACCAATTTAAATGCATTAAACAAGAGGTGAAGCAAATATTCAATTTAAATGTGGCAAACCAGAAAACAAAGTTGACATTCAAGTGTGGCATGTGATTTTGGATGAAATTCATGTTTTGAGTATTTAATTTGGAGCAACCATTTGCAAGTTATTAATTATGCCATTTAATTTGTCATTTTTAAGAATTATTAAATAACATTAATTTTAATTGCCCAAAATGCAAAACAAAGTTGATAAACAGAAAGTACAATGAATTTGGATTGAAAAACATATTTTATTTGGGTCAATTGAATTAAGTATGAATTACTTATGGAATTAATCAAAATTAAGAGGATTTGTTTGAATTTGAAATTTGGATGTATTTGAAATAATCAAAACAGAAAACAAAAAGCATATTTGAAAAGTTCATGAAATTTTGATGGGGATACATATTTTATTTGCCCAGAAGGGAGTTGTATTGACAAAGTTATTGCATTTACAACATTGGGGTTTATTCTGTTATTTTCTAGAAAAAGAAAAAGATAAGCAGGAATTTTTTACACACGGGGAGGGGAGACCCGCGCTGGCTGACAGCTGGGTCCAGCGCCAGGGTGGCGCCACAGTGGAGCGCGTGTGGTGAGGTGGCGCAGGGGTCTATGACCCGCGGGGCCCGCAGCGCAGCGCGGTAGGGGAAAAAAGGATGGGGAATTCCCCGAGCGGGGACTCGATCCCCCGCCCTCGCGGTGCGCGCACGGACACTGAACCACTGCGCTGCCTGAAGTTTGGTGATACGATAGGAAGCTGACTGAAGAAGAGGTAACCCCGACGCTGCTAACTGAATTTCGACAGAAGCGGATGCAGACTTTCAGTCGGAACAACGCATCGGCCAGGGCGACCAAACGGCGGTATCCGCTGTAAGTAACTGCGTGTACGTGCTGTGCAAGTAGGGGTTGCAGTGGGTGTTGCTGTGTGGAGAATTGGACTTCACAGCACATGAACACAGCAGGCGTCGTTACTGAATTTCCGACAGCAGCAGATGCGGCCTCTCCGGTTCAGAAACAACGCCTGGACGGGGAACCTGTAGCGGCGATGGTGATTTCCTCTTGAGCGATCTAGATACAGACGCTACAGGTGTGCGGTGTGTGAGCTGCTGGGTGTGATTGGTGCCGAAAAGCAAATAGAGGAAGGTGAGAGCTTCAGCTCGTAACCGACCTAGTCCATGGCGGACAGAGAATAGACGAATGCTAACGGGCAGTGTCGGCAAACGAAACAACAGGTAAACGGAGGGGGGCGGTCCGTATTCTCACCTAGAGGGTGATGGAGTAGTTGATGGCGCTTGGAGAGGAACGGAGATGCCGGATTTTGCCGGAGAACAGGGCTGGCCGGCGAGGAAGAAGGCGATGTCGACGCCGTTGTAGTCGACCTCTTGACGAACCCTGGTGCGTGGACGTAGTAGACGAGGGTGCGGTTCCATTTTTGTACCCGGGTGAGGTCAAGGGGGATCATGGCGACATGCGACGATTTCTGACGGTGATGGCATCGGTGGGTGTTGAAGTTCAGAGACAGAAGGCTTCGGGGAGAAGGAAGGGGAGATGGCGGCGCGGCAGAGAGGAGGGCTAGGGCTAGGCTAGGCAGAGGGGGGGGAGGTGGTCTTATGGGGGGAGAGCTTGGTACGGCAGCACATCGAGGAGGGGGAGGAGAGGATCGTGCGGTGCTGCGGCTGATCGTACAGGGAGTGACATCACAGGGAGGAAGATGACAAGCGACGAAGAGGTATTCGGGCCAAAAGGTGGGCTTGGGGGGTGAGCTGAGGAAAAAAGAAACAAATGGGCTGGCTGCCCCCCTCCATTTTTTTGCTTTTGATTTTTCTTTTCTCCTCTTTTTTTTTTTGTAAAGGATGAAAAAGAGGGAGGGATAGAAATACGGTTTTGGGGGGATTTATTTTATTAAATATTTTTATTACTTTTCAAAACAGAAAAAAATAAAAGCAAATGTTAGCATTATTTTCACAAGTTTGAAATTTTAATTGATTTAAAGTTGTTAGTTGAATTTTTCAAATAGGGTTTGAGGGTGTTTATTTGATAATTAAATTTTATTAATTTGCAAAACAATAATTAAAAGTAAGGTTAGTTATTGATTTCAAAATTGGAAATATTAGTTTGATTTTTAAGTGGTTAGTTGAATTTCAAATAATTTTTGATTTGGGAATTTTGGAAATAAACAAATTCTATTTAATAAGCTCAAGCAGTTTTGCAATCATTATTGAATTTAATAGTCGGCAAGAATTTTAATGTTTAAACCACAATTTGACCATGTCAATTATGATTGATTTGGAAGTGAAATTGAATTTTCCATTAAGGTTTTAACAAAAGGGAAAATTTTATCAACAAGCAATTTGATTAAAACAAATCCAACTATTGAAAAACAATTGAGTGGTTTAGTTTGCAATTTTGAAATTGGAAATTTTGAACAGGTGTGAAAGTTAAAAGTGGTTTTGAATTTGAGTTGTTTTGAAAACAGAATGCAATGCTCATGTGATGCATGTGATGCAAAGCAAAAAGAAAACAAACACTTTCTACTAAGGGTAACACCCCAGGTGTTATAAGAGACCCCAAGAGGAGGGTGTGATGAGCACAGCGGTAGGAGTTTTCCCCTTAGTTAAGAACCAAGGTTATCAATCCAGTAGGAGAAAGAGGAACTTCGGAAGGTTGATGCTACTGACGATGGTGCTGGCGCTTCACCGGTGTCAGCAACAATGTGGAACCTGCACACAACACAACCAAAATACTTTTCCCCAACGGTACAGTGAGGTTGTAATCTCACCGGTCTTGCTGAAAACAAAGATTAGACGTATAGTGTGGAAAAACTGTGGATGCTTGCAGTAAGTAAAGAGAGTAGAAAATTGTTGTGGTTTGTTTAACAGTGTGGAAAATGGACCGGGGTTCATAGGTTCAGTAGTGGTGTCTCTCCATAAAAATAATATGCTGGGTGAACAAATTACAGTTGGGTAATTGACAAATAAAGGTTGCACCGTAGTGCACATTATAACATGATGACTACTATGATATTTAGTGTGGGCATTACAACAAAATACATAGACCAAAATCCATCTGTATCTGTGACTAATAATCCACCCTCAGGTTATCATCCGAACCCCCTTAGGTATTAAGTTGCAAGCAACAGATAATCGCATTAAGCAATGTGTGTAATGTAAGCAATGATTATACACGCGGGTACTCTTATCATTGTTTTCTCCCTAATGGCAACATCACATCCTCCCCTTCACGTTTCTGTCACTTGATCAAGGCAATGAGGAGGCATGAACCCACTATCAAGCATAAATACTCCCTCTTGGAGTCACTAGCAACTACTTGGCGAGCAACCACTAGCAACGGAAAGCATGCAAGATCACAAATAACATATGCAATAAAGACTATAATCAACTTGGCATAAGGTCAATATTCACCGGATCCAAGAAAATACCATATAGAATTACATAAGATCAATCTCGATCATGATAGGCAGCTCACGAGATCTAAACATGGAGTCATATAAGGAGGAAACAACCATCTAGCTACTGCTATGGACCCGTAGTCTAGGGATGAACTACTCACACATCACTCCGGAGGAAGGCATGATGATGTAGAAGCCTCCGGTGATGATTTCCTCTCCAGCAGGGTGCCGGAAAACAGCTCCAGAACCCTCTAGGGTTGACGACGACGGTGGCTGCGGAACTTTTTCGGGATTTTTGATCAGGTGCTTAGGGTTTTCCATCCAGGGGGAATAAATAGGCAAAAGGGCAGAGGCGGTGGAGGCCAGGGGCCCCACACCCATAGCTGGCGCGACCAGGGGGACCCGCGCCACCGTATGGTGTGGCCCCCCTGATGTCCGTCTTCGACTCCTCTTCGGTGTTCTGGATGTTTCCGAGGAAAATAGACACTTCGGGCTTTGTGGGGTCCAATTCCGAGAATGTTTCCAGAACAACTTTTCCGAAACAAAAAACAACGTAAAACAGGGAACTGACACTTGGCATCTTGTTAATAGGTTAGTTCCGGAAAACGTATGAAAATGCTATAAATAAGGGAGAAAACATGTAGCAATTTGCATAATATGATCATGGAGCATCAGAAATTAGGGATATGTTTATGACGTATCACGTCCCTCCACAACCCGGAGTAAGGATTCATCGATTAATCATCCAAAAAAAGGAAAACACCATCCCACGATCTCCAACAGCCGAGGAACGTCTGCACATCCCGTCTCTCTGCCGCGCTGCCGTAGCACCGGTGTGGATGCCATCCGCGGTGTGCTGATCTCGCTCAGCGGGAGAACGCCGCCACCACCATCACATACACCCCCCGCCTCGCTCAAATCCATCCCGCCTCGTTGCTGTACCGCTGGTATCATCGCCGTCCGCCCCCATGCTGCCTAGTTCCGGTGTGGTGTCCACGCCGTCCTCGCGCCTCTTGCCGTGCCGTCTCGAGGACACAGGCGATTGCGTCCTTCCATTAGCGGCTGCGCTCGAAAGGAACTGTCCAAAGACAGATACAAGCCCGCGGTGTGGTGATCTCGCTCACTGGGAGAACGCCGCCACCACCGCCACATACACTTCCCGCGTCGCTGCCGTACATTTGGTGTCGACGCCGTCCGCGCCCGTGATGCTTAGCTCCGGTGTAGTGTCCACGCCGTTCTCGCCCCGCTTGTTGTGCCGTCTAGAGGACACATGCCATTACGTCCTCGGTCCTCCCATCAGCAGCTTCCCTCGAAAGAAACTGTCCAAAAACATATACAAGATGAGGTGAGTTATCTTTTATGTCATTCTAATGCTCAGCAAAAGGGGGAAAATATGGTTCCAGTTATGTCATCATTTATTTATGACCGCATACTTGTAGATACAACCACACAAGTAACATATGTGTATATCATGTAATAAAAGTGAACATGATGAATTTGAAGGTTGCAACCATTAATGGTTCCTTGGAAATTTAAATACCCTCGAGTAAAAAGAAAGTACAATCTTGAAGTTGCAGACATATTATCCCCACATACTTTGCCATAAAATGTTACATACAGAACAAAGATGAAATGATATAGACCGTAAAACAACTTGTCTTGGGCCATTTTCACCATACAACAGTTCATCTAGAACATTTTTTGGTTCCAGATTGTACTCCTCATCAATTGGGATAGGCATTGTTGTTGGATATGGCATCACGCCAGAATGATGGGGAACAGACTCCATTTCAGGACTTAACGAACACCCACAACATAGGTAAATATATCACCAACCAATATTAATTTTTGGATCCTATATAGTCTATACTAATAACTAATTAGCGATTTTCATTGCGGGAGGACAAAAGGCGGATCCAAAAGAAATGAAGAGACAAAGGGAAAGAGAGAGATATGCCTCAAACAAAGATGAGATATTAAAAAAGAGGCGTGAGGCGCGTGATTCTCAAAGAAAACCAGACTCCATGTAACACAGGGGTTGCCGTAACACCGGGTACTTCCATTATTTTGGTCGGCATGAAAATATACACTTCTCACAAGCATGATGATGCAACAACCAGAATTCTGATAAATTGTTTCTGTCAGGTTTTCAACCTATGGACAATGCCACGGTGCAATCTGGTGTCACCCAGCTACGATGCGCTCAAACTATTGAAGGTGATGATTACTTAGAAACTAAATATCACCATCATATATGAACCGTACTGATGGAAACTAAACTAAATATCACCATCATATATGCGCTCAAACCTACTGTTTCCGTGCCGTCCGGTGGGACTCCATCTGATGGACAAAATACATTTCAGTCAAACAAGTGTACCTTTTCTACCAAAGAAAATTTGAAAAGTTATTATTATGGTATTGGGTCTTCGTGTGGACATGTGTTACAAAGGCCACCTAAAGGCTTATTATTAAGCAACTTTGGTAATGATGAACAATTCCTTCTCACATCTCACTTACACTGTCCCAACACTAATTTGCATTTGTCATGTAGAAGATAAGCAAGAACTGAAAAGGCAGAGGAAAAATCACGGTATGTGACCAGAACAAAGAAGTCATATTGCATAGGCTAGAGGAGACGCGCCATCGAAATAAAGCTATAGCTGTCCATACGAGTGGTGAACACACACAATCAGATACACCACCGTCAAACATTTGTGCAACAGGATTAAACACGAGTTAATGGCTACTGGAAAATCGGCAGTCATCCAACTACATCATACACCAACTTCAGAAGGTTTTATCTACTAGCTTTTTTTTTCTCCGCTAAAAATCATAGTAACCGCGAGTCCTATCTGATGTGAGTTGGCTAACAAATTATGCAGCCATATCCGGTGTTGCTCTGCAATCATGTGCTTCGGCATTTGAATAGCCAAATGCTGATTAAGATTATGATTGGCTCCACAGAAATTATATGTACCAGATGCAACAAATTGGAGGGCGAATCAGGCCTGTCATCATATCAAGTACCGGTACACCAAGTGGAAATACTCACGTGGACAATTATATTAGTATTTATTGGCTACAAGCTTGTTTCATAACTTCCATTCCTCGCTGGCTCGCAGCTACTTACTTGCTTGTGAAAAAATAATATCAGAAACGACCACGGTGAAGATGCATATGGAATACAAGAGCCCGAAAGCAACACATTAAATCTTGATGGTATGCATAATGTCATCCAAAGTTTTCCTATCCAGCATTGATGCATAGCTTGTCCTGAATAGAATATACGAGGCCTTATACATGGTTTAATATCTTGGTATCCAGATTGTTTGGGAGCATGGAACCTTCCAGAAACTGAAGACACTGATCCTGATGAAGAAGCTAGGATGTTCGCTAATAAAGGTAACATTGGTATTTCTAGCATGAGTTACCAATAAACTATGTTTTTGTCATTTCTGCAAACTATTGAATCAATAATGTCAATGGAGTTTCTGTTTCAGATTTAGTTTTTGAATCCTATCTACATGAACGCCATCAACCTGATGGAATTACCACAAACGATACTCATGAATATGTTTACAAGAATCTACCCAAAAATTACCATGTCCTTAGAATAGTTAGTGACTGTTGCAACTGCGGAGCATTACGATTTCAGTTTGAGGGGCCTGCGTTTTGTTGCAGAAAAGGGAAAGTTGGTATGTTTACCCCATATATTTGTGAAGAGTTGAAACGGTTGTTTACAAATCAAGACGATGATGATGCAAAACATTTCAGAGAGCATATACCAGAGGCATTATTTTAGATGATGTCTCATTTTGCACGAGATCCGAGTGGCCGTGGAAGGATTGATTTTGACCAGTTAGCAAAGTTATTTTATAGCTGGCCTAATAGCAAGTAATATCATATATCCGAATGTGGCACGGTGAGAGTTTATTACTTCAGTCATGAGAGTGCTTCATTTTGTATCAAGGTTATTTATTTATTATTTCTAAACAGTTTATTACAAATTTTCCTGCCTTATGACATTCTTTGCATATTTATATTGTTCGTGTTGGACATAAAGAAGAAAATTGTCTATATTCTAGACCTGCTTCCGAGACCGACTTGGGGTGTGCACATCTTAAAAAATATGGAAATTTGCAATAACATAAACATTGCTATTCGACGAGCAAATCCTGAATGGAAGGACGACATCTCCAAATGGGGATGCAAAGTCCCCGTTGTTTAGACGAACTCGCACCGGTATGAAGTGTTTAATTTAAATATAACTTTACTTGATTTGTTCAATGCTCAATGTGAAATTTCATATGTATGCAGTGCTTTGCCCGATTATTTAGTTTTTAATCTAATGCACTCATGGTGCGATGAGAAGTCATTTTTTTCGATACCCACGGTGAAAGTTCTCAGCCATACTCATTCGCTACACTTTTAGCATGAACTTTATATGACAATGTTGTATATAATGCATATGTAGGATGGTTTGGAGTTGAAAAAACGATTTTTGGTACATATCCTGAAGTATCAAGACAACGAGGCAATAAACAATATTCCTGCTTTTGAACGAGAAATTATTGATCGTATAAAGAGATGGATATTCATGAAATGAAATAGTGGATGATGTTGTGTTACTTATAATTTGGTTTTCAATTGTATCTTTGAACTCGTGTTTAATTGTAAAATTTAGCAAATACTAATAACGATTATTTGTTCTTTGTGGATTTGAAATGACGAGATATATGCATTGCAGGTTTTTCACACATCATTACATGTTTTAGTTATGAAATTATTACTTTGTTAAAAATAAAACTTTTTTTTGACAATTTTTTTTTGACAATTTGTTAAAAATAAAACTCACTAAACTAGAAACGATATTTATATTTTTGAAGACGTATGTCACGGCTACTAGTGAAATGAAAAAGAAAAACACATTTCCCCCACTTCAGCAGTTACCACTGAGCTGTCCACCAACTCCAACATTGTTCCTTTTTCTTTGAGGGAAAACTCCAACATTGTTTGCATCGTGGCGTCGTGCGCTCGAGCGGACCCCTCCTCCCCTGCCTTCTCCCTCGCCCCTCCATTCCCATCGCTTCTCGAACCTTCTAGTAGATTCTTCCCCCGCCACCCCGCTCCAACTTCCGCCTATTGCTCCGCCTTCCCCGCCGCCGCCTCGATCTGCCGCCGAGCCCGAGATGGACGACGCCTGCGCCGTCTGCGCGGAGCCGCTCGAGTGGGTGGCCTACGGCGTCTGCGGCCACCGCGAGGTCTGCCCCACCTGCGTCGCCCGCCTCCGGTTCGTCCTCCGCGACCAGCGCTGCTGTATCTGCATGACCCACTGCCCCGCCGTCTTCGCCACCAAGGTCAGCACCTAGGGTTTGGCCCCTTTCGCCCTAGACACCCGCCCGTTTCTGAAATTTTAGAATTACGCCCTAATGGCTTTATGGTTTCTCGTTGGCTAGGCACTTGGGGACCGCACGAAGGTGATCAGTGATTTCTCGGCTCTCCCGTCTCCGGCCGGCGAGGGGAAGGCTGGGGAGTACTGGTACCACGAGGGTACGCAGGTGTGGTTTGACGACGTCGAACAGTACAGGACTGTACGCGCGATGTGTCAGATTTCTTGCACTGTTTGCAAAGACAGCACCAGCAGGGGGAACAAGGGCAGTAAGGGATCCAAGGCGAAACATAAGAAAAAGATCGGAAGCATCGAGCAGCTCAAAGGGCATCTTTTCGACCACCATCAGTTGTACATGTGTGACCTTTGCTTGGATGGGAGGAAGGTGATCCTATTGATAGCTTACTTGTCCTTGTTTACTGGTTAATCGTATTTTCTAATGTCCAATGCTGTTCAGCTGTACTGTTTTAGTGTGAGCAGTTGATTGCCTAATGTGGATGCTATTGATAGCTTTGTGCAACATTAGGCAGATAACTTGGCGCAGTCTGTTCATTTCATCCTTAAATTAAGTTGCCTAGTGCTCAATATCGATTATGAATCCATACAAGACATGAATTTGTTGTTGTAAGCAATTTCAATTGTAATTCTTAGGTCATGTTGTTGCATGGTGCTATTAGTATCAGTCACAGACTAGTATGGTGTTTTGCCATAGATTTTGTTTGTCATTTACATCTAACAAGCAATTACTATTTGGTATGTGTTGAGATTATTATTTTCTGGTAATACTCGATGCATCAGATTGGCACATATCATCCCTTATTTTATCCAGCCATGGATGATATATCATACATTTCAATCTGGTTGAGACCATAGCAAACATTCATGTGCTCCTAATAAGACCTAATCTCTAACCTCCTTGGAGTTATCTCACTTATTTTTTTCAATTCCAGCATTCAAGTTTATTACATCAGATGTGGACATACAGTGGATTAAACTGTTCTTATTTATTATTTGGAACTTCGTGTTCATAATATACATCCTGATTGCACACTTGTCTTGTATCTTTTGCATTAATTTTTCTATGTATTACGCATTTTTTGTTTATATAGTAAATCTCTGAACTGTTGTTGTTGTTGTTGTTGTTGTCTTGAGCAGGTATTTAGTTGCGAGCAGAAAATTTATACAAGGCCTCAATTAAATAAGCACATAAAAAATGGTGATTCGGAGGTGGATGGCTCGAAAGTTGATCGCAAAGGTTTTGTAGGGCATCCAGGGTGTGAGTTTTGTAAAACCACATTTTATGGAGATGATGAACTAAATACACATTTGACAAGAGACCATTTTTCTTGTCACATATGCCAGAGGTGCTCTGCTACTTTTATTGTATTAGTTTGGGTATAAGTACAAAGTTATGCTATCACTGACATTGTGGTTCTGTAGGCAGCACAGGAACACCGCTTACTTCAGGAACTATGATCACTTAGAGGTATGTCATTGTCATATCAAGTTGGCATACTCGTAGTAACGAGAGCATCATCTTAGATGATGGCAGAAGAACCAACATAAAATCCATGTAAACAGTGTATCTAGCAACAATTTTCTTCTAGAAAGATACTGAAGAGGATGTAAAATAGTGTATACGTACGTAAGATATGAATTACTATCCCTGTGTAAACAAGTAGATACATCAGTAAAATTTGGATATTTAATCTAGTTTTCTGAATTTATATTTATTAGGTGCACCTTCTGTTTGGATGATTAATCTAAATATGGTGTGTTCATGAGGTGCTATTCACTAGCCGGGAAGCAGACTAGCCTTAGTCGCTCATTATGTCAGCCTAGTGGCTGCCTAGGCGAGAGGGTGTGGCCTAGCACCCCGACGCTGCCTAGGCGAACTAGGGCTAGGCGCTGTCTATTGGAACACTGTAATTAGTATATTGATCTATTTGATGTTACAAAACTTTCTTAGATGGAAGTCATTTCTGTAGCAGTTAAGCTAGACCATAGCATATCAGCTATCTATTCAAACGTGGAGCTGTGCCTGCTAGGCCTCTTTACGTGAAAACTAATATTATCTCCATTTTGGGTGCCTATCCATGGCATCTTCACTTGTAGACTTTTACTGCATGTCATCAAATATGATAGAACCGATTTTAGTTGTCAGACTCATCTGAAATTTGAATAAGAAGTCGCACTTGTATTTAATGTCATGTTAGAGTCTAACATTGTGCATGGAAATATTCAGATGCATTTTCGGAGTGACCATTTCTTCTGTGAGGACAGAGAATGCTTGGAAAAGAAGTTCATTGTCTTCGAAAGTGAAGCAGAGTTCAAGGCAAGTCTTAAACACAATTTACATTTGGTTAAATCATCTTCGCTGGGCATGCCACCAGATTAGTTCTTGGCAGTTGGTTATGCTTTGATGATATTATATCCTTTTTTTCATTCCATCCACTTATACAGAGACACAATGCAGTGGAGCATAGGGAGCGCAAGCCTCATGCAAAGAAAAATGCTACTACTTTCAAGGTACAAATGAATCTGCCCCATTTTCACATCTTGTGTTAAGCTTATACTTCTGACTATTGACACACTTGCATATGCTTATTGATGAAAAAAACGATTCACTAATTTTATTTTATTTACCTTCCGCATCATTACCAGGCAGTGGGTCGTGGCTTGGGAAATCAGGTTGCTTCTGCTGCAGTTCCCTTGCGATCTAGTTCTGGACAAGCATCACAAGCAGGCCAAAGCTCTGGGACGAACCGTGTATTGCAGCAATCTTATTCTTCTTTCCTCTCCCGCCAGGAGGTCCCTGGTGCAAGAATAGGCTCTGGTTTTCAAGAAGTTTCATCCCCTCCCGTATCAGAGCAATCAAGACATACACCAGCTCGTAGTCAAAGTTCACGGACTGCTGCAAATATAAGGGACGAGGAATTTCCTCCTTTATCAGGCTCTATTAACAGGACCCCTGCTTTAACACAGCAGGTGGTAAGAAAGGTAGCTCAGAATGCTCATGCATCTGGTCTCCGACAGCAAAGCAAGGGAGTTGTGAATATGCACAATTCTGTTCAGCTTCAGTCCCCTGAAAATACTAATCTGATTCCTTCTGGTTCAAGACGCTCCCCAAGTTGTCCTACGCCCAAGCCAAGTCCCAACATTAGCGGATCGATGAGTTTGACTTGTGCTGAAAATGAAAGGTACACAGAGAATAAATTCTTGGTGGAAAGAATGCAGACTGCATTAGGCATGGACCGTGATAGGTTTGCGATGTTTAAAGAGATCTCTGGGGAGTACCATCAAGGTGTTATCAATGCTTCAAGTTATCTTTTGTATGTGGAGCAATTTGGTCTCTCGCACCTCGTTCCTGAAATGGCCAGGTTACTGCCTGATCCTCATAAGCAGAAGGAACTTGCTGATGCCTACTACGCCAATATGCGGCTTACAAGCCTCCAAGGAAATGGTGGTGGTGGAACTGTTAGCTCCGGAAAAATAAGGGGAAGGGGAAACTTCCTGATGCTGCAGAAACTTTCATTAGAAGATAAATTCCTGAGTACCGCCAACAAGCTTCAGCTACAGGGAGGAGAATCTGGAGCGCTGCTAAGAGAAGGGTGTGGAGTAACTGTGAAGAAGTAAGTTGTGTTTTGCGGTACTAGTTACCACCTGAGCTGCTGCGGGAATGTTGACGTTTTTTTTCTTTGCTTCACGTGTCTGGTGAAGGTAAACTTAACAAGGTGCCTTGTAGTTTCTGTGTCTTGAACTTTATGGTCGAGCTTGCATGAGTGCATCGTGAACGTGAAGAAAGAATATATCTGGACTATGTAAATCAATGTCTTGGCTTTCATTAGTGTTGTTCTATTTTGTTCAAGATGCTTGTGGCAGGATCGGCATTTCAAAGTTTATGGATTTATACATGGGAGTCCATATGTAACTAGTCATTTATTTATGTTCAAGGATATACACATCATGCATTTCAGTATGATATTTTGCAGTAATTAGTCGTGACAAACATTGCAAGAGTGTGTAGTTTAGTACTAGCAAGTAGAGGTATGAAGTTCCATCACATATACTACTCCCTCCGATCCATATTAATAGGTGGTGAAGTGGATGTATCTAGCAATAAAACATGTCTAGATACATCCACTTTACCACCTATTAATATGGATCGGAGGTAGTACTAAGTAATTGGCCAAAAATGCGTGGCGTTGTACGCCATGAATCATCGCTGTACGTGCGCTCAAGCTGCCGATCAAACACACGTGCTTCGCTTCCCATGTTATCGGAAGAACTTGCGATCTACTAGTTCTGGGCAAGCATCCAAGCAGGCCTTCCAGTCTGAGGTCCAATTGCATGCGGTTGCATTTGCAAGTATTTTATGGTCGATTTCATCTTTATACCATCAGATATATACTTCCTCCTTTCTCGCAAAAAAAAATCCGAGTAAGTAATGGTAATCCTACACCTACGGATGCGAAGCCTACGGGCAGTGTTTACAGACGTACGTGGTCTCTCGTGATTAGCCTCCACCGTTTTACAACCCCATGAATTTCACTAAAGGGCCCATCCTCTGAAAATCCCACCTAATTCCGTAAGATCCATCCGTGGACTTCTTCCGTAGGTGTAGCATCACTCAGTAAGTAATTACGATCGAGGATGCTATCCGTTTTGCGGTTCCAATTTGTGTCCACAACGACCTCGCTGAATCTGTGAATCCAACCGTTGGCTACGGTTTCCTTTTCCTTGCCCGCAAAAAAAAAAGAGAGGTTACGGTTTCCTTTTATCCCGCATCGGTTAGTTTCCAACTTTATCTCGGGTGTAATAGTCGCGTGGGAGACGGAATTGAAGCCAACGGAAGGGAGGGGTCTCTCCATTTTGAACCAAGCCCATAACCACCCAACGTACGTAAAGCCTTGCCCACACGAGCGATCCATACCAAACTGCACAAGCCACACCAGGGAGGAAGCGATCGATCCATACCCTCGCTACTTGTCACTTCTCTCGCCTCTTCTCGCTTTCGATCGGCTTCTCAAATCCTCAATCCTCTGGCGACAGATTGGCACTTCGGTAAGTAGTTACAGACTATCTTCTCCACTCTATCTTGGGTAAGTAGTTCATGAAAGCACTTGGGACTGCGCGTAGCGAATACCGCTAATTTGTTTGTTTTCCTCCATGGATTGCATGCAGATGGATGGCTACCTTGTTCCACCCTCTACCCCGGAGAGAGCGGGACACGGCGGCTCGCCCGAGAGTCACCGCCGCTCTCAGAGGGTCGTATCACGGGACCAGGAAAGGGCCATCAACGCCGCTCTCAGAGCATCTGCCACTGCTCCTCCTTGGCCTGCAACGCCGGCCAAGGTGGAGCGCAGGCGGAGAAGAATGCGGGTGAAACAAGACATCATCACCAAGCGACGCCCCCGTGTAGCAACAACGTCCAAGAAGAAGGGCACCGTTACGGGGAAAAGGAAGAGGCAGCTTGCCATGGTCCCTGTCCACGGCGACGCCAGCGCCAGCACGTCTTCCGCGCTGGTTCCTGCAGGCGGCAAACCCAAACCAGCCAAGCTTAACGTGCGATTCATCGACGACCATACAGTGAGGGCCTTTGCGGCTCTCATGAAATGGGAGGAAAATCCTACTAGGGAGAACTGGGAAAAGGTGGAAACCGCACCCGGATGGACACACATCCGTCGATACTACGCGCAACAGGCCGATGAGTTTATCTATCAAATGGACCAGTTTTTCGGTAACTTTCCTTCTACTACTTTTTTTTTGTTATTTTTTAATTACCGGAGTGCACTTTTAATTGC
Organism: Alopecurus myosuroides; assembly: GCA_028641055.1. Lineage (NCBI taxonomy): Eukaryota > Viridiplantae > Streptophyta > Magnoliopsida > Poales > Poaceae > Alopecurus > Alopecurus myosuroides. The sequence goes on along the minus strand of CM054058.1, from coordinate 372,524,447 downwards.
TTTGTAAAGTAAATTGTTTTCTTATTTGCTCCCTCAATGCCAGTTTATTGTGGCACCCAGTAGATCAGAGGGACTAGATATGTATTACTAAGTATTTCGGGCGAGAATTTCTTTTAACCGTTGCAAACTGACCTTTTACTTGTGTAATTTCTTTTTTTTTTTTTTTTTTTTTTTTTTTTTTTTTAAATTCAAAAAAAAAAAGTAAGTTATAGTAAAAATAGTGTACCGAATATGGTGAGTAAGGAACAAAGTAAGTAGTAAAATGGCGAATTGTATAGTAAACAACTACTCCCTCCGTTCCGGTGTGCAGTACACTCACTTGGAGGAGCAGAGTGACCAAGGCGGATAGTGATTATGCGATGGACCTGTCCAATTGTTTCCTCCAGTCAGCGTGCAAGTAGGAACCGTACAGTTAAATAACCGATTAACTAGGGTATGCTAGTAACAGACGTGGAGGTCCACGTAAAAAAAAACTTCGCTTCTGCATGCACAGGAGAACTGCCCAACCAGCCCCGGTAAAATTGCGTTCATTGGTCACTTATGGTCTCCCAGTAAGTTGCACGGGAGGGGGTCAAGAATTGATACCACTCTTTTTTACTAATTAACGCCGTCGAGTAATATTGCCAAGCGCGCCTTATTTCCCTGCCAAATTGAAACTTTTTGGTTTATTATGAAAGTGAACACACGGGAACAGAGGGAGTACTCCACTACTGCTACTTTTGGACTATTTTAAACTGTTTCTTCTTCTTCTTATTATTTTCTCTTGCCTCGTTTTTGTGACAGGTCCACGAAATTTGCATAAATGGGGAGGATCTACCATAGACTCAGTGATAGGCACGTTTCTAACGCAAAATGTTGCTGACCATTTATCAAGGTAAAAATGAAGGGTATATGGTTCATTATATTCACCTTCTATTCATCTACTGAACATTTCATGCATGCTGATTACTCTTTTTTGTATGCAGCAATGCTTTTATGCACCTTGAGGCAAGATTCCCAAGCAAGCAAACCAACACTGCTGAGGATGTGCCTTTAATAGGTCATCTCGAGGAAAGCTTGAATTTGACTCATGATTATGATTCCCCAGATTCTACCGAAACAGATGTCAGAAAAAAGAAAAAAGCAACTAGAGAAAGTGCGAAAATAGATTGGCAGAAACTTAAAAACGAGATATATGAAAACCATGACATTAGTGAAGCCAGTAAAGTCCCTGACAAAGTGAATTGGGAAGCTGTACTAAATGCACCACGCGCGGTGGTTGCAAAAACCATCGAGTGTAGAGGACAAAACCGCCGTATGGCAAAACGGATACAGGTAATATCACAAACTTATTTTATATTTTTCTGTAACTTTATATAACATTTGTGTAGCATGAATATGTTTTATTTCGGTCAAATAAATATGTTTCTAAATACCTTACTATAACATGTTTTCTGCAAATCAACAAGATTAGTCTTTGATACCATTTTGAACCATACTATAAACTCAAGAAGTACTAATTGAACTATTCCATCATTTACGGAAAAAAATATCATCAAATTACGATTCATCATTATTTTTCTGAATTTGATACATGTTTATTTGACTTTCTTACAGAAATTCCTCAGGATCTTAAAAGAAAAGCATGGAAGTTTCGACCTCGATTGGCTTCAATATTTATCGCCAAAACATGCTCAGTATGACCATATTTTATAAGCTTTTACTTTTATCTAATTAAATGTTCTTTTATCCAATCAAGTGTTATTTTGTTTTACTGAACCCATTTTCCATTTGGTGTAGTGGTTTAGTTTCAGGATGACCATATTTCAAAAGCTTTGTACTTTATCCAATTAAATGTTCTTTTATCCAATAAAGTATTCTTTTTCTGTTATTGAACCCATTTTCCATTTGGTGTAGTGGTTTAGTTCTTGTGTTTGTGCATGTTGAAATATCGAACAAGCTCTTTAGTACAACAATTCAAAACTAAGTAATATTAGAGAAAGAATATCATGTATGAAACATGCGTTAAATTATTAATTCTATCACCGTATTTTATTTACTTTTTCTTTGTTACCAGAATATTTTTACTAGGTATATTGGGTGTTGGAGTTAAAAGTGTTGGCTGCATTCGCCTTCTATCTTTAGGACACTCTGCATTTCCGGTAAGTTCAATTGTGTTTCGTAAAGAAATAAAATCTTCCAAGTGTTTGCATTTGAGGTGAAATTTGCCTTTTAGGTCGACGTGAACGTATGTCGCATAGCTGTAAGACTAGGATGGGTCGAACTCCAGAGCTCACATTTAGATCCAGAGGAGGATATTCTTCTTTCGGGTGACAAGTAAAATTTGTCCTAGCTGAATACATTGAGATAATAATGACGTAATGTAAAGTATGATGAGTGCTTATGTCCTTTTTTTTGTTAGTTCAAGATATCGACCGCTGCTGCGGGATGTGCAGAGATATTTGTGGCCTAGGTTGTGTACCATCGACAAGGACAAACTGTAAGTGCTAACATTTTAGCTAAGTATGATTTATTTGAAAACATATTTTATCAGGAAAATTCTCATATAACTAAGAAACCTTATTTACTTGAACAGGTACAACCTGCATTGCGGGATGATAACGTTCGGAAAGGTAACTTTACTATTTATTAGATGCAAATCGAGCACTTAATTATTCAACGCTAACATTTTAGCTAAGTTAAATAATGATTGATATGATCATTCTTCAGGTGATATGCAGGGAAAAAAAACCAAACTGCAGTGTTTGTCCTTTCACTGCCAAGTGCAAGTATTACAAGTATAGGTATTTTTCAGTTTTCTATGATACGAGATAGAACTGGGTCTAATTATGAGGGAAATTCTAAGGGCTGACATGAGATGTGTGATTGCTGCAGAGAAAAAGTCCCTTCTGCACTTCCTCCTACAGTGATGCGTCAGATTGAAATGGGTAAAAAGGAAACCAGCATCGTTGTTTATGGCAGCGACGATCAAGAGCACATACAAAGAACTGAAAGAGAATGTATGATTAACTGCGAACCCATTATTGAAATGCCACCAAGTCCCGAGTATGATTACGATGAGATACCACCAAGTCCCGAGTATGGTTACGATGAGCACGATCTTCCTGACATTGAAGATGTGCCAGAAGCATATTGCCAGGCTAAAACAGAAGCATATTATCAAGCTCAAACAGACAGGCAGTCAAACAAGCCTGTCAACACTGGAAAACACATAGTGCTGGCCAATGCGCAAGAAGACGTGAGAGAATTGAAAGCCATATTCCGCCTGAGGACAGAACATTATGCGTACGCAACAGTATATTTCTCGTCTTTGCAATTTTTCTCATGCGCCCTTAAGCTTGACATGCTTTATAATAATTGCAGGTACGTCCTCCCAGATGGACATCAAGCGTTGGAACAGGTCTGTTTTAAGTAGTCGCTTCTAAACTGACTATTATTCCTAAAAAAAAAATCACTATTATAATATGCATTTGAAAAGGATGGATAGGTTGGTGAAAATTAGTGTCATTTGACTGTACTAGGAGTATATTTTAATTTTTGATTTGCTACATGCATGTCTTCTAGTTTGACAAGAGAGTTGAGGGGGATCACGTGCCTTATATCCTGGTCCTGGTTCCTTATCCTTCGAGCAACGACGATAATAATCTCAAAGGCATGATTCTGGTGAGCACTCACTTTACTCGAAACATATACTTGTACATCTATACAAGAATTGTTAATTAGTTCGATATAAAGGGTGTAATGTTTCTCATATCATTAAGGAGTAAGATGATTAGGAATGTTTGAATAAAAGAACTGTTAATTAGCATGCATGGTGTAAAATTATTTTTGAAAGTAGATCTAGTCGATCCGAAAACAAGCCATTCAACTCTAGGTACTAACCTCAAAACCACCAAGTATAGAAATTGTTACATTTCTCTTACGACTGAAACTTTTTGTACAAACAACACCATTTTTATGTAATTCTATCACAAGAACATGTAAAGAAAATGCAACGATTATCCTCCCAAGTACCAAGGACAAGATTTTAAATTGTACTACAAAAATAGAGAAACAATGTTGTCCAAGTAAAATGAAAAAGGTTGTCCAAAACTGATTGTTTGTAGTCCATATCAATTGACTAGCAACCACCCCTCGTCATCGAACATCCATTTGAGGTAGCTTGACATATGAGGCTTATTTTGTTTTCTCTCCCTCTCTCTCTTCCAAACCCATTTGTTCATAACATTAGTGTTCAACGTTCAAACCTTGGCTTCTTTTTTTTGCCCCCGGATCCTTCTTCATGTTTGTCCGTTTCTGCATGAATACTATTATCTGGTGTCTCTAACCCCGGGTCGTTTCTTTCCTCATCAATAACGAAGGATTGAGAAATCCCTAAATTAATTTTAACCTCTCAACACACTGATCCAAAACCAATTACAATTACTCTCTTATAACGTGGCACCAAAGTATGTTCACTACATAACTGTACGTGTGTATCTCTGGAACTTCTATTTCTAGTGCTTAGATATACTTGACTCTAGTTCGACCAGCTCTCCAACTTGTTTCGAAACTAACTTCGTTCTTTCTTTATTGCTGCATAAATGAACGACAAGATACCCTGTCGGACAGCAACCCAAGGAAACTTCCCACTGGACGGTACCTACTTCCAGAACAATGAGGTATAGTGATTTTTTTTTTCTGTTGCGGTGTTGTACATTTACTAGTTGAGTATGATGCCAGCTCAGGGGCAGGCTAGTTCGATACTAAGCAATCGTTTATATTTTTTTGGTTTTGACGATCGATCGTTTGTATCTATATATATATAGGTGTTCGCATCTAGCAGTTTACCAGTAACGATTAGTAGAAAGAGTCTCTGGGACCTGCCGAGATGCATTGTTTACATGGGTTCAACAATACATTCGATCACACAAGGTATATATATCTTACTCTCTCACTGGAAATATAAAATCTCTTACTAACAGGTATATTCTCATCAATTTCAGGCCTAACACGCGAACAAATTCAAGACTGCTTCAAAAGAGGTACTAGATTTTATCTATTTATAAGAATCATTTATGACCTATTAGATCAACATGAAGAAGCCGTATTTTACAAAAGGAATTCCGAGGATGAAAGTCTTTTATTTCTTTCTGGATATGATGTTGGGATTTGGTTACCGGTTGAAATATTATGGTTACTGCCGGTAACCGGACTTCTCGGTCCCCCCGGTAAATGAGTTTATCGGTTGAAAAATCCCGGGCCATTTGAATTTGTGCCGAATTCATCCTTTTCAAATCAGTTTTTGATTTTTTTTGAAGTTTTAAGTCCAAATTTCAAATTTCGTCTCAAAAACTCGTTCGGTAACCAGCCAGTATTTTTCTGGTAACCACCGGTTACTAGAAATCCCGGTGTCCCCGAGATCTTTTTCAGCTTGGTAACCAAATCCTTGATATGATGTGAAACCACAAAGTTAGTGACATGGCGTAGCAACTATCAATCTGCATATCACCTAGCGTGAAAGAAAATTAACAGAGTTTTCCTCTCTTTTGAACTTTGTGCAGGATATGTTTGTGTGAGAGGACTGGATCGGATAGTAGGAGAACCAACGGCATTATGTAAAGCGCTACATGTCATCAAATACATAAAGAAAAAAAAGAAAGAGGGAGAACATGAACATGAACATCAACATGAATTCGAGGTTGACCAGTGGGTGTGGGTGCGCCTCGATCACGATCCTGCACCATCAAGCAGGAAGCTTCCTCCTAGATTTTATGGGCCTTACCCCGTGGCTGAGAATAATCTCAAGGCGATGGGGGTTTATAGGCTGAAGCTTCCACGGTGTCCACTCCTTGATACAGACTTCCATGTCAGCCAGCTGAAACCTTACAATGGAGTTCGTCCAATCAACCTGCCGTTGCTGCCGCCACAGCAGATCCTTGCGTCCAAGCTCGTTCGTGGTGTGCCGAAGGTACTGGTGCAATGGCCTGGCTGTCCGTATACAAAAGCAACTTTGGAAGACCTCAAAGAGTTGAAAAAAAAGTATCCACAGTTTAAAATCCAAGATGAGCTACTGGCCGAAGGAACTGATGTCATGTATGGCATTGTCTATAAGCGCCGCCCACGCCCTGCTGCCGGCAAGTATGGCCTTGTTTATGGGCGCCGCGCTCGACGCCTATCTGCCACCCCCAGCCACTGAGCTTTACTCCGTCGGAGTTGTATCGCCTGTTGTTGTTGTTTTTATTTTCTTGTTGGGCTGTGTTGTGCTGTAGCCCCAGCAGATTTGTACTTTCGTGTTGAGTGTGTGTTGTGTACTGTTGTTGGACCTTGAGTTGCTTTATTTATAAAGCAGGGAGTAAAGACTGTTTCGAGGTTTATGGGCGCCACCCAATTGTTAGAAGCTCTATAGGTCCCTTTTGAAGTTGCAAAGTATGTTTCTATCCACACCAATAGTTATTAGTATACAATGTTGGTAAAATATAGCTTCGGTGGATGTACTTTATGACATGTCAAAGAGTTCCACGAGCCTTTGTTATGCAAATATTGTCTATAATCAGGAGCAATAGGAGTCTTTTCAAGTACATTTTAAACTCAAATTTTATGATCGCAACAGAACTTGCTTGTCTGAAAAGTTGCATGGCTGCTTTTCTCACCGAGGTTTAGACACGGAGGGGCAACAAACATTTTTTCAATAAATTGTGAAAGCCGACTTGAGACCTACGACCCGAATACCATGTTAAGTTTCATGCATCAACCATTAAAATCAAAAGTCCAAACACATATGCTAATTGATACTCTGATTATGTCAGGTAGAGTAATATTAGAGTAATATTGCGCCATAGTAGTATTTTGGTAGTTAGAGCAACTCTAGCAGAGCTCGTAAACGCGGTTTCAGTTCGTGTTTTCTCCGTTTTTAGGGTTCGTGTTCAATTCGCGGGAATAGAAACAGATGAACACTTGCAATTCCAAACTGAACTCGAACACAAACAATAGTAATTACACATAATTAATAAGCGGCGACCCGACGTCGTCTTCTTTGCCGGGGCATGTTCTTCTCCCTCCGCCGAGCCGTCTTCAGTCGGAGTTGGAGTCGAGGGAGTACTCACGGCTGGAAGAGGCCGCCTGCTGCACGAACTGGGAGGCCGCAATGGTGTCCCACTTCTGCTTCTTCTGCTGCAGCTCCTCGTTCGCATGGAGGGCGCGCTGCAGCTGGCGCTCGTTGTAGTCGTCGACGTGCCGCTAGTAGCGGCGGCGCCGAGTCGCCTGCCTCGGCTCGTGGCGGAGGCTCCTCAGGATCCCGAAGCGGAGGAGGTCCTCCTCGGTCTCCATGGGGCCCTGCTCCACTGTAACATCCCTGATTTTTGGAGGAATTCAAAAATCACAAAAATTTAAATTTTTTGTTTTTCACTAAAGCAAACCACCAAAAACAAGTAAAACTCAAACACAAATGAAACATTATTTGTTTTTCCAATGTTATTGGAAATGATAATCCAAATACCTCTCTTTTCTAAAAACCTAAATCCTCAAAATAAATAAGTATGCAAAGAAACTATTTCACTCTCTGAAAACCTTAAAAATATATAATGGTTTCACCAACAATATGTTTTAAAAATGAATATTTTCAACTCCTATATTCAACAATAATGATTCATCTTTCTATTACTGGACTAATAAAATATTTTCAAAGCCAAAATTAACTATAATTATTTTTCTTAAATTACCTTAACAAGTTCCAACCATAAAGAGTTTTTCATGAAGTATCTTATAAAAATAAGTTAAATTACATTGGGAAATATTTTTTTTTTAAGTTTTTTTCTCTGAATTTTTATTTTTATTTTGGTTATAAACATTACTTAGATATTTTCCTATTTTAAAAGGGTATTAAGTAGCTATTAGTAGGTTATTCACATTTTGAAAATATAATTGTTTGAAGTAGGTTAAAACAACACCTAAATATTTCCACTCCAAAGATAATTATTTTACAAAAATGTAGAAGTTTGTTTGAGGTCATTTGGGGTATTTATTCAAAAGTATTGAAATAAGGAAAAAAACAGAAAATAAAATGAAGAAAAGGAGAGAGAGAGAGAGAGCAGTGTAGCAGCCTTGGGTCGAGCCCACTGCCTAACCCCCGCGCGAAGCAGCATGCAGAGGCCACGAGCAGCTCGACAGGAGCCCAATTGCGCTGCCCAGCCCGTCACCCTCCTTTTCTCTCCCTGACAGGTGGACTCCGCCGCTGACCTCAGCGGTGACTTCATCTCATCAACCTCCTGCACACGAAATCGAGTCCGGGAAGAGGAAGCCAAATCCGGCTCGAATTTCTCGCGATTTAGGGAATGATTTGTGTCCCCGAGCCCCTCCATAAATAGCCTACAACCTCCTCTATGATTCCCCCTTGGAACCCTAGACCACCACGCCGCCAGGCCGCCGCAATTCGTCGCCGGAGCCGCACAGCACCGCCGCCGTCTTCCTTGTTTTCCGGCACGGTGAGCCCCTCACAGACCTCTACGAGGTCACTCTCTCCCTTCCCTCTCTCCTGCGTATCCACCGATGCCATGGTTCCATTTTTTTCGCAGCACAACGGCCGCACCGTCCACTCCGACTCACCGGAGCCCGTCCCAACTCCATCCACGCGTTGTTGCCTCTTCGGGAAGTGAGAGTCCGCTCTGTGGCCACCATCGGCTTCAGCATGTCAAGGCTCGCGTCGTCGTCACCTTCTTCTGCCCTAGAAACCCCTGGAGTATCGCCGCGGCACATCCCTGTGAGCCCCGGCCGCCGCCTCGCCATAGTCCGGTGGAAAACTGGCAAGGTGTGCATCTCCCCCCTCCCTCGTCCGTCCGATCTAAATCCTAGGGCCTAGGTTAGATCCAATCGCCGAAGGGGTAGGGACCAATGGGAGCACGCCACTTCAGCAGATCCGTCCGCACCATTCAGAGCGCGCCACGTGGCCTGCACAGTCAGCGCCGGCTCAACCCGCAGTCAAAGTTGATTTAAAATTGATTAAAAATCACAGAAAATTTATTAAACTTCAAAAATTCATATCTTTAGTTTTGTAAGTCCAATTTTGATGATTTTGTACTTTTTGAAATCAGCACAATGTGTATAATTTATTAAAATTATGAACACTAAATTTTGATACGTGCACACACTTGCTATTGTTGAATCTTTGTAAATCTTGTTTTGCTAATAACTTTTGATCTATAAATTCAATTTTAGAAAACTTGGACTTTTTGAGAAGCCTTGAACATTTAGAATATTTTATTAATGTCTAAATTTAAATTCGACTATGTTAAATATATTCAAATTCAAATATGCTTGTTTGGCTATTTTTGGCATAGTTTAAATTCTATAAATTCAAATTTTGTAAATAAAATATTTTTGTAAACCCTAGGTCGTGTACTAACAGTCCCCAATGCCCAAAACCATATTTGTCTAAGTGTAAAGATGTTTTCTTAGAGTTTTGTGCTCTTTCACTATTTTTGACTTAGTTTATTTTATGTAATTATTTTCAATATGTTTTCTCTAGCAAAATTGTGCTAAGGACTAACCTTGGACCAAAGAGACCAAAACCAAATCCCTTGGAATATTTCTAAGTTATTTTTTGCTAGTTGACCCTCATAGTTGAAAACCACTAAGTCTGAATTAGTGAAAAGCCATGGAGAGGATGCTACAATGGACTTGAAGATTTTCAACATGAAGCTAGAAGACTCATGAAGGACTTATCAACTTCAGAAGCATCTACAAAAAGAAGGATCACTTAGAAGAAAATATCAAGAGGAACTTTGGGAGGGCCAAACCACATCTTTTTCTCTAAGTCTTTTTCCCTTTTCTTTTCTGTTCCCTTAGAACTTATGCTATGGATAAGCTAGATAAATACCATCCCCTAGTTTTTGCTAAAATCATCAAGCCCTACAAGAAGAAATGGAGGCATCACACAGAAGAAGGAAGCTACAAAGCAGCTTGAAGATTTTAAAGACTTGTGATGTGAAGACTTAGAATTTATTTTCTAAGACTTAGAATTAGTTTCTCAAGCGAGATGAGAACTTTTCACCAAGATATCAACAAGAAGCCAACTTCAACTTAAGAAGAATACTCTCCCAGAAGATGAAGAAGAAGAGAAAGATTTTTACAGTCCTTTTTAGGGAACTCTAGCAATCCCATCTATTTCTGTTTTCATTTGATCAAGTCCCTAGACTCACTAAGTGTCGAGACATCGTAGTAGTTTTCATAGACGGGGGTGCCATGAGACTACAGTAGAGACGTGGGGTAACGGGATCGCGTGGTGGACAGTAAACACAGGATTTACCCAGGTTCGGTACGTCGCGATAGTACGACGTGCCTACTCCTGCACTTCTCACTAATCATGACTAAAGCCTCGAAACAGGATTACAATGTGAAGTTTAGATCTAGCTACTCGCAGAGGATCAACTTCTCGGCGAGTTGGCCTATAGCTTCCCTGTTATTCGCTTGTTCGTTTTGTTTATCTCCCGTCCGGCTTTATATAATAGCCGGATTAGGGCTTACAGAATAGGAAACCTAGAAGACTACGGTAACTATAACTTGGAAAGTAAGGAATCCGTCTTCTCCTCCAAGCCAGATCACACGGGCCGTGATCCGGGTTCTTCTAAAATCCGGCTTCTGTGCGTCAAGTTACTGGGCCGCCCAATGGACCATAGCCCACTACCACTTGGGCCACCCTGGTAACCAGGCACTTTGACTACCATCTTATATACCCCTAAACGGTATATATCCGACAGTAGCCCCCAAGAAGGATAAAAACTCTGATTTGCCGTCTTTCGCCACATGTGCTTTGTCCGAGAAATTTCAATCAGCAGTCTTGATTCTTCTTATTATTCTTCTTTTGAAAGAGATGGTAACGTGAAACTCGGAATCCTGAAAATCCGGCTTTTCTCTCACGATCCTTCGTGGAGAAGGAACTTCTTACGTCAGCGCACTTAATCATGCTGACGTAAGGGACGTTTGGGTTTCACGCGGAAAACCCAGTAACATATCTCTGGCAGATTCTCACGGGAAACGAGGAGATAACCATCATTACCCTGTCGTTTCATTTCCCGGATTTTCCGGCGAGTGACACGCGTTGATCATCCAACGGTCAAAATAGCCGTTGGCACGTATCTTGACGGATTTCTGGCTATACGTAGCCGTCTTCGTCCTCGCCAAAAACCTTCCGCACTCTCACTGTCCTCGTCATTGCCGCGCACAAGCTCCCGAGCGAAGAACCGTCCCGAGCGCACGAAACGCACCCAGAGCACCAGCGCAACGCGCCGCCACCAAATGGCATCCTCGCCGTCGTCCCCCACTCGCTCCGCCGCGCTCACCGTCGACGACATCATCAACGACCTGGATCCGCAGCTTGGATCCCCAAAGCACGCCGGCGACGAGCCGGAAAAGACCACGGCCTCTGCGGCGGGCGGAGAGGATCTTTCCGCCGCCGCGAACGCTGCGGGCTCGAGCTCCGCACCTTCCCCGCTGTTTGCTCCCGAGACGGCGGAGGAGAAAATCTTATCCCGTGACCACGAGCACTCCGCTACCGGAGCCAACAAAGAAACAAAGTTTGTCGGCAACTGGAGTCCGAGTAATACTCCTCTCGTCCTTCTTCGGCGGATGTCAAGGGAGGGATTAATAGTTAAAGGCAAATGGCGGAACTCGGAAGGTGAACCCGAGCCCAAGCCAAAAGACGGAGAACGCGTCCTCCTTACCTCTCATATCACGAGAGGTATGGGTTTTCCTCCTTCCGCCTTTTTTCTAGATGTCCTTAACTTTTATGGCGTTCAACCACATAACCTCTCTCCAAACTCCATCCTCTATTTAGCTAGTTTCCAAGCCCTTTTCGAAGGGTATCTCGGGATAACTCCTAATCTAGATTTCTGGCAATATTGCTTTGAGGTAAAACATAACATCACAGATGGTATTTCACCTATCTGCGGAACTATATCTTTCACCCTTCGGAAGTTTAGAGAGGATTGGTACCCAAAGATAAAAATGCCGGAACCTGCCCAATCTTGGCTCGGTTCTTTCTTTTACCATCAGGACATTCCATTCCCAGGCAAAGAAACCGGGGTTCCTCCATTTGTTAATTCCGCCGCCACTCTTCGTGAGAGTTGGACAGTTGCAGCAGTAGAAATATTGCCGGAAAACCTGATGAAGATAAAGCGGCGCATCGCCAAGCTTACTTCCTCTCAGCCTTCTTTGACTGGGAAGGATACCGTTTTATGCTGGTTCGGACGTCGTATCCAACCTCTCTCCTTTCGTTCCCGACTCCTTTGCGAATACAAAGGACCAGAAGATAGCATGAGAGGAACAGATAAGGCTTATACCAAAAATGATTTTATAAAACGACTTCACCAACTGGTCGCGACCAGCGGTCATATTGAAGAAAATCTGGCGATTTATCACGTGGAGAATCTGGCCCCTAAGGTATTTATACTTTCCTTACTTTCAGGTTTTCTTCAGATTAGCTTCTTTTTCTGACCTTTGACATAACGTGAGTTCTTTCCTAGTTCAATGAACTTGAAGGAGCTGATCTTGCTTCCGACATCGAGCTTAGCGAATTACATGCTAGCTTTTATAATGATCGGAAACGTAAAAAACAGGCGACTTTCGGCAAGACGGTGACTGTTGATGGAATTCCCATCGCCACATCCAGGTATTTTACTGGAGCCTCCCTAATTGTCATTCTCCTTTGGTTCTTTGAGATTTTTAACTCCCGGATACTCTTCTTTCAGCCTTGCCCCAACTCCTCTGAAGACAAAGAAGTTGAAGAAACATAAGACTACTATCAAAGAAGAGTCTTCTTCTGCGACCATGGGCATGAGGGGGAGAACGGAAACACAGACGGGTGGAAATCTCCGGTCATCTGTTGGAAACGAACCCATCTCCAATTTGGATAGTAACATCCGGATAAAGGAAGAACCGTTCGACGACCTTGGATATATTCGTCCAGAGGCTAAAAAATTCTTCGCACCTGCCCCTCTAATTCGCCCTTGGCCACAAGGCGGATTAGTTGTTCGCAATGATATCATATTTTCCCCTCGCCAGGTCATACAAGATGGCCTTCATCACGTTGGGATTCTTTTCTCGGAATATGCCAAAGAATTCAACGAGACCTTGGCCGACTTGCGAGAAATGAGTCAGGTGATACTTCTAGCCCCCAAGCATTAAGTTGAAAACCTGAGTTCTTCTTAATGTTTCTTTGTATGCTTGTTCATACTTAAGCATTTGGCTTTCATTTCCGTGTTTCAGCATTCCGCAGATGCCATAAACCTAGAAGTTTTTAAGAAGCTTAACCTCAAGAATAGAGAAGTTAAAACCCTTCAATCTATTATTGAGTCAAAAAGCAACGAGCTGGCGTCATCTCAGCTACAATTATCGGAAACAACAGGTATTTATTCTCTGCAGTTTTTATCCAGATAAAAATTTTCCCGAATTTTTATAAACTCGAAATGTTTTTCGTGCCCTCTAGCTGCTTTAGCTAAAGCCAAAGAATTAGCGGAGGACGCCATCAATGCATCTCGGCTCCGTGCAGAAAACTCGAGCCTTCGCAAGGAGCTTATGAAAGTTCAAGAAGACCTGGAAGCCAGTAATATGGCCCTTGGGATTGCTCAATCCAAGGCTTCTTTGCAGGCGGCGGAAGATAAATCTATTATCCATGATTTGGAAAGTATGCTATTCCCGCGCATGAAAGAAGGCACCAAAATCGACAAGGTTCTTGGTAAGTTAGTTCCTTTTACCAATTTCTCCATGTCTTATTTTCCGTGTTTTGTCGCCTAACCTTTTTTGGTTGCTTTTGTCAACAAAACATGAAATATTCCAGGAATTTCTCGGATTGAGAAAATCTGAGCTTTTGGGGAGGTATGGAATGCAATCAGAAATGCAGGAATGCAGTTGATTAACAAGTTCCTTCCCACAAGTACTATAGAATTCTCGGAAGTTTACAAACTTCCGGGTGCCATCTTGGAGGTTGCGGGATCGAAGGAATCCATCCTACGCTCCGCCGCACGAGGTGGTGCGCGCATGGCCCTAGGCCTTATGCGTCTGCATTACCCTGATGCGAAATCTTGGCGCGTGGCATCTGGTGTCCCTCAAGGATATACGGAAAATCGGCGAACCGCCATCTTTGATGAAGTCAAAGGTCACGCCACCAAGATTGCTTCCATGGTCAACATTTCCATCACCTATCCAGAAGAAGAGGTTCCCGCAGCCCCCGAGGATGAAAGCAACGAGGAAGACTCGGATGTTTGAAGGACTGCACTTGACCTGGATGGTGGATTTGCATAATAGGAGCACTATATTTACAATGTAATTCATATTGTAATGCTTCTATTTCGTTTGTCAAAACAACAACTCCGCCTTTTGCAGCTTTGAATTATGAAATTCCTTGCAAGATTTTCGGGTTTAACTATTCCTTTATCTTCTAAGTTCTCTGGCATATGTGTTTTAACCGTCCTTAGCGTTTTGAAAAAATGGCTCAGTAGTATTATGAAGCATCATGCTGAGTAACTGGATATAACCAATCAGTTCAAACTCAGAAACATGGATCATACTAAAGACATTTTTTACAAACTAGCTTCAGTGACCCAACACACGTTCGATCAGATAATGCTTAGAGAATTTTAAGGAACTTTTTGAAACTTGGGCACGCAGGCACAATCCGAGTTTCCTTTAGCCATTAGCAGGCTGAAATCATTCAGTTTTTTAACGCCGAGCACGCAGGCACAATTCGGGTTAACATTGAGTACTTTGTAAGATCATTGGGAAATAGATAAGGTGGAATCATGCTTTGTACTATAGTGAACTTGTAAAAACATGGATATCAGAATTCCGACAACTTTATTTCATGATCTCAAAAGATGTTTACATAGATATTGAACTAAGTATAGAAGGGACGCAACTGCTGGATGCTCCAAGGCCTCTTTGTCTCTCCTAGCTCATCATCTATCTTTCTCTTTCTTTTGCGATTCGGCTTCTCGGGATCATCTTCCGTATCTCGAATGTCGACAAGATAATACGATCCATTCTTCATGGCTTTACTTATGACAAATGGTCCTTCCCATACTGGGGCTAATTTATGCTTCCTTTGCTGCACCAGCCTCAGCACTAGGTCACCTTCTTTAAAAGAACGATGCCTGATTTTCGGACTATGGTAACGTCACAAACCTTGCTGGTAAATGGCGGATCTTTGAAGCACAAGCTCTCGTTCCTCTTCTAGGAGATCAACGGCATCCTGTCGTGCTTCTTCGACATCTGATTCGTCAAAATCTTGCACTCTTGGACTATCATGGATCATGTCCGTTGGAAGAATAGCTTCCGCGCCATAAACTAGGAAGAACGGGGTTTGCCCAGTTGACCTATTTGGCGTTGTTCGAATACTCCAAATCACGGAAGGTAGCTCTTCTACCCATGCTCCGGCCGCTCTGTGAAGAGGAGATTCGAGTCTTGGGCGTATTCCTTGCAGGATTGAGCTATTCATTCGTTCAACCTGTCCATTGGATTGCGGGTGTGCCACAGATGCTAGATCTAGGCGAATTCCCGTTTGTCGGCAATATCTTGCCAACTCTCCAATGGAGAAATTTGTCCCGTTGTCGGTTATTATGCTGTGTGGAACACCGTATCTCATCACCAAGTCGATGATGAAATTTCTAGCAGTTGCACCATCCAGCTTTTTGATGGGTTTGGCCTCCACCCATTTGGTGTACTTATCCACTGCTACTAGCAAATGAGTAAGTCCGCCTCTTGCAGTTGAACGGTCCCATCATATCTAGCCCCCAGACCGCAAACGACCACGTAATGGGGATAGTTTTAAGTGCTTGGGCCGGCAAATTAGTCTGTTTGGCGTAATATTGACACCCTGCACATGTATTAACTATGTGCTCAGCGTCTGTCTTGGCTGTTAGCCAGAAAAACCCAGCGCGGAATTCT
Source organism: Alopecurus myosuroides (assembly GCA_028641055.1). Lineage (NCBI taxonomy): Eukaryota > Viridiplantae > Streptophyta > Magnoliopsida > Poales > Poaceae > Alopecurus > Alopecurus myosuroides. The sequence goes on along the minus strand of CM054058.1, from coordinate 372,508,532 downwards.
TTCTTAACTATGCTTTTTGATTGAGCATGATGTCCGCAATCTCCGGCATGGATTTTTTCCAGTATTTCTCTTCCTTCTTCTGGTGAGATACACCGCAGAAAGATTCCGGAAGTACTGCGTTTATACAGGCAGTTATCAATTACCGTGTATCCTTTGCATCGACGCTGTATTTGTTTTTGCAAGACTTCATCTGCTTCTTCCGGGTACTTCTGATTGACTAAGAAGTTTAAATATGGAATCGTCCAATCTGGTTTAACGAGCATAACTTCAATGGATTCGGAAGCCAGAGGATAATCAACATCTCCACCTTTTATGGATGGCTCATGCAAGTGCTGAACAAATACCCCTAGTGGTAGAGTTTTTACCCTTTCTGATCCCATGCGGGCTAACGCATCCGCGTTCCAGTTTTCCTCCCTTTTGATGTGGAGTACTTCGAACCCAAAGAAACAAATGGCGAATTCGTCCACCGTTCTTCTGTATTCGGCCATTATAGGGCTTTTTGCGTCCCAAGTTTGGTTAAGCTGATGCTGTACCAAATCCGAGTCTCCATAGCACAAGATGCGCTTTACTCCTATTTCCTTTGCAATATGCAAGCCATGAAGCAGAGCTTCGTATTCTGCCACGTTATTACTGGCGTTGAAGTGTATTTCCAATATGTATTCCATTGTATCGCCTTTAGGGGATTTTAAGACTACACCAGCTCCAGCGCCCTCCTTCATCTTGGATCCGTCAAAGTGCATGATCCAGTACTCGGACTCCGGCATTGGTGTTTTCTCCATTGCTTCCGTCCAGTCGGCGACAAAGTCTGCCAAAACCTGGGATTTTATTGCCGTTCTTGGCTGGTACTTAATGTCGAAGGCTGCTAGCTCGATACCCCATTTGGCTACCCGGCCAGTTGCCTCCGCATTGTTTATTATATCGCCTAGTGATGCTTTACATACCACTGTTATGGAATGCCCTTGGAAGTAATGGCGCAGTTTTCTAGATGCGAAAAACACACCATATGCCAGTTTCTGATAATGCGGGTACCTTTGTTTGGATTCGGAGAAAACTTCGCTTATGTAATATACCGGATGCTGATCTGGTATGCTTTGTTCACCCTTCTTCCGTTCCACAACAATTACGGCACTAATAACCCGGTTTGTAGCCGTAAGGTACAGTAACATGGGTTCTTCGTCTTTTGGGGATGCCAAAATCGGAGCATTCATCAAAGTTTCCTTTAATTGGGTTAACGCTGCATCGGCCTCTTCTGTCCATTCAAATTTATCGGATTTCTTCAGCAACTTGTAGAGTGGTAGGGCCTTATCCCCCAGCCGACTAATAAATCTGCTGACGGCAGCAACGGAACCCGTCAATCTTTGGACATCTTTTACGCACGTAGGCTTCGAGATGTTCAAGATGGCTTTTATCTTTTCCGGGTTAACTTCTATTCCTCTGTGAGAAACGATGAAACCCATAAGTTTTCCTAAGGGAACTCCGAATACACACTTAGATGGATTTAACTTCATCTTGTAAGTGCGCAAGTTTTCGAAAGTTTCTCGCAGATCCTCAAGGAGTGTATCTTTTTCCTTGGTTACGACAGCAATATCGTCCACGTAAACATGGACGTTTTTGCTAATCTGACTATGCAGACAACGTTGCATGCAACGCTGGTAGGTTGCACCTGCGTTCTTCAGGCCAAATGGCATGGTTACGTAATAGTATGTCCCGTACAGGGTTATGAAAGAAGTCTTAATTTGATCTTCCTTTTTCATGCGTATTTGGTGGTACCCGGAGTATGCATCCAAAAAGCAAAAAAGCTCAGAGCCTGCAGTGGCATCTATTATTTGATCAATTCGCGGTAACGCAAACCTATCTTTTGGACACAATTTGTTGAAGCCTGTGTAATCTATACACATTCTAAGAGCAGTAGTGTCTTTCTTCGGTACTAATACCGGATTTGCAGACCATTCAGTGTGGATTACTTCCTGGATGAAATCTGCTGCTAAAAGCCGGATAATTTCCTTGCCAATAGCCTTCCGTCTTCTTCCGTCAAATCGACGGAGACCTTGTTTGACGGGTTTTGATCCTGGAATTACCTTGAGTTGGTGCTCAGCAAGTTCCCTGGGTACGCCTGGCATGTCAGCTGGACACCAGGCAAAAATATCCCAGTTCTCACGGAGGAACTTGATGAGCTCGCCTTCCTATTTGTCGGTCATCCCAGTCCCTACAACGACGAATTTTGTCGGATCTTTGGGATCTAGGATTACCTGTCTTGTATTCTCGGACGCCTTGAAGCTGTCTGTTGGCTTCCGGGTTTCTTTTCCTGCCGGCATTTCTGTCGGCGATACCTCCTTGGCCAATTCCTTCAGTTCTTCCTTTGCTATGACTCTCTGAGCGCAAAGGGCGTTTTCTTTCTCCAACTCATTTGCTAGCTTAAAATCACCAGCTATGGTGATTACTCCTCCTTTGGGTCCTGACATCTTCAGCTTGTTATAAATATAACAGGATCTTGCCATGAATTTGGCGAAAGCTGGACGTCCGAGTATTGCGTGATACACGGTTTCGAATGGCACTACTTCGAAGGATACTTTTTCCTGCCGGAAGTGATCTTTATCTCCGAAGGTGACATCTAGGGAAATTTCTCCTAGGGATCGTGCTTGTCTGCCAGGAACAATGCCATGGAAGCGTATGTTGCTGTAATTGAGCTGGGACTCGGAAATCTTCAGATGCTTCAGTGTATCCAAGTACATTATGTTAATGCTGGATCCTCCATCCATCAGCACTCTTCTTAGCCTAATGTTCTGGACAATAGGGCTTACAACAAGAGCTTGTGTGCCGGGTTCAGGGATATTCCCGGGATGGTCAGACTGATCCCAGGTAATTGGTGTGTTGGAGTACTTCAAGAATTTCGGGGTTGCTGGGACAACCGCGTTTATTTCTCGAAGTGTTCTTTTGGCCACCTTTGCTGATGGAGTTGCTAGGAATGTTAGCATTGCTTCTCCATCAACTCTCGGAAATTTGGGTTCGCCCTTTCGTTGTTGCTCCTGGATTTTTTCATCAGTGTCCGATTCACTGTCTTCTTTTTCAGCTTCTGGCTTTTGCTTGGTGGGTTTCCTTTTGGAACCCTTCCCCTTATTTCCGGATCCTGCACTGCCTTTCATGTGCTTATTCAGCCGGAATTGCGCGTTTGTATGGGTGGGTTTCCCAAATTGTGAATGGTGGACACAAGGTTCCGACTTAATCCTCTCCCAATCCTCTGGAGTGTAGTTGATTGGATCTGGACTGCGTCCTTTCCACTTATTCCCTTTTTCACTTCCAAAGGCTATGTTGACCTCTTTGGGTTTTGTCTTTGTTTCTGGAGTTCCTTTTTTGTCAGAACGAGGAGTTTTCTTAGCAAGTATCAGCGATTCGATATTGCCCCCTCTTGCTCTGATGTCGTCTTCGGCTGCAGCATGTTCGTTGGCGGTTGTAAGCATAGATCCGAGATCTTTGTGCTGTTTGGAACCAACCATGAACGGTACAAGTCCGGGTTTTAGGCCATTGACGAAAGCATGCATTGCTTGTACGTCAGTTACTCCAGAACAACTATTCTTCATTGCCGTCCATCTGGAGATGAAATCCACGTATGGTTCATCCTCGAATTGGGTGCAACGGTTCAGCTGGTTGATGCTGTTCGGGCGTTTGTATGTTCCCCGGAAATGCTGAGTAAATACTCTAGCCATATCATCCTAGCTGTCGACAGTTCTTGATGGTAATCCATTGATCCAATCTCTGGCTCCGTCCAGTAACATTAGGGGAAGAAACTTGACAGCTTCCAGGTCTGTCCCATTGTTGATCTGGACGGCTGTATAGTAGTCTGAGAGCCAGGTGTCCGGGTTTGTGCTGCCGGTATATTTTTGGTAGGTTGGACCAACTTTGGCGAAGCCAGAATGCAGGGTTATCCTTCGGATCCTGTCAGTGAAACACTTAGGACCAAAGTATAGGTCATCCTTTTCCGCTCTATCAATGTGTGCGGAATATCTTCCGGCTGAATGGACAGAAGGGGATCTACTCCTTTATTTTCCATTGTTGCGCGGACGCGCTTTTCCGGGATTGTACCTATCTCTTCCATGATCACGTCCTTTTGGATTAGGCGGAGTCCTGCTCCTGTGCCTTTCTTTATCCTTAGGAGGTGTCCTCTCACGTCTGTGAGGTATATCGTATCTTCCGGCTTTCTCAGCTGGGTTTCTCGGAGGTGGCATTGTTTTGCCGTCATTCCGGTATTTTTCTTCCTGATCATGGGGTTTGAGTCCACCTTTCGGGGGATGGGATCCGGTTTGGGACGCTTCATCCCTATTGTCGGGGTTTTTCTTGTCTTTTCTCGGATCCTCTTTTTTATCCTTTGAATTGTCTGAATCTCCAGGTTCCTCTGGTCCAGGTGCTCCAGCGGCGCAAGTAGCTGTTTTGCATAGGGCGGAGTTATCCTGCAGTCTTCCTGATCGCTCTTGGGCCCGCTGTTGTTGTTGCAATGCTTTTCCTAGGAAAGCATACACCCCTTGAAGTTTTTCACCGTTGGAGTACAGATCATTGTTCAGGATGGCGAACGCTGCTTCCGCGTTTTCTGCTGCGGTTTAATAAATTGGTTTGCCTCTGGCATCTTTGCCGTTTACCTGCTTTTGCCAAGATGGGTTGTGAAACCTTTCTTTTGGCGGCAGTACATCCGGTCTTACGATTCCGGGTAACCTTGTAGGTTTAATGCCAGATCTATTCTTTCTCTCGTACTCCTCGATTTCTTCCTTCATGAGCTTAATGTCATCCTGGGTTTTTGGGAGGTGTTGCCGAGATCTGAGTAGATGTTGCTGTTGCCTTTGGAAAGCTTGCCTCCTGGCTTCCAGCATCTCAGGGGGTTCATTTGGTCCCACTGGTGTTTGCAACAGCTCTTGCTCTTCCTGTTCCGTCATTGGCGGAGCAAGGATTTCTTTGATTTTCTTCTCCGCAGTCTTTGTTCCGCTAGCATCTCCTACTTCCAGGTTTTCATCAGCTTGATCAGCTGATTTTTTCTTCCGGATTTTTTATTGGAGTTTCTTAGCAGCACGATGCTTTTTCTTGGAAGAGGGAGGCTTTTTGACAGGCTCATCCTCTGTGAATTCCTTGACATTGGGAAATACCGGAGAAGTTTCTCCGTCTTCTCTCTCTTCCTCTGGCGGAGGGGTTTTAGGACTTTCCTGGCTGCCGGCGTCCGTGGTATCAGCTGGTTTCGCCATTAGCACTTCATGGAATCCCTCTTGAAAAGATTTAACTTTCCTTTCGAAGGCGTCCGCGTCTTCGTCTTCGGAATCGAAGTCAGCCGATCCGGTTTCCGACTCTAATCTCGCCTCAATGGCGGCTAGTACGGATTCTGCTTCCGAGTTCATCGTCTCGTTGACGGATGTCGGATCTTCCGCTTGTATGACGGGTGTCGGGTCTTCCGTTGCTGTGACGGGTGTGTTTTTGTCTGCCTCACGGGATTTCCGTCATCCGTGTTTTCGGCGACTTCGGACTGCACCATGCCGATAAAATGTGTGTCACTTTTTTATCGGCGATCTGAGCAGAATCCGGTATCATAGTCATCCTCGACTGGGTATAGGGCGGGTGGGAAATATTTGCTTCCACCGCAAAACCCAATTGCTTCTGCAGTTTGTCCGATAAAGATGTTAGCAGATCCGATCGGTAACACGCAGGCACTTACCAGGTGGTTTTGCGCCGGTATGTAGGATCCGTTGTCGAGGAAGCGTCCGACATCATCGTTGAATTCCAAGCTTCCGACAGTGATTGATCTTCCGATTCCGCCGAGTATCCCAGATCAGAACTTCACGCCTGACGTCGTTTGCCCCACGGTGGGCGCCAACTGTCGAGACATCGTAGTAGTTTTCATAGACGGGAGTGCCATGAGACTACGGTAGAGACGTGGGGTAACGGGATCGCGTGGTGGACAGTAAACACAGGATTTACCCAGGTTCGGTACGTCGCGACAGTACGACGTGTCTACTCCTGCACTTCTCACTAATCAGGACTAAAGCCTAGAAACAGGATTACAATGTGAGGTTTAGATCTAGCTACTCGCAGAGGATCAACTTCTCGGCGAGTTGGCCTATAGCTTCCCTGTTATTCGCTTGTTCGTTTTGTTTATCTCCCGTCCGTCTTTATATAATAGCCGGATTAGGGCTTACAGAATAGGAAACCTAGAAGACTACGGTAACTATAACTTGGAAAGTAAGGAATCCGTCTTCTCCTCCAAGCCAGATCACACGGGCCGTGATCCGGGTTCTTCTTGAATCCGGCTTCTGTGCGTCAAGTTACTGGGCCGCCCAATGGACCATAGCCCACTACCACTTGGGCCACCCTGGTAACCAGGCACTTTGACTACCATCTTATATACCCCTAAACGGTATATATCCGACACTAAGGAAGACTACAAGCAAGGCCATGGAAGACTTAACATCAGAAGCAGCTCAAGAAGGCAAAAGAGGACTTGTAGAAAACAAGACAAAAATATATTAGACCTTTGTGTGATCTTCTTGATCAAAGACCAATCCTTAGTCACAAATGCCAAACTCTAACTACAATCACTTAGTTTTCTTTTGTGCATTGAAAGTAAATGTTTTCACATACTTCCTTTTGCTTTGTTTGTTGCTTCGTTGTTTTCTTCATTTGTTTGTATGTTTGTTAGCATGCTTGTTTATTTTGTTTGTGTTTTCAATGTTTAGATTGTACGGAGAGCAACGTTCTTTTCTGAAGAGAGGTGATTGTTCTTCACTAAATTCAAAGGCAAGTAACACACCATCAAATCTCCCATATTTTTACTATGCATTACTAGTGTTTTTTGAGTAGTATGCATGATAGGGAATTTTTACTAAGTTATTATTATGCTATGCAAAATCCCAAGTAGTGTGTAGCAATCCCTTAGACTTGTTATTATGGAGACTTAGTACTTAGTAGATGCTTAGCCTTGCTAGAAATTTCTTTTACTTAATGTTGTGGAAAAATTCTATGTATAACAATCAATGAAACACCTGGGTGGATTGGTAATTTCTTGGATTATGTTGAGTGGCTACTTAGGGCCATGTCCATGGTGGTTGTCACCTGGGTCAATCCCAGGGCCATGGATGCGGTGGTTGTCGCCTGAGGGTACACTTGTGAATTGCCACCCAGGAACAAAGAGATTCCTAAGTCCCTCTAAGTTTAGTAGCTTTCCGTGCAGCCCTTTGACATATGGGCTCTGTCTTGATCAACTAAGTTGTGAGAGTTCAGCCCTTGCTTGACATGAAGATGTAGCAGAATTATAGGTGGAACGGGTCTTGCTGGATGGGTTGAATTCTTGCTTCTGAAAGATCTCGTCTCAATTCTCTCCTTTCCATGATGCACTCCGCGTGTATAGGATGTTTGGGCTAACTGAAGACAAAGGGTGAAAGTGCACAACCTCTGCAGAGTTAGAAACTATGATCATAGCCGTGTTCCCGGTAATGGACGACTTCGAGCAGCTGGACAAGGATGGATAGAAGGGTCTCCTCATCTTTTCTGAATGAATTAAAACAATGTAGAAACCTTTTTCCTAGAGCACATGGTGTGTCTACCCCTTTGTGCTACCTTTTCAAACTCATGGTGTGTCTACCCATGATGATTTTTAAACTTCATGGTGTTTCCACCCATGATGACTTTATCAAACTTCATGGTGTGTCTACCCATGATGCCTTTACCAAACTACATGGTGTGTCTACCCATGTTGGGTTTCAAAGATTTTTCAAAGATTTATCAAATATAGGACAAAACTGGCTTTATGCAAACTTAGCCAAAACTCCACTCAGCCAAATATGCATGTAGTTTAGACTTGCCATTTTATATCCACCATAGTGTTACTTGCCAATACATTAAATTGTATTGACTCCCTTGTGGCTGCATATTCCATATTGCAGATGAATCTAAAGACGAGTGAGGTTTCGTTCAGGATCTCGAGTCTATCGCCAACATGTTTTTGCCTGTGGCACATGAAGAAGATGGGCTCAATGTTGTACTATGTTTTCCGCTGTAATTTTGTTTTCAGCTAGCCTTCTAAGACTATGCAAGTTGTAATCATATTTTGTAAAGACTGGATCATGCGATGTAATAGATTTTGACGCATTTTCATGATATCTCATTTTGACTGTGGTGCTAGCAATTGATCCAGGGACTAGCACGTTAACACAGAGTTCTTGCATTATTTAAACATGGGAACGCTACATCCACTGGAACCTCGTCGTCGGAGCTATTATCGTCCATGAGGGCCCAAAACACCGTCGCAGGTGACTACGGGTGGATAACTCCGGCCGCGAGCGGATCCTGGCCCTCCTAGAGCGGCGGAAGGGCCACGCCGTTGCCTCCGTAGAGAAGGCCGCGCCGGTCGATGCGAGACACGACCTTGCTCGACGGCGGTGGTGTGAGAAGGGGAGGGCGAGAGGCGAAGGGGTTGCTGTTGAAGGAGGCGAAGGAGTTTCCATTGGGTTCCATCGCGGAAAGAGGGCGGTGGGGGGGGGAGGCGGGGCGGCTACTGAATCGCTCGCCGGAGGTATGCGAGCTGGAGGAGGTATTGCGGCGAAGGCGGCTAGGGTTGAAAAGGGGCGTGACCTGAGAACGACTCGGAAGCCCGTACATATTGTGGCTGGCGGGGGAGATTCTCGGGCCCCCGAGTCGTGTTCTCAGGCCGCCGAGTTTATGGGTGCTGCTAGGGCCTAGAAACCGGACGCAACCCGTAAAGCCGCTAGAATTTTACGGGTTTGGCACTTTTACGGGCTCTGCTAGAGTTTCTCTTAGCCTTCTAGACGCTCTTTCAAATGATTCCTACTAGAGACTGGCCGTCCAATCAAGTCTGATTAGGGGCAGCGGTGGGGAAGGTTTCCTCAGTTTTCGGTGCATCAGACTGGGCAATACACAGTGCCTAGGGTCTGCACGGACCTGCGCAGTTCAAGGATATTGGTCACAACCTCTTTGTAGTTAGGTTCAACTCTGAAGGTGACTACAAGCATGCAATGCTCAATGGCCCATGGCTGGAGGTGGACAAAGATGCGATGGCGTGGGGGAGGGGGGGTAATAATTGAGGATTAGAGTTGTTGTTCATGTCGATCAACCTCTACTAAGAGGGGTGATACTGCACGAATTGAAGGACGCAGTGGATGGTAAATGGTTAGGTATGAAGTATGAGAAGGTTCCATATTTTTGTTTTGATTTTCGTCACCTAGTTCACCCGGATAATTTATGCCCAGCTGAGAAAGAGGAGGTCATGGTCTTAGCAAACTTCCAAACACATCAATAAGGAAGTGCTCGGGAAACTTGCCGTGAACAATAAAGAAGTCCAAGTGCTCCTCAAAATCACATAGGACAAGGAAACCGAGCTTTGCGAGCTTTAGAAGCAACCGAAGGAGCATGCATGTAAGTATGCTTTATCCTTTTCTTGATTTGCCTTCTTATGAGTTTTAATATTTCGCACTAATTTATTGTTTTTCGCCTTTACAACCTTACTTGCCGAAGCTAAGCAAGTTGCTGCGGACGCCGGAAACGCTCCTCACCCCTGCACAGAAAATCTTCAACTTCACAAGGAAAATATGAAGATCTAAAAGGATCTAGCTGAAAGTTGAAAGACCTTGTAGAACTTCGAGGCTCAGCTTAAAATCCCAGAGTGAGAAAAACAACTCCACCATCCGTGATTTGGAGCCTGCTCTTCGCGACCGCCTGGAGGAAGTCACGAAAATTGACAAGCATATCCTTGATATGTTTCTCCAGCTTCTGGCTTTTGTTTATTTTCAAGTTATACATCTTTTTCTAGGTTTTCTTACTTAGTATTCTTTCATTTTTCTAGATTAATATGACTCGTCTCCTTGGATTGATCGCATCTAAGCCTTCAGCATCTTCGTCGTAAATATGAAGAAGTTCGGAAGGCGGCTTGTAAGCAAGCTTCTTCCCGATAAGAAAGATGAATTTTCTAACATTGGGCAACTGCCTGCTACATTTGAAGAAGTCATTGCCCAACACCAGTCTTGGATGGAGTCTGCCGCACCCGGAAGAGGAGATTCCTTCTACTCCGGAGAATCCGAATGACAACGATGAAGACGATGACGACCGGGTGATGAGTGAATCCATTCCCTGCAAGTGCCAGAAGGCGGAAGACCACATTGCTGGTTTTCAATGTAATATTTATGATGTAATGCATTCTTCATACTAGTTTTGTATAAACAGTTACGATTTTGCAAATTTTAATCCTTGGAAGCAAAATGTGTCTCATTCTTTTAAGTTATCTCGTTTGTACGCTTTAACTTTTCCTAGTGCTTTCGCGAATCCTTAAGTATGAAATCTTCAAGCCAAGCAATTGAATTATGAAACCACTCTATCTAAACTTGGAATCATGAGTCATACTTTTGGCACTTTAACTTACTAGTCCACTGACTCAACATACAAATTATCACATAATACTTACGGAAATGAAGAGCTAAAAATTACGAAATCCGGACTCGCAGGCAAAATCCGACGCTTTCATAAGCTTTAAATGCTAAAAGCATTCAATTTTTATTAACTCTGAGCGCGCAGGCAAAATATCTGACAGTCGTGCATGTCCCATTTACCCCCGTAGCTTTTCTATCTCTGTGTTAGATTACACAGGTGTGTCTGTTTTATTGAGCTTTTGTTGTGTAACGATTCCAATGGCTGCCAATATACATATGTGTAGGCCTATGGTTGATTGGTTTGATTGGAACGTTTGGTCAACATATCGAAAGAAATAATTAAAAAAACCCGGTTCAATGCATGGGGATACAAAAATGGGGAGCCAAGCGAGTTTTCTATCTCGACCGAACCATTTTACGGATCCTACTTATACTCCGGTATTATGCCACGACACAAAAAACCAAGTGGGCGCTAAGTTTTAATTTTTTCCTCTACTGTTGCTGCTGGCCCGTGCCTCCACGCTTCATCCCGCTCGGCCCCTACCTCTGGTGGCCTCTCCGGCGTGGGGAATGACCCTGACCACCTCTTTCCCCTGCTCCATTATGTGGGTGTGAATCATTAGCCGGAGAAGAGCGGTGATGGGAAAGAGCTAGATGACCCCGTTGATCGATAGGGGGTGTGCGGCTGCTGCTGCCGCCGGTCATGGCAGGGCCGGGACGGCAAAATCCGAGGCCCTGTGCCAAACTCGAAACTGAGGCCGTATCTCGTTACAAATACATAAATAAAAAATACATATACTTGTAAAAGACATGATTGAGACTCATCCAGATTCTATTCTAAAGATATAAAAAAAATTAAGATGCTAACTTCTAGGCGATTATTCACGGTGTTGCTCCTGTCGATAAGAGACCTCACGATCCATCTCCACCGAATTGCCGACGTCTATCAGCCGACCGTGCCGCATAGAGGAGGTCAATAACATAAGACGGAGTGGCAGCCTAATGCTCGAGTCATAGCGGTTTTCTTGTCGATAGCCTAATCGATCCGATCTCATGATTAATTATTGTACATTCTGTAGTAGCCTATAATGGGGGTATTTGAAAAATTGTGAAGCTAATGTTCACTGAAATAGAAGTTTCACCAAGAATGCTGAAAAAAAAAGTACTGAGCGAAAGTTGCATGGTGAAGCATGCATTGGCCTGCTTGGCCTAGTACGCACGGCAGCACATATCCTCTCTTTGGCCTCATTTTTTTCTACTTTGCAATGTGGCCATAGCTAAAGCGAGAAAACACGATAATGTGACTGCGCAGAGTACATGCGAGTTCTAAAAAAAAGGTTCGTGCTACCGCTGACTTTTTTTTTGATAAAGGGAAGTATATTAATATCGCGGAGATACAAATTACACCCGGCCTCTGCAACAACGCAATGGATGCACACAACCGAAAGAAAATAAAAAGAAGAAATAAAAAAGAAGAAAAATCCCGCTACAGGGTTACAGTCCTCGCGGTATCCGCACAACCACCACCTAAACAACAGCTGACGTCAAACTCTTCGAAAACAACGTCTTCAAGAAGAACAATGCCAGGCACAACCAATTAATGCCAGACCTTGGGTTTTCACCCTGAAGAAAATCCTCGCTCTCAAAATAACGGCTCCAAGAAGACCAGTGCCAGGCACAACCAATTAAGGCTAGACCTTGGATTTTCACCCTGAAAGGTAGGACTTTGGACTCCACGCATATTGTCACCCCCTCTGACATAGAGATGCCACGAATCTTGTAACTCCAAACCAGTTCCTCATCGACGCAAAGACTCCGAACACCGTTGCTAGTCCTCCAATCTCGCCTTCGATGACTGAGCATTGCGACCAAATTCCACCGATCCAGCAATCTCCAGGCGTTGCCTATGGGAGTCGCTAGCGGAGCCTTTCGGTCGACACCCCGGCTTGATCAAAGAGGACCTACATCATGATCTTCATCTTCGCGCGACAGGAAACCCTAGGACCACCGCCATTATTCTTCAGCATCGCGGCCCGACACCGCGAAGCCACTCCCAGCAGTAAAGCATCATAGAAGGGGTAGACCATTGCCCAACACTAGGTCGCCGGCGTGACCAAGGTCGTAGCCAGACTACCACGGCTGGCCAAGGCCGGATCCGATACCCAAGATCGCTAGATCGGGCATCAAATCCCCGCGTCCCCAAGCGATTCCCGGATCCGATCCAGGCGCCCGCCAGCGACGCAGCACCCCCGCCGTGCCACCTTCCCGCCGGGAGGCTCAAGCGCCGGCCCTAGGCCGCGCCGCCCCATGCGCACCGCCGGCTCTCCACCGCCTCCATGGAGCGTCGCCGCGGAGCACCTCTCCTGCCCACCGTCGGAGACGGGGGCGTCGCCACCACCGCCGGCGACAGGCGGCAGCGACGGCAGGGTCGGGGGGGGGGGGTAGGAGGGGCTCGGGAGAGAGGGAGGTGCGGGCGCCTCCGGAGTTTCCTGGAGGGGGCGGCTCGGGAGGGAGGGGTGGCTAGGTTTAGGAGCGTATATCTGGTATATTGCTACCTCGTGCACGTAGAAAATAAACCAGCTGCTACCGCTGACTGGCTGGCTGAGGAGGGATAGCGAGCAACGCACGCCCACCAGGCACAGTGGCGAACGCGATTGTAGCCCAGCGTGCAGAGGGTATGTGGCCCAGCGTTCAGGCACAATACCTATTCCCTTTAATTCCTAGCCCTTGGTATACATGCTTATATAAAGATTTTGGGCCCCAAAATCTATGCGCCCTGTGCGGGCCGCACGTTTGGCACAACTATAGGACCGGCCCCGGTCCTGGTGGCACACATGCCGATGTACTGTCGATGTTTGAATTCAAACTCTATAATGCACCAGCTCAACACCGACCATCACCGGCTCCCAGTTCGTCTGGTCTTATGCTTTTCTAAAAAATACAGAGGAATACATAAATTAATTCACCGGAGATTTTTTTTACCAGCGGCGGCCGGTGTACGGGCATAAGTATTTGAAGGTTCTCTTGCCTGGACCCGTGGGGGCGGCCGATTCCAAGGTCATCAGCCGAAGGTGGTTGGACAGACGGCCCTCTCCCCTATGCAGAATCTATCACACATATGTAGTCCTCAAGGAGACCCCATATAAAGTTTGGTTCAAATGAAAGCATATGGAAATATAGACATAGATGCAAACTGAATAACAAGATAGGTAGCATTTTTTTCAGTACTGAACGATCTACCTCTGTTGTTTGGTGGGTGGACTCAAGTATATGGCCACAAGTTTTCACAGTACTGAAACAAGTACTCAGACAAAGTGTACATCAACTTTGCAACACCTACACTCGTGTAAGAACTCAAGTCCAAGAGACAATCAATTATTCATTTCAATTGCCATGACTTGCTGAGACATGTTGTTGCTGCAGGCTTCCGAACCTGATAGAATAATATATTCATTGTTTGGTAACTGATTTGATGCATTGCAGATTGTGATTATGTTGGTCATTGTTAAACAAAATGATTGTATGCTCTTAAGTCGCCTGTCAAGATTTGTACGTCGAATCTGGAGTTGTCTTGCTGGTAGAAGAGAGGTGCAAAGTAACTCTTCTCTTACCCAATTTACCCAAATTCATACATCTTATGCTGGTGGCCTTGTGGCTCCTCCTCGTCGTGGGTATATTATGAACTACTGCATATTATTTAATTTGGTGCATCTTTCATCTGTGAATTTCATCATTGCTGGACCGCAGATGCTCTAGCTGGCATCTGATAGATGGCAACTGGCTTTGCTCAGTAGAGACGTGTGATCAGCATAGTTTGCAGCTCCGGTGGAAGCCGTCCTATAGTAGCTCTGCATGGCGGTCGTGCTCTCACAAGCTCCCTCCGACGTAGCTTAGTACACGTCATAGCGCAACTCTAATTCTCCATTTCGGGGTCATTGGTGGTCTTGTGAACATTCCCATGAGAAGCATTTTGGTAGATAGAAACTGGCATTTGCTCCGTAAGAAAGCACATTTTTGTAACATATACTCCCTTCGTCAAAACATAGATGTATATATATACTAGAATATGTTTAGATATATCCATATTTTTAAAAATCCACGTCAACTAATGTGGAACGGAGGGAGTATATTCTTAAATTTGAATACACGTAATTTTTATTGTCATGTTGCAACACACGGACATTTGTGCTAGTACACTTAATGACATCAACATGGGTGTCCTGATCTTTCAATCTCTGATGAAATTAATTGCACTCGCTAAACCAATACCTTTGATTTTACTAACTTCGATACAAACACGATTATTCTGACCATGATGGTCTTAATCACTGCATGTAATTGGGAACAAGAAACTATATTTAGATATGGCGAAATAAGACAAAAAAATTACTAAAATTTTGGGTTTTCATAGCAGTTTTGGAATGATCCTGGAAACAACTGACTAAGCAAAACCCATATATAAACGACCCCTAGGGGCTAGGGGTTATTTATCAAAAAATTCATGGGCCAGGCCCAAGGATAGAGGTTGCATAACTCCTATATATGACCAAGGATGAAATTATGGAGTGTAATCTTGAATAATTCATCCATGCCTTCATGCCTCATCATGGTGTCTTCAAAGGTCTGACATATCTTATCATTCCTGATACTTACAAGTGTGCATCGTTATTGTTGTTGTTTTCAAAATAAGAGCATCGAACCACAAGAAGTTGAGAAAATGATAGTTTGTCTCTCATTTATTTGTGTATCAATATTTATGTACAAGCTATCTAATCCAAAGCAAGAACAAGTGTGCCAAAAGTGTTTGAGAGTAAAACAATATTAAATGAAGAGAGAGAGAGAGAGAGAGAGAGAGAGAGTAAACGGTGGAGTGATTGGAAAATTCAATAATGCTAAAACGTTCCCAAGAATAATATATTTCACCACTAGCATATTGTTGAATTGAGTAGGCATATATCATGCATTATGTGTATGTATTGTATGGGCGGATCCACATACAACATGCTCTGAAATCTCGGCCACACACCTCGCACAACCACTGCAAGTCCTCATAATAAGAATTGTTTTCGAGAATACACTAGTAACTAAGGGTATCCTTGTGGATGTGGAGTGACAACTTAAATCTCTTCTATTCCCACATTGATGGTCAAGAAAGGAGAGGGGCAACTTCTGTCACCGATATGCCCACGAACACTCTGTCTTGCACCGATGTTAATGACATTTTATCCCTTAAGAAAAATGTTGTGCAGTAGACATTCACACAATATCATGAAGACCATTACTATACTTAAAAAAGTAATAACCAATACATCATTTATTTTAGTTCATGATAGTACTCAGGTTTCCCCTTCTTCCCAATAACTAATGAAACTAGTCACACATGAAGGCACATGACATGCGAGTATACATGCAAATCCACAACTTGAGGGTTCGGAAGTACAAAGAGATGTAGGAGATATTCATTGATGTATATGGAGGGATTGTGGTATTTATGATAGAGTTCGATGTCGCGGCCTTCAAGGATTGAAGCAATGGTGGAGTTGGTAGCCATACCCGCAGATTCCTCCTCTAGATTCCTTCCGGAGGATAGATTTTTGTGGTGATTGTGGTCTAGCTGACTCTATGTTCGGTGTATGGGAAATCAAAAGCCATGCTCGACGAGGAGGTCATTCTGAGAGGCGCACGGTTGGTGGTATGGTCGGGCACGACGATATGAGTTGTCGATAAAACTTATGCGCATGTTTTTTCCTGGATTTCTTTCTACCCTTGCCTCCCAACATGGTGGTCAATCCTGGGGAAGACTTATACTTCTACAAATCATATTATTTAATTTCAAACATGGCATAAATGCCTTGTGTAGAATATTCCCCTTTAATTTTGAGCTTCATGCATACACAAACATAAAAAGCATGTGCTAGCGCAATAAAATGCCAAAAAAAAAATGATAGTATAGATTAAAACATGATACAAAATGGACACATCGCTTCCAAGCTTGCTTCCATCTCCATGAATGATCATACTCTAATTATTGTCCCTCTTGTCCATGTCACTGGTCCATCATTACTAAATAAAAAACACAACGGATTTCTATAAAATTCTATTCTCATAAATATTAGGAATGGTCACTAACAATGAAAAAAAGGTCACTAAGTTTGCTAGTGCGAGCTCTAGTTAAAAGTCCATATATTTGTGCTACTTGAGTATGTTCTTGCAGGGGAAATGGGTGTATTTGTAGCAGAGATGTCCTTATCACTTACTTCAACATGTTAGGATGTTATGGGTAGTGTTTCATATACATTTGTTCGTGTTTTTCGTGTATGGAGTGGGGTGAAAAACATGAGGTCTCGCCAATATGTTCTATAAGTGAGCATATTTTTTCTTCGAAATGGGACATAGCCCCATCCTCTGTATCGTGACAATGCACATAGTCGAGCGAGCAAGCTTGTGATTTTCATGTCTTTACATTGATCATGTAGCAGCGAACGAGTTGATTTTTTCTCAAAGTTCAACATTTGTAATAAATTATGCTATTATCGAGGTGGAAGATCCAAAACCGGGAACTATATTTTAATACACATAGTTTTGAAATTAAGACAAATATAAATCTTTTTTTCGTACCGTATGATTTATAAATGGTTATTCATATGCCTTCCATATGCATGGTTTCTTGTGTGATTAGACGAGCATGCAACTAGTTTTACGTAGGTGAATAAAAAAAAATGAAAACCAACATTTTCTTTTAAAAAAATTGCCCGACGAGCCCATTGATCAAACTTTCTTTAGTGATTCACATTTTGAAGATTTTTAGAACATAAAGTATATACATATTTTATACCTGAATTTCTAATCAGGAAATAAAATATGATCTTTGTTCCAAATTTTCTTTAGATCTTTGAGGCGGTTACGACAAGGTTTGCTACCTGCAAATGTAACTTTATTCATGGTTTGACCTTGCATGCTCATAGGTTCAAAGAGGCTCAGAGGTCTAAACTCTTAGATTGGATTGATGCACTTCCCCGAGCTTCCCTTGTACTTTGAGTCTCTAGTTATCTAGGTTAGATTTTCTCTTCCTTTTTTTGTTTTGGCTTTAGTCTCTTTTTCTTGTATTGTTTGTGAACTTTAATAAACGGTGGAGTTATGGGCCTTTTTTCCTCACAGTAGATAGTCAAAAAAACCAGGAAGTAAAATAGAATGCACAATTTTTTAACATGTTAAACAAGAAACTCCAAATGGGTCAATGGATTCCACTTTTTTCTAACTCCGAGCTTTGTAGAAAAACATAGGCACAGTTGAAACAGGGTTGTGTACAAGGATCCTACCTAAGCTACCCGTTTCTCGTGTTGATCTTTTTTGGTAGCTATGTCTAATTTTGGACATATTTAAAGATTAAGTCGGTTATTTGCGTTTAGTTAGCTGCACATGACTTAATCGGCATGGGAAATGAGTGGATTTCAGCGGAACCGTGTTATCCCTAGAATTTTATGCGCTCAAATACCTACCCTCCAAGGAATCCTCCCACTCGGAGGAGACAAGGCATGTGCGGCTGACGCCCGCCTTCTGCGTGCTGACGAAGGTGGTACATAGCCGCATTCCCTCTTTGGCGGCAGTTTCCATTCTCGTGTATAAAGCATGGGCGGTAGCTACTCAAGCCAAAAGCGCCGCCACAAGATTTCCCCTTTCGTGCAAGGAGACCAGGACGACACTACAAGACGGAGGAACGTCACCGGATGCCCCTACCTCTTTTCCATGGACGGTGGCGCTGTCCTCGGGGACCAAGACCAGCAGGGAACGCAGAGCTATGCTGGACTACACTTTGGCACTGTGTGCTAACCTTTTTCCGCCAAGAATGAGTGGTAAGGATGCCCAAATGCCAGTATAAGGGGAGCCTCTTGGCCTCCGTAGAAGGAGAGCTCAATTCACTCAGAGCCCTCATAGTCTAACCCGAGCGCAAGCTCGCCTCTTGTACTGTAACTACAGTAGTGCCAAGAAGGGTTCTACACCGCAAGGTGGCCTCAACCTGGTAAACTCTCTGTATCACCATTGTTGCTGACTCCCAAGCTTTCCTCGTGAAGCCTCTCGAGGGGCGAGGGAAGTTTGGTTAGCCCCCAGTGTTCGAACCTCTTGAGAGTCCATATCCCTTGACATACCACTCTCCGACAACTATTGCTCAAAGAAGGAGACACTTGCATGGAGTTCTTCCACCTTCATGCGAGTAACCACCAAAATTCATTTTGTAGCTTTGATTCGATGATCACATAATCTCTAACCATGACAAGAAGGTGGAGGCAATCAAATCATTCTTCAGTTTTCTCGCCGACAAACCAGGTGCATCATTGTACATTGTACTGTACACGTGGAGTTCCTCTGGCTGCCAACAACAAGCCCACCTTCAGGATGAGTTCTTCAAGAAAAACATGTGGTGCGTAGTGAACCCCACGCACGATACAAAACACCTGGAGTAGACGGTTTTGCATGCCGTTTTTACAATGCTTGTTGGTCTGTTATCAAGCATAGCGTGTTGGATATTTTCAACTCCTTTGAAATGGAGGTCTTTAGATATATCAACAAAGTGTTGGTTTTCCTCCCGCCAAATAGGAAAAACAAGTTGAAATACGACATCTTAGAATCGTGAGTTTGATCCACGGTGTGGTGAAACTCCCAGAGATCTCGTGTATAATTCTGATTTGCGGTATGTCGAGACTACTTGAAATCTTGCGTTTGGACTTACGACAGGTCTCCCCAACTTAGTGGAGATTGGACGTATCTCTTTTGTGGACGTAGATTGCTTGCACGATAATTTTATGCTAGTTTATAGCACGACAAGGAACTAAACATCACGTGGCATGTATCAATCATATTAAAGCTTGATGCTGCAAAGATTTTGACACCGTGGATCATATGAAAGTTTAATTCAGTTATAGGTGAGTCATGTGGGGTTTTTGTACTACTATCAACATCAACCATAAGAGTGCTCTTGAATGAAGAATCCGGGAACCAGGAACAACATTTTGCACATGGCCTTGGCCCAAGGGATTCTTTGCCCCGTTGCTCTTTATCCTAGTCATGGACGTGTTGCACTTCATGTTTCATAAACCACAGAGGAAGGGGTGTCACGAGGTTGGTACCGAACTGCACGCTGATCTTAGCGGACCACATAATTACTTTCACTAGTAAATATGCCCATGTGTTACACCGAGAGAAATAAAATATGATACCCACTTGACAATCGTCTAAATTTAAGTGCCCACTCGACAATCGGATCTTGATTAAATTAAAATGACAAATTTCTTTAAAAATAATCACATTTCTCCTCGTAGCACCACTGTTCCTTAAAATTGCCCTCCTTCTATGTTTTTTAACGTTGGGTTCATGGCTATTGTAACTTTTTTGAAGAAAAAAGCAACACAATTATAATCGGAGAATCTAATATCCTTGTACATGCTAGTGAGAAGAAATATAG
Organism: Alopecurus myosuroides; assembly: GCA_028641055.1. Taxonomy (NCBI): domain Eukaryota; kingdom Viridiplantae; phylum Streptophyta; class Magnoliopsida; order Poales; family Poaceae; genus Alopecurus; species Alopecurus myosuroides. The sequence goes on along the minus strand of CM054058.1, from coordinate 372,488,663 downwards.
GAAAATAAATTCAAATAAAAAGAGCTTTAGCAATTAGTATCAGCAAGTTAGTACATAGAAGAAAGATCCGAGGTCACTGCATGATAGAATTAGCTAATAAATAGCTTAAAATATAATCGCTAGCCAGCGGAAACTGCAGGGACGCGGATCAAATAATATGTGGGCTAAAGATAATTTTGTCACAAACTCTTATCAATGTGTCGTGAATTTCTTGTGTGCTCCCAATAAGCAGGCCCAAAAGGACGGGCGCCGGGAATTGATCAGGACCACAGGTGGATGACTGCATCAAACTTGAACAGACAAAAAAGAAAACGATTCGATTTTGTAATAGCATTAGAGGGTAATTTTGTCACAAAAGAAAATTTGCTGACGGACCAATCAACAAACCAACCAAGTCTTAAAGTCGAGTGAAGTGTTTGGTAGCCTACAACTCTCCAGACCAGGCCTGTTGGCTGTAGAGGCAGGTAGCCCGTTTGGTTATATGCAAATTGAATCTTGTCCCGCACGATTCTCAAAGCAACCTCAGGCCCGCTGGGAACGGCCGAATCGGCAGTTCCTCTGAGCTAGGCTGCGTGGGTGAGAGGAAGAGGAACGCGATGTGCAATGTGCTGTAGGACGGAGATGGCGCGAGCGGCGCCCGCCAAAAATCACCCCTCGTATTTACACTGACCGGCTCACCCCCAAATCCAAAAACGCCATTTTCACTTCCAAGCTTGCGCACCCGTAGACATGGCTGGATCTGCGTTGACTCCGGTGATGAATAGGGCGACGCCGACAGGGACGGCGGTGATCGTCGGCGTTAAGCCGGGCTCTTGCTCATTCCCCAACTATGTGATGCATCCTCCATCTATAAGTCTCTCCAAGCTCCTTCTTTCCGCATAAATTGTGTGCATATTGTAGCTCTGTGTTATACTTCTAAGATATGATTGCTTGTCTCCTGTGTGTTTATCATAGTCTGGTCATGATCCATGATTTAACATATTGCTTTCATAGTCTGTTCATGATTTCTGTTAGGCCGTCGTTGCACCTACCTCACTTGATATGTTGCCCCTATGTGCACTCCAAAAAGAGATCCATCGATGTTGTTGATCTGTCAACCCCTAAAAAGAGAGTCCCTCTCCAACACCTTTCTAAGAATGAACTCCCTGACCTGAATGTGAAACCGGTGGGTGAAAAAACACCCCCTCTTCAAGTGTTATATGAGATGACACTGCGGTTACATGATGAGAATGCAGTGGCTCTTGATGCACTCGCTGTGAATTCAATGGAGTAGACTCTCATTCAAGTTCCTCTGAAGCTTCCTATGAAGGAAGAGGCTATCGATGAGTCCCCTTGAATGCAGTTTCTGTGAATGTGGCAACTGATGAAGTGTCTTTTGCTGAAGCTCCTCCTCACAAGAAGACTGAGCAGGGCCATGCCTTTTGGGGCTATGACAAGGTCACCTTCTTTGTCACTGTTCCTTCTGAATAGGATTGTCGAGCTTGTGAGGGAGGGTACCAAGATAGACAGAGGACTGAAAGAGGAGTACATTACCAGGGTCAACAATGATGTTCTTGACTTCACAGGTCTAAAGGTGAGCAACACTCTTAGGGTTACCCAACTTAAGGAGAAAGTGGAGAGCCAGGCGGGTTAGGGTTACCCAGCTTAAGGAGACTAGAGGAGCAGTGTAGCATGAACATAGTTGTACCATAATGATTGATGAAGTGGCATCGATTCCACATCTCTAGGTAAGATTAGTTGTCCTACTACATACTATATTCCCTTCTTACTCTTTCATCAGTCATATCACTGACACTACGTTATGTCAATCTTGGATGTACCCTAAGGACGAGGAGCTGATCAACAAACCTATAGTCAACTATGATCAAATGAGAATAATGTACACGAGGACGAAGGTGTCAACTCCTAATCTATATGCTCCGGTCTCCCTCATTTAGGATATGAACTTCCTTGCTGAACATGAAGATGAGCACATCATGTATGCAAAGATTAACAAGGGTGAGAGGAGGGCGTGGCTGAAGAACTATCTTCTTAACCCCTGGGTGACTCCAATTCCTATTCGGTAGAATTATATTTATGACTGGTATGTATATTTTGGGAGGTGGTATATATTAAACCCTCTACTGATGAACTCTTTGATGCATCACGAGGCGTTCTTTGTTCCCTCGTGGTGCATCAGCCATGGTACTATTGTCCCGATGAACTCAATTCGCTAATATGCTATTCTATGCTATGCTTTTACCTGATTGCAATGTGCGTCTGCTTATGTGGTAATTGGGTAATCTCACCCAAGGAGAGAAGAGGTAAGCATAGTGCCAGTTTGCATGCACCAAACACACAAACAATTGCATTAGAGGGTGCAAAGCATGTAACCAAACATCATGGTCATTGAGTTCGTCCCGGGCAAAATTCGGTCATGCAGGGTACCTAACAACATGCACAACATGGCTGAGGGGCCGTTTCGGCTGGGCCTGGCCCTGCAGACCCAAAAGGGTTGCAGGCTACCAAACGCGCCCTAGATCAGGATGGCAGGATATTCACCAAACTACACATCCATCTTGCGCGGGCATCCTCATTTATCTTTTGGAAAGATAAGGGAGCCGAGTACAGATTTTTCCAAGTGCTCAAAATACCGTTTGATTACGTGCTCTGGAGCAGGAGAAGCTTGTGCATGATGAGATTAGCTGCCCGAAAGAAGACTACTCTACACTGTCCCTCCTAGGCGAGGGCGATGCTAGCTTATGGTCGTCCGTGGCCACGGGAAAAAATCCGACAAGAGCTGTAGCAGGTAGCTGTAGGAACGGAAAGTTAAGAGAAGAGCACGTGGAAGGAGGGGAGGGGAAGAAGAAGAGGAGATGAAGAAGCACCACCGTCATGTCCGCGCCTCCAGAACCACCTCCATTCCCCCGTTGCCGGTGCCGGCCTCCCCGCTTGCGTTTGGCCGTTGCCACCGCGCCTTGCCGCCCCTCCCTGCCCCAATCTCCCCCTCCGTCGGTCCTCTGCCGCCCCGTCCATCCCTCTAAACTCCGACGAGTCCGCCTTCTTCTCTTTTCCCGGCGACCTGCATCACCCCCACGGTTAATGTTCTACCTCGACTATGATGGTGCCGCCGTTACCGCGTCGAGCACCGCTTCCGGCGAGGTCTAGGCTCACCGGCCGCAGCGTCATCGGCTCCGGCTCAGTTAGAGAGAATGGAGGTGGTCGGTGGAGTAGTAGAGGCGGCGGGATTTATTTTTCATGGAGAGAGAGACATTTACGGGAGCAAGAAGAAGGATTGATAAGGAGAGAGAGAAGAGGTAGCGTCCATGCCGTATTTACATGTATGCGCTTCTCACGTTAACGTGGCCACAGACGGTCCTTATCCTCTCCTCTCCTTTCCCCTTGCTACAGTACTTGAGCGTCTCTCGAGAGCCGCCGGCGAGCTCCCGCTCGTTACCCGACGGCGTTGCCGGCCGGAGGCGAATAGGATGCTGCGCGCGGTTTGTATAGCGTAGTGGTAGGTTTTTTTTCGTCGTTCTTGTTGTTGCTTTGTTGCAGGCTGACGCTATGTCGCCGAGGATGTGTGTGCTTGTGCGTTTGAGAAGCACGAGTGCGCCGCTGGCTCTATTCCTTCCTCAGGTTGGTCTCCGGTGGTCGAAGGTGCTAGAGAAGGATCTTGGCGCATCGATCCTCTCTCTCACACAAGCTTGAGGGCCAGCTTCTGGCTCTAGAAGCTGGACTTGGCTACTCTGCTTCGAGATGGGCCCTGTTGATGGCTTTTCTACCGGCGGCCGCGGCGGGGTGGAGGAGGTGTGGCAGTGGTTCTTTTCCTTGTGCAGGGTGGTTCGGTCTGCTGCTTCGTTGTGCGCATCAAGATGAGGCCATGGCGGCCTCTCTTATTTTTGGCCGAGAGGGCGACCCGACCTTCTCCTCCTGTGCGGAGGTCTTCCGAGTCGTGCGCCGGAGCTCAATGTTAGGAGGAAGACAAGTGGTTCGTCCCCGTCCTCTTCTTGGCAGCCGGTGGCATTGGCTCTTCGCTGGTTTTGGAGAGTCCTTGAGCAAACTGCTCTCGTACCTCGACATCTGCGTCTTGACGTCGCCGGCGACCGGTGGTGGAGAAGACTCTGGACCTGATTGCTCTGTATTTCTTTCTCCTAGGGTCCTTTTTCTAAGAAAGCTGGCCTTATCCTCAAATTCTAAGATTCTTAGTGCGAGCGTTGTAGAACGGCCAGTTTGTATTTTGTACCTACCACCTCGAACTTTATAAAGGCAGCTCTCGGGCCCTCGTGGCCCTTCTCATGTTAAAAAAAACCCGCCAACGTGGCCACGGTCGCGCGTTGTAGAGCCTTCTTGCCTAGGCGACCCAATGGCGAGGAACTTGTGCATGAGGAGCTTAGCTACGTGTCTTGAAAAGCCTACTTTACCACTGATTTATTATTTTTGTCTTTTTACACACGACATAAATAATGTTGGTTTGCCGTGATATGACTTTGTGTGGACGTAGAACGTCGACATGTATATGTGAATTATTTTGTCCGAATATTTTGACTGTTTCAAATGTGTTTACCTCCTTGATACTCCTTTACAAACAGGGAGATAAGATTTTGTAGGGAACTTGCATCTACGAAAATGAGGGGGTTTAATTTCTTTGTATTTCCAAACACACAGGAGGTAAACCTCAGCTAGTGTGTACTAACAAGCCAGGCGTACATAAATGCGAGAGCAGTTGAATTCATCCACCTACAGACTAGTACAGTAGTGAATTTACTGCGTCAGTAGCACTTACTACCTCCGTTTCTTTTTACTCCGCGTATTAGGTTTGTCCAAAGTCAAACTTGCTAAACTTTGACCAACTTTATAGTAAAAAATATCAATATTCACAATACCAGATTAGTATCATTTGATTCACCATACAATATGCTTTCGTATGATAACTATTGATATTTTGTTCTACAAATTTGGTCAAACTTTGTTACGTTGACTTAAGACAATTTTAATAGGCGGAGTAAAAAGAAATAGAGGTAGCACCCCTTTTCTTTTCTAGCTTTCTTCGTTCTGATTCGGCTCCTCCTTCGTTTTACCTACTTTTGCGGATCGGTGATGCGTGTTATACATCCACTGTCTTGTTCTCTAATCTCTACGTACTATGTGTCTTTTCTCCGTTCGGCTTTGCTTCAGCTTTTGTGTCGTTTAAAGATATTTCTTTCAGAGTCGTTCCAGATCTCCGTAGCTCAAATGTGTATGTGCTTCAGCTAGCAAATCTCCTACGGGGGTGGGACTTGTCTAGATCAAGTGTCCATTCATCCAATGGACACCAACACGTACACTGCATAGAAATTAAACCAACAAATGTAGTATACTACGTAGAACAATAGTCCATTCAACTAATCATTACCACAACACAAGCGACACGTACATCTAGCATTATTCATGCCTCAAGAACAGCACCACTACAGTAGAGTACAACCAAAGAACTTAACCCGTAGGACCGATAGATAGACCTAATAACCAAACGAAACACCAAACGCCACAAACAAATCGACCGACTCCTCCCAACGTACGTACGCGCGGCGTATATCGCCCACAGAACCAACCAACCAACCATGCATGCACAGCGCACTAAGTATAGCTAGCATTACCACCATGCGCCATGCCAGACACTAGCAGATCTACCACCGGGAGGGCAGAGCCTTTCAGGGCTTCTGGGCGTGCTCGTCCACGGAAGCGGCGGCGGGGGAGCCCGGCATGCGTCCGAAGCCGCCGAGACCCGGTGAGCCGCCGAGTCCAGGGGAGGAGCCGCCGAGGAAGGGCATGCTGCCGATGCCGCCGAAGCCAGGGGTGGATCCGCTGCTGCCCGGGAGGCTGAAGCCTGGCATGCCGCCGGCGCTGGGGAGGCCGCCGAAAGCCGGCGACGCGCTGCCGAAGCGGTCGAAGGGCGGGAAGGTCGTCGGCTGCAGGACCGCGTCCTTGCTGGCAGCTGCTGCCTCCGTCGTCTTGATGTTCCTTGCCTCGGTCGTCGCCGCGGTCAGCACGGCGAGGACGAGCACTGCAACCATCTTGGTAGACATCTCCATCGCTAGCTCGCTCCTGAACTAGTGCTCTTGCTCCTGGCTAGAGTGTGAAGTGGCTGCTTGCTTGCTTGCTGCTGCTGTGTGGGAGATGGGAGGATGATGAAAGGTGGCGAGAGGTTTTATAGCGGGGGAGGCAGAGACATTGAAGAGGTGGCAGCTCATCGGCCTGAGCGACGGTAGGTGAGGCGCGTAAAGGAGACGATTAAAGGCGAGGGTACCTGCTGCTGTTTACTGCCATCCTGTGATCTCCATCAATACTTTTGCTCTTACACACCAGTGGTGCATCAATGGGAGAAGGAAGAGGCGAGGGAAAAAAATTGTAGATCTGGTTGTGGTTGGGAGCTCTAGCTTCAAAATCCAGTTAATTTGAGCTAGCTGTTGTCTTTTTATGTCGCACGTAGTAACCCCTGCCTGCCCGTGACTGTGATATTTGTTGGTGTGGCGAGCACAAGAGACTTAGAAAAAAATGAGGTAGCGTTGCTCTCTCTCTAACTTAAGCTAAAGAAAGGTTAACATTTGGAGTAATTGCTGGCTAGCTTAAGGAGGGGATCGGAGAATTGAAACAGGGGCCGGGAATGAGATATTTGTGGACGCGTGAAGCATCTTTGGGATCAAACCGATTATGACTTGAGACAGCACAAGAAGGCCCTTGAACCGTCTTCATCTTCTAAGCCAGTTGGTCTATAATTAATAATAGTGTGTTAATTGAATCAGTAGCTAGCTTTGACAGTTTCATTTATTCCAATTAAGTAGGAGTGGATGCATTTTCTTTGGTCGGATCCTCAGACCTCGGACGACTACGACAGTTGGCTGCCTTCTCCATACCATATAGTATATAATAATCATACTCCTACTCCGGTCTGATAAACCCCGTTGCTCGCCAACAACTAACAGCACTTAGTAGTAGCTGGACAAAGAAAGGTCGGAATTATTGGATACATTCAGATTTTTTTTAGATAAAGGATACACTCAGATTTATGCTTTCATGTGTAATCTTCCTCGACAATCTTGTCCAAGGAATATAATTTCGTTAGGTTGAGCTCATCAAGAGCAAGAAACTGTATATCTTTTATTTTGGAGGTGCCCGTTTCCGCACCAGTAGAGAATACCTCTCCAATCACTATTTGCAAACGTGCATACAAGACATACCCAAAGGAGAATAATGCAAATATTGTAATTAATTAGTCAATAGGCAATTACAGGAATAAACCAGTGTAAAATATTCAGAATATCAAGATTGAACTTCATTAAGGATGTGTGTAAAATACAGTCATCAATGAGGCCGCCAACTAGGTTAAATAAGCTCAAACTTCAAATGTATAGTTTACGATTTAAATTATGCGTGTGTTAAATAATATTAGAAAAATACAAGAAAAATCCTATGTGTACATAGTTACATTGTAAGGGCTATGAAAAGTATATTCTTTTATAGAATTTTTTAAATACCTAAATAAGCTCGGTAAAATATAGAAGTCAGAAGGATACCAAATACATAATAATAATACAATTCTAGAAACAACTCACCGACGAAATGAGAATTGTTAACTCGTTTACTTGTATTAGTGTTCATTGGAGATAATATCAACACAGTTGTGTCTATACTCTCAACCCATATTCAAAGTGGCCAGTTTACTTTGGCTTTTGTTCGTCGAATTTAATGTAACCTTTATTTGATATGTTTATTTGTAAAAGTAAATTTTTGTCATTTTTATGGGATGACATACCTTTTTATTTTTATTAAACTAAATAATTAAGGCATGTATTGAATAGGCTACCTTTTAAATCACCAAACATGTCTCAAAATATTATGAACTCTTGGGACTACATCTATTGATCTACGTGAGAAAATGGTTTTTTTTAAACATGTGGTATTTTTCATGGTTTAATGGAATTATGTCTTTTTTTTTCTCTTTCCTTTAGTAGTTTTTTTACCAACTATGCACTAAAATTATGGAATTCATTAGGACCAAGATACTAATCGAGAAAAATCATCGAGAAAATGAAAGTTGGTAACTTATGTACCGAAAGCTACATTGAATTCATGATTGACTATTTGCGTAGAGTGGCCATTGAAAATTTTCGATACGCTGAGTTATTCTAATCATGTGTCGATTGTCTGGAAACCAGATTATAAAATAATAAGAGACAACCCTATTGATGCAGAATTGGAGAAACTAAGGAGATTGCGACACACAAAACTTGAAACCAGGCTCCAATAGGTGTTTCATGAGAGAGAATGTCGTCATTAATTATTTTATAATTTTGTTCCAAATTCATAACAACTAATATTTTCATTTGTATATTTGAAAGATCAAGACATGAAGACAAGAGGGGGATGAATATGAGTTTATAAAAATGCAACACAATGGACACATTTACAGTAGTATTTCAACAAGTTGATATAATGCATAATGTGGAGTCATACAACTTGAACAAATACTTGACGTTAAGCTCGTGGTTGATGGCTGAAAGTGCATGGTGCCCCATGTGTGGTTTTGGTAATTAATGACAAGCCCTATGCATTAATGTTTGCATTGAGTTACATTTGAAGGGTTTGTCCATAGGAAATGGTTGAACTCCACGTGTTTGATTCAAGGAGATTACATGATGACCAATGTGTTATCCAAGGCGTGATCCAAAGAATGGTCATGGTAATGTTGAATATTTCAAGCATGTCTTGAAGAATAAAATGGCATGGATATTCATGTTTACCTTCAAGACATCATCATCGTGAAGAAATAAGAATTTATATACAACGTTGATCAAGACTAAGTGAAACGAGTGGATACAAGTTGATCAACACATAAAGCTAAATGATGTACCAAGTGGGAGCAATGATCTCGTGGTATGGTAAGCATTTGTCCATATATCTTTGTGAACTAGCCCATGATATGTGTGTGGTTTATCTATGTGGGGTTAGGTATCTTTCCATGAGCTTGCATCGATAGGAACAATTCATATAGCCCATGGTGGATGACGTCAAGTGGTGACCGTCGTCAAGATTGTGAAGTGCAAGGCCAAGAACAGAATCTCGAAGAGATCACGTGCATGAAGCTTGTAACCCTTTTGGATATAATGTTCAAGTTAATATGGATTTGAGAGAGCCTCTCCAATAGTGGTGTATGGGGGAGCAGTCTATGATTCTTCACCAAGAGGAGCGCAATCAAGAAAAATGTTTCAACTTGAGAAGATCAAGATTGTCATCATCTAGATAAAGTGGAATGTGCAAGGAAAATATATGATCATGCGAGTGTTTCTATTTTTCCGCTCTCGTGGTGTTAGCTAGGAGACCGAGTTATAGGATAGATAAGCGCACTATCAGTATGGGCTCTCAAGTGAGTAGTTTTATCGTATTGTTCGTAGAGAGCTCAAACCCTTTCATCCTTGGCACAATATTTCTTGGTTATTATTTTAATTTTATCTATGTGTATTTTTGGTGCTTTTCGTGATCTTCATGGAAATCTCTAGTTCACTGAAAACGTATTTCTTATAAATAAAACTTGTTGTGTTTTCGATGTTGGAGATTTTACTGTTGTTCTTTTGTAGAGAGGTCAAAACTTTCATAATTTGGTTTTACCCTCCTATTTTATACTATGATGTTTATATTCATGATCTTGTAGTGCTCATTGTGGTTACTTAAACAAGTCTAGGATCATAAAAAACAGAGTTCGTATGCAAAATATATCGGGTTTATCGTGAGTGTGTTTCATGAATTCCGGGTACGGATGGCACCCGCCAGGTTCGGGGCCAGGTTCCCCCCTCCCGACACTTTGAAAAAACAAGTTAGACGCCTCTAACGTCTTGTTTGCAAGTTTTAGCGTGGCTGTAGGTTCTACAATCACTATCGTCATCACCTACGCGATTCCAGGTAGGTTAATTCTTATTGCTAGATTAATTTTACAGGGTGATTGAAACACATACATTACAAAAATCTCTATAGCCTTAATGTAAACTTATTCATAACCATGACCTCTGTGTGGATCCAATACACATGCCCCTTCCACCATGCTGTTATATGAGACCAACTATGGTTTGACCCAAAGCTACGGAAGCACTTCTTCGTATCAAGCGAGATATGCCAGGGGCAACTCGAGCGTCCTAGGATTGCCAGAAGTTTGTAAAAAGTCATACAATGCCGCCGGAAACAAAACAAACATGGCTTATTGGGAAGCAACGAAAAGGAACTGAACATTAGAGAGCTTTCTAATATACTTGCACAAGTTTATGCAATACCCGCACAAAATTGTGCTCTAGATCCAATCGTATCTACATATAGTATGCTCTGATACCATTGCTGGTCTACGCTGCAGAATTTAAAAAGTTGCCCTACATAGTCCACCAAGATCACTATGCAAATAACGAGGCATGCCCATACATGTGAGGATCAGCATCATGGCTCGCCGGGCAGAGGATTGGATGTAGTCATAGAATAGTTCTGAACAATCGTAGATCCTCACAACTAGGTCTAGGTGTAAGGATGTCGCTAAGTCTTCCCTCGTAAAGGATCACACGTGTAATCCCTCTTATGGTGTGCACGCGTACGCTTGTGTCAACCCGTCAGCGCTCCGCCGTCTAGTACTCAGCACCGACGAAGAGAGATAGCCTTCGGGCGTTGTTAATTGGTAGCTCTAATCAACTGTGATTAGAGATATTATGAATCTGGAAGTTCTCAACACATGAGAGAGAAAAGATAATTTGATCTAGATCTAATCGGGAGAGTATAACTCAAAACCCGATTAGAAGAGTCTCTAATTCAATTAGACATGTTCCAATTAGAGGCTCTAATTCAATTAGAGGCTCTCTAATTAGATCTCTAATCCCGAGAGAGAGAGAGAGAGAGAGAGAGAGAGAGAGGAGTCCAAAGCCTCAGTTGTGTGTCTAAACAATGAGGAGGTGGTGGGATTATATAGTGGGACAAAGGGAGGCATCTGCCATGGGGGAGGGTCAGTTTTCCTCTCCCTCCCTTGGATGCACCAAGCCTCCTATGAGGACTCAGATTGGACTCCCAAGTGGAGTCCAATTCCCTCCCCCTTTTTCCCCTTTTTCTTTTTCCCACTCATTTACTTCTCAAATAAATTAGGGAAAATTCCAGCGGAAAGCTAATGCGCGTTGTGAGACCATGGCCCCACCTAGCAACCTCTAAAATTAGGGTTTACCCATAGGAGAAAATTTGCCCCCCTCCGGCATTGCTTCCATATATGGAAAGTCCCAGAAAACTCTTTAGGAACCCCGTGAACCTTATATATAAAATCATCGATATTACCTTCTAACACCCGGGACATCTCGTGTCCTCCATAACTCCTCATATAATTCTGCCTAACACTGACATAATTTATCTCTCATAGTAACTTCCACGAAACCACTCCGATTGAGACCGGACTTGTTACTGTGATATCATAACGACATCGAACATTCATAAAACCAATAACAACATATTAATTCTCTTAATAAAATGTTGGCACGACTTAAGCGTGTGACCCGTAAAGGCTCAATAATACACAGTCATGTTCGGGTACTTATCGAACAATAACCAACAGCGGGACCGTGGACGTCCATGATGGCTCATGTGTGTTCCCGAAGAAGGAGGGAACCTTATAAGTTACTCATTGCATGTATTCCCTTAATTTCACGATACCAACAATATTCCAAGGTGAGACTATGTGATGTTATCTGATCAAACTCGTTGATCATGACACATATAACTTGTTTACCGATATCGTTCCCTTTTCTCATCCATATCCCCAATGGCCATGTGATAAATCATACTGTGTCTGGCCAGAAGATATGTCATTGGTGATACTGAGAGGGTCCAAAGAATTATCTCTCTACCGTCTAGAGGAGTTAAGTACTAATCTTGAACGATTTCGGTTCCATTACACTTTCTATGTCATACCTATATATCACCGTTATCATCCCTAGTTACGACAAGACGGTTGATGATATCTAAAATATAACTTTTGATTATGCAGTCACTAGATATTCTCATAGTATAGGAATTATAGTAAATGTTAAATTCATACGCATTTGCTAAAACACATAATGATTTTTTAGTCTATTTTAGCAATAACATACACTTGGGTCGGTTCAGTACTATTGTTACCGTAACAATAAAGTCTTATATTTTGCAAGACTTTCTTCCAAGTCCATGATCAGGAAAATGTGATCATCTCACAAACCATAAGCTAATCTTAGAGACAAGATTTGTAACTCTTGATTTTTTATGTCTTCACACCCGCACAAAGATTTTCATGTGAAAACTCACTTTTCAAGTGTTATAGTGGTTGTATCATGATGACATAAACTTAATTCTAAATTTGGAGGTAGAATAATAACTGAATAATATCGTCTATAGGGCATACCTCCAATAGAAGCCTTTGTCTTCAACCTTGTGTTGAAGCTAATGTATCATGCTGTTAAAGTTGACTGATGCATAGAGAGATTTTCAACGGAACTTGTAGCAAAGAATGAGCGGGAATGATTACGCAAGTACAAGATTCATTTCACCCTGAAGACTGATATCTACGCACGCTTCTATTCTTGTAGACAGTGTTGGGCCTCCAAGTGCAGAGGTTTGTAGAACAACATCAAGTTTCCCTTAAGTGGATCACCCAAGGTTTATCGAACTCAGTGAGGTAGAGGTCAAAGTTATCCCTCTCAAGCAACTCTGCAATCAAGATACAAGAAGTCTCTTGTGTCCCCAACACACCCAATATACTTTTCAGGTATATAGTTGCACTAGTTCAGCGAAGAGAGAGTAGAATGCAAGTAATATGGATGATAATAAGTGATAACAGGAATCTGAAATAAATATGGCAGCAAGCAAACATGTAGCAGAACAGGCGGAAAATGGTGTTTCAATGCTTGGAAATAAGGCCTAGGGCTCCTACTTTCACTAGAGGACACTCTCAACAATGATCACATAATTGAATAACTAGATATCTTCTCTTCTGTAACGCCCGGGGATTTTCCCCAATTAGTTTTTTTTGATAGTTTTTCTTTTTGGGCATCATGGCATCATGCATTTCATCACATTGCATATTCTTTTTTCTAAGAATTAAAATGTGTTGTTTCGCAAATAATGAATCCACCTCCCTCACTTTTCTATTTCGAAATTAATACCTCAAGCTAATATTGGAAAATATTTGCAAGAGTATCCCTAATAATAATAATAACAAAAAAAAACTATAAGTTTGGAAATGTATTTGCCAAACCTTGTTTTCTGAAAATAATAAGACAAAAGAAAAAAAACGTTTTGGTGGGAGGTGAAGCCAAGCCAAACCGGCCCAGCTTCTAGCCAAACCAAACCCTAAGCCCACCTAACCCACACGCACACACACAGAACACACGCACGCACGCACGGAAGGGGATCGATCGATCCCCAACCTCCAGCGCCGCTCTCTGCCTCCTCTCGCTCGTCCCCTCCTCCTCCCGAGCTTCCTTGGCCTCCGCCTCCCTCTCTCTGTCCTGGCCGGCGAGCCCTTCCCCGAGCTCCGCCTAGCCGCAGGCCTCTCCACCTCATGGCGCCGCCCTCCTATTCCCATCGCCGAGCTCCACCCCGGCGCCGTCCCCGTCGACAAGGGCAGCGCCCCGCGCACAGCACCACCACGGCTGCCCTCCAGCGCCGGCCGTCGCCTCCCCTTTCCCCTCCCTTCGACGTAGAGGAGAGCCACCAGGAGCCTCCCGTCGCTCGCCCTTCCACTACCGCGCATCTGGAGCCCTGCCTCCCCACGAGCCGTCCTCCCGCTCAAGTCGACGGCCGTCCGATACCACCCCGTCCCAAGCTCCGTTCGTCGTCGCCGCAGACCTCTACCGACCGGCCTCTTGGGCCGCCCCTACAGCTCCTGCGTCCTGGCCTCGCCCGCCTCGCGCAGTCCTCTCCCCATGGACGGCAGCACCTCGAGCTGCACCCGACGCCTGTATCTGTCTCCGAGAAACGCCAAGGCCGACGACCTCCTCGGCATCCTCGCGCAGCGCACCCTCGTCTCCACCTCTGCGTGCTCCGGCGGAGAGCCTCTTGCAGCGTCGCGCCCTCGACCTCCACCTCGCTGCAGTTGCCCCGGCGTGGTTCTGTTGCGCCCTCAAGGTGCTCGACGAAATGGCCACAAGAAGTTGGTACATGTGTTCGTGCCCATATGGTTTTCTTTTGGGCCGACGACTTTGTGTGTGTGCATGACTTTCCTGTCGCATGGACGCCAAGGACTACTTTCACTACCCGACTACGCCCGTCCGACGCTGATTACCTGAGAACTACTACGGCAACCAAGATCTTCCTCGACCCGTACCCATCGCCAAGGTCTTCACCAACAAGTGCATTGACCACCTTCGTGCGTGTCCGTTGCCGTGAACCTCGATTGTTGTCGCGGATGCCCGACAATTCCATTCATGACGCCGTGGACCCGTCAAGTTCCTCATCTACAAGATCCCTTCGACCCCAAAGACGGGAACCGCCATGATCTCCCACATGGATGCGACGAGTACCTCGACCACGACTACTTCGACTACTTCCATGACGATGATGTTGGGACGACTACTTCCTCGACTACATGAGAACGAACGTCTACTTCCTCCACGCACCAACGACACCGGCGATCCGAAGATCTCTTTCCAACGTGCGAACCCAAACCCCAACCCTATAACCTATATGCCTATTTTCTAAATGTCATCTATTTGGTTCATATTAAATCATTCATCTTGTTGCATTGCATTTTTGGGGGCGGGTAATAGTAATGTCACCTAATAATTAAATATGGAATGAGTTGGGATAATTAAATATTGTCCCGGTTCCATTTAAATTGTGTAGCTCATCTTTATGTCATCTAACTATGTTAACTCAACGCTTAATATTGATGGGTAGATAAATAACTCGAACCTCCTAAATTAGATGTTGGGCTTTCCGGCTCAATTTAAATTGATTTAATTGCATAAATCATAACTAATTCATTTTAACTCCAAATTTGGAAAGTAAAATATGTTTTCCAATCAAAATTCTCTAAGCTTTCCAAATATCAACTTTATTTTCTGTTTTGAATAATTTAAATTGCTGAAAACAACTGTTTCTTAATTAATGCATTTAAAATTGTCAAAATTAATAACTTGCTCATCTAAAATCCAATTCAACAAATGAAATATGTTTTCCATCTAAAATTTTGTGTTCTCTCCAAATATAATTTTTGTTATCTGTTTTGAACAATTAAAATGGGTGAAAACAACAAATGCTTGTGTAACTCATTTAAGAAGCCAAATTTCATAACTTAATAAATAAAATTCCAAACTTGGTAAACAACATATCAAACTGAAGCTATTGTTGTTTTATTATTGTTTTCATCATCCATGCATCATTCTAATCAACTTTCACATGATGGTTATTTGTAGATCATTTAATTCACACATTAATCCATGGGCTTTTCCATATGCAATCCAAATTGCATATGGGCCCATTTAAATGTGTTTACCATGTCAACTAGTTTATCTTTGATGCATCCTTAAACTTGTCATGCATCCATATCTTGATCATGCTAGATCTTTTGCCGTAGAAGTAATTATTGCAACCGGTGTTTGTTCTAGTTCGTTGCTTCTTCCCGGATAGGACGTTGAGATGATGTGAGCAACGACAAGTTCTTCGGATGTACCTCTACTTGCTGGATTCCAGGCAAGTATACTCACTTGCTGCCTATGGCTGCCTTTCATCACTTGTTACCGATTCTTTCCGTTGTTCTTATTCTAGCCTTTTGATTCGATGCTTGTGTCTCGATCCTATCATATGTTTACCTTGCAGCCATGATATAGCCTTGCTTCCACTTCCTATTAACTGTTGTTTGTTTACCCCGTTGGCCCTCGTGTCGTAGTTGCATGCTTAGGTTTGTTTGTGCTCGAGTCTTGTCGTCATTTATCTTATCACCTGTTTAGTCGATAGTTGGGTTTTAATTTAATCAACTACATGTTAATGTTTTGGGTAATAATAATTTGATGATAAGGCACCGGCAGGAGGCCCGGCGTGGTTTTGAGGCCTGCTAGTGTCGACCGTAATTAGGAAAAGGGTCTTGTCCATTGATCCATGATGAGCGCACTAACCGCATGTGGGAAGCGAGTATGGGCGCCCCCCGCAATTCTGATTCGATTCGCATCTCGTCCAAATCGCCTCATTTAGTTCGGGTTTTCTATTTGCCGCATGCATATGCAGGTGCGAACCCTTGGCGCGAGTGTGGAACTTTTGTAGTCGGCATTTAGAGAGACACGTTCTTAGAGTGCTATGAGGGTCCCCTTTTCTTCGTGGGGCTCGATTAGCCGTGCGCTCAATTGCACGGGGTTCTTTGGGCTTGATGCGAAGAAGAGTTGGATTGTGTTGAGTACCTCGCTTGGTGGGTTTGCTCCCCTCCTGGCGGGTTATTCTTACGTGTACGGCCAAATTGGTGCATCCCTGCAGGGTTAAATCTTCTCGAGAAGCCGTGTTGTCCGCGGTTATGGATGACTTGGTGAAAGTGCTGGCTAACAAGTACTCAGATAACTTACACTTAACGATGATAACTTGACTAGTAATATAGATTACCTCCACTATAACAATGAATGTCACCTTAACCAACCGTGTGAGTTTCCTTGGGTTGCTTCCTTAGTAGGGGTTAACATTGGATGGGTATTGTTTGGTGAGTAGTTGTAGTTGGTTCTGATACGCTATCTTATCCCCTTTCTTTTAGCCGGATGTTGTAGCGAGTCCCTGTAGTTGGTTAGTGCAGCCCGCTGCCGCTTCTTTGCAATAATCCCTTCCTTTCCGTTGTACCCAAAGTATTTGTAACTTGTGATGATTGGTTACACTGGTATCTTGTGAGTATGGTTTATCCACTTGCCAGTACTTAACCGTACTGACCCACGAATCCCTTTCGTGGCTGCATATTCCACATTGCAGTCAACAGGTTTGAAGTCTGACGACGTTAGCTTGGGAATCCCTCCGGCTTGGCCTGGGCAGGGATTGGACGCCATCGGTTATCTTCAGGACTCTTAGTCCAATTTGTATCTTGTCCGTAGTCGGACACTATGTTGTTTCTTCCGCTGTTATTTGGATCTTTGTATTGTATCAGTTATATCCTTGACTCGATTGAATCTTCTTGTATATATCTTCTCTGTTGTTGTTGCGGAATATTCGTGAACTGTTGTAATGTTATCACAAGTGGCAACCTGGAATCGGTTATTATGTGGATTTTGGCGGGAATGCTGAAATCTGCATAGTGCCCGATCTCGGGGCGTCACAAATGGTATCAGAGCATGGTTTCCGATTCCCGATATTGTTTCGATACGAATGGTTATCGAAGCAACGGGTCCGCAAAGCCTGTAGGATAACCTCGCTAACGGTCGTTGTTTCTAGAGTGTCAAAAATTATTTTTGCTAAACTATTTTCGAAACATCTCAATATGATTCTTGTTTTCTCCTTATCTCTATTCTATTTCCCCTCCCATATTATTTGTTTTGGGGTCTCCCCCCCTTGTCTATCTTTCAAAGTTTTAGGATCCTACGTGGGTGGACGTTTTCTGAGCCTTTAACCTAATAGGTTCGATCATCGGAAGATTCCTGGTGGAAGAACATCGTCATCAGCCCGAGCAAGAATCTCTTGTTAGTGGTGTCGAGAAGCCCTTGTTAGTGGTGTCGATGAGATCAGCTGGAAGCATGAAGAATCGATAGTCGAACTTCTTTCCCCTCCCGGGTTAGCAGGTGGATTGCGAGGGCGCAATCCCTTGTTAGTGGTGTCGTCTGTAACGCTCGGGGATTTTCCCCAATTAGTTTTGTTTGATAGTTTTTCTTTTTGGGCATCATGGCATCATGCATTTCATCACATTGCATATTCTTTTTTCTAAGAATTAAAATATGTTGTTTCGCAAATAATGAATCCACCTCCCTCACTTTTCTATTTCGAAATTAATACCTCAAGCTAATATTGGAAAATATTTGCAAGAGTATCCCTAATAATAATAATAATAATAACAAAAAAAAACTATAAGTTTGGAAATGTATTTGCCAAACCTTGTTTTCTGAAAATAATAAAACAAAAGAAGAAAAAAAAACGTTTTGGTGGGAGGTGAAGCCAAGCCAAACCGGCCCAGCTTCTAGCCAAACCAAACCCTAAGCCCACCTAACCCACACGCACACACACAGAACACACGCACGCACGCACGGAAGGGGATCGATCGATCCCCAACCTCCAGGGCCGCTCTCTGCCTCCTCTCGCTCGTCCCCTCCTCCTCCCGAGCTTCCTTGGCCTCCGCCTCCCTCTCTCTGTCCTGGCCGGCGAGCCCTTCCTCGAGCTCCGCCTAGTCGCCGACCTCTCCACCTCATGGCGCCGCCCTCCTCTTCCCGTCGCCGAGCTCCACCCCGGCGCCGTCCCCGTCGACAAGGGCAGCGCCCCGCGCGCAGCACCACCACGGCTGCCCTCCAGCGCCGGCCGTCGCCTCCCCTTTCCCCTCCCTTCGACGTAGAGGAGAGCCACCAGGAGCCTCCCGTCGCTCGCCCTTCCACTACCGCGCATCTGGAGCCCTGCCTCCCCACGATCCGTCCTCCCGCTCAAGTCGACGGCCGTCCGATACCACCCCGTCCCAAGCTCCGTTCGTCGTCGCCGCAGACCTCTACCGACCGGCCTCTTGGGCCGCCCCTACAGCTCCTGCGTCCTGGCCTCGCCCGCCTCGCGCAGTCCTCTCCCCATGGACGGCAGCACCTCGAGCTGCACCCGACGCCTGTATCTGTCTCCGAGAAACGCCAAGGCCGACGACCTCCTCGGCATCCTCGCGCAGCGCACCCTCGTCTCCACCTCTGCGTGCTCCGGCGGAGAGCCTCTTGCAGCGTCGCGCCCTCGACCTCCACCTCGCTGCAGTTGCCCCGGCGTGGTTCTGTTGCGCCCTCAAGGTGCTCGACGAAATGGCCACAAGAAGTTGGTACATGTGTTCGTGCCCATATGGTTTTCTTTTGGGGCCGACGACTTTGTGTGTGTGCATGACTTGCCTGTCGCATGGACGCCAAGGACTACTTTCACTACCCGACTACGCCCGTCCGACGCTGATTACCTGAGAACTACTACGGCAACCAAGATCTTCCTCGACCCGTACCCATCGCCAAGGTCTTCACCAACAAGTGCATTGACCACCTTCGTGCGTCTCCGTTGCCGTGAACCTCGATTGTTGTCGCGGATGCCCCGACAATTCCATTCATGACGCCGTGGACCCGTCAAGTTCCTCATCTACAAGATCCCTTCGACCCCAAAGACGGGAACCGCCATGATCTCCCCCATGGATGCGACGAGTACCTCGACCACGACTACTTCGACTACTTCCATGACGATGATGTTGGGACGACTACTTCCTCGACTACATGAGAACGAACGTCTACTTCCTCCACGCACCAACGACACCGGCGATCCGAAGATCTCTTTCCAACGTGCGAACCCAAACCCCAACCCTATAACCTATATGCCTATTTTCTAAATGTCATCTATTTGGTTCATATTAAATCATTCATCTTGTTGCATTGCATTTTTGGGGGCGGGTAATAGTAATGTCACCTAATAATTAAATATGGAATGAGTTGGGATAATTAAATATTGTCCCGGTTCCATTTAAATTGTGTAGCTCATCTTTATGTCATCTAACTATGTTAACTCAACGCTTAATATTGATGGGTAGATAAATAACTCGAACCTCCTAAATTAGATGTTGGGCTTCCGGCTCAATTTAAATTGATTTAATTGCATAAATCATAACTAATTCATTTTAACTCCAAATTTGGAAAGTAAAATATGTTTTCCAATCAAAATTCTCTAAGCTTTCCAAATATCAACTTTATTTTCTGTTTTGAATAATTTAAATTGCTGAAAACAACTGTTTCTTAATTAATGCATTTAAAATTGTCAAAATTAATAACTTGCTCATCTAAAATCCAAATTCAACAAATGAAATATGTTTTCCATCTAAAATTTTGTGTTCTCTCCAAATATAATTTTTGTTATCTGTTTTGAACAATTAAAATGGGTGAAAACAACAAATGCTTGTGTAACTCATTTAAGAAGCCAAATTTCATAACTTAATAAATAAAATTCCAAACTTGGTAAACAACATATCAAACTGAAGCTATTGTTGTTTTATTATTGTTTTCATCATCCATGCATCATTCTAATCAACTTTCACATGATGGTTATTTGTAGATCATTTAATTCACACATTAATCCATGGGCTTTTCCATATGCAATCCAAATTGCATATGGGCCCATTTAAATGTGTTTACCATGTCAACTAGTTTATCTTTGATGCATCCTTAAACTTGTCATGCATCCATATCTTGATCATGCTGGATCTTTTGCCGTAGAAGTAATTATTGCAACCGGTGTTTGTTCTAGTTCGTTGCTTCTTCCCGGATAGGACGTTGAGATGATGTGAGCAATGACAAGTTCTTCGGATGTACCTCTACTTGCTGGATTCCAGGCAAGTATACTCACTTGCTGCCTATGGCTGCCTTTCATCACTTGTTACCGATTCTTTCCGTTGTTCTTATTCTAGCCTTTTGATTCGATGCTTGTGTCTCGATCCTATCATATGTTTACCTTGCAGCCATGATATAGCCTTGCTTCCACTTCCTATTAACTGTTGTTTGTTTACCCCGTTGGCCCTCGTGTCGTAGTTGCATGCTTAGGTTTGTTTGTGCTCGAGTCTTTGTCGTCATTTATCTTATCACCTGTTTAGTCGATAGTTGGGTTTCAACTTAATCAACTACATGTTAATGTTTTGGGTAATAATAATTTGATGATAAGGCACCGGCAGGAGGCCCGGCGTGGTTTTGAGGCCTGCTAGTGTCGACCCTAATTAGGAAAAGGGTCTTGTCCATTGATCCATGATGAGCGCACTAACCGCATGTGGGAAGCGAGTATGGGCGCCCCCCGCAATTCTGATTCGATTCGCATCTCGTCCAAATCGCCTCATTTAGTTCGGGTTTTCCATTTGCCGCATGCATATGCAGGTGCGAACCCTTGGCACCAGGGTGGAACTTTTGTAGTCGGCATTTAGGGAGACACGTTCTTAGAGTGCTATGAGGGTCCCCTTTTCTTCGTGGGGCTCGATTAGCCGTGCGCTCAATTGCACGGGGTTCTTTGGGCTTGATGCGAAGAAGAGTTGGATTGTGTTGAGTACCTCGCTTGGTGGGTTTGCTCCCCTCCTGGCGGGTTATTCTTACGTGTACGGCCAAATTGGTGCATCCCGGCAGGGTTAAATCTTCTCGAGAAGCCGTGTTGTCCGCGGTTATGGATGACTTGGTGAAAGTGCTGGCTAACAAGTACTCAGACAACTTACACTTAACGATGATAACTTGACTAGTAATATAGATTACCTCCACTATAACAATGAATGTCACCTTAACCAACCGTGTGAGTTTCCTTGGGTTGCTTCCTTAGTAGGGGGTAACATTGGATGGGTATTGTTTGGTGAGTAGTTGTAGTTGGTTCTGATACGCTATCTTATCCCCTTTCTTTTAGCCGGATGTTGTAGCGAGTCCCTGTAGTTGGTTAGTGCAGCCCGCTGCCGCTTCTTTGCAATAATCCCTTCCTTTCCGTTGTACCCAAAGTATTTGTAACTTGTGATGATTGGTTACGCTGGTATCTTGTGAGTATGGTTTATCCACTTGCCAGTACTTAACCGTACTGACCCACGAATCCCTTTCGTGGCTGCATATTCCACATTGCAGTCAACCGGTTTGAAGTCTGACGACGTTAGCTTGGGAATCCCTCCGGCTTGGCCTGGGCAGGGATTGGACGCCATCGGTTATCTTCAGGACTCTTAGTCCAATTTGTATCTTGTCCGTAGTCGGACACTATGTTGTTTCTTCCGCTGTTATTTGGATCTTTGTATTGTATCAGTTGTATCCTTGACTCGTTTGAGTCTTCTTGTATATATCTTTTCTGTTGTTGTTGCGGAATATTCGTGAACTGTTGTAATGTTATCACAAGTGGCAACCTGGAATCGGTTATTATGTGGATTTTGGCGGGAATGCTGAAATCTGCATAGTGCCCGATCTCGGGGCGTCACATCTTCACTATGCTACTCTTAACCACTCTCCGGCCGAATAACAACACCAATCCATGCATAGGGCTTTAACAGCACTCCTCGGAGTAAGCACTTTCCCAACCAAGTAACCCC
This sequence comes from Alopecurus myosuroides, assembly GCA_028641055.1. Classification (NCBI taxonomy): domain Eukaryota; kingdom Viridiplantae; phylum Streptophyta; class Magnoliopsida; order Poales; family Poaceae; genus Alopecurus; species Alopecurus myosuroides. The sequence continues at coordinate 372,466,456 of CM054058.1, read as the reverse complement.
CATGCTATCACCACGGGACCCAGATGGTTCCACGCAAACACCACAATTTCATAGGGTTATCCAACACAAAATATAAATATAATGCTAAACCACACGGTGCACACACTGTCACCTTTACACCGTGATCAAAGAGTTTACGGAGATCTCATAACAAATAATGAACACTAATCATTGCGTAGGGCTACAAAAAGCATTCCTTAAACTAAGCATTGCCATGTCTAGTTAACCCCACGCTGCCACTATGAGCGCCCAAGAAGGTACTAGACAAACACCACGATTCATAGAGGAGACACACACGATGTGCACACTGTCACCTTCACACCGCGGGACAAGGTGAATCCAAAGTTCATATTAATAAAGCACTTGAGTAGCAAAAGATGAAGAGTAACATCTACGAATTCAAATAGATAACAAAACTCATGATCACATATAGATCACACCATGGGAAAGAGAGATGAACCACATAGCTACCGGTAAAGCCCTCAGCCTAGGGGAGAACTACTCCCTCCTCATCATAGAAGACAGCAACGACGATGGAGATGGAGGTGGAGTCGATGGGGATGGCTTCCGAGGGAACTTCCCCGTCCCGGCAGGGTGCCAGAACAGAGACCCGTCCCCTGAAACTTGTTGGCGGCGGCGGAGCTACAGATGTATTTTGTGGCAAAGGTCGATTCTTTTAGGTTTTATGCATCGGGTAGTATATATAGGCGAAAGGGCGATGGCACGGGGTGGCCAGGGGGCCCACATCACCAGGTGGCACGACCAGGGGGACCCGCGCCACCCTATGGTGTGGCCACCCTGTGGCCTGATACGTCGAAAACGTATCTCCTTTTCCGAACACTTTTCTTATTGTTTTCCTCTAAACTTGTGTGTTTTGAATACAACTAAGACGGACTAAAGCTGTTTTCAGCAGAATTACTTTGGTGTCTTGTTTTTGTGCAGAAAAATCAACTTTTGGGAAAATGCCCAGAAAAGAGTCCATTGGTGTTTTCATCCTGGAAGACCCCGGGGGGCTAGGAGAGGAGCCACAGGATGGCCACACCCCCCTGGCGCGGGTCCCCCTGGCCGCGCCATCCTAGGGTGTGGCCCCCCCAGAGCCCCCCTCGGACTCCCCTCTAGACTAAAAGTAGCCTCCAACCCTTAAACCCGAGGGTGTTCGTCATATTCCACAGAAACACAACAGAGCACCGCCGCCATCCCGAACCTCGATTCGGGGATCAGAAGTTCCTGTTCTGGCACCCTGCCGGGACGGGAAGTGGAGGAGATCATCGCCATCGTCATCACCAACGCCTCTGCATCGATCATCCATGTTTCCCCCATCCATGTGTGAGTAATTCCCGATGTAGGCTGAAGGGGATGGTAGGGATTGGATGAGATCGTTCATGTAATAATGTCGTGATTGTTAGGACATAGTGCCTAGTATCCTCTATTAGTGCTATTGACATTGTTGCAACTTGTTATGCTTAATGCTTTCCACTTTGGGCCCGAATTCGATGATCTCGGATCTGAACATGTTATTGAATAATGATGATAATTATTGTTTCTTGATCATACCTGCAAGTTGTTTACACATATCGTTGTCCGGAACCCGAGGCCCCGAAGTGATAGAAATTGGGACAACTGGAGGGGATGGCTGCGATGTAAGGATCACATGTGTTCATGGAGTGTTAATGCTTTGCTTCAGTGTTCTGTTAAAAGGAACACCTTAATTACCAGTAGTTCCCTTGAGGCCCCGCTGAAAACGGGCTGGTAGGACAAAAGATGTTGTGCAAGTTCTCATTGAGAGCATGTACGACTATTTACAGAACACATGCCTATGGAAAGTTTCCTATATTACCATCCACTACAAGAAGAGGTACACCTCTGAACACCTCTGTTGCTCTTGATTCACCGTGTGTTATGAGTAAGTTGCTTACACCACCACATGCTACACATGCTACTTCTGCTGAATCTGAAAATACTTCTGATACTTTTGATGATGCTTCTACTGTGCTTGATGAGAGTGGTTCTCTCAGTCCTTTCTTAGATGCTACTATTGCTAAAGCTAAAAATATTGCAAACACTGAAACTCCTGATAAAAATCATGTTACTCCTGCTGTTTCACCTGAGCTTGTAGAGAATCCTAGTGATGATTTAGATGATGCCTATATTGATCTTAATGATCATCTTATTGATAAAATATATACTATGAAGGATAATGATGCTGTTATGAGACTTATTGAAAGTAGTGCTGTTAAATATATACTATGAAGGATTATGATTTCTCCTTGATTTATCTTATATATCTATTGTTGAGAAAGAACCTTTTTGTGGTACTGAAAATGAAAGTGCTACGAAACATATGAATGAGCTCTCCTCTTTGAGTAGTTTGTTCTCTGATGATATTAAGAAATGTAGCTACTTTGTTACTAAAATATTCCCTTTCTCATTAAAAGATGAAGCTAAAACTTGGTTTAACAATTTTTGTCCTGGATCTATTGATAGTACTATTGGTTTGGTTGATGCTTTCTTTCAGAAATATTTTCCTGCTAGCGCTCAACATGCTGCTTTACAAATATATTTAATTCCAAGCAATTGGAAGGAGAGAAATTGCCTCTATCTTGGGCAAGGTTTTGTTCTTTAGTTAGGGATACACCTTGGCATAAGCTAGAAGATAATAGACTTCTTGATATATTCTATAATGGACTAACTGTTGAATCTAGGACATACCTGGATAGTTGTGCTGGTTGTGTTTTCAGGCAAAGAACTCCAGAAGAAGCTGAGGAATTAATGGCTAAAATAAGCCAAAATCATGATGATTGGACTATGGCTGAGCCTGAGCAGACTCCTACTCTAGTACCAACACCCAAGAAGAGGGGAATGATTGAATTAAATGATGAAGTGATGAGAGAAGCCAAGAAATCTCTTAAAGAGAGGGGTATTTAATCTGAAGATGTGAAGAATCTTCCACCTGTAGAAGAATTATGTAAGCAAATCCCTCACTCACCCACTATTGAGGTACACTCTCTCCAATATTTTGATAGTAGAGATATTCCCTATAACAAACCTCCTGATCAATGTTCAGATGAATTTGATAATTATGTTATCAAGCAAGATAATTTTAATACGAGAGTGCAAAAACACCTAATGGAAAACTCTAGAGCTATTGATGATTTGCATGGTATTATAGAAAGAACCTCTAATGATGTTTAAATGCTTGTTAAACATTTTCAAATAGTTCAAACTCAAATTCATCAACTAGCTAAAGTGCAAAAAGATTTGCTAGTTAATGCTTCTAAAGAAAAACATGCTTGTGAAATAAGAACTAGAAGTGGTATTGCTACACAAGATCCTTTATATCCCGAGGGACATCCTAAAAGAATTGAAGAAGATTCTCATTAAACTAATGATAATGTTAATCATACTAATAAGAAAAATAAGAAGAAACATAAAACTGATGTAGAATCTTCTGAACTTGCTAAAGATCCTAATAGTATATGTATCTCTGATTCTGAAACTGAAAGTGGTAATGAAAAGAATGATGCTTCTGATAAAGAAGAACCTGTAGCTGAACCTGAAAAGCAAACTAAAACTGCAAAGTATACTAAGGAAGATTTCATTGCTAATAAACATGGTAATGAGAGAGAACCTTGGGTACAAAAACCAATACCTTTTCGTAATAAGAAACAAAAATCTAAGGAAGAAGAACACTATAACAAGTTTTGTGAATGGATGAAACCTTTGTTCTTGCAAATTCCTTGAACTGATGCTATTAAATTGCCTCCTTATGCAAAATATATGAAAGATATTGTCTCTAACAAAAGGAATATTCCTAATGAGGAAATATCCACTATGCTTGCTAATTACTCTTTTAATTGCAAGGTTCCTGAGAAGCTTGGAGATCCGGTATACTAACGATTCCCCGTTCTATTAAAAATAATTATGTTAGAACTGCTTTGTGCGATTTGGGAGATGGAGTGAGTGTCATGCGTTTTACTCTCTAAAAAAGACTCCTCCTAGAAAAATTGATACCAACGGATATATCTTTGCAAATGGCTGATAAGTCTACTGCTATTCCTGTGGGTATATGTGAGGATGTTCCTGTTCAAGTTCCTAATAATTGTCTGATATTAACTGACTTTGTTGTGTTGGAAATGCCTAAAGATGATAATATGTCTATTATTCTTGGAAGAACTTTTCTTAATACTTCAGGGGCTGTTATTGATTGCAATCAAGGAAAATCTACATTTAATGTTAATGATAAAGAGCACACTGTTTATTTTCCCCAGAAGATTGATAGAAAATATGGTCTAAATTCCATTGAAAATATTGAGACCATCAAGATTGGAGAATTTTATTGTCCTATTCCAAAGCCACCCAAATAATATGAAATTATTATGATTGGGACTATGTCTATCAAGGTTGAGGTAACATGAGTATTTACTGAGAAACAAAGTTTTGTTTCATAGAAAATTATTTTGGTAGTAAGACTTGCTCACCCTTGTTAACAAAATGATTTTAAATGAAATGGACAATGTTTTCACTATGTTTTCACCTTCACTATTATTGTTTTCACCATGTTTACTTCTGTTATCACATTATTACTTGAGTACAATCATGTTTTCGACCATCCTTATGCATGTTTTCCCGATGTTTTCACCCTGATTACTCAGGTTATGCATGTTTTCACCGCCCATACTTTTGTTTTCACCACTACCACCTTTGTTTTCTTTGGATATTCTTCCATTACAGTGTCATAGAACCTCTGTAGTGCTGGTTTTGGTTTTTTTCCACGTTTTCACTTTTGTTTTCCCGGTTTTTATTAATTATTAAAATTCTGGAAATACCTCAAAAATAAAGTTTCTCGAAAAATTCCAGAAAAATTATAATAAATTTTTACGTCAAAAATGAGGCAGAAAGCCACCTGGGAGACCCTAGGGGGCCTACCAGTCAGGCACACCCCAGGGTGGCGCGGCCAGCCCCTGGTGGCGCCAGCACATGGTGTGGGGCCTCCTGGCCCTCCACTTACTCTCGCCACTGCCCAAGTCTCCTCTCTCACCTACCAAACTGAAAACATTTCTTGGATCCCGTGTTCTTGGTGTTCTTCCTCTGGATTTTTGATCTCCTTCTTCAGCCCATCATTTGTGTTGATTTTTGGTGTGTTTGATCTCCGGTATGTGACTCCTCCAATGATCCAAGTAGAATTTTGTTTAGTGAAGTATTTCTTGAGTATTTTGCCACAGTAGGTGACATCTTATGTGAGTTTGCATTCTTGAGTTGAGTAGAAATAATGTAGTTTTAATGTATGTTTAGCTCTCATATAAGTCCCTATGGTAGTCTCCACCTTATAGTTGCTTGAAATTAATTTTTATGATGATTGTTGAAAATTTTTAGAGATGGATAGTTACAATTTTGGAGAGATATTTAGGAGTGATGCTCCTAGAAGGACAAGGCCATCATGCTCGTCTACTTTAGCAAGGCCATCATATAATGAAGACATTATTGCGCCAACTATTGATGATGCAGAAGATGATGGTATCATTCACCCATCTAGCTCTCCTTACCGTACATTTTTAAGAAGTGTAGGTCTTTTATATGACTTTCTTATGCTTATTGAGAGAGTTGGTCTCACCAACTTTATGATGGATGAAAGCCCTCAGTATGCCACGCTCACAAAAGCTTTTGTTAAGAGCTTTAAATTTCAGAACACTCAATATGGTCCAACTGTTGCATTCAAGTTATATAGTAGTCCTATGTCTTTGTCCTCGGTGGATTTTTGTACTATTATAGGTATCGACGCCACGAGGACGGCGAGCAGGATTCAAGATAGACCAGCAGACCTCTAGGGGATCTACCGAGAGATCACCAACGATGACGGTCGCTCATCCCAATGTGGGAAGATAAGGAACATTCAACTTCCTGCTCTTAGATACTTTACTTACTATATTGGAACTATTATTCTTGGTAGGGAGAACACTAGCAATGTTTCTAGTTATCACCTTGCTTTCATTGATGCTGCACTGAACCGTAGCACGAAGTATAACCTTGGTGCACTTGTTAGACGCCTGCCTTGCTGCTTTTGGGCCTATTTTTGGTGGCATTATTGCTACACGTGTAGCAGCTGCTTTGCATGTTTCCATTGATCCTAATGATGAAATAATTGCTCCACATAGGCTTAACCTTGCTGCCATGAAATCCCATCAGTTTGTCACTTCTAACTCTGATGCTGATCATTTAGTTACAGAGTTTTATATATGGATGGAGAGGAGCGAAAAGTTACTTTGCCGCAGCCTGTTTTGTTTAAGATTGACAGGTCACCATGGTCGCTCTCCAAGGAGCAGGTAGACGAGCATCTGAGCACCATGGAGTTTTACCGGCAGCAGGAGAGGCGAGACGCGCCTCCCGAGGACCACAACACGCAGTACACTGGCGCATCCTCGAGCACATATCAGGAGGAGGCTTCCTCCTCGACGTATTACGGGGGCGCCACCACTTGGGCCCCTTGGTGATTGATCTCCACTTAGGCCAAAAGCCTAAGCCTGGGGGGAGGTATACCGACATCACACTCATTTATATATCATGTTTGGTCGGTTCTTTGTATATCCATGTTTTCTTTTCTTTCGTTTGTTTTCGTTTTTCTTTGTTTCTTTCGTTTCTTTCTCTTATTTCTCTTTGTTTTTTATTTTTTTGTTTTCGCTTTCCGAAACACAAAAAGACCAAAAATATTTCTGTTGTTTCTTTTTGTTTGATTCTTTAGTTTCTTTATTTGATTTGCTTTCTTTTAGTTGCAGTTTAATATTCAAAAAACCAAAAATATTTTGTTTTGTTTGCTTATTCTCTTTCTGTTAGTGCTTTAATTGAAAAAACCAAAAATATTTGTTGTTCTTCTTTGGTTTTGTAAAGTTTGTTGCAGAGTTCAACATTCGTCCATGACTCTATTGGAGCTTGGTTTTCATTATATATTATTGGAGCCACAAATGAAGAGCAATAATGACGATATACGACAATTCAAGTTGTGGTGAGAGGCTGGTATGAATTCTATTTGCTTTCATTTTTGTACATATATCCATCTATGTGAGCATGCTTAGTTTGTTCGTATAAGATATATGTGACTTAATGGCTGCTTAATAGTTCATGCTCTCTCATGTTTTGTTCCAATTTATTCATGGTAAATGACATGTCATATAAATATTTGTTTGCATTGTTCTATTCATAGAAGGACATGATATTGTGGTAGCCTCCTCTGACTGTTTCATTTGAATCGACTTGGCACATTCTCACGCATGCTAAGACTGAAAACAAAAGTCAATAAGCCTCGATGATTTATTTTTCCTCAGCGTTCTAGTATCAATTTTATGCCTCAGTTAATTTTACTTTATCGCAAACATGATTATGATAGTTGTTGCTCTGTTGATTGTCGCTCCCTGTCTAATTGCTAGCCTTCACCTGTACTGAGTATGAGCTCTACTCGTGCATCCAACTCCCAAAAACTGAAGTTTTCCAAATGTGTTCATCATACCTACCTATATGTGGTATTTAACCGCCACTCCAAGTAAATTTCTCGTGTTCTACCTTTAAAACCCGCTAAAAATTATTCCTCTTTTGTGCCCCTGTTTTAGCTCATGAGGATGTAAATAGAGAATCTTTATCTCGCTTGTTGATTGGATTTCACACCCTGGACTAGTGGCTTAATCCACTTATCCAAATGATAGAAGAGCTGGCACCGGGGTGCCCAGCCCCAAATTAATACACACAAATTCTCTTCACTCTTGTTGCCCCTGATTTATCAGTCAAAGCATAATTGTGTAAACAAAAGAGAAAGAGGGATGACCTTCTACCCAGATGTGTCCTTCAGATGGGAGCCGCTCTTGTGAATCCAGTTGGCTTGTGACGTACTATATTGTCTGTTTACCATTCATTGACATAAGCATACACCTCTGTCAAAATGTTTTCAATACCACTGTTTAATAAAATAAAAAGCTCTAGCACATGAGTGATCCATGCTTCCCTCTGCGAAGGGCCTTTTTTTTACTTTTATGTTGAGTCTCTGCCATATGCTTTGAGCACTTTGTTGAGAGCACAATGGTCATTCTTAGTGTGATGTGTTTGTCCCAAAGTACGGTTGATTGTGGTATAACTTTGATACTTGTATCTTTGATATCTTTACTTCTAGTCTTCCCTTGAACTTCAGAGGTGCCCTGGCATTTATGTTTTGCCCCACACTTAAGGGCAAGCGAGATACCACTTTATTAGATCCTTTTCATGAATACTTCAATCTTGCAAATAGTTATGCTTCATGTTGTTTATTATTAATATGGTGTTATCTTCTCATGGTTTGCATAGCTTTTAAGTGACAGTATCTTGCATGTATCTTATCATGAGCATAATTAAGTATGTGATCATATAGTGAGTATATTTACATCATATGAAACAAATGTGTTCGTAAAGGTCTTTTATCACACTCAGTTGTCACTGAATTTCTTGAGGACAAGCAATAAGCTAAGCTTGGGGGAGTTGATACGTCGAAAACGTATCTCCTTTTCCGAACACTTTTCTTATTGTTTTCCTCTAAACTTGTGTGTTTTGAATACAACTAACACGGAATAACAATGTTTTCAGCAGAATTACTTTGGTGTCTTGTTTTTGTGCAGAAAATCGACTTTCGGGAAAATGCCCAGAAAAGAGCCCATTGGGGTTTTCACCCCGGAAGACCCCGAGAGCCAGAAGGGGGCTAGGAGAGGAGCCACAGGGTGGCCACACCCCTTGGCACGGGCCCCCCTGGCCGCGCCAGCCTAGGGTGTGGGCCCCCCATAGCCCCCCTCGGACTCCCCTTTTGACTACAAGTAGCCTCCAACCCTAAAACCCGAGGGGGTTTGTCATATTCCACAGAAACACAACAGAGCGCCGCCGCCATCCTGAACCTCGATTCAGGGATGAGAAGTTCCTGTTTTGGCACCCTGCCGGGATGGGAAGTGGAGGAGATCATCGCCATCATCATCACTAACGCCTCTCCATCGACCATCAATGTTTCCCCATCCATGTGTGAGTAATTCCCCGCTGTAGGGTGAAGGGGGTGGTAGGGATTGGATGAGATCGTTCATGTAATAATGGCGTCATTGTTAGGGCATAGTGCCTAGTATCCTCTATTAGTGCTATTGACATTGTTGCAACTTGTTATGCTTAATGCTTGCCACTTATGGCCCGAGTGCCATGATCTCAGATCTACACATGTTATTGAATCACGATGATAATTATGGTTTCTTGATTTTACCTGCAAGTTGTTTACACATATCATTGTCCAGAACCCGAGGCGCCGAAGTGACAGAAATTGGGACAACCAGAGGGGATGGCTGCGATATGAGGATCATATGTGTTCACAGAGTGTTAATGCTTTGCTCCGGTGTGCTATTAAAAGGAACACCTTAATTACCAGTAGTTCCCTTGAGGCCCCGCTGAAAACGGGCTGGTAGGACAAAAGATATTGAGCAAGTTCTCATTGCGAACACGTACGACTATTTACGGAACACATGCCTACGGTTACTTAGTGCTTGGATGCTTTATCATATTTATCTGCAATGCCCATGACTTAATCATTATTTGAACTATCTTATCCATGCAACGCCCGTTCATCCATCCCTATGCCTACAGTATTTAATCCCGTTGTTTACTTCAAACACTACTGTTGCTGCTGTTTTCATTCCGCTGCCGCTATTATTTCACTACTCCTGCTACTATAAAACTGTTACTACTGAGAAACCACTGCGAACAAAAGTACTTTCAGGTGCAGGTGAATTGACAACTCACTTGTTAAGACTTACAAATATTCTTTGGCTCCCCTTGTGCCGAATCAATAAATTTGGGTTTTACTTCCCTCGAAGACTGTTGAGATCCCCTATACTTGTGGGTCATCAAGACTATTTTCTGGCGCCGTTGCCGGGGAGCATAGCTTTATTTGCGAGCTCACCGGAGAGTATTATTATCTACTGCCATCATTCATCATGGGTAAGATTCGTGATGGAAAGTTTCCTATATTACCATCCACTACAAGAAGAGGTACACCTTTGAACACCTCTGTTGCTCTTGATTCACCTTCTATTGTAAGTAAGTTGCTTACACCACCACATGCTACACATGCTACTTATGCTGAATCTGAAAATACTTCTGATACTTTTGATGATGCTTCTACTGTGCTTGATGAGAGTGGTTCTCGCGGTCCTTTCTTAGATGCTACTATTATTTCACTACTGCTGCTACTATAAAACTGTTACTACTGATAAACCACTGCGAACAAAAGTACTTTCAGGTGCAGGTAAACTGACAACTCACTTGTTAAGGCTCACAAATATTCTTTGGCTCCCCTTGTGTCGAATCAATAAATTTGGGTTTTACTTCCCTCGAAGACTGTTGCGACCCCCTATACTTGTGGGTCATCATGGCCCCCCTACGGGGCTCTTCGGGACTTCTGGATGCTTCCGGGACTTCAAAGAATTCTGGCTTTCGAATCGTCCAATTCTGAGAATATTTCCAGAACAACTTTTCTGAAACTAAAAACAGCAGAAAACAGGAACGGTAGAGCCCTCAGCCTTGGGGGATAACTACTCCCTCCTCATCATAGGAGACAACAACAGCGATGGAGATGGTGATGGAGTCGATGGAGATCGCTTCCGGGGGCACTTCCCCTTCCCGGCAGGGTGCCAGAACAGAGATCAGTCCCTCGAAACTTGTCGGCGGCGGCGGCGGAGTTACAGATGTATTTTGTGGAAAAGGTCGATTCTTTTAGGGTTTATGAATCGGGGAGTATATATAGGCGAAAGGGCGATGCTAGAGGGTGGCCAGGGGGCCCACACCACCAGGTGGCGCGGCCGGGGGACCCGCGCCACCCTATGGTGTGGCCACCCCTCCGGGGCTCTTCGGGACTTCTGGATGCTTTGGGGACTTCTAAGACTTCTCGCTTTTGAATCGTCCAATTCCGAGAATATTTCTAGAACAACTTTTCCGAAACTAAAAACAGCAGAAAACAGGAATTGGCTCTGTGGCATCTTTTCAATAGGTCAGTCCCGGGAAATCGGTAAAAATGACTTAAAGTGTAAGGAAAACATGTGGGAAACAACATGAAGACAACATGGAACATCATAAATTAAGGATACGTTTATAACGTATCAAGCATCCCCAAGCTTAGTTCCTAATCGTCCTCGAGTAGGTAAACAATAAAACAATAATTTCTGAGGTGACATGCTACTAACATAATCTTGATCATAAAAATGTAAAGGCATATGTAAGCTGAGATCATAGAACTTTTAACACAAACATGATAAATAGAACATTAATAATAACACATAGAAATCACTTTTCATCATGAAGAGTATCTCAAATAAAGGATCACAAATAATAATGAAAAGAAAGATAAACGTTTGTTTCAGGTAAAGAGAAATCATGGCAAAGTGATATTTCGCTATTCCTTAAGAGTGGGGCAAAACATAAATGCTAGGACACCTTCAAAGTTCATGAGGAAGACTAGAGAAAATAATTTAAGAACAAATAATATCACATCATGAAGTAATTATTGATTTTTATGGGACAGTGCACATAGAACTAAGAATGAAAAAATGCTCTCTCAACTATGCATAAAGTTAGAAGATGGAGACTCAACATAAAAGTAAAAGAAAGGCCCTTCGCGGAGGGAAGCATGGATCACTCATGTGCTAGAGATTTTTATTTTATTAAACAGAGGTATTAAAAGTTTGACACTCCTCCCATCCATATTTCACAAACCATGGCTAACCGAATCCTCGGGTGCCTGCCAACAATCACATACCATGGAGGAGTGTCTATATTTTGGGAGATGTATGCTAATGTCAACGAATGGTAAACAGAAAATACAGTACGTCACAAGCCAACTGGATTCACAAGAGCGACTTCCATGTGAAGGACGCATCTGGGTAGAAGGTCATCCCTCTTTCTCTTTTGTTTACACAATTATGCTTTGACTGATAAATCAGGGGGGAAATAGTGAAGAGATTTTGTGTGTATTAATTTGGGGCTGGGAACCCCGCTGCTAGCTCTTCTATCATTTGGATAAGCGCATGAAGCCACTAGTCCAGGGTGTGAAATCCAATCAACAATTGAGATAAAGATTCTGCATTGACGTCGTCATGAGCAAAAACAAGAACATAAAGCAGGAGTAGTTTTGTAAGTTTTAAAGGTAACACATGAGCAATCTACTTGGAGTGGCAGTTAAATACCACATGTAGGTAGGTATGGTGGACACAATGGGAAAAACTTTGGTGTAAGGGATTTGGATGCACGAGTAGAGCTCATACTCGGTACAGGTGGAGGCTAGCAAAAGACTGGGAGCGACAAATCAAGAGAGCATAAGAGCCATAATCATGCATAGCGACATAAACATCATTAATTAAAGCATAAGCGGTATCATAGTTCAAAAATTAAGTGGTCATGGAGGCTATTCGTGACTGGTTCATAGTCATAAACATGGTGTGAGCATGCGCCAAGTCAACCAAATAAAACATTCGAAAGAGAATACCATGAATTTATGCTTCCTTATGACAAGAACAACTCATGAATCTTTCAATGACATATTAAACACTCTCAGCTATTTGAGGCTATTCATGCTACTCAACATCACAAGGCTTTATAACTAAAATAACATTTATCATGGCATGAAAAAGTTCTAGCAACAGTCTATACGAGCTTCTACTTGCACTATTATAAATTCTACTTTAAGCAGCAGTTTCTTTCTCCCAACAAGCACCATACAAGATATCTTTTAACAAAAATACTCTTTATGATACAACACGCAAACATGAGAGTACTCACATAACACTACTAAAACTAACAACTCTGAATAAGAGATGCATGAAAACAAAGGCTAAACGCAGTACTAGAAAAAAGTGAACACTCACAGAACAATAAGAATGAAAACTAGAGTGTTCTAAGCAATGAAAACGGAGCGTGTCTCTTTCCCACACAAGTATGATAAGATCCAACCATTTATTACAGCAAAGAAAGCCAAACAAACTGAAAACAAAAATAAAATACACTCCAAGTAAAGCACATAAGATGTGACTGAATAAAAATATAGTTCCACTAGAAGTGACCTGATAATTTGTCGATGAAGAAGGGGATGCCTTGGGCATCCCCAAGCTTAGACGCTTGAGTCTTCTTGGAATTTTCTGGGATGTACCACCGGGGCATCCCCAAGCTTAGGCTCTTCACTCTTCTTGATCACATCATATCATCCTCTTCTCTTGATCCTTGAAAACTTCCTTCACACCAAACTTCTCACAATCTTCATTAGCAACGTTAGTGCAATCGAAATAATAAATTCACATGGTTCAGTTTCAACACAAGACTAACACTCATAAACACATTAGCTACTTTCACAACTTCTTTTAAAACTCTTTTCTCAAAAGAACACCAAAATAAAGTGATTAAGATGCAAATGCAATTATTGGCAGAAATCTGTCAAAACAGGACAGCAGGTAAAGATGATTTTTTTCGAAAATCTTATGTTGCTCAAATGAAAAAGTGGTTAACTAAGAAAACTTGCGTATATAACCCTAGGATTATGCACAAAAAAACTCAGGTCATTTTGAATTTTCTGTGATTTTATACAGTTTTAACAGTGGACAGCAGAAATCTGTTTCCTGCGCAGAGATCCGAAATATAGTCTCAACTTTCCACTAGAGACTTTACTTGGCTCAACAAATACACAAAAGAAAAGATACAGTGGGGTTGCTAAAGAAGTAGAAAACATCCAGGTTCAGAACACACAAAAGAAAACAAAGGAAAACAGGTTGAAAACAGAGAAATAAAACAGGTTGTCTCCCGGTAGCGCTTTTCTTTAAAGCCTTTTAGCTAGGCATGATAATTTGAGAAGATGATCACATGAGAAATATGAATTGAAGCAAAATAGAGCGTCAAGAAGGAAATCTAAAACAAATTTAAGTCTAACCTACTTCCTATGAAAAAGAATCTTGTAGAAAGACAAGTCAACGAAGCACAAAGTGACTAGCATAGGAAGACAAAATAAGTGCAACTTCAAAATTTTCAACATAAAGAGGGGAAACGTAATATTGTTGAGATGCATAAAACCATGTTTCCCTCTCTCATAAAAACTTTCAGTAGCATCACGAATAAAATTAACAATATATCTATCACATAAAACATTCTTATCATGAGCCACATGCATAAAAGAATTAATACTCTCCACATAAGCATAGTCATTCTTATTAATAGTAGTGGGAGAAAATTCAACCAAATATCTATCATTATTATTCTCATCGCCATAATCATTAAATATAGGAGGCATATTGTAATCATAATTATTTTTTTCCTCAATAGTAGGTGGACTGAAAATATCATATTCATCATTGTAAACATGTGGAACTAGAATACGACAATCATTATAATCATCATATATTGGAGGCAAGGTATCATCAAAGAAAAATTCCTCCTCAAAACTTGGGGGACTAAAAATATCATATTCATCAAAACTAGCTTCCCCAAGCTTAGACTTTTCCATAGCATTAGCAATAATGGTGTTCAAAAAATTCATACTAATAACATTGCTACTAGAATGCAAATAAATCTCTCTCATATTATTGTTGTTTTTCATTAAGACTAACTAGTAAAAATAAAAATAAAACAAAAAGATATGATTGTAGAATCTAAAGGAAATAACTTCGAGCACTCACACCCGAGGATGTGAGTACCTTTTACCTTACTTCCCCGGCAACGGCGCCCGAAAAGAGCTTGATGTCTACGCACACTTCTATTCTTGTAGACAGTGTTGGGCCTCCAAGTGTAGAGGTTTGTAGAACAGCAGCAAGTTTCCGTTAAGTGGATTACCGAAGGTTTGTCGAACTCAGGGAGGTAGAGGTCAAAGTTATCCCTCTCAAGCAACCCTGCAATCAAGATACAAGAAGTCTCTTGTGTCCCCAACACACCCAATATATTTGTCAGGTATATAGGTGCACTAGTTCGGCAAAGACAGAGTAAAATGCAAGTAATATGGATGATAATCAGTGATAATAGAAATCTTAAATAAATATGGCAGCAAGCAAACATGTAGCAGAACAGGCGGAAAACGGTTTTCAATGCTTGGAAATAAGGCCTAGGGCTCCTACTTTCACTAGAGGACACTATCAACAATGATCACATAATTGAATAACTAGATATCTTGTCTTCACTATGCTACTCTTAAACACTCTCCGGTCGAATAACAACACCAATCCATGCGTAGGGCTTTCACAACACTCCTCAGAGTAAGCACTTTCCCAACCAAGTAACCCCCATGGGACCCAGATGGTTCCACGCAAACACCACAATTTCATAGGGTTATCCAACACAAATATAAATATAATGCTAAACCACAGGGTGCACACACTATCACCTTTACACCGTGATCAAAGCGTTTACGGAGATCTAATAATAAATAATGAACACTAATCATTGTGTAGGGCTGCAAAAAGCATTCCTTAAAGTAAGCATTCCCATGTCTAGTTAACCCCATGCTGTCACTATGAGCGCCCCAGAAGGTACTAGACAAACACCACAATTCATAGAGGAGACACACACGATGTGCACACTGTCACCTTCACACCGCAGGACAAGGTGACTCCAAAGTTCATATTAATAAAGCACTTGAGTAGCAAAAGATGAAGAGTAACATCTACGAATTCAAATATATTACAAAGCTCATGATCAAATATAGATCACACCATGGGAGAGAGAGATGAACCACATTTCTACCAGTAGAGCCCTCAGCCTCGGGGGAGAACTACTCCCTCCTCATCATAGGAGACAACAATGGCGATGGAGATGGCGACGGAGTCGATGGAGATGGCTTCCGGGGGCACTTCCCCGTCCCGTCAGGGTGCCAGAACAGAGATCTGTCCCTCAAAACTTGATGGCGGCAGCGGCGGAGCTACAGATGTATTTTGTGGAAAAGGTCAATTCTTTTAGGGTTTATGCATCGGGGAGTATATATAGGCAAAAGGGCGATGCCAGAGGGTGGCCAGGGGGCCCACACCACTAGGTGGCGCGGCTAGGGGGGACTCGCGCCACCCTATGGTGGTGCCACCCTGTGGCCCCCTCCGGGGCTCTTCGGGACTTCTGGATGCTATGGGGACTTCTAAGACTTCTGGCTTTCGAATCGTCCAATTCCGAGAATATTTCTAGAACAACTTTTCTGAAACTAAAAACAGCAGAAAACAGGAACTGGCTCTGTGTCATCTTGTCAATAGGTTAGTCCCAGGAAATCGATAAAACTGACATAAAGTGTAAGGAAAACATGTGGGAAACAACATGAAAACAACATGTAACATCAGAAATTAAGGATACATTTATGACATATCAGAGACCTACCCCCCTTGATAGTACGGTTTTCTTATTAGAGTCAAAGCTATAAAAAATATTGTCTTCAACCTTGGCTTCGAGTCTTCATCTGCATTGGATCAACTCTGAGCTCTAGGATTAATATGCGTCTTGAGTTCCAAGCACGCCATGTGAGAGCTATTATCCTCATCCAACAACTACATCGTTTTGATCTTCAGATATATGGTCTTCCTGCAGCGTTATTCCGCGACTATTCTTAGGTGCACCATGGGTCACTCACCGAGTGTTGGTGTCTTGGAGTTCAGTTTGTCGTCGCACAATAGATATATACCTCAAGTGACACCATTTAATTTTTCATAAATAAAATATGGAATGTGTGCCTAGAGGTGTTCGTATAGGTGTTGTATTCCATGTTTTATTCTTGGCGGTACGCAAGTGCGTGCTCTTGATGAATACGACGCTAATTCTTGAGTCCTCTAGCGGTGGGGGGGAGTGAGTATGTCTTCAAGGACTTGAGGCGGCTCGGTAGGTGTTGATGTACATCAGCGACGTCGGCATTAAAGTTCTTATCGTGTTCGTATTATGTTACTCGGTTCGGTGTTATATGGTGTGGTTGTTCTCGGTATTTATCTGGATTGCAGATAGTTTTGTTAATCACCGTCACTAGTGTCATGTACGTTTGTACATTTTAGCTGGAGTCGGTGAGTAATTTTACTCGGTGTCTGATACGTCCAAAACGTATCTCCTTTTCCGAACACTTTCCTTATTGTTTTCCTCTAAACATGTGAGTTTTGGATACCACTATCACGGACTCACGTTGTTTTCAGCAGAATTACCTTGGTGTCTCATTTTTGTGTAGAAAAATCAACTTTCGGGAAATTGCCCAGAAAAGATCCCATGGAGCCTAAAACACCAGAAGTCCCCGGGAGCCAGAAGGAGGCCCGGAGAGAGGCTAGGAGGGGGCCACACCACCCCCTGGCGTCCACCCTTGGCCGCGCCGCCTAGTGGTGTGAGCCACCCCTGCACCCCCTCGGGCTCCTCTTTCGACTACTTATGCCCCATAACCTAAAATCCTAGGGGGGTTTGTCATATTCCACAGAAACACAACAGAGCGCCGCCGCCACCTCGAAACTTGATTCGGGGATCAGAAGTTCCTGTTCCGGCGCCCTGCCGGGACGGGGATTAGAAGGAGATCATCGCCATCGACACCGCCACCTCTTCTCCATCAATCATCCATGATTCCCCCGTCCATGTGTGAGTAAACACCGCTGTAGGCTGAGAGGGATGGAAGGGGTTGGATGAGATCGATCATGTAATAATGCTAGATTGTTAGGGCATAGTGGCTAGTATCCATTGTTAGTGTTTTCTACCGTTGTTGGAACTTGTTATGCTTAATGCTTGTCACTAGGGCCCTAGTGCCATGATCTCAGATCTAAACATGTTATTTTTTCATGAGTATAATTATGTTTCTTGATCATCTCTGCAAGTTGATTACACATGTCATTGTACGGAACCCAAGACCCCAAAGTGACAGAAATTGGGACAACCGGAGGGGGTGGTTCTGATCTGAGGATCACATGTGTTCAGAGAGTGTTAATGCTTTGCTCCAGTGCTTTATTAAAAGGATCACCTTAATTACTAGTAGTTTCCCTAGAGGCCCCACTGCCACGGGCTGGTAAGAAAAAGATGTTGTGCAAGTTTCTCATTGCGAGCACGTATGACTATATTGGAACACATGCCTATGGTTTGCCTAGATAGTTGATGCTTTATTATTATTATTATTATCTGCAATGGCCATGTTTATATTATTACATGACCTATGTTATCCATGCAACGTCCATCCATCCATTCCCTCTATGCCTACGATACTTCCTATCCTGTTGTTTTCCGTGATTGCTACTATTGTTACTATTTTACTCCTGCTGTTATTTTATTTCTACTGCTGCTATAAAACTGTTACCACTGATAAATTGTTGCGAGCAAGTCTACTTTCAGGTGCAGCTGAATTGACAACTCAGTTGTTAAGGCATATAAATATTCTTTGGCTCCCCTCGTGTCGAATCAATAAATTTGGGTTTTACTTCCCTCGAAGACTGTTGCGATCCACTATACTTGTGGGTCATCAAGACTATTTTCTGGCGCCGTTGTCGGGGAGCATAACTTTAGTTATTTGCTCAATTGATCGTGATATTGTTTGTTGCAAGCCATTCATCATGGGCAAGACTCGTGATGGAAAAGTCTCTATATTATCATCCACTACAATAAGAGGTACAACTTTGAACACCTCTGTTGCTCTTGATTCACCGTCTGTTATGAGTAAGCTTCTTACTCCCCCACATGCTACACGTACTGGTACTTCTGCTGAGTCTGAAAATGTTTCTCATAATTTTGATGATGCTTCTACTGTGCTTGCATTCTCTAGGTCCTTTCTGTGACGCCCCGAGATCGGGCACTATGCAGATTTCAGCATTCCCGCCAAAATCCACATAATAACCGATTCCAGGTTGCCATTTATGATAACATTACAATAGTTCACGAATATTCCACAATTACAACAGAAACAGATAGATACAAGATGACTCAAACGAGCCAGGGATACAACTGATACATTACAAAGATCCAAATAACAGCGGAAGAAAACAACATATCGTCCGTCTACGGACAAGATCCAAATTGGACTAAGAGTCCTGAAGATAACCGAGAGTGTCCAATCCCTGCCCAGGCCAAGCTGGAGGGATTCCCAAGCAATCGTCGTCAGACTTCAAACCTGTTGACTGCAAGTTGGAATTTGCAGCCACGAAAGAGATTCGTGGGTCAGTACGGTTAAGTACTGGCAAGGGGGATAAAACCCATACTCACAAGTTACCGGCGTAGACAGTCATCACAAGATACAAATACTTTAGGATCAACGGAAAGGAAGGGGTTATTGCAAATAAGCGACAACAGGCTGCACTAACCAACTACAGAGAGTTACTACAACTTCCGGCTAACAGAAAGGAGATAAGATCGAGTATTGTAACCAACTGAAAGTAACTCCAGACAAACCCATCCTGGATCTCGCCCCTTATCCGAAGAAGCAATCCGAGGATAACTCACACAGTTGTGTTAAAGATGAATCAAGTTATTGTGTGAATAAACCTGTTACTAGTCAAGTTGTTAATCATTGGGTGTATCATGGTTGCTCATTAGGTTTAAGTTGTCCTGAGTACTTGTTAGCCAGTACTTTCACCAAGTAATCCATAACCGCGGAAAACACGGCTTCTCGAGAAGATTATCCCTGCAGGGTTGCACCAATTTGGCCGTACACGCAAGAATAACCCGCCAGAGGGGATGCCTCCCACCAAGCGGGGTACTATACACAACCAACCCTTCTTCGCATCAAGCCCAAAGCACCGCGTGCTGTGCGTGCGCAGCTAATCGAGCCCCCCGAAGAAAAGGAGGACCCTCATAGCACTGGAAGACCACGCCGCCCTAAATGCCGACTACGAAAGTTCCACCCTGGCGCCAAGGGTTCGTACCTGCATATGATGCAGCAAATGGAACACCCGAACTAGTACGGCGATTTGGACGAGATGCGAATCGAGTCAGTTGAGGGGGGCGCCCATACTCGCTTCCCACATGCGGTTAGTGCGCTCATCATGGATCAGTAGACAAGACCCTTTTCCTATTAGGGTCGACACTAGCAGGCCTCAAAACCACAAAGGGCCTCCTGCCGGTGCCTTATCATCAAATTTATTATTAAACAATAACAGTAGCATGATTGATTGATTAAACATCGAGCCCCCAGAACATAATAGAGTAGTAACAGAAAGTAACGGGTAACAGACTCGAGCAAAACAACCTAAGCATGCTAGTAAGACACGGGCAACAAGCAATGGTTATAGGTATGGAGGTGAGGCAATATCAAGGTTAAGGGATTCATGTGACGGGTTCGTAACAGAAACAACTACCACTAAGGCTAGCAGAAAAGAACAACGGAAAGAATCGGTAACAAGTGATGAAAGGCAGCCATTTGGCAGCAAGTGAGTATGCTTGCCTGAGATTCCGCAAGGTAGCAGAACTTGTCGTTGCTCACATCATCTCAACGTCCTATCCGGGAAGAAGCAACGAACCTCGAACAAACACCGGATGCAACAATTACTACTACGGCAAAAGATCCAGCATGATCAAGATATGGATGCATGACAAGTTTAAAGATGCATCAAGGTAAACTAGTTGACAAGATAAACAGATTTAGATGGACCCATATGCAATGTGAGTTGCATATGGATGCACATGTTAGGGTTGAAGCAATGATCTACAATTAGTTAACATGTGTAAGTGGTTTATCATGATGCATGCATGGTGATAGCAAGAGGTAAACAATAATAGATGCAAAAAAAAGGGAATTACCATGTGTGGGATTTTATTTATCATGTTAAGAATTGTTGGTTCCTTATTGATGTCACACAAATAGTTGGTGTTTTCATCAAGTTAAAGTGTTCAAAACAATTAACAAAGTTTATATTTGAAAAGAACATCAAATTTTAGTTGGATTACATGTTTCAAATACTGAAATTTGAATTAGGATGAATTTATTATGAATTAAACAATATTAAACAAGTTTTAATTGAATTTAATTCAAGTGGGAAAGATTATTTGAATTTTATTTGTTCAAAGCATAAATTCAAATTCACATTTGAAAAGTTCACACTTTGATGGTTTGAAAACATATTTTGCATGTTCAAAATTATTTTATTTTGAGCAAGTTATGATTTTATCAAATTTAAATGAATTAAACAAGTATTAAATTATTTAGGCAATTTAAATTATTCAAACCAGGAAACAAAATTTATATTTGAAAAGGTCATTCAAAATGGTATGGAAAACATATTTTATTTGCCTTATTTGGAATTAGTATGAATTATTTATGAATTGTTGCAAATTACAATTGAATTATTTGAATTCAAATTTGAATGGCATTTTGAAAATTCAAAACAGGAAACAATTGGTACCTAAAGATAGATAATGT
Organism: Alopecurus myosuroides; assembly: GCA_028641055.1. Lineage (NCBI taxonomy): Eukaryota > Viridiplantae > Streptophyta > Magnoliopsida > Poales > Poaceae > Alopecurus > Alopecurus myosuroides. The sequence goes on along the minus strand of CM054058.1, from coordinate 372,445,110 downwards.
AATTTGGATCAGTGCACATATTTTACTTTTAATTTTTGGAGTTATAAAACAATTTTTATTGGCATTTTGGTTCTAGGGGCCAATCTGCAATTTTTAAAGGACCGGGATTAAAATGAACGTGCAGGAAAATGTTTTTGTTACCGCGGTTAACCTACCCGCAGCCCCTGCCCGTGGGCCACTGGCCAGCGTGGCGTCCACGCGGCGCGCGCGTGGGCTGACGTGGCCGCGGTTGCCACCGACGGGTGGGCCTCTGCCCCAAGCGCGCGGAAGAAAAACGAAAAAGGGTTGCGCCCTCGGGGGTTCGACCCCTGGTCGCTGCGCTGCGCGCCGGGGGGGTGCTACCAGTGCGCCTGCTCGAGTTCGTTTGTTGGGTTCAGAAACGCAGGGGGTTATTACTACAAGGCTCGTAAACTGAACAAAAGAATGGCGTCGTTCCCTGACGGCGAACAGCAAGGAGCAGACAGGGACCTGCGGCGAGCAACGGCTGGCTGGCTCGCGATGGATGCGTGGTGTGGTGATGTGCTGCTGTTGTTGGCGTGCGTTGCGGGGGTGCGTGTCTGCATCGTGCGGTCGATCCAAAAATTCAGAGGATGGGCAAGTCGTCCATGGCGCCAAGGAGGAAAAACAGAGGAGAAGGGCGGCGATTTGGAGCATTACCTGGCGATGGCGCCTTCGGAGATCTTGGTGAGGGAGGGTTGCTGGTTCCATTCCCGGGGCCAGCATCTCCTCGAGGTGACCGGAGATGGCCGCGATGAGAGGGGCAGTTGGTGGTCTCGGTTCTGTTGATGGTTTCAGAAGAACAGAAAAGGCTCGAGGGGGAAGAGGGAGAGGGGTTGGCGGCGCTAGAGGATGGGTCTAGGGTTTCTAGGGTAGGCAGAGGGTAGGGTGGTGGTGCTTTAAGGAGGGGGAAGGCCTGGTACGGCATGGCATCCAGGGGGTGGGGAGATGATCGAGTGGCAGGGAGGGGGTTCGTACAGAGGAGGGTGACGACAGAACAGAGAGGGGTATTGGGCTAGGAAGAAAAGTGGGCTTAGGGGGAAGAGAGGAAAAGAAAAAGGGCTGGGCCATGCCCCTCTCCTAGGCTTTGCTTTCTTTTTATTTATTTTTCCTTATTATTTTTTTTTGTAAGAGATAAAGAGAGAGAGAGAGATAGAATTAGGGTGGGGTGTTTTAATTTTTTTATGAATTGTTTTATTGGTTTGCAAACAGTAGATCAAAGCAATGTTACCAACATTTCCAAGAATTTTGAGATGTTAATTTAATTTTAAATTGTCATTTGAATTTTCAAATAGGGATTCACTTGGGATTTTGAAATAACCAATTTTTGATCTAATAAGGTCAACACTATGAACTTGGTGAGTTTTAAAATGTTTGGAAGATTTTAAATTGTTACACCACAATTGGATTAAGTCAAATAAGAATGATTGATTGGAAATTTAATTTGCCATTAGGGTTTTGATAACAGGGAAAATTTTATTAACAAGCAATTGGATTAAAACAACTTCAAATGATTGAAAAACAATTGAGTGATTTAGTTTGCAAGTTTGAAATTGGAAATTTTGAGCAGGGGGTGAAAGTTTAAATTGTTTTGAAATTTTCAGTTGTGATGCAAACATGGTGCAATGCAATGTGATGCATATGATGCAAACAAAACAAACAGGTAACACCCCAGGTGTTACAGACGACACCACTAACAAGGGATTGCGCCCTCGCAATCCACCTGCTAACCCGGGAGGGGAAAGAAGTTTGACTATCGATTCTTCGTGCTTCCAGTTGATCTCCTCGACACCACTAACAAGGGATTCTTGCTCGGAGTGACGACGATGTTCTTCCACCAGGAATCTTCCGATGATCGAACCTATTAGGTTAAAAGCTCAGAAAACGTCCACCCACGTAGGATCCTAACACTTTGAAAGATAGACAAGGGGGGGAAAACTCCAAAACAAATAAGATGGGAGGGGAAATAGAATGGGGATAAGGAGAAAACAAGAATCCTATTGAGATGTGTTTCCAAAATAGTTTAGCAGAAATAGTTTTGACACTCTAGAAACAACGACCGTTAGCGAGGTTATCCTACAGGCTTTGCGGACCCGTTGCTTCGATAACCATTCGTATCGAAACAATCTCGGGAATCGGAACCAAGGCTCTGATACCATTTGTGACGCCCCGAGATCGGGCACTATGCAGATTTCAGCATTCCCGCCAAAATCCACATAATAACCGATTCCAGGTTGCCATTTATGATAACATTACAATAGTTCACGAATATTCCACAATTACAACAGAAACAGATAGATACAAGATGACTCAAACGAGCCAGGGATACAACTGATACATTACAAAGATCCAAATAACAGCGGAAGAAAACAACATATCGTCCGTCTACGGACAAGATCCAAATTGGACTAAGAGTCCTGAAGATAACCGAGAGCGTCCAATCCCTGCCCAGGCCAAGCCGGAGGGATTCCCAAGCAATCGTCGTCAGACTTCAAACCTGTTGACTGCAAGTTGGAATTTGCAGCCACGAAAGAGATTCGTGGGTTAGTACGGTTAAGTACTGGCAAGGGGGATAAAACCCATACTCACAAGTTACCGGCGTATCCAGTCATCACAAGATACAAATACTTTAGGATCAACGGAAAGGAAGGAGTTATTGCAAATAAGCGACAACAGGCTGCACTAACCAACTACAGAGAGTTACTACAACTTCCGGCTAACAGAAAGGAGATAAGATCGAGTATTGTAACCAACTGAAAGTAACTCCAGACAAACCCATCCTGGATCTCACCCCTTATCCGAAGAAGCAATCCGAGGATAACTCACACAGTTGTGTTAAAGATGAATCAAGTTATTGTGTGAATAAACCTGTTACTAGTCAAGTTGTTAATCATTGGGTGTATCATGGTTGCTCATTAGGTTTAAGTTGTCCTGAGTACTTGTTAGCCAGTACTTTCACCAAGTAATCCATAACCGCGGAAAACACGGCTTCTCGAGAAGATTATCCCTGCAGGGTTGCACCAATTTGGCCGTACACGCAAGAATAACCCGCCAGAGGGGATGCCTCCCACCAAGCGGGGTACTCTACACAACCAACCCTTCTTCGCATCAAGCCCAAAGCACCGCGTGCTGTGCGTGCGCGGCTAATCGAGCCCCCCGAAGAAAAGGAGGACCCTCATAGCACTGGAAGACCACGCCGCCCTAAATGCCGACTACGAAAGTTCCACCCTGGCGCCAAGGGTTCGTACCTGCATATGATGCAGCAAATGGAACACCCGAACTAGTACGGCGATTTGGACGAGATGCGAATCGAGTCAGTTGAGGGGGGCGCCCATACTCGCTTCCCACATGCGGTTAGTGCGCTCATCATGGATCAGTAGACAAGACCCTTTTCCTATTAGGGTCGACACTAGCAGGCCTCAAAACCACAAAGGGCCTCCTGCCGGTGCCTTATCATCAAATTTATTATTAAACAATAACAGTAGCATGATTGATTGATTAAACATCGAGCCCCCAGAACATAATAGAGTAGTAACAGAAAGTAACGGGTAACAGACTCGAGCAAAACAACCTAAGCATGCTAGTAAGACACGGGCAACAAGCAATGGTTATAGGTATGGAGGTGAGGCAATATCAAGGTTAAGGGATTCATGTGACGGGTTCGTAACAGAAACAACTACCACTAAGGCTAGCAGAAAAGAACAACGGAAAGAATCGGTAACAAGTGATGAAAGGCATCCATTTGGCAGCAAGTGAGTATACTTGCCTGAGATCCCGCAAGGTAGCAGAACTTGTCGTTGCTCACATCATCTCAACGTCCTATCCGGGAAGAAGCAACGAACCTCAAACAAACACCGGATGCAACAATTACTACTACGGCAAAAGATCCAGCATGATCAAGATATGGATGCATGACAAGTTTAAAGATGCATCAAGGTAAACTAGTTGACAAGATAAACAGATTTAGATGGACCCATATGCAATGTGAGTTGCATATGGATGCACATGTTAGGGTTGAAGCAATGATCTACAATTAGTTAACATGTGTAAGTGGTTTATCATGATGCATGCATGGTGATAGCAAGAGGTAAACAATAATAGATGCAAAAGAAAAAGGGAATTACCATGTGTGGGATTTTATTTATCATGTTAAGAATTGTTGGTTCCTTATTGATGTCACACAAATAGTTGGTGTTTTCATCAAGTTAAAGTGTTCAAAACAATTAACAAAGTTTATATTTGAAAAGAACATCAAATTTTAGTTGGATTACATGTTTCAAATACTGAAATTTGAATTAGGATGAATTTATTATGAATTAAACAATATTAAACAAGTTTTAATTGAATTTAATTCAAGTGGGAAAGATTATTTGAATTTTATTTGTTCAAAGCATAAATTCAAATTCACATTTGAAAAGTTCACACTTTGATGGTTTGAAAACATATTTTGCATGTTCAAAATTATTTTATTTTGAGCAAGTTATGATTTTATCAAATTTAAATGAATTAAACAAGTATTAAATTATTTAGGCAATTTAAATTATTCAAACCAGGAAACAAAATGTATATTTGAAAAGGTCATTCAAAAGGGTATGGAAAACATATTTTATTTGCCTTATTTGGAATTAGTATGAATTATTTATGAATTGTTGCAAATTACAATTGAATTATTTGAATTCAAATTTGAATGGCATTTTGAAAATTCAAAACAGGAAACAATTGGTACCTAAAGATAGATAATGTAATTTGGATCAGTGCACATATTTTACTTTTAATTTTTGGAGTTATAAAACAATTTTTATTGGCATTTTGGTTCTAGGGGCCAATCTGCAATTTTTAAAGGACCGGGATTAAAATGAACGTGCATGAAAATGTTTTTGTTACCGCGGTTAACCTACCCGCAGCCCCTGCCCGTGGGCCACTGGCCAGCGTGGCGTCCACGCGGCGCGCGCGTGGGCTGACGTGGCCACGGTTGCCACCGACGGGTGGGCCTCTGCCCCAAGCGCGCGGAAGAAAAACGAAAAAGGTTGCGCCCTCGGGGGTTCGACCCCTGGTCGCTGCGCTGCGCGCCGGGGGGGTGCTACCAGTGCGCCTGCTCGAGTTCGTTTGTTGGGTTCAGAAACGCAGGGGGGTTATTACTACAAGGCTCGTAAACTGAACAAAAGAATGGCGTCATTCCCTGACGGCGAACAGCAAGGAGCAGACAGGGACCTGCGGCGAGCAACGGCTGGCTGGCTCGCGATGGATGCGTGGTGTGGTGATGTGCTGCTGTTGTTGGCGTGCGTTGCGGGGGTGCGTGTCTGCATCGTGCGGTTGATCCAAAAATTCAGAGGATGGGCAAGTCGTCCATGGCGCCAAGGAGGAAAAACAGAGGAGAAGGGCGGCGATTTGGAGCATTACCTGGCGATGGCGCCTTCGGAGATCTTGGTGAGGGAGGGTTGCTGGTTCCATTCCCGGGGCCAGCATCTCCTCGAGGTGACCGGAGATGGCCGCGATGAGAGGGGCAGGTGGTGGTCTCGGTTCTGTTGATGGTTTCAGAAGAACAGAAAAGGCTCGAGGGGGAAGAGGGAGAGGGGTTGGCGGCGCTAGAGGATTGGTCTAGGGTTTCTAGGGTAGGCAGAGGGTAGGGTGGTGGTGCTTTAAGGAGGGGGAAGGCCTGGTATGGCATGGCATCCAGGGGGTGGGGAGATGATCGAGTGGCAGGGAGGGGGTTCGTACAGAGGAGGGTGACGACAGAACAGAGAGGGGTATTGGGCTAGGAAGAAAAGTGGGCTTAGGGGGAAGAGAGGAAAAGAAAAAGGGCTGGGCCATGCCCCTCTCCTAGGCTTTGCTTTCTTTTTATTTATTTTTCCTTATTTTTTTTTTGTAAGAGATAAAGAGAGAGAGAGAGATAGAATTAGGGTGGGGTGTTTTAATTTTTTTATGAACTGTTTTATTGGTTTGCAAACAGTAGATCAAAGCAATGTTACCAACATTTCCAAGAATTTTGAGATGTTAATTTAATTTTAAATTGTCATTTGAATTTTCAAATAGGGATTCACTTGGGATTTTGAAATAACCAATTTTTGATCTAATAAGGTCAACACTATGAACTTGGTGAGTTTTAAAATGTTTGGAAGATTTTAAATTGTTACACCACAATTGGATTAAGTCAAATAAGAATGATTGATTGGAAATTTAATTTGCCATTAGGGTTTTGATAACAGGGAAAATTTTATTAACAAGCAATTGGATTAAAACAACTTCAAATGATTGAAAAACAATTGAGTGATTTAGTTTGCAAGTTTGAAATTGGAAATTTTGAGCAGGGGGTGAAAGTTTAAATTGTTTTGAAATTTTCAGTTGTGATGCAAACATGGTGCAATGCAATGTGATGCATATGATGCAAACAAAACAAACAGGTAACACCCCAGGTGTTACACTTTCCTAGATGCTACTATTGCTAAGTCCAAACAAATTAAAAATTCTAAAAAAATTCTGTTGAAAATGCTAGTACACTTGTTAATTCACCCGAGCCTATTGATGACCTTGATGAAACCTATATTGAACTTAATGATGATTTTATTGAAGAAGCTTGTGCTACTACTGGTGCAAGTGCTCTTAAGAGTCTTCTTGCAATACATGCTGTGAAATATAAATCTTCTCTTGATGTTAAGTTTGCCACATCTCACATACACATTATAGACAAGGATTATGATTTCTCTTTAGATTTATCTTACATATATATTGTTGAGAAGGAATCTTTTTGTGGAACTGAATGTAGAAGTGCTACGGAACACATGAATGAGCTTTCATCTTTGAGTATTTTATTTTCTGATGATACTAAGATGCGTACTTGTTTTTTTACCAAGATCTTTCCTTTCTCATTGAAAGATGAAGCTAAAATTTGGTTTAACAATTTGTCACCTGGATCTATTACTAACCCTATGGATCTGGTTAATGCTTTCTTTAAAAAATATTTTTCTGCTAGTGCCCAACATGGTGATGTGCAGGATATCTTTAACTTTGAGCAAATTGAAGGAAAAAAATTGCCTGAATCTTGGACAAGGTTTTGTTCTTTAATAAGATCAAGCCCTCGATACCCATTACCTAAAAATGAGCTCCTAGATATATTTTATAATGGACTAACTGTTGAATCTAGGACATACCTGGATAGTTGTGTTGGTTGAGTTTTCAGGAAAAGAACCAAGAAGAATCTGAGGAATTAATGGCTAAAATAGCAAAAAAAGTAATGATGATTGGAATATACCTGAGCCTACACCTACACCAGAGCCAACCCCAATACCAACACCCAAGAAGAGAGGGATGCTTGAATTAAATGATGAAGTGATGAAGGAAGCCAAGAAATCTCTTAAAGAGAGGGGTATTAAATCAGAAGATGTGAAGAATTTACCTCCTATAGAAGAATTATGTAAGCCTATTCCTCATCTATCAACAGCTGAGGTACACTCTCGCCAATAATTTGATAACAGAGATATTCCCTATTCTAAACCACCTGATCAATGCTTAGATGAATTTGATAATTATGTTGTTAAGCAAGACAACTTTAATATGAGAGTACAAATCACCTTATGGAAAACTCTAGAGCTATTAGTAATTTGCATGGTATTATTGAAAGAACCTCTAATGATGTTAAAATGCTTGTTAAACATTTTCAAATGGTTCAAACTCAAATTGATCAGCTTACTAAAGTGCAAAAAGACATGCTAGCTAATGCTTCTAGAGATAAACATGTTTGTGAAATAATTACTAGAAAAGGTGTTTCTACTTAGGAGCCCTTGTATCCTGAAGGACATCCTAACATAATTGAACAAGATTCTCAACAACCTAAAAGTAATAGTTCTCCTTCCAAGAAAAAGAAGAAGAGACATAAAAATGTTGTAGAATCTCTTGAACCTGCTAAAGATCCTAATAGTATATCTATTTCTCATGCTAAAACTGAAAGTGGTAATGATAAAAGTGATGCTTCTGATAAAGAAGAAACTGTAGCTGAACCTGAAAAGAAAACTAAAACTGCAAAGTATACTAATGAGGATTTCATTGCTAATAAACATGGTAATGAAAGAGAACCTTGGGTACAAAAAGCAATGCCTTTTCCTAATAAGAGACACAAATTAAAGGAAGAAGAAGATTATAACAAGTTTTGTTAGTGGATGAAACCTCTGTTTTTGTAAATCCCTTTGACCGATGCTATTAAACTGCCTCCTTATTCTAAATATATGAAAGCTATTGTCTCTAACAAAAGGAAGATTACTAATGAGGATATTTCCACTATGATTGCTAACTACTCTTTCAATGGAAAGGTTCCAAAGAAGCTTGGAGATCCTCGTATTCCTACTATCCCTTGTTCTATCAAAAATAATTATGTTAGAACTGCTTTATGTGACTTGGGAGCTGGAGTTAGTGTCGATGCCTTTCTCTCTTTATAAGAGAACCTCTCTTGAAAAATTGATACACACAGATATATCTTTGCAAATGGCTGATAAATCTACTGATATTCCTGTTGGTATATGTGAGAATGTTCCTGTTCAAGTTGCTACTAATTGTTTGATATTAACTTACTTTGTTGTGTCGGAAATGCCTGAAGATGATAATACGTCTATTATTCTTGGGACACCTTTTCTTAATACTGCAGGGGCTATTATTGATTGCAATCAAGGAAAATTAACTTTTAATGTTAAGTATAAAGAGCATACTGTTTATTTTCCCAAGAAGATTGATAGAAGATATGGCTTAAATTAAATTCAAAATATTGAGACCATCAAGATTGGAGAATTTTATTGTCCCATTCTAGTACCACCAAAAGAATATGAAATTATTATGATTGGGACTATGTCTATCAAGGTTAAGGTAACGTAATTATTTAGTGATTAGCAAAGTTTTGCTTCATATGAAAATTGTTTTGGTAACAAGACTTAATCGCCTTTGTTAACAAAAAGATTTTTTATGAAGAAGGCAATGTTTTAACATTGTTTTCATCTTCCCCATTATGTTTTCACCATGTTTACTTCTGTTATCACCTTACTACTTTAGTACCATCATGTTTTCATCATCCATATCATGTTTTCATCATGTTTTCACCCTGATTACTCTGGTTATGCATGTTTTCACCGCCCATACTTTTGTTTTCACCACTTCCACCTTTGCTTTCTTTGGAAATTTTACCATTGGAGTGCCATAGAACCTCTGTAGTTCTGATTTTGGTTTTCTTTTCCACCGTTTCCCTTTTGTTTTCTGTTTTTATTAATTATTAAAATTATGGAAATACCTTAAAAATAAAGTTTCTCGAAAAATTCAGAAAAATTATAATAATTTTTTACGTCAAAAATGAGGTAGAGAGCCACCTAGGAGGCCCCAGAGGGGCCCGACCAGTTAGGCACACCATGGGGTGGCACGGCCTACCCCCTCGTGGCGCCAGCACATGGTGTGGGCCCCCCTGGCCCCCACTAACTCTCTCCCCTGCCAAAGTTGCTTCTCTCACCTCCAAAACTCAACACATTTCCTGGAACCCGAGTTCTTGTTGTTCTTCCTCGAGATTTTTTGATCTCTTTGCTCGGCCCATCATTTGTGCTGAAATTTGGTGCATTTGCTCTCCGGTATGTGACTCCTCCGATTATCCAAGTAGAAATTTGTTTGGTGAAGTATTTCTTTAGTATTTTGGTACTGTAGATGACACCTTATGTGAGTTTGCAAGCTTGATTTGAGTAGAAATAATGTAGTTTTGATGCATGTTTAGCTCTCCTATAAGTCACTATGGCAGTTTCCACCTTATAGTTGCTTGAAATCAATTTTTGTGATGATTGTTGAAAAATTTCAGAGATGAGCAGCCATAACTTTGGAGAGATATTTAGGAGTGATGCTCCTAGGAGAACAAGGCCCTCACGTTCATCAACCTTAGTGAGGTCATCGTATAATGAAGACCTTATTGCACCAAACATCGACGATGCGGTAGGTGATGGAATTCTAATCCCTCTAGCTTTCCTTGTGTTACATTTTTAAGAAGTGCAAGTCTATTGGATGACTTTTTTATGCTTATTGAAAGAGTTGGTGTAACCAGCTACATGGAGGATGAAAGTCCTCAGTATACCGCTCTCACAAAAACTTTTGTTGAGAGTTTCAAATTTTTAAAACACACATTTTGGTCCCATTGTTGCTTTCAAGTTATATAGTAGTTCTTTTTATTTGCCCTTGGAGACTTTTTGCAACAGTTTAGGTATCAACGCTTCCGGGACAACGTGCAAGATTCAGGATAAACCCACAGATCTCATGGCGCTCTATCGAGAAATCACCAATCATGATGGTCGCTCACCCCAGCGTGGGAAGATAAGGAACATCCAACTTCCTGCCCTTAGATATTTTACTTACTATCTTGCTACTAGTATCCTCGGTAGGGAGAACACTAGCAACATTTCTAGTTATCAGATTGCTTTCAATGATGCTGCGCTTAACCGTAGCAAGAAGTATAACCTTGGTTCACTTATTGCTCGCCGCCTTGCTGCTAAGGGGCCCATTTTTTGGGGCATTATTGCTACACACATAGCAAATGCTCTAGATTTTTCTATTTCTCTTGATGATTAATTGATTGCTCCCTATAGAATCAAACTTGTTACCATGAAGGCTCATAATTTATCACTTCTAACTCTACTGCTGATCATTTAGTGTATAGAGTTTTATTTATGGATGGAGATGAGCGGAAAGTTATTTTGCCGCAGCCTGTTTTGCTCAAAGTTGAGAGGTCACCATGGTCGCGCTCCAAGGAGAGATAGATGAGCATCTGAGCATGACGGAATTTTACAGACATCAGGAGCGGTGAGAGGTGCCTCCCGAGGACCACAACATGCAGTTACACGGCGCGTCCTCGAGCACATATCAGGAGGAGGGTTCCTCCTCAACATACTACGGGGGCGCCACCTCATGGTCCCCTTGGGGATGATCTCCACTTATTCCAAAAGCCTAAGCTTGGGGAGAGGTATACCGACATCACACTCATTTAGATATCATGTTCGGTCAGTTCTTTGTATGTCCATGCTTTCGTTTCTTTCGTTTGTTTTCGTTTTCTTTCGCTTCTTTCGTTTCTCTTTGTTTTATTATTTTGTTCTTGTTTTCCAAAACACAAAAAGACTAAATATATTTCTGTTGTTTCTCTTTGTTTTCTTCTTTAGTTTCTTTTGTTGGTTTGCTTTCTTTTCTCGTTTTGGTTTAGTATTCAAAAATCCGAAAATATTTTGCTTTGTTTGCTTGTTCTTTCTGTTCTTGTTTTAAATCGAAAACCCAAAAATATTTTTGGTTTTCTTTGGTTTTGTGAAGTTTGTTGCAGAGTTTATCGGACTTTCGTTTCTCCATTGGAGCTTGATTATCATTCTTTATTATACGATCCACACAAGTGAAGAGCAGTAATGATGATTTACGACAGTCCAAGTTGTGGTGAGAGGCTGGTATGAACTCTATTTGTTTTATTTTGATACATATACTCATCTGTGTGAACATGCTTAGTTCGTTCATGTAAGGTGTATGTTATTTAATTTATGCTTAGTAGTTTGTGCTCTCACGTGTTTAGTTCCAACTTATTAATATAAGATAATATGTCGTATGAATGTTTGCTTGCATTGTTTATTCATAGAAGGGTATGACATTGTGGTATCTCCCTCTGATTGTTTCGCTTGAATTTACTTGGCAAATGCTCACGCATGCTATGACCGAAAACAAAAATTCACTTAAGCATCGATGATTTATTTTTCCTTAGAGTATTTGTATCATTTTTATGCCCCTATTGATTTTGTTTTGTCGCAAGAATGATTATGACAGTTGTTGCTCTCTTAATTGTCGCTCCCCATCTATTGCTAGCCTTCACCTGTACTGATTATGAGCTCTACTCGTGCATCCAACTCCTAAAAACCAAAGTTTGCGAAACGTGTCCACCATACCTACCCCTATATGTGGTATTTAACCGCCACTCCAAGTAAATTTCTCGTGTGCTACCTTTAAAACCTTCGAAAAATTATTCCTGATTTGTGCCCCTGTTTTAGCTCATGAGGACGTAAATAGAGAACCTTGATCTCACTTGTTGATTGGAGTTCACACCCTGGACTAGTGGCTTCATCCGCTTATCCAAATGATAGAAGATCCGGCAGTGGGTGCCCAGTCCCAAATTAATACAACAAATTCTCTTCACTCTTTTTGCCACTGATTTATCAGTCAAAGCATAATTGTGTAAACAAAAGAAAAAGAGGGATGTCCTTCTACCCAGATGCGTCCTTCTATGGGAGCCGCTCTTGTGAAGTCTAGTTGGCTTGTGACCTACTGTATTGTCTATTTACCATTCGTTTACATAAGCATACACCTCTCTTAAAAATGTTTTCAATACCTCTGTTTAATAAAATAAAAAACTCTAGCATATGAGTTCATCCTTGCTTCCCTCTGCGAAGGGACTTTCTTTTATTTTTATGTTGAGTCTTCACCTTCTCACTTTATGCACCTTCTTGAGAGCATGGCTGTCATTCTTAGTGTAATGTGCTTGTCCCAAAACACGGTTGATAGTGGTATAAGTTTGATGCTTATATCTTTATTTCTAGTCTTCATTTGAAATTCAGAGGTGCCCTGTCATTTATCTTTTGCTCCAATATTAAGGGTAAGAGAGTACACTTTATCATAACCTATTATGAGCATTGCAGTCCTCCAGATTGATATACTTCATGTTGTTTATTATTAGTTTGTTGGCATCTCTTCATGGTTTGCATAACTGCTAGGTGACTTTTATCTTCCATACATATTATTATGAATTACCTCAGCACTTGATCATGTAGTGAGTACATTTACATCATATGAAACAAATGTGTTCGTAAAAGTCTTTTATCGCACTCAGTTGTCACTTAATTGCTCTAGGACAAGCAATAAGCTAAGCTTGGGGGAGTTGATACGTCCAAAACGTATCTCCTTTTTCGAACACTTTCCTTATTGTTTTCCTCTAAACCTGTGAGTTTTGGATACCACTAACACGGACTAACGTTGTTTTCAGCAGGATTACCTTGGTGTCTCGTTTTTGTGCAGAAAAATCAACTTTCGAGAAATTGCCCAGAAAAGATCCCATTGAGCCTAAAAGACCAGAAGACCCCGGGAGCCAGAAGGAGGCTCGGAGAGGGGCTAGGAGGGGGCCACACCACCCCCTAGCGCGCCCCCTTGTCGCGCCGCCTGGTGGTGTGGGCCATCCATGCACCCCCTCGGGCCCCCCTTTCGACTACTTGTGCCCCGTAACCAAAAAACCGAGGGGGGTTCGTCATATTCCACAGAAACACAAAAGAGCGCCACCGCCACCTCGAAACTCGATCCAGGGATCAGAAGTTCCTGTTCTGGCACCCTGCCGGGACAGGGATTCGAAGAAGATCATCGCCATCGACACCGCCACCTCTTCTCCATCAACCATCCATGATTCCCACGTCCATGTGTGAGTAAACACCGCTGTAGGCTGAGAGGGGTGGAAGGAATTGGATGAGATCGATCATGTAATAATGCCAGATTGTTAGGGCATAGTGCCTAGTATCCGTTGTTAGTGTTTTCTACCATTGTTGCAACTTATTATGCTTAATGCTTGTCACTAGGGCCCGAGTGCCATGATCTGAGATCTGAACATGTTATTGTTTCATGAGTATAATTATGTTTGTTGATCATATCTGCAAAGTTGTTTACACAGGTCACCACGTATCCACTTACAAGGGTATTTATTTTCAAATGTAAATATATGATATTCGTGGATAATTTATCTCCCCATACTTATTTTGGTTTCTCGATGTATATCTCCCCATACTTATTTTCGAGCACGTATGACTATATTGGAACACATGCCTATGGTTTGCCTAGATGTTTGATGCTTTATTATTATCTGCAATTCTCATGTTTAGATTATTACATGACCTATTTTATCCATGCAACGCCCGTCCATCCATTCCCTCTATGCCTACGGTACTTCCCATACTGCTGTTTTCCGCGATTGCTACAGTTGTTACTATTTTACTCCTGATGTTATTTTATTTCTGCTGCTATAAAATTGTTACCACTCATCAATTGTTGCGAGCAAGTCTACTTTCAGGTGCAGCTAAATTAAAAACTCAGTTGTTAAGGCATATGAATATTCTTTGGCTCCCCTCGTGTCGAATCAATAAATTTGGGTTTTACTTCCCTCGAAGACTGTTGCGATCCCTTATAATTGTGGGTCATCAGTGTCTTTATATGTTCATAATAGTTCGCAGATTTGTTTGGGGGGAAGTTGATGTTACCATTGTCTCACATGGAGCCAGGAGGGAATGCAAGGGAATTTCTTATGTCTCTCCTACCGACTGGCTCGAATACTCTGTCTATTAAGTTAATTTGGCGGTGTCGCTGTAATGTACAACCCTAGAGTATCTGTTGCTCTCCTTTTTTGTTCTTCCTGTCATATCCATCCATAGTATTTGTTGATATCCTCATTTGTTCTTCATGTCACCTCCATCAATAGTATTTTTTGCTTTGGTCTTATTTGGGAGAGAAGTACTTCACCACTTCATGTGCTCTTGACATCGCATGTGTTGCATAGGTTTGATTTCTCCACAAGAATTTGTGGAAGTGAAAGTTCATCAGCTTGTTACTCTTGATTTCTTGGAACCCTAGACGGTTGGTGAATTTTTATGTAGAACTCAATCATTGTGGTGTTAATCGGGGAGGTTCAGAAACCTCCAATTAAGTCGTGTAGTTGCCGCAAGAAATTTAGTTTGGTGACTGCCCTAAACATCCCCTAGTGGATCAAGGCACTTATCTTTGTGGAAGCCTCGAGGAGAATAATATGATGATTTTGTGGTGTCGGTAAGTGGTATGGCCCTACATCATGAGGCTAGGAGTTTGTGACACTTCGTGAGTTTGCCAAACACTTCAAGGTCAAACCATTGTGGAGCTTGTTTAGCATTACACTATCGTGCCTCTCCAACAAAGATTAGCTTTCTTTCGGAAGGGAAATTTGGGATACATATTCGTCTATGTGTTTCTCGATAATCTCCTATACAAGCTTTAATAAAACTCCATTTGTCGAGTAAAGCTGACGGGAGAGTTCAGGCCGTCGGTGGAAGTTTAACCATTGGTGGGGTAAAACTAATATCACTAGTAGAAATCAAATGGGGAGGTTTTTCTTCCAGTAGTAGTTGTTATTTAAAAGGGAATTTCCTTATTACCTGCATAAAAAGATGCATACAATATTAATTCATTTCATTTATTCAACAAATAATGACAAAAGGCCTTAGAACATTCAAATAGACTGAAGCTACCAATTAAGGTGACAAGACACCACCCACTAGCACAAAGACCGGGGAACCAAACGGGCCTTATGCCCCGACCATAGGCATCGTCAAATCGTTGGCTACAACCAGAGATAGTGCCCCATTCGTACCCTTGATCTTGTTTGGGGGACGTTGATGTTACCATTGTCTCACATGGAGCCAGGAGGTCATGCAAGGGCATTTGTGATGGCTCTCCTACCGGATGGCTAAAATACTCTGTCTATTAAGTTAATTTGGCGGCGTCGTTGTAATGTACATCCATAGAGTATTTGTTGCTCTCCTCCTTTTTTCTTCCTTTCATATCCATCCATAGTATTTGTTGATATCCTCATTTGTTCTTCATGTCATATCCATCAAAAGTATTTTTTTGCTTTGGTCGTATTTAGGAGAGAAGTACTTCACCACATCATGTGCTCTTGACATTGCATGTGTTGCATAGGTATGATTTATCCACAAGAATTGGTGGAAGTGAAAGTTCATCAACTTGTTACTCTTGATTTCTTGGAACCATAGACAGTCGGTGAATTTTTATGTAGAAATCAATTATTGTGGTGTTAATCGGGAAGGTTCGGCAGCCTCCAATTAAGTCGTGTAGTTGCCCCAAGGAATTTAGTTTGGTGACTGCCCTAAAGGTCCCTAGTGGATCGGGTCACTTATCTTTGTGGGAAGCGTCGAGGAGAATAATATGATAATTTTTTGGTGTCAGTAAGTGGTATGGCCCTACATCATGAGGTGAGAAATTTGTGACACTTCGTGAGTTTGCCAAACACTTCAAGGTTAGACCATTGTGGAGCTTGTTTAGCATTATACTATCGTGCCTCTCCGACATAGATTAGATTTATTTGGGAAGGGAAATTTGGGATACATATTCCTCTATGTGTGTCTCGATAATATCCTATACAAGCTTCAATAAAAATCCATTTTTCGAGTAAAGCCGGCGGGAGAGTTCAGGCCGTTGGTGGAAGTATAACCAGTGGTGGGGATCAAACTAATATCACTAGTAAAAATCAAATGGGGAGGTTTTTCTTCTAGTAGTAGTTTTTTTATAGGGGAATTTCCTTAATACCTGCATCAAAAGATGCATACAACATTAGTTCATTTCATTTATTCAACAAAGAATGACAAAAGGCCTTACAACATTCATATAGGCCGAAGCTACCAAACAAGGTGACAAGACACCACCCACTAGCTCAAAGATCGGGGAACCAAACGGGCCTTATGCCCCGGTGATACGTCAAAAACATATCTCCTTTTCTGAACACTTTTCTTATTTTTTTCCTCTAAACTTGTGTGTTTTGAATACAACTAACACAGACTAACGTTGTTTTCAGCAGAATTACCTTGGTGTCTTGTTTTTGTGTAAAAAAATCAACTTTCGGGAAATTGCCCGGAAAATACCCCATTGGTGTTTTCACACTCGAAGACCCCGAGAGCAAGAAGGGGGCCAGGAGAAGAGCCACACGGTGGCCACACCCCCTGGCGCCACCTTGGCCGCGCCAGCATAATGTGTGGGCCACCCAGACCCCCCTCGGACTCCCCTTTCGAATACAAATAGTCTTCAACCCTAAAACACGAGAGGGTTCGTCATATTCCCCAGAAACACAACAGAGCACCGCCACCATCCCGAACCTCGATTCGGGGATCAGAAGTTCTTGTCCTGGCACCCTGCCGGGATGGGGAAGTGGAGGAGATCATCGCCATCGTCATCACCAACACCTCTCCATCGACCATCCATGTTTCCCCCATCCATGTGTGAGTAATTTCTCCATTGTAGGCTGAAGGAGATGGTAGGGATTGGATGAGATTGTTCATGCAATAATGTCGTGATTGTTATGGCATAGTGCCTAGTATCCTCTATTATTGCTATTGACATGGTTGCAACTTGTTATGCTTAATGCTTGCCACTTTGGGCCTGAGTGCCATGATCTCAGATCTAAACATGTTATTGAATCACAATGATAATTATTGTTTCTTGATCATACCTGCAAGTTTTTTACACATATTGTTGTCCGGAACCCGAGGCACCGAAGTGATAGAAATTGGGATAGCCGGAGGGGATGGATGTGATGTGAGGATCACATGTGTTCGGGGAGTGTTAATGCTTTGCTCCGGTGTTCTATTAAAAGGAACACCTTAATTACCAGTAGTTCCCTTGAGGCCCCGCTAAAAACGGGCTGGTAGGACAAAAGATGTTGTGCAAGTTCTCATTGTGAGCACGTACGACTATTTACGGAACACATGCGATGGTTACTTAGTGCTTGGATGCTTTATCTTATTTATCTTCAATGCCCATGTCTTGATTATTATATGAACTATCTTATCCATGTAACGCCCGTTCATCTATCCATATGCCTACAGTATTTAATCCCGCTGTTTACTTCAAACACTGCTGCTATTATTTTCATTCCACTACTGCTATTATTTCACTACTTCTGCTACTATAAAACTGTTACTACTGATAAAACACTGCGAACAAAAGTACTTCAGGTGCAGGTGAATTTACAACTCACTTGTTAAGGCTCACAAATATTCTTTGGCTCCCCTTGTGTCGAATCAATAAATTTGGGTATTACTTCCCTCGAAGACTTTTGCGATCTCCTATACTTGTGGGTCATCAAGACTATTTTCTGGCGTCGTTGCCGGGGATCATAGCTTTATTTGCGAGCTCATCGGAGAGTATTATTATCTACTTCCATCATTCATCACGGGTAAGACTCGTGATGGAAAGTTTCCTATATTACCATCCACTACAAGGAGAGGTACAACTCTGAACACCTCTATTGCTCTTGATTCGCCGTCTGTTATGAGTAAGCTGCTTACACCACCACATGCTACACAAGCTACTTCTGCTGAATCTGAAAATACTTCTGATACTTTGGATGATGTTTCTACTGTGCTTGATGAGAGTTGTTCTCTTGGTCCTTTCTTAGATGCTACTATTTCTAAAGCTAAAAATATTACAAACACTGAAACTCCTGATAAAAATCCTGTTACTCCTGCTGTTTCACCTGAGCTTATAGAGAATCCTAGTGATGATTTTTATGATTCCTATATTGATCTCAATGATGATCTTATTGATGAAATATATGCTATGAAGGATAAAGATGTTGTTATACGTCTTATTGAAATTCGTGATGTTAAATCTAAATTATCTCCTGATGGTAAGTTTGCCACTTCTCCCATTAATATTACAGATAAGGATTATGCTTTCTCTCTTGATTTATCTTATATATCTATTGTTGAGAAAGAACCTTTTTGTGGTACTGAAAATAAAAGTGTTATGAAACATATGAATGAGCTCTCCTCTTTGAGTAGTTTATTCTCTGATGATCTTAAGAAACGTAGCTACTTTGTTGCTAAAATATTCCCTTTCTCATTAAAAGATGGAGCTAAAACTTGGTTTAACAACTTTTCTCTTGGATCTATTGATAGTCCTATTGGTTTGGTTAGTGTTTTCTTTCAGAAATATTTTCCTGCTAGTGCTCAACATGCTGATTTACAAAATATATTTAATTTCAAGGCAATTGGAAGGAGAGAAATTGCCTGTATCTTGGGCAAGGTTCTGCTCTTTAGTCAGGGCTACACCTGGGCATAAGCTAGAAAATAATAAACTTCTTGATATATTCTATAATGGACTACCTGTTGAATCTAGGACATACCTTGATAGTTGTGTTGGTTGTGTTTTCAGGCAAAGAACTCCAGAAGAAGCTGAGGAATTAATGGCTAAAATAAGCCAAAATCATGATGATTGGACTATGGTTGAGCCTGAGCCGACTCCTACCCCAGTATCAAGACCAACACCAACACCCAATAAGAGGGGAATGATTGAATTAAATGATGAAGTGATGAGAGAAGCCAAGAAATCTCTTAAAGAGAGGGGTATTAAATCTGAAGATGTGAAGAATCTTCCACCTATAGAAGAATTATGTAAGCCAATCCCTCACTCATCCACCATTGAGGTACACTCTCTCCAATATTTTGATAGTAGAGATATTCCATATAGCAAACCTCCTGATCAATGTTTAGATGAATTTGATAATTATGTTATCAAGCAAGATAATTTTAATATGAGAGTGCAAAATCACCTTATGGAAAACTCTAGAGATATTGATAGTTTGCATGGTATTATAGAAAGAACCTCTAATGATGTTAAAATGCTTGTTAAACATTTTCAAATGGTTCAAACTAAAATTGATCAACTTGCTAAAGCGCAAAAAGATTTGCTAGTTAATTCTTCTAAAGAAAAACATGCTTATGAAATAAGAACTAGAAGTGGTATTGCTACACAAGATACTTTATATCCTGAGGGACATCCTAAAAGAATTGAACAAGATTCTCATCAAACTAATGATAATGTCATTCATACTAAGAAGAAAAAGAAGAAGAAACATAAAACCGCTGTAGAATCTTCTGAACTTGTTAAAGATCCTAATAGTATATCTATTTCTGATGCTGAAACTGAAAGTGGTAATGATAAGAATGATGCTTCTGATAAAGAAGTAATTGAAAAGAAACCTGAAAAGCAAACTAAAACTGCAAAGTATACTAAGGAAGATTTCAATGCTAATAAACATGGTAATGAGAGAGAACCTTGGGTACAAAACCCAATGCCTTTTCCTAATAAGAAACACAAATCTAAAGAAGAAGAACATTATAACAAGTTTTGTGAATGGATGAAACCTTTGTTTTTGCAAATTCCTTTAACTGATGCTATTAAATTGCCTCCTTATGCAAAATATATGAAAGATATTGTCTCTAATAAAAGGAAGATTCCTAATGAGGAAATCTCAACTATGATTGCGAATTACTCTTTTAATGGCAAGGTTCCTGAGAAGCTTGGAGATCCTGGTATACCAACTATTCCCTGTTCTATTAAAAACAATTATGTTAGAACTGCTTTGTGTGATTTAGGAGCTGGAGTTAGTGTCATGCCTTTTACTCTATATAAAAGACTTAGAAAAATTGATACCAACTGATATATCTTTGCAAATGGCTGATAAATCTACTGCTATTCCTGTGGGTATATGTGAGGATGTTCCTGTTCAAGTTGCTAATAATTGTCTGATATTAACTGAATTTTTTGTGTTGGAAATGCCTGAAGATGATAATCTGTCTATTATTCTTGGAAGACCTTTTCTTAATACTAAAGGGGTTGTTATTGATTGCAATCAAAGAAAAGTTACTTTTAATGTTAATGATAAAGAGCATACTGTTTATTTTCCCAAGAAGATTGATAGAAAATATGGTCTAAATTCCATTGAAAATATTGAGACCATTAAGATTGGAGAATTTTATTGTCCCATTCTAGCACCACCAAAAGAATATGAAATTATTATGATTGGGACTATGTCTATCAAGGTTGAGGTAACATGATTATTTAGTGAGAAACAAAATTTTATTTCATAGAAAATTATTTTGGTAGCAAGACGTGATCACCCTTGTTAACAAAATGTTTTTAAATTAAATGGGCATTGTTTCCACTATGTTTTCAGCTTCCCCATTATGTTTTCACCATGTTTACTTCTGTTATTACATTGCTACTTGAGTACAATCATGTTTTCCACCATCCTTATGCATGTTTTCCTGATGTTTTCACCCTGATTACCGAGGTTATGCATGTTTTCACCATCCATACTTTTGTTTTCACCACTACCACCTTTGTTTTCTTTGGGTATTCTTTCATTAGAGTGTCATAGAACCTCTATAGTGTTGGTTTTGGTTTTGTTTTCCACCTTTTCACTTTCGTTTTCCCGGTTTTTATTAATTATTAAAATTCTGGAAATAGCTCAAAAATAAAATTTCTCGAAGAATTCCAGAAAAAAAAATTTACATAAAAAATGAGGCAGAGAGCCACCTGGGAGGCCCCAGGGGGACCCATCAGTCAGGCACACCACAGGGTGGCGCGACCAGCCCCCTGGTGGCGCCAGCACATGGTGTGGGCCCCCCTGGCCCTCCGCTTACTCTCTCCACTGCCGAAGCCTTCTCTCTCGCCTCCCAAACTGAAAACATTTCCTGGAACCCGTGTTCTTGTTGTTCGTCCTCTGGATTTTTTATCTCCTTCTTCATCCCATCATTTGTGCTGATTTTTGGTGTGTTTGATCTCCGGTATGTGACTCCTCCGATGATCCAAGTAGATTTTTGTTTAGTGAAGTATTTCTTGAGTATTTCTCCACAGTAGGTGACAGCTTATGTGAGTATGCATGCTTGATTCGAGTAGAAATAATTCAGTTTTGATGTATGTTTAGCTCTCATATAAGTCCCTATGGTAGTTTCCACTTTGTAGTTGTTTGAAATTAATTTTTGTGATGCTTGTTGAAAAATTTCAGAGATAGAGCATAATGCTTATCAACTAAACCAGCATGAGTTGGAGGTGCATGAGGTCATGCTCGTGCACCGTGAAGAGAGGGTGTTGCCATCAATCTATCTGTGTCAGGAATTCATGAGGATTACGGAAATTTCGCAGGATTTTAACACTTTAGTGCGTAATCCAAGCTTGGAACGTTTCATTGAGGATGAGCCCATCCAATATGTGAAACTAACTATGTCTGCGGTGCAGGATTTTTGTTTTAATGGTCCCCAACTAACCCAATGGTCCATTATAAAATTTACAATAAAGCTGCGAGCCTGCCTTTTAGTGTTTTTTGTGCAGCTATTAAAGTACCCGAGTGGGGGTCTTGTGAGAAGATAAGTGGGAAGCCCAAACCACTAATTGATTTATATGGAGAGATTTGCCAAGGCAGAAGCTTCACAGGGGAGAGTGGAAAAATTCTTGAAATTCAACTCCCTAGCATTCGAAACTTTGCCTACTTTATTTCTAAATGTGTGTTAGCTAGAAAAATTGCCAGCAAGCTATCTGTCTATGATTTGGCATTTATTGCAGCCGCCTTAATATGTGATAGGTCTTATAACTCTGGCGCTTTGATTGCTTACCGTCTCTCACATAACCGGGAGAAGGGCGGAGTTTTTGGAGGTCTTATTGCCTCGCGCTTGCTAGCTTTGCATGGTTTGGAGCCACACCCTCTAGACTCGCAATTTTCTATAGAGAGGCTTAATCATGTTTCCATTGTTCAACATAAGTTTCTTTCTACCCATGCTAACTTACATAATTTATCCTTTGAATTAACTTCCCCCAAATGATCCGGGTGGAGAGTTGTTAAAACTGTTAGGGAAGTACTTTTGCCCGCACCTCTTTTGTTTAATCTTAATAACAGGCAAGGATGGGAGCTTTCTGAGAGTGAGCTGGATACGTACCTTGAGCATCACCCCCAGCAAGGGGAGGATGCCGACGTGAGGGACGATGGTGATTTCGTCCAACCCTACGACGCCACGGGGATTCCATACCAGCACCCCGGTTATGACTATGCGCCAGCTGCTTCATCTTCTTCTTGGGCGCCCGAGTACGACCACACGAGGGACGACCCACCGCAGTGGGGATATTTCCCGCGCTTTGATTGATCTCCACTTAGTCTAAAATCCTAAGCTTGGGGGTAGGTATACCGACATCGCACTCATTTATATATCATGTTCGGTCGGTGCTTTGTATAACCATGTTTTCATTTCTTTTGTTTGTTTTCGTTTTCTTTCGTTTCTTTTCGTTTTATTGTTTTGTTTTTTTTTCCAAAACACAAAAAGAACAAAAATATTTTTGTTGTTTCTTTTTGTTTTTTTCTTTAGTTTCTTTATTTGGTTTGCTTTCTTTAAGTTGTAGTTTAATATTCAAAAATCCAAAAATATTTTGTTTTGTTTGCTTGTTCTCTTTCTGTTCTCTCTTTAATTGAAAAACCCAAAAATATTTGTTGTTCTTCTTTGGTTTTATAAAGTTGCTGCAGAGTTCAACAGTCGTCCATGACTCCATTGGAGATTGGTTTTCATTATATATTATTCGAGCCACAAGTGAAGAGCAATAATGACGATCTACGACAATTCAAGTTGTGGTGAGAGGCTGGTATGAACTCCATTTGCTTTCATTTTTGTACATATATCCATCTATGTGAGCATGCTTAGTTTGTTCGTATAAGATAGACCTAATGGATGCTTAATAGTTCGTGCTCTCTCATTTTTTGTTCCAATTTATTTATAGTAAATGACCTGTCATATAAATATTTGTTCGCATTGTTCTATTCATAGAAGGACAGGATATGGTGGTAGCCTCCTCTGACTGTTTCATTTGAATCGACTTGGCACATGCTCACGCATGCTAAGACTGAAAAGAAAAAATCAATAAGGCTCGATGATTTATTTTGCCTCAGAGTTCTAGTATCAATTTTATGCCTCGGTTAATTTTACTTTGTCGCAAACATGATTATGATAGTTGTTGCTCTCTTGATTGTCGCTCCCTGTCTATTCCTAGACTTCACCTTTACTGAATATGAGCTCTACTCGTGCATCCAACTCCCTAAAACCAAAGTTTGCCAAATGTGTCCACCATACCTACCTATATGTGGTATTTAACCACCACTCCAAGTAAATTTCTCATGTGCTACCTTTAAAACCTGCTAAAAATTATTCCTGTTTTGTGCCCATGTTTTAGCTCATGAGGACGTAAATAGCGAACCTGTCACATCCCAGTTTTTAGACTCTTGGACTGTGCTAAAAAAGACAACTATTAGGGCCAACAAATTATTTTTATAACAACATGATGGTTTTAACTAACTTGTGTTATGATCTTAATCATATTTGCAACATAAGTTTTGTTTCATTATAAAACCAACACCATATGTTTCTGAAAAATATTCCTGATATTTTTCCCTAATGTTTTCTTATTATTACTTGAGTGGATTTTTATTCCAAGACTTGGATCATTCCTTTTTTCATCTTAAAACAAACTTTTAACCTTGTTGGATCCAAGAAAACAAGTTTCCAAAATGATCTATGAAAGTTTTCTTTTAACTTTCCTATAGAAAACAATTCCTGAAAATAAAGCCAAGTACATGTTTTCTACCATTGTTTTCACCAAGCTATAGATTGTTATTTTATGATTTCTTGACTTCTAATTAATCCTTGATATATGTACTACAAATCCATCAGCTCACTTTTATTTTGGGAGAAATAAAAACTATCTTTTGCTTGTTGTTTTTGTGGTATAAAATTAAGACAGAAAAAGGCAGTTTTTAGAAACAGATAAAAACAGAAAGTATACCTTTTTCCACATTGTTTTCATGGCCCTAAACTATTTCAAAATTGTTTTCAAAAGTTGTTTCTGAAAGTATATAACATGGTTAACAAGTCTATGTTTTGAAAACCAATTTTGGAAAGCAATTGAACCCTGAAAACAAACTCAACTTTTTGCATTTTTTATCTGTTCTCAACACTTAGAAAATTTCTAAGTCATAAGACTGAATTTTCTGAATTTGCAAATGAACAGTAAGGGATACACTTTTGAACACTTATTTTCTTGATGTTTCTTTGCATTTTTGGAAGCATGGCCTAACCTAACTTGTTGACCAGCTATTGTACTCGACCAAAATGCATTGGATACCTTCTAGAAGACCTTAGGGGTGAGAATAAGAGAGGAGAGAGATTGGTGACTAGGATAGGGATGGGCTCCCATACCTCTTAGATATTTTGATCTTTTCCTCGTGCCACTTGCACACAATGGGTCCCACTTGCTTGCATCACCATTGTACTTGGATAGGACACCCATTGCTCTCATTTGGAAATGACCAAAACCCCCAAAGGCTTTCTCATGCCACAGATTGGCATCCACCCGAATGCCATTCTTGCCCTTTTGCTCTTCACCACAGCTATATGTGTCCAGAGGGAAAACCCTCACGCCCTGGCCTCCCTCATACCTCCCTCTATCTCCCCAAACCTAAAGAGAGCCAAGCCCGAGCCCCTGGAGCGAGCACGGGCCGTGTACTCGCCGGCGGTCACCACCACGACCTCGACGTGGTGCTGCTCAACCCGAGCCTTTTCCTCCCTCTCCACTGCCTTGGATGCGTTCCCCTACTCCCCCTGAGTCTCCCTGACTTGTTCCCGTGACCCCTTGTGCGCAGGATCGCCGCCGCCATCCACCTCGCCGCCGCGGTCACCTCGTCGAGCGCCGCCGCCAGGAGCCGCGCCAGCCGCCTCCGTCACCGCCCCTCGACGCCCTCGACAACCAGGGACGCCCCCGAGCCCACGCGGCCACTCCCCGAGCTCCCCACGGTGAGCCACGGCCGCACCTTGTTCGCCTCCGATCGGGAACAGAGAGAGAGAGGGAGAGGAAGAAGATGAGGGCGAGCCGTTGGATCTGAGATCCACGGTCCCCTTCAAACGCCGTTTTCCCGCGCCTGCCAGCGCGCGCGCAAGCGCAGCGGGCCGCGCTCGCGCTAGTTGGGCCGCGGCCTCGCAGATCCAGCCCACCCGCAGTTTTCCTTTATCCTTTTATTTTTTTTAACAGAAACAGATGTGTTTACTTTGGGCTTGTATAAAATACTAAATAACAAAAATAAAATCTGAGAAAATTCATGGACATGAAGACCTGAAATCTAAGCCATGCAAAATTTGCAGATCTGGTTTTGGACCAATATTTTGGGCACAATGACTGTTTTGCCACAGACTATCTCTGAGAATGTTTTGGCTATAACTTTTAAAATATGTAATCAAATAGAACAAACTAAACTGATATGGATAGGTATTGAAAATATCTATCCAATGAACCAAACCTCCTATCAAGGTGAGTTGTAGAGTGAAAATTCCATCCAGATTACTAAAGGACCAGTAGCCTTTTCTTGGATTTTTATAAGGAGTTTAAAAATGATTTTTGGAGCAAACCCAATTGGATGAGTTTGGTATTGAGTAGATATATCTTATCCTAGCTTAGATTAATTTTTTTGAGCTCTAGATTATTTTTGGTGGACAGATCTAGAAACAGAAGCTTTTCTGTTTTGATTTCTTTGTTTGTTTTTGTTGAAATGAAATGTTTGGTTGGTTTATTCTTTGTTCCTAGAATGTAGAGATGTGTTGGATCTTGTTATTAGGTTGTTTTCTTGCATTACATCTACCATACAAAGTGTGTGCATGTTTGCAATATCTTTTGGATATAGAAGTAGCATATGATGTTTCCCTAGTTTTTTTATTTGATGTTTTGTGTGAACCAACTCCTTGTGTGCTTGTTACCTAATTTTGTGCTATGATTGTGGTGAGTCCAGTACCATTTTGGTACTGTGATTTATATGCTATTATCTTCATTAACTTGCATGTGATCTTATAGCAAAGCATGAGTAGCATTTGTTATTTTTCTGGTGTTTATTCTTTGGAATTATTGTGAGAGCTAGATCTTTGTGTGAATGCCTTGATAATTTTTGTGCTATGTTTGCTATAGATCCAGTACCATTTTGGTACTGTTATTTTGATGCTTTTGTCTCTGATAGCTTGCATGTATTTTTAAGGTGAAGCATGTGTAGGTTTTGTTATTCTTATGCACTAGTCTTGTATGCACTAGAATAAATAGCCTTGTTTTATTTTTTTTGTTATTCTAATGTTTGTCATGAGTAACCAGAGGCTTAGTACCTCTTTTGCCTTGGTATATGTGGGCCCATAACCCACTGGTCCCATTGCATCTTGGTTGGGGATGAACATTCCCAACTATGCACATGTGAGAAATTAACATGTTTTAATTATGTGGTTGATAGGATATTTTCCACCATGGAAAATATAATTGGTTGTTTTCACTTATGCAAGTTACAAGTTTATTTCTTATAAGGATGTACTAGTATGTTAGGTGTGATCCATTTGTTAGCATAATATTCCTTAGGAGTATCTTGTTAAGAGATGATTCACTATTGAGTGCTAAATTAAATTGTTTGCAAATAAACTAAATTCCTTTTTATTAATAGATTTTTTGTGAATGATTGTAAATTGAGTGTTTGGATTTTTGAAAAGGTTTAGATAACTTTTCTTTTATTGCATAGCTACTGGTTGTGTAAGTTATACCTTGCTTGCTTGCTAGTAATTGTTTAAGAAAAATATAAATTGCTAGAATTAATTTATGCATGTTTAATAGTTGTTTCATGGGATTGTTTTGATGTTTGTGCTTACTAGCATGTGTAAGTTTTGTATACTGTTATTAGGTACATTTTATGATCATTACTTGCTTGTTTAGAATTAAGCATCATAGTAACATTGTTTGCTTCTCTAGTATTGAACTAGTGTCACCACTAGAAAAATGGGGATTTTTGCTATAGTATTTTCATCTTTTATTTCATAAGTGTATGAGTTTATTATAGCATATTTATGAAGTTATTACTTATGTTATGATGCCATGAATCATTTAGTTTCTTGTGCTATAGTTGTAGAATATAATTTTTTCTTATAACATGCTTCTGTAGGTTTTCCACACTAGTGTGTTATCCGTGCAGTCCTGTTTCTATGCTTTTGATAGGAATATTACCTCGAGTGATGATTGTGTTGTAGATTATTTTTATGACTTGTTATCCTTGTTTTTAGGTACTGGTTGTTTGGTAATTTTTCATGAATGATGGATTCCAAAACTTCTAGTAAACAATAACATAGTGAATAAATAGTCTATTCAATTGTGGTGTGTTTGCTTGTTGTTTGGATTTTGTTGGAGTGTTTTACCTTACCATGAGTTTATACTTATGTCATGATTGTGCTTAAGAGTATCTTGTGAAACTAAAGCATCCAACTAAAATCATGAACACATCAAGTGATAGTTGCTTGTGGTGAGAAATACCCACTGCCATGGGTATTGTTCTGTCTGTTTGTTTTACCCTAGCAACCTAACCTTTTGCACCCACAAGCTATATTTTTAGATTCTTGTATATCTTATTATGAGAGTGGTACACCACTCCATATATGGTATGTATGATGTGGGATATGGTTTTCTAAACCATACATAGTGCCTGACGATAGTTTTGGACCATGAGAGTTATGTGAGATAGTTTTCGCGTTATCGTTTCGAGAGAACTCGAGGGTGAACATTTGATGCTGTATGTGTTTCTTAGCTTAGTTGTTTGTCCTTTAGACCTGAGTGTGTGTCTGTTATTTTCTTTACGACGCTAGAACGCGAAGAAGAAGAAGAAGCAGTTGTGGAGCTGTGCGTCAAGTTCAAGTTGCTTCAAGGCCAGGGACATTAAGAGACTTGAGGCAAGCCATCCTGATGCTTGCTGATACAATACTTATTATTATCTATCATGCATGTTTTACCTCTGAAGTTTTACCAAAACTTTATTATCAGAACTATTTTTGATGTGGCTATTACTACTATACTAGTATATAGGTTACTATTATGCCAGTAGTTAAACTTGGTAATACCAAGCCCATAAGCCACCCTATGGTATTCATTACCATCAAATATACTAGTCCCTAAGTGGACACCCTAAAATTGTGATTCTACAAAACAAAGGCTTTACGGAAAAACCCGGAGAAAAGGCGGATCCTTGTTCTCCGGAGGAATGTGGAAGTGGTCATTTTTGAGAAAGTGGTGTTTTCAAAAATGACACATAACCTAGTCTTCGCCGGACAACCTTTACCGTACTGCCACCCTACCCCAACATGGGCACGGGGCTTAACTTGAAGTTTGTTCTTATTAGTGTGTGCTATTTCACTTGCTATAAGGGGCGTCGTACCCTCGAACCGAATGTCGTCAAAACTCCCAATGTTGAGGCATATAAAGTGTGGGATTAATTTTCCCTCCGGATGCATTCATTGAGGCTCCCGGCTAGGCAGGGTGGGACTTGGTGCCGGGGAGAACAACCTCAATCGAGAGATAGACATATACTAGCTTGAACATAGTGAATGGTTATGATCAGATACCTGATGTTTACATACTGTTGTTACAGTCCGTGGTTGTTCACGGTAGGTGTACTGGATCTGGTGGATGTGTACACCTCTGCAGAGTACAACTTTTTCGAAGAAGCCGCGTCCTCGGATATGGACAGTTGAATGGCCATGTAGCTAGCATTGTGTCAATGTTTTCAAAAAGGAGTTTTGAACTTGTGAAGTTTCGAAAGGAAGGAAAGCTTGTACCGTGGAGGTACCGATGATGGAAAGCCAGAAGTTGTTTTACAAACTAAAAAGTTTTGCAAATAAAACTTTTCTACTCTAAGCAAGAATTCTGGAAACTGATTCCAAGAAGTTTTGCAAAGAGAAAATATTCTTTTAAACACAAGTTTAACAAAACCTCTTGTACATGTGATATCTACAAGAGATATAAAACTATATTATTTTCTTCTGAAGTATCTTCTTAAATGAAGGTACAGATTAAATTTGACTACAACTGTGGTGTCATCCTATATGAACACCATTGATAGTGAACCCTATTTATAGCCTACCTATTCCACCATATAAGCATACTTGCATTTTGGTAAGTCTTCGCCGGAGGAATGTGGAAGTGGTCATTTTTGAGAAAGTGGTGTTTTCAAAAATGACACATAACCTAGTCTTCGCCGGACAACCTTTACCGTACTGCCACCCTACCCCAACATTGGCACGGGGCTTAACTTGAAGTTTGTTCTTATTAGTGTGTGCTATTTCACTTGCTATAAGGGGCGTCGTACCCTCGAACCGAATGTCGTCAAAACTCCCAATGTTGAGGCATATAAAGTGTGGGATTAATTTTCCCTCCGGATGCATTCATTGAGGCTCTCGGCTAGGCAGGGTGGGACTTGGTGCCGGGGAGAACAACCTCAATCGAGAGATAGACATATACTAGCTTGAACATAATGAATGGTTATG
This sequence comes from Alopecurus myosuroides, assembly GCA_028641055.1. NCBI lineage: Eukaryota > Viridiplantae > Streptophyta > Magnoliopsida > Poales > Poaceae > Alopecurus > Alopecurus myosuroides. The sequence goes on along the minus strand of CM054058.1, from coordinate 372,415,135 downwards.
ATCAGATACCTGATGTTTACATACTGTTGTTACAGTCCGTGGTTGTTCACGGTAGGTGTACTGGATCTGGTGGATGTGTACACCTCTGCAGAGTACAACTTTTTCGAAGAAGCCGCGTCCTCGGATATGGACAGTTGAATGGCCATGTAGCTAGAATTGTGTCAATGTTTTCAAAAAGGAGTTTTGAACTTGTGAAGTTTCGAAAGGAAGGAAAGCTTGTACCGTGGAGGTACTGATGATGGAAAGCCAGAAGTTGTTTTACAAACTAAAAAGTTTTGCAAATAAAACTTTTCTACTCTAAGCAAGAATTCTGGAAACTGATTCCAAGAAGTTTTGCAAAGAGAAAATATTCTTTTAAACACAAGTTTAACAAAACCTCTTGTACATGTGATATCTACAAGAGATATAAAACTATATTATTTTCTTCTGAAGTATCTTCTTAAATGAAGGTACAGATTAAATTTGACTACAACTGTGGTGTCATCCTATATGAACACCATTGATAGTGAACCCTATTTATAGCCTACCTATTCCACCCTATAAGCATACTTGCATTTTGGTAAGTCAAATGATGGATGTCTTGCTGAGTACATTCAAATGTACTCATTATGGTTTCGCCCCTGGTATCTACTTGCCATACTTTGAGAAGGAGTCTTCGAAGAAGATCAACGAGGAGGAGTATGAAGCTGATGGCTTTGAGAACTAGGATCGTCTCCGGGTCAGCAGCCTGTAGGTTAAGGCGTGACTTGGGCTCTACTGCGTTATGAGTATTTAGTCTTCCGCTGTGTGTGTTGTGTGTTGCCCTGCGTGGCATCCGTTTAGGCTTGGTCAAGTGACCATGCCCCTTTTGTAAGTTTTTATGCAACCGTGTAATGGATATTGTATCTGTGTACCAACTTGATATGTTGTTCACGACTGAATTCCTGGGATCGTGAATGTATGCATATCGAAGGTGTCCTTGAACAGTGGTTCGAAGGGCGGACCTTACAGAGTTGGTATCAGAGCTATCCTGACCTTAGGTGACCTTAGTTAGCATGGACGTCAGATAGGAAAGAAAAATATTTTTGAGTAAAAACCTATTTACTATCTAAATTATTTTTTTCTAAGGGAATTTTAGTATATTTTCCCTCCTTATTATCTTATCAAAAGATTCAAAAGGCATAACTCTCTCGGTTAAGAGTTTATTTCTTACTTGTTTGCAACTTCTCCGCTCTGTTTTTGAAACATCTCTCGTCTTTGAAATTTTCTGTTCAGAAAATAGTTGGGGTTTCAAAAACAAATTGTTGCATATTCTTACCTCTCTCAGTTAAAAGTTTTATCAAAACTTTAATTCTATTATCTTGTTTCCATCCAAAAACTTATATACTTGACGATGTCCCGAGAAGACCAAAATAATTGCCTAGCTCTACAGTGGTTATGGTCAGAAGTAGATATAGTTCTTCAGCCACTTCTAGGACTTTTGGATCAGTCTAGTTTGGAGTAATTTAGCGATTACCCCATGAGTCGCCTCCCCCTACGTAGCTCCAATGGAGCCTTGTTTGTGTGTTTTGGCTTGCTTATGTGTGTCCGTAGGACTTTGTGCTATTGTGTGGTGTAGAATTTGGTTCATCTAGGCTTCTATATGTTTGTGGGGTGCTCAAAATTTGCAGATTTGTGCTTGCCCCGCTCTTGTTTTTGAATCGCCTCCTGTTAGATTTTTGCAAGCAAAAATGTTGGTATAGCATTCAAAAACAAGAATTTGTTGCTTAGACTTATACTTGTTTTCGCTTCATAATGCGACCCGTCGTGAACCACCACCATCTCCCCCACAATTAATGAAAGCACCGTTGTGCCTAATAATGGAGGACCATCAAGCCACACGAGCTGATAGCGTTGCTACCAGTGATGCACTCCAACAGATAAAGCTCCAACAACGACAACCCTCAAAGAAGAAAAGGCGTGAAGAAATCAACCACTACTGACCAAAACCTCTAGTTTTGCCTGTTTGTAAAAGACTCTTTTTACCCTGTTGGCTAAATGTCGCACCTTTTTATGTTCCCTTTTAAAAGACCAAACTAGAGAGACCCCCTTTTAAAAGTTATATACCTCCCTCCTCTGGAGAAAGGTGCAAGAGAAGTCTTCACATGCCATGATGCGCAACCCCCTCAAAAGCCAATCAAAAGGGCACAATTCAATATTCGACGTACGATGACGCTAGTCGTATCTTGTCGGACAAACATGATTAAATAGAAAGCTAACAAGACTAACATGCTTTGCCTAATATTAGGTTGACACCTAACCAAAGCATGCAAACTACTGACAACTCTTTCTAAACCAAGGAATTAAGTGACTTAGGACACCTTTTAATCTAGTTGGTAAAAAACAGAAGTCACGAGAAAATGAGATGATGACCTATTCGTTTACTAGTCAATAGGATATCGGGTGTATCTACTTTGGAAACCAAATCTTAGTAGGCGTTGTAGGTACCATGAAATTCGGGGTTTAGAAATTAAGTGAACGATGGAATGGTTGTGATAGATCTAAGAAACAGCAGTTTTCCTGTTTTTGCTTCTTTGTGTGCTCCTGATTGAAATAAATTTGCGTTTTATTCAATCTTGCTTCCTAACTTATATGGAGTTGTTAGGACTTATGTTGTTTTTCCACCTCAGACGCTTGTTTGTGTTTGTGTTCGTGTCGTGTGAGCTCCTCTGTTAGAGCGTTGTGTGTGCTAGTTGTGTTGTAAGCCTTATGTTGTAGCCTTGTGAACCATTAAGATAAGTTATGCTTGTTAAAGACTCGTGTTCACATGCGTGTTAATCTTGGTTTAAGTTGGCTTTAGTTTCTTCGATGTTGCTTGTTGTCGCGTTATCTACCGTTCTCATATCCGCTATGAGCCGGTATATGTCACGAGCCTTGAAAACCAAAACCACCTTTAGTTGCTCTAGTCTTACACCGTTCTTTTTCTTCAGCATGACCAGCGATCTACCTCCGTCACCTGAGCCGAAAGTTGCTCAACTGTTTGCTCTGTTGAGGGAAGAAAGTGAAGCCGCTCGTGCTGAACACCTCGCCACCCATGCTATCCTGGAACAGTTAACTCAGCTTGCCATCACCAACGCTGAGAATACTATGTTCCTTATGAGAGGATACCAGCAACTGCTTACTGGAGAGAGCCGCAAACGGAAGATGGTGACGCCAGGAGAAACTAGTCTATGGGTGACTCGCAGCGTTTTGCCTGCGAGGCCACAATCTTCGAGGAGACGGGTGAAAGTCAAGCCTAAAGCCATGGGTTGCTTTGCCTATAGACAGGAAGTACACTTTGTTCGCGAATGTCCCAAGAAGAACCGTATTCTAGCTCATCCCGAAGAACCCCAAGAAACCCAAGGTCCAGCCCAGAAGAAACGCAAGAATCAGATGAGTGGACCTCGAGACCGAGATGATGTTGCAGGAGCAACTGCAACTCATTCCATAACCAATGGTATGTTTCAAAACACACCTGTGAACCCCCTTGTTTTGTTTGTGATCGTACCCTGAAAAACCCGACGTAAATGGAACACTAGAAGTGTCACGTCGGACTAAATAAAATCTTAAATAGTTACGATACTAACAAAAATCTCATCTAATGTTAGTATAACACCCTACAGAGTAAATTAATTTTTTGCCACATAAAATTGTTGCCACCCTACAGAGATAGAAAATGGTTTCATCTAATTCTAGTTGGATACCTTACACAGAGTTAAATTGGTAATATAACCTCATCTAATCTTAAGCTTAAAATCCTATAGAGTTGGCTCATCACATTTTCGTTTAAATACCCTACAGAAGTGGTATCTAAAACCAAATACCTTACAAAGTAACTTACGGAGTTGATAGGTTACAGTGTGGTTATGACCCGTTTAAAAAGAAAATGTGTAATCAACTTTTTCCAAAAACAAAGAGAAAGGTGCCTTAGGATTATTCTATAGCTGTTTTGAAGTAGTGAAAGGTTGGAAAAAAATAGTAGATAGATAAAACTATGATCATTACTAGGCGCCAATATCTCCCGTGTATATGTATTGGAGGAACCATTTTTTTTAGCTTTATGAGATGGAGGAAAACTCATTGAGGTTTAGAAAGATTGGTGGATATAAAATGATGATGATGGATTTTAGGAAAAACCAATATGAGCTTGGAGTTTTTGATAGGAACCTTATAGAGTTGATAGTACTCAGAGTTGCTATAGCTTTATGATCTTGATAAGCTAACTTTGAGGAAAACAAATGTTTTGAGTTTTGAACTATAATTAGGTGAAGAGGAAGGTAGTGGTTTTTACTGGATTTTGAACCAGTGAGCAATGGAAAGCTCATGCTATATAAATATTGATGGATATCCGTTTAATTGATCATATGAGTGTGTAAACAAATAGATCTTTTGACTAAAGAATAACCCCTGGTTGGATATCATGGTTTTAAGGAGCAATATGTTCGAGGTTTAGACCATGGCACCCAAAACTTTGAAAAGAAAACAAATTTACCGGTGAATTCTGGTAAGATAAATCAAAGGGGGGAAGCCCCTGTAAATAATGTTGCAAATCACCAACAATGTGTTGTAAACAAATCATCTAACATTGTTGTTTTGACCATACCCTCTTTTCGCTTGCCTGCGAATCTCGGGACGAGATTCTTGTAAGGGGGGAAGGTCTGTCACATCCCAGTTTTTAGACTCTTGGACTGTGCTAAAAAAGACAACTATTAGGGCGAACAAATTATTTTTATAACAACATGATGGTTTTAACTAACTTGTGTTATGATCTTAATCATATTTGCAACATAAGTTTTGTTTCATTATAAAACCAACACCATATGTTTCTGAAAAATATTCCTGATATTTTTCCCTAATGTTTTCTTATTATTACTTGAGTGGATTTTTATTCCAAGACTTGGATCATTCTTGTTTTCATCTTAAAAAAAACTTTTAACCTTGTTGGATTCAAGAAATCAAGTTTCCAAAATGATCTATGAAAGTTTTCTTTTAACTTTCCTATAGAAAACAATTCCTAAAAATAAAGCCAAGTACATTTTTTCTACCATTGTTTTCACCAAGCTATAGATTGTTATTTTATGATTTCTTGACTTCTAATTAATCCTTGATATATGTACTACAAATCCATCAGCTCACTTTTATTTTGGGAGAAATAAAAACTATCTTTTGCTTGTTGTTTTTGTGGTATAAAATTAAGGCAGAAAAAGGCAGTTTTTAGAAACAGATAAAACCAGAAAGTATACCTTTTTCCACATTGTTTTCATGGCCCTAAACTATTTCAAAATTGTTTTCAAAAGTTGTTTATGAAAGTATATAACATGGTTAACAAGTCCATGTTTTGAAAACCAATTTTGGAAAGCAATTGAACCCTGAAAACAAACTCAACTTTTTGCATTTTTTATCTGTTCTCAACACTTAGAAAATTTCTAAGTCATAAGACTGAATTTTCTGAATTTGCAAATGAACAGTAAGGGATACACTTTTGAACACTTATTTTCTTGATGTTTCTTTGCATTTTTGGAAGCATGGCCTAACCTAACTTGTTGACCAGCTATTGTACTCGACCAAAATGCATTGGATACCTTCTAGAAGACCTTAGGGGTGAGAATAAGAGAGGAGAGAGATTGGTGACTAGGATAGGGATGGGCTCCCATACCTCTTAGATATTTTGATCTATTCCTCTTTCCACTTGCACACAATGGGTCCCACTTGCTTGCATCACATTTGTACTTGGATAGGACACCCATTGCTCTCATTTGGAAATGACCAAAACCCCCCAAAGGCTTGCTCATGCCACAGATTGGAATCCACCCGAATGCCATTCTTTCCCTTTTGCTCTTCACCACAGCTATATGTGTCCAGAGGGCAAACCCTCACGCCCTGGCCTCCCTCATACCTCCCTCTACCTCCCCAAACCTAAAGAGAGCCAAGCCCGAGCCCCTGGAGCGAGCACGGGCCGTGTACTCGCCGGCGGTCACCACCACGACCTCGACGCGGTGCTGCTCAACCCGAGCCTTTTCCTCCCTCTCCACTGCCTTGGATGCGTTCCCCTACTCCCCCTGAGTCTCCCTGACTTGTTCCCGTGACCCCTTGTGCGCAGGATCGCCGCCGCCATCCACCTCGCCGCCGCGGTCACCTCGCCGAGCGCCGCCGCCAGGAGCCGCGCCAGCCGCCTCCGTCACCGCCCCTCGATGCCCTCGACAACCAGGGACGCCCCCGAGCCCACGCGGCCACTTCCCGAGCTCCCCACGGTGAGCCACGGCCGCACCTTGTTCGCCTCCGATCGGGAACAGAGAGAGAGAGGGGGAGAGGAAGAAGATGAGGGCGAGCCGTTGGATCTGAGATCCACGGTCCCCTTCAAACGCCGTTTTTCCCGCGCCTGCCAGCGCGCGCGCAAGCGCAGCGGGCCGCGCTCGCGCTAGTTGGGCCGCGGCCTCGCAGATCCAGCCCACCCGCAGTTTTCCTTTATCCTTTTATTTTTTTTTAACAGAAACAGATGTGTTTACTTTGGGCTTGTATAAAACACTAAATAAGCAAAATAAAATCTGAGAAAATTCATGGACATGAAGACATGAAATCTAAGCCATGCAAAATTTGCAGATCTGGTTTTGGACCAATATTTTGAGCACAATGACTGTTTTGCCACAGACTATCTCTGATAATGTTTTCGCCATAACTTTTAAAATATGTAATAAAATGGAACAAACTAAACTGATCTGGATAGGTATTGAAAATATCTATCCAATGAACCAAACCTCACATCAAGGTAAGTTGTAGAGTGAAAATGCCATCCAGATTACTAAAGGACCAGTAGCCTTTTCTTTGATTTTTATAAGGAGTTTAAAAATGATTTTTGGAGCAAACCCAATTGGATGAGTTTGGTATTGAGTAGATCTATCGTATCCTAGCTTAGATTAATTTTTTTGAGCTCTAGATTATTTTTGGTGGACAGATCTAGAAACAGAAGCTTTTCTGTTTTGATTTCTTTGTTTGTTTTTGTTGAAATGAAATGGTTGGTTGGCTTAATCTTTGTTCCTAGAATGTAGAGATGTGTTGGATCTTGTTATTAGGTTGTTTTCTTGCATTACATCTACCATACAAAGTGTGTGCATGTTTGCAATATCATTTGGCTATAGAAGTAGCATATGTTGTTTCCCTAGTTTATTTATTTGATGTTTTGTGTGAACCAACTCCTTGTGTGCTTGTTACCTAATTTTGTGCTATGATTGTGGTGAGTCCAGTACCATTTTGGTACTGTGATTTATATGCTATTATCTTCATTAACTTGCATGTGATCTTATAGCAAAGCATGAGTAGCATTTGCTATTTTTCTAGTGTTTATTCTTTGGAATTATTGTGAGAGCTAGATCTTTGTGTGAATGCCTTGATAATTTTTGTGCTATGTTTGCTATAGATCCAGTACCATTTTGGTACTGTTATTTTGATGCTTTTGTCTCTGATAGCTTGCATGTATTTTTAAGGTGAAGCATGTGTAGGTTTTGTTATTCTTATGCACTAGTCTTGTATGCACTAGAATAAATAGCCTTGTTTTATTTATTTTGTTATTCTAATGTTTGTCATGAGTAACCAGAGGCTTAGTACCTCTTTTGCCTTGGTATTAGTGGGCCCATAACCCACTGGTCCCATTGCATCTTGGTTGGGGATGAACATTCCCAACTATGCACATGTGAGAAATTAACATGTTTTAATTATGTGGTTGATAGGATATTTTCCACCATGGAAAATATAATTGGTTGTTTTCACTTATGCAAGTGAGAAGTTTATTTCTTATAAGGATCTACTAGTATGTTAGGTGTGATCCATTTGTTAGCATAATATTCCTTAGGAGTATCTTGTTAAGAGATGATTCACTATTGAGTGCTAAATTAAATTGTTTGCAAATAAACTAAATTCCTTTTTATTAATAGATTGTTTGTGAATGATTGTAAATTGAGTGTTTGGATTTTTGAAAAGGTTTAGATAACTTTTCTTTTATTGCATAGCTACTGGTTGTGTAAGTTATACCTTGCTTGCTTGCTAGTAATTGTTTAAGAAAAACATAAATTGCTAGAATTAATTTATGCATGTTTAATAGTTGTTTCATGGGATTGTTTTGATGTTTGTGCTTACTAGCATGTGTAAGTTTTGTGTACTGTTATTAGGTACATTTTATGATCATGACTTGCTTGTTTAGAATTAAGCATCATAGTAACATTGTTTGCTTCTCTAGTATTGAACTAGTGTCACCACTAGAAAATGGGGATTTTTGCTATAGTATTTTCATCTTTTATTTCATAAGTGTATGAGTTTATTATAGCATATTTATGAAGTTATTACTTCTGTTATGATGCCATGAATCATTTAGTTTCTTGTGCTATAGTTGTAGAATATAAGTTTTTCTTATAACATGCTTGTGTAGGTTTTCCACACTAGTGTGTTATCAGTGCAGTCCTGTTTCTATGCTTTTGATAGGAATATTACCTCGAGTGATGATTGTGTTGTAGATTATTTTTATGACTTGTTATCCTTGTTTTTAGGTACTGGTTGTTTGGTAATTTTTCATGAATGATGGATTCCAAAACTTCTAGTAAACAACAACATAGTGAATAAATAGTCTATTCAATTGTGGTGTGTTTGCTTGTTGTTTGGATTTTGTTGGAGTGTTTTACCTTAGCATGAGTTTATACTTATGTTATGATTGTGCTTAAGAGTATCTTGTGAAACTAAAGCATCCAACTAAAATCATGAACACATCAAGTGATAGTTGCTTGTGGTGAGAAATACCCACTGCCATGGGTATTGTTCTGTCTGTTTGTTTTACCCTAGCAACCTAACCTTTTGCACCCACAAGCTATATTTTTAGCTTCTTGTATATCTTATTATGAGAGTGGTACACCACTCCATATATGGTATGTATGATGTGGGATATGGTTTTCTAAACCATACATAGTGCCTGACGATAGTTTTGGACCATGAGAGTTATGTGAGATAGTTTTCGCGTTATCGTTTCGAGAGAACTCGAGGGTGAACATTTGTTGCTGTATGTGTTTCTTAGCTTAGTTGTTTGTCCTTTAGACCTGAGTGTGTGTCTTTTATTTCCTTTACGACGCTAGAACGCGAAGAAGAAGAAGAAGCAGTTGTGGAGCTGTGCGTCAAGTTCAAGTTGCTTCAAGGCCAGGGACATTAAGAGACTTGAGGCAAGCCATCCTGATGCTTGCTGATACAATACTTATCATTATCTATCATGCATGTTTTACCTCTGAAGTTTTACCAAAACTTTATTATCAAAACTATTTTTGATGTGGCTATTACTACTATACTAGTATATAGGTTACTATTATGCCAGTAGTTAAACTTGGTAATACCAAGCCCATAAGCCACCCTATGGTATTCATTACCATCAAATATACTAGTCCCTAAGTGGACACCCTAAAATTGTGATTCTACAAAACAAAGGCTTTACGGAAAAACCCGGAGAAAAGGCGGATCCTTGTTCTCCGGAGGAATGTGGAAGTGGTCATTTTTGAGAAAGTGGTGTTTTCAAAAATGACACATAACCTAGTCTTCGCCGGACAACCTTTACCGTACTGCCACCCTACCCCAACATGGGCACGGGGCTTAACTTGAAGTTTGTTCTTATTAGTGTGTGCTATTTCACTTGCTATAAGGGGCGTCGTACCCTCGAACCGAATGTCGTCAAAACTCCCAATGTTGAGGCATATAAAGTGTGGGATTAATTTTCCCTCCGGATGCATTCATTGAGGCTCCCGGCTAGGCAGGGTGGGACTTGGTGCCGGGGAGAACAACCTCAATCGAGAGATAGACATATACTAGCTTGAACATAGTGAATGGTTATGATCAGATACCTGATGTTTACATACTGTTGTTACAGTCCGTGGTTGTTCACGGTAGGTGTACTGGATCTGGTGGATGTGTACACCTCTGCAGAGTACAACTTTTTCGAAGAAGCCGCGTCCTCGGATATGGACAGTTGAATGGCCATGTAGCTAGCATTGTGTCAATGTTTTCAAAAAGGAGTTTTGAAAAGGAGTTTTGAACTTGTGAAGTTTGGAAAGGAAGGAAAGCTTGTACCGTGGAGGTACTGATGATGGAAAGCCAGAAGTTGTTTTACAAACTAAAAAGTTTTGCAAATAAAACTTTTCTACTCTAAGCAAGAATTCTGGAAACTGATTCCAAGAAGTTTTGCAAAGAGAAAATATTCTTTAACAAAGTTTTACACAACCTCTTGTACATGTGATATCTACAAGAGATATAAAACTATATTATTTTCTTCTGAAGTATCTTCTTCAACGAAGGTACAGATTAAATTTGACTGCAACTGTGGTGTCATCCTATATGAACACCATTGATAGTGAACCCTATTTATAGCCTACCTATTCCACCCTATAAGCATACTTGCATTTTGGTAAGTCACATGATGGATGTCTTGCTGAGTACATTCAAATGTACTCATTATGGTTTCGCCCCTGGTATCTACTTGCCAGACTTTGAGAAGGAGTCTTCGAAGAAGATCAACGAGGAGGAGTATGAAGCTGATGGCTTTGCGAACTAGGATCGTCTCCGGGTCAGCAGCCTGTAGGTTAAGGTGTGACTTGGGCTCTACTGCGTTATGAGTATTTAGTCTTCCGCTGTGTGTGTTGTGTGTTGCCCTACGTGGCATCCGTTTAGGCTTGGTCAAGTGACCATGCCCCTTTTGTAAGTTTTTATGCAACCGTGTAATGGATATTGTATCTGTGTACTAACTTGATATGTTGTTCATGACTGAATTCCTGGGATCGTGAATGTATGCATATCGAAGGTGTCCTTGAACAGTGGTTCGAAGGGCGGACTTTACAGAATCTTTATCTCACTTGTTGATTGGATTTCACACCCTGGACTAGTGGCTTCATCCTCTTATCCAAATTATAGAAGAGCTAGCAGCGGGGTGCCAAGCCCCAAATTAATACACACAAATTCTCTTCACTCTTTTTCCCTTTGATTTATCAGTCAAAGCATAATTGTGTAAACAAAAGAGAAAGAGGGATGACCTTCCACCCAGATGTGTCCTTCACATGGGAGCCGCTCTTGTGAATCCAGTTGGCTTGTGACGTACTGTATTGTCTATTTACCATTCGTTGACATAAGTATACACCTCTCTCAAAATGTTTTCAATGCCTCTGTTTAATAAAATAAAAAGCTCTAGCACATGAGTAATCCATGCTTCCCTCTGCGAAGGGCCTTTCTTTTACTTTTATGTTGAGTCTCCGCCATATTCTTTGAGCACTTTTTTGAGAGCACAATGGTCATTCTTAGTGTGATGTGTTTGTCCCAAAGTACCGTTGATTGTGGTATAACTTTGATACTTGTATCTTTGATATTTTTACTTCTAGTCTTCCCTTGAACTTTAGAGGTGCCCTGGCATTTATATTTTACCCCACACTTAAGGGCAAGCGAGATACCGTTTTATCAGATCATTTTATGAATATTACAATCTTGCAAATAGTTATGCTTCATGTTGTTTACTATTAATATGTTGTTATATCTGCATGGTTTGCATAGCTATTAAGTGACAGTATCTTGCATGTATCTTACCACGAGCATAATTAAGTATTTGACCATAGGGACTGCCTATGTCTCAGTCGACTGATTTTTTTCTTAAGTCTCAGTCAATTCAGAAAAGTACAACTATAGTTTAAAGAAAAGTGCGATTGTACTTTTCTAAGCAGAAATGTGCAATCGAACCTGTTGCACTTTTCTGTCCAGAAAAGTGCAATGGCACTTTTTTTTAACTACGGTTGCACTTTTCTCAAAAGTGACTAAGACTTAAGAAAATCTCAGTCGACTGAGATTTAGCAAAACCGTTGATCGTATAGTGAGTATATTTACATCATATGAAAGAAATGTGTTTGTAAAAGTCTTTTATCGCACTCAGTTGTTACTGAATTGCTTGAGGACAAGCAATAAGCTAAGCCTGGGGGAGTTGATACGTCGAAAACGTATCTCCTTTTCCGAACACTTTTCTTATTGTTTTCCTCTAAACTTGTGTGTTTTGAATACAACTAACACAGACTAACGCCGTTTTCAGCAGAATTACCTTGGTGTCTTGTTTTTGTGCAGAAAAATCAACTTTCGGGAAATTGCCCGGAAAAGACCCCATTAGTGTTTTCACACCGGAAGACCCCGAGAGCCAGAAGGGGGCCAGGAGAAGAGCCACAGGGTGGCCACACCCCTCTTGGCGCCCCCCTTGGCCGCGCCAGCATAGGGAGTGGGCCACCCAGAGCCCCCCTCGGACTCCCCTTTCGACTCCAAATAATCTTCAACCCAAACGAGAGTGTTCGTCATATTCCACAGAAACACAATAGAGCGCCGCCGCCATCCGGAACCTTGATTCGGGGATCAGAAGTTCCTGTTTTGGCACCCTGCCGGGACGGGGAAGTGGAGGAGATCATCGCCATTGTCATCACCAACGCCTCTCCATCGACCATCCGTGTTTCCCCATCCATGCGTGAGTAATTTCCGTGTTGTAGGCTGAAAGGGATGGTAGGCATTGGATGAGATCGTTCATGTAATAATGTCGTGATTGTTAGGGCATAGTGCCTAGTATCCTCTATTAGTGCTATTGACATTGTTGCAACTTGTTATGCTTAATGCTTGCCACTTTGGGCCCGAGTGCCATGATCTCAGATCTGAACATGTTATTGAATCACGATGATAATTATTGTTTCTTGATCATACCTGCAAGTTGTTTACACATATTGTTGGCCGGAACCCGAGGCCCCAAAGTGACAGAAATTGGGATAACCGGAGGGGATGGCTGTGATGTGAGGATCACATGTGTTCACGGAGTGTTAATGCTTTGCTCCGGTGTTCTATTAAAAGGAACACCTTTATTACCAGTAGTTCCCTTGAGGCCCCGCTCAAAACGGGCTGGTAGGACAAAAGATGTTGTGCAAGTTCTCATTGCGAGCACGTACGACTATTTACGGAACACATGCCTATGGTTACTTAGTGCTTGGATGCTTTATCTTATTTATCTGCAATGCCCATGTCTTGATTATTATATGAACTATCTTATCCATGCAACGCCCATTCATCTATCCATATGCCTATAGTATTTAATCCCGTTGTTTACTTCAAACACTGATGTTGCTGTTTTCATTCCACTGCTGCTATTATTTCACTACTACTACTACTATAAAACTGTTACTACTGATAAACCACTGCGAACAAAAGTACTTTCAGGTGCAGGTGAATTGATAACTCACTTGTTAAGGCTCACAAATATTCTTTGGCTCCCCTTGTGTCGAATCAATAAATTTGGGTTTTATTTACCTCGAAGACTGTTGCGATCCCCTATACTTGTGGGTCATCACCCGGCCACATGCATCGTCGACTCGTTGGCTACAAACCGAGATAGATCCCCATGCGTACCCTTGATCTCAAAGCTGCCCCTGTCATCTTCTGCCATGCCATCTCCGAGCCGTAGGTCAAAGCAAATACCCTCTCCATGCTTGCCATTGATGCTACTGCACCATACACCACCACCGCCCTGCACATGTCCATCATCATGTGTCCCATGCGTACCCTCGATCTCAAAGTTTCCCCTGCCATCTTCCACCATCTCATCTCTAGGGCGTAGATCAAGGAAAATACCCTCGCCATGCTTGCCATCAACGCTATCACGACGACATACATCACCACTGCCATGCGCACGTCCACCATCATGTGTCCGTCGCCGAGACCCTGCTGCACTACAAATATTCGTTGTTGCCGATACAGTACACGCAACACTGCTCCGCCTGTAGACCCCTCCAGCAAGGACGTGATCCAAAACGGTGCCCTCGAGACGAAGAACAACCGAGAATGTGCCGCCATCGTTCGGTCTTGGGTTTCCCGCGGAACAACGGGGAAGAAATCGAGAGTCACAACAAGGAAACCTTCAACAAGGTAAAAACACTCGTCAGCGTCGTCACCAACGGCCCTGACCGCATCGGAGCCCGACTTTTGGTAGCCGGCTGCTTTTCCTCCGAGCCCCCACACAGGCTAGTCCACCATCGATGCCATCAACCAACCAATGAGATCCCGGTATATGCCCATTGCGAGCACAACGAGGCAGCCGAAGACACCACCAGAAAAGTACCCCATAGGGGAGACTACCTCACCGCCACACCACCCGGGGGAGGGTAACAGTATGCATCCGCCGCGCCTAGGCCATCACGGCCTCGGGTTAGACGAGTCGTCGGAGAAAGGGCCAACTCATGGTCATCCTTGCACCGATCTTCTTTAAGAGAAGAGCCACTTCACAAGGCCTTGGTCCCGTCGCCGCCGTCCACAACCCGAGCTTTTCCTAAGAGCTTCATCCGGCCGACGGTGAGGGGGGGGAGGAAGGGAAAAGTGGTGGCGGCTGGGTAGGGTTGGGTTTCCACCCACCGTCGTTAGGGGGCGTGGGGCCTGAGGGCGGCTCCATAGTAGTTGTTACTTGCTAGGATCTTGTTTTCCTTCGAACAATTAGAAACCATTCCAATTCTGAAGCTTTCAGTATATATATTACATACCTATTATTACATATGCATACCTATTATTACAGGTATGTATACCCGAATATGTGCATACCTATTATTACGGATACGTCATACGTACGCAAGGTATAAATAGCCGAGGTATCCATGGTGTCTACATACCTAAAATGTATGGTATTTCATACGGGTGCCCATGCTCCATGGTGCCCCATTTGAGCTGTAAATTAACAGATGCTCCATGGTGCCCATACTCCTATACGAAATACTGTTCAATTTGTACAGGTATATACCATTTGATACCTTGGATACCTATACTTTGAGTATGTATGACATATATATATCCTTTGGTATACATACCTAAGGTTTCCACGTGCCTTACATACCTACAATACGTATAAACTAGTGTATATTTTAGGTATGTAGACACCATGGATACCTCGGCTATTTATACCTTGCGTATGTAGTATGCATATGTAATGCACATATTGGGGTATATATACCACTACAACGGAATCGGACTATTGCAACGAAAATAGTCGTTGTAAAAAGTGACTTATCGTCGCAATAGGGTTTTGTTGCACCGAAATCGGTTTCGTTGGGAGGCGTTGCGAAAACCTCCGTGGTAGAAGCCTGTCTCCGCGCACTTAGATTCGTCGCTAAAAAAGAATCCAGTTGCAACCATTTCCTAGGCCAATTGCCACGCACTTTTCCGTCGCGTCTCGCACATAACGCAACGTACGTATTTCGTTGGTACACCTCTAGTGCAACAAATACCCAAACGTGGCGAGTGACCAATGTGGCAACGGCGAGTGTTCCGTTGCGCTTGTTCTTTCGTTGCAAAAGTAGAATTTATTTGCCACGTCCAATTGTGTGGCAAAAAACTATGGCAACAAACATTATACGCGTGGGAACAACGTTTTGCCACACACAATCAATCGTGGTAAGATGATTTTGAAATAGTAATCGCTACGGCCTTCATATTAGTAGCCATAAGCAATCGCGTCAATTTCAACTATTCGTGGCGCCATTCAATTTCTACAAATTTTAGTTTCGTGGCGAGATGTAGTATTCGCAACATCCACATTTTATGTTGCTAGAAGCAACTGCGACAATAACAACTTTTCGTGGCGCCATTGTATTTCGACAAATTTTATTTTCGTGGCTACATGTACAATTCGCAACGTACAAATTTTAGTAGCTAGAAACAACTGCGACAACTTAAACTATTCGTTGCGCCTTTCTATTTCTACAAATTTTAGTTTCGTGGTGAGATGTAGTATTCGCAACATCCATATTTTATGTTGCTAGAAACAACTGCGACAATAACAACTTTTCGTGGCGTCATTGTATTTCGACAAATTTTATTTTCGTGGCGACATGTACTATTCTCAACGTACAAATTTTAGTAGCTAGAAACAACTGCGACAACTTCAACTATTCGTTGCGCCTTTCTATTTCTACAAACTTTAGTTTCGTGGCGAGAAGTATGGGAATTCTCTATTGCAACGAACATAGTTTGGTGGCGTGAATGAACTATCGCAACAAAGTTAGTTTGGTGGAGAAAATCTATTGCGACGATGTCTCCCTCATGGTGGTGAGAGTTTATTTCAACAAAACACTTTGTTGTGGCGACTGAGGCTTCACGCAACACTACAATTATCGTGGTAAACTACTTATTGCCACGTTATATAAAAATAAATAAAAAAAATAAGGAAACAAATAATACGGGCATTGAATTAAAATGTTCAAAACGGTACGTAAAATATGTTTATTTACACAAAATAATAGTTCGCATAGCTATTTTTTATATACAAATGAAATTCCCGTACAACATGGATCAAATCAAGATCAAATCAAACTAAAATATCCAGTGCAGCTATTTGTTTCCATCAGAAGTTTGATTGCCGTCCTGCAATCAATTGTAAAAAAAAGGTGTGAGTCTAGTCAGCAATAACACATGCTGAAACATAAGAACCAGCAGACTATAGTGTGTGGATGAAGCAAAAACAGTTGTTGTAACTCAACGAAGCCACAACCCATAGTGAAACATAAACTGCAGCAAGTATAGGGTGGGTGCAGCAACGCTATAGTGTGGGTGAAGCAAAAACAGAATGTACTACTACCGAATTGTACAAGATTGTGACTTACATATGACTTAAACATTCGACTTTTCTGTATCGTGCTGTGCGGAGGAACTATTTTCTTAGCAGGACTGTTGGTAAGTGATGGTTGCTGGTTCGACTTCTTAGACGTCTGCAAAAACAAAGTGCACTGTTAGCAACGTAAGTAAACAACTAAATCTTACTAGTTTGCAATTGTATGACTATCATCACCTGAGGTGTAGTCGTCTTCTGCTTTTCCATCTGTGCGGAGAGCTCGTCAAACTTTGCTTGGAACCGTGAGTTAAACTGTGCAACCAAGTTATTTTCAAATTCTTTTCTTGAGTTTCTCTCCGACTCCATCAGTTGTTCCCTTTGAGCAAGCTCTTCCATTAATCTCTTCTCAAGATTTCCTCTCTCAGCCCGCTCTACATTAATCTTCTCTTCCATGCTTGCACGTTCATCTAGTAACTTCTGTTCTAAAGTAGTGACCTTCGTGGTGAGCTGGGAGTTAATTTTTTGGGTCTCTGCCGTAGCCCGAGCTTGCTCCTCTAACAGCAACTTAGACCGCTGAGAACTAGTTTGCACCTGGGCCATGTATCCGAACCCACGAGGCTGCGATGACTTGCATTGAACGGTAGATTTATATGCTTTCTGGAAAATATTGATTCTTTGTTCAGCTGACAATGGAACACCAGTTTCCTTTAATCTGTTTTCAATCTCTTTACATGTTGTTTCCTGATTACGAAAAAAAATCTCAAATCAGATGAAGAAACATCCAAGATGGAGAACAGTAAATATGTTTAGAGTAGCTTCTAAGTCAGTTAACTCACGTAAACATCCTTGGACTCTTCTGTAGTCCATGTTTCATTCTTTGTGTGGGTCAGTCTCCAGAGAGCAACACAGTCTGGCTCTTCTCCAGTTTCCGAATCCCTCTGCAAGTAGTGCAACAATTAGATACTATAAACATTAAAGCAAAGTGAACACCGACGCATGCATAGTGAGTAGGCCCATACATTCTCAAAACTGAGTTGAGAGTAGGATTTTGATCCTACTCTGTGTTTTGTCTTCATCTGCGTACGGTTATCCTTGTTCTTTTGGCTGAGTTCCTGCTCATTCAATTATAAAAAAAACTTGTCAAACAAGCCATTTGATGATAGTACAAAATTCACAAACAGGTAGTATAGAAATAACCAGGAATTTCGGATCAGTGCCAAAGTACTCGATCAACCATTCCCACTCTTCTTTTTGTAAATCTTCTGGGACAACTGCCCTTCTGGCATCATCTGTTTTGTATGCCTTGTAAGTGCTGCATAGGTTTCCTCGCCAGCCTCTGTAGCGTTCTTTTGCAATTTTAAGAATTTTTTCGTGTGTTTCGTCTGTATCTGGCATATCGTATATGTCCTGTAATGCGTAGAACAAACAGATAGACTTAGTTTAGTAGTAGTACATTAATTATGGACGAAAAAAGCAGACAACACATGTGAGAAAGGTTGTACTCACCAACATATCTGTGACGATCATGCGATGGATGTTAGGGTGAATGTCTGACCACCTCCTCACTCCAATAATTGGTAACCTTCTTTTCATTGTGATTACCACGTCATCCTTGAATGAACGGTTGTTCATTCCTACTGGACCATCCAATGTTTCAGAGAAATCAACACCTAGCTTTGCAGCTCCATTGGCATGACGCTTCTTATTGGCTTTCAAACCTTTCACTACACCTCGCCCTTTCTTCTTCGGTATGTCATCACCTACATCCCAAAACACACACAAAGAAACAATTTATTTTGTAGTTGATTGAAAGAAATTAGGACACAGCGGTAAAAAAAATAGCTAGTACCTTCTTGTAGTTATAGCTTCGGGCGATAGCAGCGTGCATGGGAAGGCCAATCATCAACGGAACACATGTCAGTTTCAGACACATCAGTGTTAGGTTCAGTTCCTGTTTCAGGGTTAACATTTGTACTGAATCAGCAATCGTAGATTTTATCCATTAAAACAAATATTAGACAGAGCTTAAATGTCAAAAATAAATTATCACGTCTACGTTTTCCCTGACTTTTTTTTATATTGTAGTATACTTTCAACCCTTGTCATGCAGACAGATCCTTTCTTTATTACTGAAAATGTTAACAATAAATGGACAAAGCATTAGCATTGTGCATAATTCAGAAAGCTGATTAAGAATTAATGAACTTGTGTACCATTCCCAAAGGAGTAATCTGTATCTTCTTCTTCGTTTGAAGTTTGTTCCTCTTCGGTTGCATCCCTAACTGCATGTTTATCAAAATTGTGGATTAGGTAAGGAATGCATAAAATAGTTACCGGGGAAAATATTTATTAAAGTCTGTATTGAAGGAGTTGCGAGTTGGAGATTTGGCATGAAAGTATAACCTGTGATAGTGATCTGTCGCTTTTTTCTGGTGGATCCAGTTGCATCATCAAGCAGAGACTCTATTGTTGCAATATCAACCGCCGTGGCCTTCTCCCTAAACACACACAGGGAGATCTTCTTATCATTAGAGTGTATGCGTTTCAATTGCTCCAAATCACTACCATGGTCTATTGGAACAAGTTTTCCTTCGCCAGGGCCATTATTTAGCCTGCAGTACAGGTTATCACGCGCGCCACTGAAGCCAACGTTTTCAATCAAATTGATGAACTCCATATAGCAGATTTCCTCCGGTTCCATGGCTGCTTCCACAACTTTTTTGTTTTTATCACCGTCCTCATAGAAAAGTCTAACTTTCCAAATGGGTTCGGTCGTCTACAATTAGATAGAAGGAAAAAATGAGAACCCAAATAATCAGTGAGTTAGCAGATCTGAAATAAAAAAATAGTTACATGGCATTATTCACATAGAAAACCAGATACACATATGATCGACTAGGTGTTCATACACGGATTAACGCTTCAACCAGAGGAAGAACAGAGAATAACAACCAATATCGAGACCATATAAGAGACGGCGAGATCACGGAGATGGACGAGAAGCAGATTAGACAGGAAAACCTGAGAGGATTCGCGTTCCATGGAGTCCGATCGCGACATCGACATGTGTAGAGCTCTGAACGTGATGAGGGCGAGATGAGATCTAATCTACAATGGCGAAAGAGGTGGCCCGTAATTATGCTATGGCGAAACAGGAGGGGCATCGTGCACTTCTACATACACTTTAGCGGGAAATTTAAAGTGACTACTTTTATTTTTTGGTGGGAACACAAAATTTCGCTACACTTGGCGTTTTAGCGGGAGGATTTAATTTTTTTTTGGTGGAACATCGTATTCGAGCAACCACAACGCCTTGTCGACAATATAGGCGCTAATAGAGCAGTTAAACAATGCATGCAATCGCAGGCTGCCTAGAAGGCATATTTTGCATTGAGTTTCAAGGCGTCAGGCTCTTAACTATCGAGGGAAAACTAATCGGATTTATTCCCTAGCGCTTACAACGTAGAATTGAAAACATGTGGAAGTCTCGCATGAGTCATGTAATGTCACTGAACAATTATTTCATGCAACTTATTAGCTGCCGCCGCCTTGTTTATTTCTGCAAACTTGAAATTGCCACTGAAAATATAAATAGGACAAGTAATCTTCACTGCAGATGAAGGTTTGGGTGATCAAACCACTGAAGCACATCGCTGATGGCAGTACGATAATTACATACATCCATACGTTCATGATCCGATGAGAATGTCCAAGTTGGCAGACTACGTACTACAACCAGGGCGACACCGCCCGCATCACGATCTTCACGTCCAAGTGGCGGTTACGGGTGCTCCTAAGTGTAATGAGAATAGCTTGCTTTTCATATAAATGCTTGCCTTCAAGGAATTCCCGCCATGCATTCCTGCCAAACATAATGCGGCCGTCCCTGTCCGTGTTGTATGGAACGGTGGTGAACGCCTCTGATGATCCGAGGCATAGCCCAGCATGGCCTGAAGACGGAATGCCAGCACTGTCCGCTATGGACTGAGGTAGTTTCTGGATTTCGAGCGTGTGGATGACATACAAAAAGAAGTAGGTCATAGTAAGGCACACGTTGTAAGCATAAATTGTGTTGAAAAACATAAATAGCATTGGCACCTTACGTACCATCTCATATCTGGCCACATTTGTCCACGTCAAACGAGTCACGTATGGCACTCCAATGTACTCATCTATTGTGGGTAGAAGCTCACGAACGTGGTCCTTCTCATTGTCATCAAGATCAGCTCTCTGGGAGAAGATGATGGAAGAGTCGAATGGGTCATCCTCATCCATGGACTGCTGATCCGTGGACTCCTCATCCGTGGACTCCTCATCAGTCCTGGGATCTGGGTCAGTTTCATTGCTTGTAGTAGCGTCGTGGTCGTACAAGTAGTGCCTGCGGCACATGTCGAACTTGAACACCTTGACGGTGAGCAAGGCGTCGCCGTCGTAACTGAAGAGGAGGAACATGCCGCGCTGCAGGAAGTAATATTGGGCGAACTGGTCCCAGCCGTGCCCGAGGAAAATGCGGCCAGCTTCATCGAAAAGAACATCCATGTCCCAGTTCTTGCTACTCGGATCGTCCGCCTCACGCAGCTTAAGTTCACGTGGTTCACGGCCCTTCAGCAACTCCACAAACTTCTTAGGCAGCACCTGCAGCAATATGAAAGTTAAATAGATAGAAAAGAGTGCTTACTAGAAATAAGTTTACTGTTTGATGATGGATGAGTACTATAAAAATGTAAACAAGTAGTACCTAGTAATCAGTTATACTAAATCTTAGTTGAGAAATGAGGGTGTTTGCCACATTAATTCAAAAAGATGAACTTTCAGTGGGAGCTGAAATGTACCATATCGAGTGAACATATTCACGTAGAGCAATTGAGCTACTACAACCCATCTACTAGACCTTAATTTGATTCACAAATTTAACTAGCTACAGGATCATAGCTCAGACACTATGTCAGACTAAATAACTGAAGTGGTGGTGTGGGTCGATGAAGCGTACCAGTTTGTCCGATGTAGCGTCTACTACGAGGGAGTAGAACTCAAAGTCTGCCAACTCTATCTTAACAGATCCCTCTGTTCATCATATAATAGAAATGCAAATCAATTTCCGGCTACATATATAATCGGGAATTAACATTTTGGTGATACAGTCCACGTACTGAATGCCGCGTTGTATTGCAAGCGGCAACTGCTTAGGTCGAACATCTTTACTGTGATAACATTGCGGACGTCGTAATTGCAGATCAGAATAAAGCCTCTCTGCAGTTTGTAGGTCCGGGCGAAACACTCCCAGCCGCGCTTGAGGAACATGCGGCCAGTGCTGTCGAACCACACATCAACGTCCCACGTGGTGCTACGCCGATGGCCGACCTCAAGCAGCTTCAGTGCACGGGGTTTACGGTCCCCTAGCAACTCTGCGAACTTCTTAGGCAGTGACTGCAGCAGAGGATAGAGCAAACCATGAACATCATTCCACCTATCTGACTAAAATGACAAGTCAAATGAGTACAATACCTGTTTGTCCGATGAAGCATCATCTATGTAAGCGAGGAACTCGTAGTCCATCGTATGCAAACCCGCCTGTAGATCGTACTTGTCGAAGCTCTGGCTCCGCAAATCCCTCAGGTGACCCTATCGGGTTTCGACTAGGAGATGTCATAGGCGCTGGTGGAATCGTCGGCTTGACAGGGAGGCGATATTTACCCAGGTTCGGGGCCCTCGAAGAGGTAAAACCCTTACTCCTGCCTTCTGCTGATCTGTATTAGACGATTAGATCGATTACAGGTGCTCGAATCGAGAGTAGATCTCGAGTTTCAAGGCTTTTGTGGTCGTGCGGTAATACTTGGTCCTCTCCTTTGGGGCTCTCCTGGCTTTATATAGATAGCCAGGTCTCGAGTCCAACCCGGAGAGGATACAAACCCTAGCTTGAGTCGGTTACAATCCCTAACTTAGCCCGCAAGTTGATGCGGGTGGGCTTTTCATGGGCCTTCTAGAGTACTCCAAGGGCGCTTCCTGTCGGGCCTTGGTCAGAAGGTGTGAGAGGGGGTGTCCTTATTCGTAGGGCCCAGGATCCATGCCTTCGTCAGTAGCCCCCGAGCGTATGCTCGACTGGGATTTATTTTCAGTCGGGTAGACGGTCAGACCTTTCCTTTGATCTCATTTTAGAAGTTCAGCTCGACAGTTGTTGCCTACGAAGGGTGTGTTCCCTGTTTCACGAATAAAAATACTCGAGTATCGAGCAGCGTTGGTGCCAGTTTTGCGGCTATATTAGCAGAAGGATGTGGCGCAGTGGCTTGGCTCTCCCGAGAGATCAGGGCCAATTAATTGCAACTAGGGCAAAAACACTCCTGGCCTACACAGATTCGAGACCTCCGACTCGAACCCGATGAGGTGATCGTTACGACTGGGCCGTTGTGGACTTATCGAGTCGAACTTAACCTAAGAGGGTACCCGGCGCGTCCGCTAGGATTTTTCTTCGTGTTGTTGACACGGAACTATGCCGGAGGACGCAGCTTTCGAGTGCGATTCCAGGCCCAAAAGAAAGATCTTTTTGGGTCTTACCTTCATATTCGAAGAATATGGCATCCGGATGTGCCTAGTCGGCTGTACAATCCAGGTTCTTGTGATGTGTAAATATCACGCATAAGGTGGGTTCTTTCTACCCGATTAGATTGGTATGAGTTCCGTACGAAAAAGTTTCGTGTTGGAAATGTTAGTTCCGTATGAAAGAGTTTTCATGTTTTGGAAAATTATGCCTGTACGAAAGAGTTTTCGTGTATAAGGCATGTTTCTCTTGTTCGAAGAGGCTTTGATTCATGAATTTTTTCATGGAAGATTGTGTTCTATCCGAAGGAATTGATATTCGTGCGAAGATAATTTCGCGTTTGAAATTCCATTCGCAAAAAATTTCCTTTCGGAATGACGAACGCCATGACGTCAAGGCGTGCTCCTCTTCTCCCGATGGGACGTGACGAAGTGGCAGCAGAAATTGGCCCACCTTGTCAGCTTTTTGACCGGGAAACGAGACGTCACTCCCGTTTTTTACGCGAAATGCGCAGTAAATGCGCACGATCTTTTGTTAAGATCGTGGCACGAAACAGCGTACGCCGCCGCTTCGTTTCATCCTTACGCGTGGCAGCCGCGATAGGTGCCACGTTGCGTATCGTACGGCTGAGATTGCTTTACCCCGTATATAAATAAGGGTGTTAGCGCCGCAGTGAAATTTTCCCCGCTCTCAATCTTCGTCTTCCACCTTGCGCTCGTCTTTGCCTTCCCTGCGCTCAAGCTCTTGCTGCGAACAATGGCCGGTGGAAAGAAACGCGGCGTTGGAACCTCCGCGTCTGGCGAGCCTTCTGCGCCACTCGCCTCTCGCGCCGGCGACTGGCGAACCCCCAACACCACCGCCAAGAGCATCAAGGAGATGCAACGGGAGGGTCTGCTGCCGGCGGAGGCGGAGAAGCGTGTCCGTCTGGGGAAGAGGGAGGAGGTACCAAACCCTCACTCGAACGAGCGCGTGGTCTTCGTGGACCACGTGACTCGAGGTCTCTCCTTCCCTCTTCACCCTTTCTTCATCGGGCTGCTGTGTGCATACGGCATACAGCTCCATGACCTTCCCCCGAACGCGGTGCAGCACATCTCGTGCTTCATCGCGCTTTGCGAATGCTATCTTGGCATTCGCCCGCACTGGGCGCTCTGGAAGGCGCTGTTCAAGATCCGGATCTTCCGCGAGAGATCGCGGGTGGAGTCCGAGCCCGGTGAGCCACTTCGCACGGGTGGCTTCGGGATCCAAGCGCGCCAAGAAAATGCCTACTTCAATATGCACTTCATCGACTCCGCCCAAGGCTGGCGGAAGAAGTGGTTCTACGTCGCCGACAACAACTCGAGTGGGCTTGTAGAATTCCACCCATTCGCAGTTCTAGCGAGGCGCAAATCTTGGAGCCACAAGATGTCAGCCGAAGAAGTCCAGACAGTCAAACCTCTACTCGAAAGAGTAGGGGCTCTTCGAGATCAAGCCTCGGGAGTAGTGCTCAATGGACTTCATCTGGCAAGCCTCTTCTTGAAGCGCAGGATTCAGCCTTTGCAGCAGAGGCCTTCCGCTATGTGGGAGTACCAAGGCGCAGAAGATCCCAGCCGAGTGAGCCGTGAAGAACTTTCGAATGTGGAATTCGAGAAAAAGATCGCGGCCATCACTCGACTGAAGGCCGGGGAGCAATTCCCTGATTGTTCAGTCGAGGCTTATTCTGCTTCAAACCCTCCTCCTGCTGCGGTTAGTCTTCTGTCTTCAACTTGCTTACATTTTTAGAATTTTCGTAGTCGATAAGATCTTTTTCGTCTTCTTATCTTTGTAGAGCCTAGCTGTAGCAAATTGCTATCCGCCCGTTGTTGGTGAAGATGCCTCGTGCCTTCAGTCAAGCCACCAGGACGGCGCGGTTGACACCAGCGTGGCCAACGCTTCCTCGAGTTCTGAGCATGACTCCTCAGATGATGTCGAAGACTCGAGTGGTGTCCCACCAAAGCGCCGTCGGGTGAATGAAGACGAAGTTACCTCCAAAGACAAGTCTTTGGAGGCGTCACCTGGCCCAACTCCAATTTCTGCGACTCCGCTTCAATCTCTTCCTCCTCTGGCTCCATTCACAAACGCCTGGAATGCGGATGACTTGGATGAAGACGACGAGGATGACGAGTAAGTTCTTTCCCATATTTTAATTCGATTGAACTCTGTTTGTCAGTGCTGACGTTTCTTTGTCCTTTACTGCAGTTTGCAGGCAATCAGCCCGCGTAGATTCGCCGCGACTGTTCCTCCCGAAAAGAGGAACAAAGCGAAGGACGCGGGTGAGACCCCTACTGCGGGTACTGTCCAGAACTCTCCCAGGGCAGCGCCTGATGCTGCGACTGCGGAGCGGGATGTCCCCAGCTTCGCTGCCAGAACTTCGATCTCGAAGGAGGCGACGGACAGCTCGGCGGATCCCCTCTCCCGCGCCTCCGGACAGGTAAACTTCTATCTACTTGGCTTTCTCAAACAAATTTTATCGGGTGCACGACAGTGCTCCCGATGGGAGTAGCCCCCGAGGCTGTAGTCGATTGTAAATAATCGGGTACAGGCTCAAAACCTCTTTCTGTTCTTCTTCTATATTTTGTCTTCTTCGGGTGCACGGCAGTGCTCCCGATGGGAGTAGCCCCCGAGGCTGTAGTCGATTGTAAATAATCGGGTACAGGCTCAAACCTCTTTTCTTCTAACTCTTTATCTTCATGCTTTCGCAGTCGCTCGTCGATTCCCTTACGGCGATCGGTCGCCGCGTCGTTCTGGCCGAAACAGATTGCGAGTCGCTTCGATCAGAAGTTAACCGACTCAAATCTGAAGGCGACCTTCTTAGAGGTAAATTTCGTTATCTTCTTGGCTTTCGTGTATCATCCATTCTTGATTTCTGATTAATATCCCCTTTGCAGCTCGAGCCGAATTCGCAGAGTCTGAAAAGACCAAACTTTCAGAGCAGGTAACTGCTCGGGAAGCTGAACTGGTGACTACCCGGCAAGAGCTGGAAGCTTCCCGCAAGCAATCGGAGGAACTCCATACGAAGCTTGCGGAGTCGCGGAAGACCGTGAAGGACTTGCAGGAGGCCGGCAGTAAGGCTGACAACGACACTGTCGCGTTCCTTCGTCCTCTCGCCAAGCGCTTTGCGGGTAAGTATCTTGGGTTTTTGAACTTTTCATTCTGCTGATTTTTGCTAAGCATTATTTTCTCTGTCTGTAGATCTTCTGAATGTTCCTCTGGAGATTCCTGGGATTCAGCGGGTGGACGTGCTGACCGACACTCTCGCGCAGCTCAGGAGGCATTCTGAGGGAATATTTTCCCTGATTGATAATGCTTCCAAAGCGTTGGCACGAGTGCATGGCCGTCTTGTCGCCAGCGGTACTCCTGCGCCTGCGCTGAGCGAGTTGTCGAAGGTCTTCTCGGAAGGCGATCTCCTGGAGGCCTTTGCGGTTGCTCAATCAGAAGCTGGCGCAAAGACTGCGATTCAATTCGCTCTGGCGAACGGAGTCGAAGGTCTGGAGGAGGCCTATTCGTCCATGCCGGTCGACCCTTCCACGGGCAAGAAGGTACGGCTATCTCGTTTTTCTGAGCAAGCCACTGTTCTTGCTCGGAAATTATCTGAGATGTTTGCTCGGAAGAAGGGAGGGTCGACCGCTGCTAGTGGCAGTACCAACGCGGCTTCGTAGACTTTTGTTTTCCTTTTGTTTCTGCTGCTTGGATGTAATGAATTTTGGGATATATTCCCGTACCTTTGCTGGTCTTTTAATCGAAGCGCTTTGCATTTAAAATTTATCCTTGTCGTCTATACTTTGCCTCCCGATGGGAGTAGCCCCCGAGCGATTAGTCAGATGTGCGACTGGAAACAACTCGAGTAGGGCTTCTCACTTCTTTCCTTGTACTTCTTCCAGGCAATTGCGTCTGCTGCTGAATCTTCAAGTGGACGTGGTAGTCCAGCAAATCCACTTGTAGCTGCTGTGGGCACTCTCGCTGGCCTCCGTGATAAGGTTCAGGAGGGTGAGCGTAGGCTGAAAGTGCTGCGCGGGGTAGCTGACGTGGCGATATCCAAGCAGAAATTGGCGGCTGAGCGCGAGCAATTTTGATTGACGAACTGTCTTCGATTGCAAAGGAGTTACTATGTGAGTAGTGTAGCCCCCATGCTATTTTCCTCCTCTGTGTTTCTTAGCTTACTAAGTGCGTTTGCTTCTTAGTTGTGAAACCAGATGACAGGGAAGAAAAGCAGTGGGTAGAAAACCACATTCATCAAGAAGCTAACAGCACAAAGCCTCATGCGAGTAATTTCTGGTCCGATCGCAGTCGAGGGTTTGTGATGGCTATCTTGAAGTTTCGAGTCCGCCAGGCGAAAGTTCTCATGAGTTCTTTCCATGAGGTCCTGGTTGCGGTGAATGCTGCTTTTTATCCACTTGAGAGGGGCCCCGAAGACTGGAGCTATCTTCTCAGGTTATTCGGACGGGAAGGAGAGGTTCGCGCGTGCGTTCACAATCAGATGGCATGCGGCGCGGTTGTGGCTCTCTCGTTTGTCCGAATATGGCATCCTGAGATAGACTTGAACTCCGTAGCCCGGCTTCCGGATTATGCAATCGAAGATATTGCGCCGTACTATGATGCTGTTCGTCCTGCGGCCGAGAAGATTATCCGAATGACATCCGAAGAGGTAGATAGGATCTTAGCGGCTAGGAATGCTCAGCGTTTCGACTAACTTTATCGGATGTGAATATCCTTTAAGCTTGTCTGTAGTTTGTAAAAAACTGTAGTAAGGTGTGCAACCTTGTACTTGATAATTATTTTCTGTGATGCTTAGTTTTAGGTGTAGCCCCCGTGTATTTTATGGGGTGTGAACCTGTAACCTTGGAAGCTGTCGAGTAAATATGATGAGATAATCATGTATTTATTGCTATGACTGAGAAGTCATGTGTTCGAGCTACAAAATTGGCTAGTATAGCCTTATTGTTGCAAAATAAATAAACCTAGGGGTAGAATTTGCGCAGTTGCGCGATATTCCATGGATTGGAATAGATGCCTCCAGTGTCTGGATTCTTCAGTCGATAGGCTCCTCCTGGGATTACTTCGTGTACGATGAAGGGTCCTTCCCAAGGTGGCTCGAGCTTGTGCCCTTCCTTTTGTTTCAACCGCAACACCAAATCGCCAACCACGAATGATCTGTGGCGTATGCGGCGACTGTGATAATTGCGCAGTGATTGTTGGTAGACTGCAGATCTTGCGAGTGCAATGTCCCGAATTTCGTCGAGCGCGTCCATATCTTCTGCAAGTGCTTTGTTGGATGTTTCTTCACTGTAGGCTACAACTCGTGGGGCGCTGAATCGAACCTCTTCGGGGAGGACGGCTTCTGCCCCATATACCATGAAAAATGGTGTGTATTGCGTTGATCGATTGGGGGTTGTGCGGAGGCTCCAAAGTACGGAGGGCAACTCCTCTGCCCAATGACCTGCAGCGGGATGCAGCCGATCGAGCAATCTCTTTTTGATCCCAGCTGAAACTAAGCCGTTGGATCTTTCAACTTGACCGTTTGTTTGCGGATGGGCGACCGAGGCAAACTTCAGATTAATTCCTTTCTCTTCGCAGAACTGTTGAGTTTCCTTTGCAGTGAAGTTCGTACCATTGTCTGTAATGATGTCATGTGGCACCCCGAATCTGCATATTATGGAATCGAGGAACTTAATTGCGCATTGGGCGCTACCCGAGGTCACTGGCATAGCCTCGATCCATTTGGTAAATTTGTCGACCGCGACCAGCAAATGTGTGTACCCTCCTGGAGTAGATTTGCGCAGTGGGCCAACCATGTCAAGCCCCCATTGGGCAAAGGGCCAGGCGATGGGTATCATGTGCAACTCTGTAGCGGGCGCGTGCGGCTTGGGTGAAAATCGCTGGCAAGCGCCACATCTGTCGACCAGGTTTTTTGCATCGTTGGCTGCCGTTAGCCAGTAGAACCCTGCTCGAAAGGCTTTTCCCAGTATTGCTCTCCAGCTAGCATGGTGTCCGCAGTCACCCTGGTGTATATCCCGGAGTAGCTCTTTGCCGTCTTCGGGTGCGATGCATCGCTGAAGGATTCCCGAGATGCTTTGCTTGTACAATTCTCCGTTGATTACCCGAAAGGATTTGCTACGCCTGATTAACTGTCGAGCCTCGCGCGGATCGGCTGGGAGCTGTTTATTGAGCAGGTAGTCGAGATATTTCTGCGTCCAGACTGGCTCGACCAGAAAAACCTGTCTTGATATATTATGAATAAGCTCGATAAGCGCGACCTGCGGGCTGACCTCCGTTTCTGGCGCTGCCGGTGTTTCTGCAGCTTTCTTCAATTTGACCGATCGCTTGATCATCCGTTCGAAGTATATTCCTGGCGGTATGGGTGTATTCGTGGAACCCATGTTTGCCAGTTTATCCGCCTCTTCGTTGCTAGATCTTGCGATATGTTTCAACTCGCATCCTTTGAAGCTTCCTTCGAGTATATTGTACATGTCGCGGTACGCGATCATGTTTTCAGCAACGGCGTCGCATTCTTTCATTGTTTGTTGTACTATGAGGTTGGAATCGCCATAAATCATCAACCGGGTAGCTCCACAAGCAATCGCCATCTTCATTCCGTGCAACAGTGCTTCATATTCTGCGTCGTTGTTCGATGCTGGGTCGTCAGGTGGAAAGTCTAGTCGCAGGACATATTGAAGTTTGTCTCCACGAGGCGAGATAAGAACGATTCCCGCTCCTGCCCCTTCGTTTCTTTTGGACCCGTCAAAATACATGATCCAATTGCTTGTGTACTCGGGTGGTCCGGGTGTTTGTAGCTCTGTCCATTCGCTGATGAATTCCACGAGAACCTGAGATTTGACTGCATTGCGTCCTGCGTAGGTGATATCCCAGGCACCCAACTCGATGCTCCACTTCGCTATTCTTCCGGATGCCATAGGGTTGTTCATGATTGTCCCGAGTGACGCATCGTTAACCACTGTAATGGCGTGTTCCTGGAAGTAGTGTTTGAGTTTTCGGGCTGTGAGGACAACTCCATATGCAAGCTTCTGGTAATGAGGATATCGCTGCTTGCACGGCGAGAGCACTTCGCTGATGTAATATATTGGGCGCTGGACTCCGTATGCCTTGCCATCTTCGGGTCGTTCGACTACGATTGCAGTGCTGATGACCTGGTTTGTAGCGGCTAAATAGAGAAAAAGTGGCTCCCTTTCTTGTGGTGTTGCGAGGATGCGCCTGCTTTGCAACGACCGCTTCAAGTCTGCGAATGCTTGCTTAGCTTCGGGGGTCCACTCGAATTTGTCCGTCTTCTTCAGTAGTTTGTAGAATGGCAACGCTTGCTCTCCCAATCGCGCGATGAACCTGCTTAGGGCGGCCAATCGCCCTGCGAGCTGCTGGACTCCGCGTAGATTGGTGGGCTCCTTCATGGTGAGGATGGCTTGTATTTTCTCCGGATTGGCTTCAATGCCTCTGGCGGATACCAGGTATCCTAGGAGTTTTCCTGCGGGGACGCCGAAAACGCATTTTGTTGGATTGAGCTTGATCCGATATGCATTAAGGGCGTCGAATGTTTCTTTAATATCTTCGAGGAGTGTGTCCTCTACTCGAGTTTTGATGACGATGTCGTCGACATATACTTGTACGTTCTTGCCGATGAGATTGGAAAGGCATCTCTGCATGCAACGTTGATATGTTGCGCCTGCGTTCTTCAGCCCGAAGGGCATTGTCGTATAGCAGTATACACCGTGTGGTGTGATGAATGCCGTCTTCTCTTCGTCTTCCTTTTTCATTCGGATCTGGTTGTATCCCGAGTAGGCGTCCAGGAAAGAGAGACGTTGGCAACCTGCTGTGGAGTCCACGATCTGGTCGATTCGTGGTAGAGGAAAGTTGTCCTTGGGGCAGTGTTTGTTCAGTGACGTGTAATCGATGCACACCCGAAGGATATCCGTGTTCTTCTTGGGGACCAGCACTGGATTTGCTAACCAGGTGGATATTTTGATCTCCCTAATGAAATTTGCGGCTAGCAGCCTATTTACTTCTTCTCCCAGCGCCTTTTGCTTGGGTTCTGAAAATCGTCGAGTCGTCTGTTTGATGGGCTTCGCGTTAGGAAAGACTTCGAGTGAGTGCTCGGCAAACTCCCTGGGTATACCTGGCATATCTGAGGGTTGCCAGGCGAAAATTTCCCAGTACTCACGGAGGAGTTTGACGAGCGCGCTTTCCTATGCTGGCGAGAGGGTTGTGGAAACCATCGCGGTTTTGGCGGAATCCGTCGGGTGCACTTGATGCTTGCGAGTGTCGCTGTTGGCGCTGAATTCCAGTTCAGGCGCGTTTTTCTTTGTGAGTGGCATGACGGAGTGATCCGTGGTTTTTGCCAGCTCTTGTAGTTCTTCTTGCATCCCGAAAGATTTCGCGATCTCATTAAATTCTATGTCGCACTTGTCTGATTTCTGGAAGTCTCCGTCAATGGTGATCACACCGTATTCGCCGGGTAACTTGAGCTTCAAGTATGCGTAATGTGGTACGGCCATGAATCTGGCGAACGCTGTTCGACCAAGAATGGCGTGGTACTGCGAGGGCCAGTCGACGACTTCAAAGTCCAGAAATTCCCTTCTGTAGTTGCGTGGGGAGCCCAGCACAACTTCGAGGTTGATTGTTCCGAGTGGACGTACTGCCTTGCCCGGAACTATCCCGTGGAAGGATGTTTCTGATTCCGTTAGGCCGTCCAGGTTTTTGTTCATTCGACGGAGTGTATCCGCGTAGATGATGTTGATGCCGCTGCCGCCGTCCATGAATACGCGGGCCAGGTCATAATTGCCAATTTGCGCTTGAATGACAAGGGCGGCGTGTCCTGGTCGATAGACTCGTGGCGGGTGGTCTTCCTTCGAGAACGTGATTGGCTGTTCGGCCATCTTCAGGTACTCGGGCTTCGTTGGTGGCGTCTGCACTGCCATGCATATTTGTCTCGAGTTAGTTTTTTGAGCTCTGCGAGAGGGGCATACCTTCTGTATCATTCCGAGGAGTTGTCCGTGCGGAGTCGGGTATGTATTTGCTCCCGTGTTTTGCTGTTGTGGTGCTGGCAATGCGGCAAGTGCCATGTTTGGGTTGGCTGGTAGGGGTGGTGGTGGCGGTAGCTGGAATTGTTGTCCGCCTCCTGGTAGCGGTGGATAGTTTTGGGTGGAAGCGAATCTTTTCTTGGCTAGCGCGTCCGAGATTCCGATGAACTTTCGGCAATCCTTGAGAAGGTGTGTTGCCTTAGTCTTGCCCGTGCGCTTGTCTGTGAACAGATGTAGCGAGCAGTATCCATCGAGGTCTTCCTCGGGTGATTTTTCTTCTTCCTTTGGCCTCCATTCGCGACTTCCACGACGACCGGAGTCGCGACTTCGCGTGAACTCTGCCGCCACTAGTTCTTCTCTATCGTCGTGGTCGTAGTATTTTCTTCTTTTCCTTCGCCCATGACGGTCTTCGTCATGTGTGGGCGACGATGTTCTTTCGTTGCGTACCGCGTCTTCTCCGTTGGCCCATTTTTCGGCTATAACCATGAGCTCCCCTATGGTTTTGGGCGCAGCTCTGCCGAGTTCTTCTCGAAACGCGGTTCTTCTTGCTCCTTTGGCGAAGGCCTCAATCGCCACTTCTTCAGAGATTGTCCCTGCGGTGTTCCTGAGTGTGTTCCACCGTTGGATGTATTCTCGCGTGGATTCGCCACTTTTCTGTTTGCAAGCCCGTAGTTCTTCGATTGTAGCTGGCCTTTTATAGGTCGACTGGAAGTTTTTGCAGAAATCGCGATGCAGGTCGTCCCATGATGCATAGCAAGATCGTGGTCTTCTTTCCAGCCAGCTGCGGGCCGCTCCGGCCAGGTGCAAATTGAGGTATTGCATGGCCGTGTTCTTGTTACCACGTTGGCATTTTACTGCCGTGAGGTAGTCGCTTAACCACTGGGAGGGCTCAAGTGAGCCATCGTATTTTGTCACCTCCGAGCTGAGCTTGAATCTCTTGGGTAGAGGCGCTTCGCGAATACTGCGAGCAAAGCAAAGTGCTCCGCAGGTTTCGTCGTCCGAAGACCCGGATGAGGAGCGTTCGCGATACCGTGAAGCCCTCGCTTTATCCACTTTCTTCTGGGCGAGATCGGATCGCGCGTCGTACCCGGACCGGTCGCGGTCGCTATCTTTTCTTGGTTCTTTGCTTCTTTTTCTCGAGCGGCTGCTGTGATGCCGCGAATCTTTGTCTCTCGGGCTGTCGTCGCTGCTGCTTCGGCTGTCGCCGCGGCGCCGGGCTTCTTTTCCTCGGCCACGACGTGGCGATTTATCCTTTCTCGGAGAGGAGCTCCTATGCCTGCGGGGCGCGTCTTTGTCTTTGTCCTTCTCTTGTCGCGCCTTCTCCAGTTGTTCCTTGCGATCGTGGGAGGCGAGCCTCGCGGCAGCCAGCCCTAGACCTTTGCGGATGTGCTTGTATTGTTCCACCCGAGGATCGCTGTCCGTTGGTTGGTTCATCTGCATGTAGGTGGCCGCGGCTAGAATTGCGGCGGCTGGAGTTTGCGGGTAGACGTTCCCGTCGTCGTCAACCCTCATGAAAGAAGATGTGGTAGACCTGTGGGTCCCAGCCATGGATTCGTGGTCCCTTGTTGATGCTGCGGGTCCTTTTCCCACGGGTCGGGTACCGACCGAAGGGGCAAGGGACAGCTCGGCTCGACGTAGGCTTGACTCATCCGCCGCTCTCCTGCGACGGGCTAGATCTGCTCGGGCGTCCTTGATGTTTGAGGCCGCTCTCACTAGGTGATAGTGGTAGGCGGTTAGGTCTTCCTGCGTAGCACCTGCTGCGGGTGGCTGACTCTTTCGCATGGATTCCTTTGCTCTTTTCCAGGCTTCCCGCGAGACGCCGATTAGATCGCGCTCGGTTGCGCTATATTCAGTTTCCGAGGGCTGTTCCGATCCTGCCATGCAGACTTGGGCCAGTTGTGGCCCGTGCGTCCTAGGCGCAGATCGGGAGGTTCTTCGCACCCGAGAGGGTTCCTCTGTCGAAAGTGCGTGGTAGTCGATCGTGTTGAAGCGGATGGACTCGCCGCTTTTCTCCATAAGGAAGCGCGAGTTGACGGCTCCAGATTCGGGTTCAGATTCATCCGAGAAGTGGAGGATCCCGTCTCGGTTTGCCATGAAGTTAAAGCTTCCGAACGTCAAGGTGACGCTCTTCTCCAGATCCTCGAATACCGGGCGTGATTCCGGCGAGTGAGGCGTGACTATGACGGATCCGATCCGTACAGGATTGTTCGGAGCCGTAGTCGATGGTTTCCAACGGGAGTTGGATGTCGATGAAGCCGAAGATGCCGGTGATCCAGCGCCCGCGCTCCCCACGGTCGGCGCCAATTGTCGAAGCTCTGGCTCCGCAAATCCCTCAGGTGACCCTATCGGGTTTCGACTAGGAGATGTCATAGGCGCTGGTGGAATCGTCGGCTTGACAGGGAGGCGATATTTACCCAGGTTCGGGGCCCTCGAAGAGGTAAAACCCTTACTCCTGCCTTCTGCTGATCTGTATTAGACGATTAGATCGATTACAGGTGCTCGAATCGAGAGTAGATCTCGAGTTTCAAGGCTTTTGTGGTCGTGCGGTAATACTTGGTCCTCTCCTTTGGGGCTCTCCTGGCTTTATATAGATAGCCAGGTCTCGAGTCCAACCCGGAGAGGATACAAACCCTAGCTTGAGTCGGTTACAATCCCTAACTTAGCCCGCAAGTTGATGCGGGTGGGCTTTTCATGGGCCTTCTAGAGTACTCCAAGGGCGCTTCCTGTCGGGCCTTGGTCAGAAGGTGTGAGAGGGGGTGTCCTTATTCGTAGGGCCCAGGATCCATGCCTTCGTCAGTACTAAAAAGTATGACTTCAGTTATCTTTAGCAAACGTTCCAAAACAGCAGAGGTTAAGAAACATGAAGGTTCACTACAAATTTAGGACTAAATGCAGTCTAGCAGCATCATGGTTCAGAGACATTCATACATAGGTGCAATTTAAATTTGACATGCATTCAAGAATTTCATGGAAGTACGGAACTTCAGAAAAGAAAATCTACTAGTATGTCAAGGAAATGGTGTGCCGACAATCAATTGTACTGCTTTAGCAAATTAATTGAAATAGCTACTGGTCCTAAAAAATGGCTCACATCTATTGTCCTGCTGAAGATTAAAAATGGAAATTACTAAAAATAGCTAGTGAACCTAAAAAGGGTTAAAGTCAACTGTACTTGTGAATAGTAAAAAGGGAAATTACTAAAAGTAGGTACTGGTCCTAGATATGCCAGTGTGAGTACCAGAGGTCTTACTTTCAACATCACTAATTACCTACCTAGAAAAAGGCACACACACAACAACAGCTACCAACATCAATTGGGCACCTGGAACTATCAAAATTAACATGAAGGTATAGTGCAACATCTCAATCAGATGCATGTAAGTACCATTTACTTTAGTCATAAACGTGTAAAAGACAAATCAATCATGAATGACATCGAACATAAATACGTGCTACCATCTATATGTAGCACAAGATTTCACATTTCTTTCCTGTCTAGACAAGTAGGACACTAGTTACCTTATAGAAAATGAGTGTTTGAACTTAAATCGTTCTGCAATGCATCCACAAGAGGTGAAGTTCTAACCTGAGTGTCGCCCGCGATGGATCAGTGGTGAATCGACGCGTCGTGGGTCAATCTACAGCGCGATGAAGAGACTGGCGACGACGGCGGTCGCGAGAATGCGGCGGCCCAGAGAGGGATGCTGATCGAGGGGCGGCGAGGTCGAGAGATGGATGGCGGCGGCGGCGGCGGCGACGGTGTCGGTGAACTGCGGAATAAGGGTTTTCTCGGAGCAAATAACTGTAGGTACACAAAGAGGAGGAGTGCGAACTTGACGTGACAATACGAGAGGAAGATGATACTTGGGCCCACCTGTAAGTCTGTTACCACAAATGGTGGGTACATTTCCGCGGGGCAGTTGCCATTTTTATGGTTCCTATCTGAAGTGCCACCGAGCGTCTCCCCTCCCCTCCCCTGCTTTCTCCTCTATTTCTCCAATGACGATCTTCGTCCTACTCCACGCCATGGAGCAGCCAGACAAGTTTTGCACTTTTTTTTGTAATTAATGGCTGTCAGACCAATGGTGTGTTCAATTTTAGAAATGTTGGTACAAAAGTATTCCATTCCCAATTATTTTGGTAAACAGCCGCATTGCCCGCTTGTAATAACCGCGCCGCTTCCATCCCATGCCCAAAGTCGAAATCATGATGCATTCCAAGAACCTCGCTTCATTTCAGCAACATTGCACGTGTGGGATCTCTA
This sequence comes from Alopecurus myosuroides, assembly GCA_028641055.1. Lineage (NCBI taxonomy): Eukaryota > Viridiplantae > Streptophyta > Magnoliopsida > Poales > Poaceae > Alopecurus > Alopecurus myosuroides. The sequence goes on along the minus strand of CM054058.1, from coordinate 372,378,683 downwards.
AAAGCCGCTTCCATTCTCAAGTTGCCTACCAATCTTATGTCGTAGCCATTTCCGGGCACTTTCGGTCCAGAACAATGTTCCCTTCCACCTAGGATGCCTGGAAAACAGCAGAGATGAGAATGTAAGCCACACTTGGCAATGTGGGCCCACACAAAATGCTTGAACCCCACTACAGGACTTGTATGGTGCCGCCGTTGCGCTGGGTGGCGTCGAAGCACCGGACGTTAACCGGGACGATTCTTGCCGCTTCTCGCTCTTGCATGCCAGCCTCGACACCTGGGGCATCCTTACAACCCACTCCAAGCAACTCACTCCACATGCAACACTGCACCTTGTTACCCCTGCCCATGAGTGGGCGATGCAAGATCTGGTTTTATATTGCCTTCGAGAGCGGAAGGAACGGCCGAAAACGGGGATTTCCTTGGCCAACTTGTTGTTTCCCATGCCCAAAGTCGAAATCATGATGCATTCCAAGAACCTCGCTTCATTTCAGCAACATTGCACGTGTGGGATCTCAAAAAGCCGCTTCCATTCTCAAGTTGCCTACCAATCTTATGTCGTAGCCGTTTCCGGGCACTTACGGTCCAGAACAGTGTTTCCTTCCACCTAGGATGCCTGGAAAACAGCAGAGATGAGAATGAAAGCCACACTTGGCAATGTGGGCCCACACAAAATGCTTGAACCCCATTGCAGGACTTGTATGGTGTCGTCGTTGCGCTGGGTGGCGTCGAAGCACCGGACGTTAACCGGGACGATTCTTGCCGCTTCTCGCTCTTGCATGCCAGCCTCGACACCTGGGGCATCCTTACAACCCACTCCAAGCAACTCACTCCACATGCAACACTGCACCTTGTTACCCCTGCCCATGAGTGGGCGATGCGTGATCTGGTTTTATATTGCCTTCGAAAGCGGAAGGAACGGCCGAAAACGGGGATTTCCTTGGCCAACTTGTTGTTTCCCATGCCCAAAGTCGAAATCATGATGCATTCCAAGAACCTCGCTTCATTTCAGCAACATTGCACGTGTGGGATCTCAAAAAGCCGCTTCCATTCTCAAGTTGCCTACCAATCTTATGTCGTAGCCGTTTCTGGGGACTTTCGGTCCAGAACATTGTTCCCTTCCACCAACGATGCCTGAAATACAGCAGAGATGAGAATGTAAGCCACACTTGGCAATGTGGGCCCACACAAAATGCTTGAACCCCATTGCAGGACTTGTATGGTGCCGTCGTTGCGCTGGGTGGCGTCGAAGCACCGGACGTTAACCGGGACGATTCTTGCCGCTTCTCGCTCTTGCATGCCAGCCTCGACACCTGGGGCATCCTTACAACCCACTCCCAGCAACTCACTCCACATGCAACACTGCACCTTGTTACCCCTGCCCATGAGTGGGCGATGCGTGATCTGGTTTTATATTGCCTTCGAAAGCGGAAGGAACGGCCGAAAACGGGGATTTCCTTGGCCAACTTGTTGTTACCCATGCCCAAAGTCGAAATCATGATGCATTCCAAGAACCTCGCTTCATTTCAGCAACATTGCACGTGTGGGATCTCAAAAAGCCGCTTCCATTTTCAAGTTGCCTACCAATCTTATGTCGTAGCCGTTTCCGGGGACTTTCGGTCCAGAACATTGTTCCCTTCCACCTACGATGCCTGGAATACAGCAGAGATGAGAATGTAAGGCACACTTGGCAATGTGGGCCCACACAAAATGCTTGAACCCCATTGCAGGACTTGTATGGTGCCGTCGTTGCGCTGGGTGGCGTCGAAGCACCGGACGTTAACCGGGACGATTCTCGCCGCTTCTCTCTCTTGCATGCCAGCCTCGACACCTGGGGCATCCTTACAACCCACTCCAAGCAACTCACTCCACATGCAACACTGCACCTTGTTACCCCTGCCCATGAGTGGGCGATGCAAGATCTGGTTTTATATTGCCTTCGAAAGCAGAAGGAACGGCAAAAAACGGGGATTTCCTTGGCCAACTTGTTGTTTCCCATGCCCAAAGTCGAAATCATGATGCATTCCAAGAACCTCGCTTCATTTCAGCAACATTGCACGTGTGGGATCTCAAAAAGCCGCTTCCATTCTCAAGTTGCCTACCAATCTTATGTCGTAGCCGTTTCCGGGGACTTTCGGTCCAGAACATTGTTCCCTTCCACCTACGATGCCTGGAATACAGCAGAGATGAGAATGTAAGCCACACTTGGCAATGTGGGCCCACACAAAATGCTTGAACCCCATTGCAGGACTTGTATGGTGGCGTCGTTGCGTTGGGTGGCGTCGAAGCACCGGACGTTAACCCGGACGATTCTCGCCGCTTCTCGCTCTTGCATGCCAGCCTCGACACCTGGGGCATCCTTACAACCCACTCGAAGCAACTCACTCCACATGCAACACTGCACCTTGTTACCCCTGCCCATGAGTGGGCGATGCGTGATCTGGTTTTATATTGCCTTCGAAAGCGGAAGGAACGGCCGAAAACGGGGATTTCCTTGGCCAACTTGTTGTTTCCCATGCCCAAAGTCGAAATCATGATGCATTCCAAGAACCTCGCTTCATTTCAGCAACATTGCACGTGTGGGATCTCAAAAAGCCGCTTCCATTCTAAAGTTGCCTACCAATCTTATGTCGTAGCCGTTTCCGGGGACTTTCGGTCCAGAACATTGTTCCCTTCCACCTACGATACCTGGAATACAGCAGAGATGAGAATGTAAGCCACACTTGGCAATGTGGGCCCACACAAAATGCTTGAACCCCATTGCAGGACTTGTATGGTGTCGCCGTTGCGCTGGGTGGCATCGAAGCACCGGACGTTAACCCGGACGATTCTCGCCGCTTCTCGCTCTTGCATGCCAGCCTCGACACCTGGGGCATCCTTACAACCCACTCCAAGCAACTCACTCCACATGCAACACTGCACCTTGTTACCTCTGCCCATGAGTGGGCGATGCGTGATCTGGTTTTATATTGCCTTCGAAAGCGGAAGGAACGGCCGAAAACGGGGATTTCCTTGGCCAACTTGTTGTTTCCCATGCCCAAAGTCGAAAGGGATAATTAACAAGGTGCCCTCAGTTGGCACCACGACCTCAGTTTTACCCCTAGCGCCGAATCGACCTCAGTTTTGCCCCTAGTCAGTGCGCAAGGACTCCTTTCGCTGCTCCCACCGTTACTTGCGGCCCCCCGTTAGGATCCTGACCTGTGGGACCCATCATAGAACCGTTGGCGCGGCCTATGGGCCCCAGCTGTTGAGCGTTGGCGCTGCATGTGGGCCCCACCTGTTGACGGTTGGCGCTGCATGCGGGCCCCACCTGTTGACCGTTCCTTGCGGCCCAATGTCACATGAGGCCCAATGTCAACATGTAGACATTATCCATTTATATTTATTAATCACTACATGCAGACTACGCATTATCCATTTATTAAACCATCAAATTATTCGTATTAATAATATAAAATATATACTGTGCTCAACTCAAATTTTTATGTTATCTTAGAAAACATAATGCAGCACATCTCTTCTATATAAATTTTGTTTACAATGTGCAGATTTTAAAGCGATGATTAGAAAGGATAAAACTTCTAAACAGTGGGTACATTTGGACAAATATAAGAACATAACTTTATATATAGGGCTTATATATAATTAAACATACTTAGAAAGGATAACTGGCCCCACTTTACATATATTTAGTGGGGCCCGATAAACATTACATTTAACTAAAAAAGAAAAAGGGCTAGCCCTAACTGCTCCCGCTCTGCATGCATGCGGGAGCCCTTCTCGCCCTCTGGCGCCGCCCTACTTCCTCCACTCCGCCGCCCGGATCTCCATCTCCTGGTTGATCCGGGCGTGGCGGTTCTCCGCCCGCACCCTCTCCTCCTGCCTCTCACGGGACCGCTTGATGCTGGCCCGGAAAGCCTTCGCCTCCTCCTTCGCCTTCTTCTCCTGCGCCTTCAACTCCTTCGCCTCCAGCCGCTCCAGTCTGTTGAGGCGGCGGTTCGTCTTGGGGGAGATGTGCGACGTCTTGGTGGTGGTGGAAGGGACGGGGCGGTGGACGAAGGGCGGGGTCGGTGATCGCTCCCGTTTGGGAGAGTCGTCGACGGGAAGCACGATGGGCAGGACGTCCTCCGCCTCGGGGTCGGCCTCGTACGAAGGACGAGCCTTGGGGTGGTTGTCCTCGTCGGAGACCGACTCCGGGCTTGAAGGGAGTGAGTAGGAAGACATTGATAGGGCTTGAAGGGAGAGAGAGGCAAAGGGCTGGAGAGGGATGAGAATATGGAGGACTAGTGAATGACTATTTAAAGACACGATTAGACGCGTGAATTTATTTGGGTAGATGAAGCAAACTGTGTGAACACATTGGATGAAGTGTAGAAGAGTCGATGCATGGTCAAAGCGGTGTAGAACAGGCATAGGCGTAGGCGTAGGCCGGACAGCTAGTGACACGGAGTACGAGCGCGTGTGCATTCGTCAGTCGAAGTGATTCGACGTTGCATGCTTGTATTAAAGAAGAGAAGAAAGTCCAAAGTCTCCTCGCTAGCTGCATATGCATTGATGCGTATCTTGTGAAAACTAGGCGTGGAGGGCTGCGTCGCTACAAATGCGACGCGACTCGTGTTTCTGAAACCAGGCGTGGAGGGCTGCGTCGCTGCAAATGCGACGCGACTCGTGTTTCTGAAACAAGGCGTGCAGGGCTGCTGCAAATGCGACGCGACGTTAACTATTTTCTTCTTCTGCATCGGACGGATGCGCTCGCAGCCACAGCGATCCGCTAGACGTTCGTTCTGCGCTCTGATTGGTTGGTACGTTGGCCATAGGGATCGATGGTTCTACATAAGTTTTCTTTGCTGTTAAGTATTATAAACCATGTTATTTAAATAAAAAAATATAATGAAACTTCAGATTTACTACAGCGATGATTTTTATCAGTTTTACATATGATTTTTCTATTAAACCATGTTATTTAAATAAAAAATAAAAAATAGAAGAATTATTCAAAACATAATGAAACTTCAGATTTACACTATACATGTAGAATAGATGTCTAGGAAATTCATTTGGTTGATTTAGAAAATATGACAAAAAATGTTGAAGCACAAACGGGGGTATTTACCCTAGCTTCGGACCTCATTTGAAGCACATTTCTCACGAGAATTGAGCGATGGTTGCAAATGAGCATAAATAATTCAAAAAAATTCAAAATGACATGAATCCAACGCACAATGTTGTTATATGTGATATAGTCGATTTTTTCATGAAACTTCAAACGGGGGTGTCTACCCTAGCTTCAGACCTCATTTGGAGCACATTTCTCATGAGAATAGAGCGATGGTTTCAAATGAGCTTAAATAATTCAAAAAATATCAAATTGACATGAATCCAACGCACAATGCTGTTATATGTGATTTACCCTAGCTTCAGACCTCATTTGAAGCACATTTGCCCAAAATTTTGGAATGACTTAGTTCAACATGCATCATACAACATTATTCAAACATTCTTTTCGCTTTTAATCTACATTCTGGCTCGTGATTGCGTTCAGGAATACTCAAAATTAATTAAAAAACGCGAACTCGCTGAAATAGGCTCAAATTCATATTTTCGACGATAGTTTTACAGAAAGCTAGACGGCATGATGCATGCCAGCCTCAACACCTGGGGCATCCTTACAACCCACTCCAAGCAACTCACTCCACATGCAACACTGCACCTTGTTACCCCTGCCCATGAGTGGGCGATGCGTGATCTGGTTTTATATTGCCTTTGAAAGCGGAAGGAACGGCCGAAAACGGGGATTTCCTTGGCCAACTTGTTGTTTCCCATGCCCAAAGTCGAAATCATGATGCATTCCAAGAACCTCGCTTCATTTCAGCAACATTGCACGTGTGGGATCTCTAAAAGCCGCTTCCATTCTCAAGTTGCCTACCAATCTTATGTCGTAGCCGTTTCTGGGCACTTTCGGTCCAGAACAGTGTTCCCTTCCACCTAGGATGCCTGGAAAACAGCAGAGATGAGAATGTAAGCCACACCTGGCAATGTGGGCCCACACAAAATGCTTGAACCCCATTGCAGGACTTGTATGGTGCCGTCGTTGCGCTGGGTGGCGTCGAATCACCGGACGTTAACCGGGACGATTCTTGCCGCTTCTCGCTCTTGCATGCCAGCCTCGACACCTGGGGCATCCTTACAACCCACTCCAAGCAACTCACTCCACATTCAACACTGCACCTTGTTACCCCTGCCCATGAGTGGGCGATGCGTGATCTGGTTTTATATTGCCTTCGAAAGCGGAAGGAACGGCCGAAAACGGGGATTTCCTTGGCCAACTTGTTGTTTCCCATGCCCAAAGTCGAAATCATGATGCATTCCAAGAACCTCGCTTCATTTCAGCAACATTGCACGTGTGGGATCTCTTAAAGCCGCTTCCATTCTCAAGTTGCCTACCAATCTTATGTCGTAGCCGTTTCCGGGCACTTTCGGTCCAGAACAGTGTTCCCTTCCACCTAGGATGCCTGGAAAACAGCAGAGATGAGAATGTAAGCCACACTTGGCAATGTGGGCCCACACAAAATGCTTGAACCCCATTGCAGGACTTGTATGGTGCCGTCGTTGCGCTGGGTGGCGTCGAAGCACCGGACGTTAACCGGGACGATTCTCGCCGCTTCTCGCTCTTGCATGCCAGCCTCGACACCTGGGGCATCCTTACAACCCACTACAAGCAACTCACTCCACATGCAACACTGCACCTTGTTAGCCCTGCCCATGAGTGGGCGATGCGTGATCTGGTTTTATATTGCCTTCGAAAGCGGAAGGAACGGCCGAAAACGGGGATTTCCTTGGCCAACTTGTTGTTTCCCATGCCCAAAGTCGAAATCATGATGCATTCCAAGAACCTCGCTTCATTTCAGCAACATTGCACGTGTGGGATATCTAAAAGCCGCTTCCATTCTCAAGTTGCCTACCAATCTTATGTCGTAGCCGTTTCCGGGCACTTTCGGTCCAGAACAGTGTTCCCTTCCACCTACGATGCCTGGAAAACAGCAGAGATGAGAATGTAAGCCACACTTGGCAATGTGGGCCCACACAAAATGCTTGAACCCCATTGCAGGACTTGTATGGTGGCGTCGTTGCGTTGGGTGGCGTCGAAGCACCGGACGTTAACCGGGACGATTCTCGCCGCTTCTCGCTCTTGCATGCCAGCCTCGACACCTGGGGCATCCTTACAACCCACTCCAAGCAACTCACTCCACATGCAACACTGCACCTTGTTACCCCTGCCCATGAGTGGGCGATGCGTGATCTGGTTTTATATTGCCTTCGAGAGCGGAAGGAACGGCCGAAAACGGGGATTTCCTTGGCCAACTTGTTGTTTCCCATGCCCAAAGTCGAAATCATGATGCATTCCAAGAACCTCGCTTCATTTCAGCAACATTGCACGTGTGGGATCTCTTAAAGCCGCTTCCATTCTCAAGTTGCCTACCAATCTTATGTCGTAGCCGTTTCCGGGCACTTTCGGTCCAGAACAGTGTTCCCTTCCACCTAGGATGCCTGGAAAACAGCAGAGATGAGAATGTAAGCCACACTTGGCAATGTGGGCCCACACAAAATGCTTGAACCCCATTGCAGGACTTGTATGGTGCCGTCGTTGCGCTGGGTGGCGTCGAAGCACCGGACGTTAACCGGGACGATTCTCGCCGCTTCTCGCTCTTGCATGCCAGCCTCGACACCTGGGGCATCCTTACAACCCACTACAAGCAACTCACTCCACATGCAACACTGCACCTTGTTACCCCTGCCCATGAGTGGGCGATGCGTGATCTGGTTTTATATTGCCTTCGAAAGCGGAAGGAACGGCCGAAAACGGGGATTTCCTTGGCCAACTTGTTGTTTCCCATGCCCAAAGTCGAAATCATGATGCATTCCAAGAACCTCGCTTCATTTCAGCAACATTGCACGTGTGGGATCTCTTAAAGCCGCTTCCATTCTCAAGTTGCCTACCAATCTTATGTCGTAGCCGTTTCCGGGCACTTTCGGTCCAGAACAGTGTTCCCTTCCACCTAGGATGCCTGGAAAACAGCAGAGATGATAATGTAAGCCACACTTGGCAATGTGGGCCCACACAAAATGCTTGAACCCCATTGCAGGACTTGTATGGTGCCGTCGTTGCGCTGGGTGGCGTCGAAGCACCGGACGTTAACCGGGACGATTCTCGCCGCTTCTCGCTCTTGCATGCCAGCCTCGACACCTGGGGCATCCTTACAACCCACTACAAGCAACTCACTCCACATGCAACACTGCACCTTGTTACCCCTGCCCATGAGTGGGCGATGCGTGATCTGGTTTTATATTGCCTTCGAAAGCGGAAAGGAACGGCCGAAAACGGGGATTTCCTTGGCCAACTTGTTGTTTCCCATGCCCAAAGTCGAAATCATGATGCATTCCAAGAACCTCGCTTCATTTCAGCAACATTGCACGTGTGGGATCTCAAAAAGCCGCTTCCATTCTCAAGTTGCCTACCAATCTTATGTCGTAGCCGTTTCCGGGCACTTTCGGTCCAGAACAGTGTTCCCTTCCACCTAGGATGCCTGGAAAACAGCAGAGATGAGAATGTAAGCCATTTTTTTCTTCAATTTTAGCCATTTTTGTGCAAAAAATATGGAAAAACAACTATACCAAAAGAAACCCTAGATTCACGCGTGCACATTGCGTCAGAGGGAGAGCAAAAGGGAAACTCCATAAATACACGGTTTGACGCATATCCACTTCCTTCCTTCCTCCGTCTCTGCATCAAATTTTCCCCAAAAAACGCATCCTCCCCTCCACTTCCACCGCAAAACACTCGACGGTTCCCCTGCCCTTCCCATCCGCCATGAAGAGATCACGCGAAAGCTTCGACGCCGAGGAAGGTAATGAGGTGGCGTCCGTCGTCGGCGAGCCATCTTCTGCTGTCGTCCCAGCCGCGGCCAGCTCTGGTACAGTGGCTGCTGCTTCCGGCGAGGTCACGCCGGTGGAGGAGGCGCTCCGTGATGTCTCTTCGGAGATAGATCGGAAGAAGACGAAGAGCGGGGACGGAGAAGATGGCCCATCCCACGCCGCCGTGCCATCTGACCTCGAGGCTGCGTACAAGGAGATTGACGAAAGCTACGACCAATCAGCTAAATACGCCATGTGGGGGGCCATCTCTGCTAAGCTGACCAACGCTCCGACCGCCGCGCCGCCCGCTGCGCCGACTGCCGCGCCGACTGAGGTAGTAGATCTATTTTTAGTGAACTTGCCATGCATTTTTGATAATGCCCTTGTATTCACAGACTGGTAGTAGATCGATTTTGCTTTGCACTATGTGGTTGTTCATGTTTGCCACTTATTTTGGTTGTGAGTTGTGACTTCTGTGAGTTGAGAGAACTAAGATAGAAACCTCTATGTGTGTTGTTTGCTACTTTACTCTTTTTTGTTCTTGGCTGGATTGGAGCACAACCTGATGGTACCGTGTGTGTGCCTAGGAAATTTATTTTGTTCTATGGTGGATTGGAGCACAACCTGATGGTACCGTGTGTGTGCCTAGGAAATTTATTTTGTTCTATGGTGGATTGGAGCACAACCTGATGGTATTGCATGCACGTGTGTGCCTAGGAAATTTCTTTTATTTTTTGATGGATTGGAGCACAACCTGGTATATATGCACGTGTGTGCCTAGGCAATTTTATTTCTCACCTGTTATTTACATTAGTTCAAATGCCATTGTATATCTCATCATGTAATAATTACAACTGCAACTTCATATGTAATGTTCAAATAATTGTACAGTGTGTTATCATCCTAGATTCTCCTATTTATGATGTTACAACCTATTTTGGGTTGCAATAATCTTCACATTATTTCAACTTC